>OZ010796.1:411283843-411917856 GCA_963932465.1 Maratus speciosus
AAACTAACTAACTGCCTCATTTTCAGGTTAAAAAAGAAAGCCCCGGGTTTAACTCTTAAGTTGGCCACGGCCGCAGGAAAAAAACCTTTTACTTGAAAAAAAAAAAAAAAAACGATATCTCGCACTACTGAGAGGTGGAAGTCATTTATGATGAACTGATAGCTACGGCTCACTCACACAAACTCAACGAATCATCGGAAGGCAGTTAAGTGGATAAGGAAAAGATGTGTTCTAAATGAAACAGAGAAGCCAACTACACACTAAAGCAAGCCAACTACAAAAAAAGAGAAATTACAACGATGCATCTTGTGAAAGCAGTCATCATAAAAAAATTGACGGACTAGCGTCCATGGAACAAGCCCCACTCCAGTAGTGCACTAGCCTTTTCAAATAGCTCGCAACAATGTTGCATAAATCGTGATAACAGCCATTAGGTTCCAATGGACAGATCGCCAAGTGCACATTCACGTATCAAGATAACATACAAAAAAAAAGGAAAATATACCTGTTCAGTGGTCAAAGCCAATTAATTCAAAGGATCACAAATTAAAAACTATAACAAGTCAACCCATTAGCGGCAAGTTCGCAAAGTGACAAAACCTCAAATTTAGACAACCACCATATATAGCGTCATAAAAAAACAACCTACGATAGAGACAAGCATCTCATGGGATGTTCGAAGCATATATTCAAGCAAAGAAAAAAAAAGATACCCACAAGAATATGTCAAAATAATAAAAAGACAACCACACGACAGTGACCAAATACCAAGACAAGGAAACCTCCTCAGAAGAACAAGACCACTGGTTAAACTAGACAAATATAGTTAATTAAAAAGTTACTTGTTAATTTAGGTCAAGCCCAACCCCCATAGCTTATGTCTAAGTTACAACCTCAAGCAGCTAGCTCAAGTAGAAATTGGTATATTAAACTCTCACTAGATCAGCTCGTTAATCTCCTACCAATTCCCTCCTAGCTAAATAATAGTATGCCAATTTATAGTTAACTTGCCATAAGATTTAAAAATAATAATAATAATTAAAATCATGATTCTAGCATTAGAAATGGTTAAAAATATAAATGCATTTTAAATAGCCAGGTATTATTTAAGTAATCTAAAGTAAATTATTCTAGTTAGTTTTGTCTGACCTAGTGCCTAGGATAATATTAATATATATATATATATATATATATGTGTGTGTGTATATATAAAATAAATGATAGTTAAGTAAATAGCTATACGTAAGTTTTAAGTGTAATAACATGTACAGGCTAACCCCTTTCCCTTTCAGGTTTTTTTTTTTTTTTTTTTGACTGCCGCTTCTTTATTAGTTGCACATAGGCTATAGCCTGTACAAGCTACCGGACCCGCTCCAGTGGGAAGTCTACAGAGCCAGTTTTAACGCGGCGGGGTACGGTAGAAAGGCGCAGTCTCATTCTCCCTGCATCGTTGTTTTTGCCTAGCATTTCGGCCCAAAATTGACCTACGGTGCAACTTGTCTATCTGCGGCGCCACATTTTTTTGCTGTCCCCGCACCAAAATCCATTTTCATATGACAAGTCTGCACCAACAATTCGGCTTCAAAACTCCAGGTAAATCAGAAGTAGTTCAGGCAGCGGTGGCCCAGTTGGCAGAGCATCGAACCCGCAGCTGAAGGCCGCGGGATCGAGACGTGCTGCTGGCTAAAATCCGCCATGTACGCTAATGGCGCCTGGTGTATGTAAAATCCATCGTGGGTGCAAAGTCCTCCAAGTTACCTATGAATTATACCTCTGGAGGTGCCTTGCCAGATGAAGGCCTCGTTATCTCAAAAAGGTTCCAAATTACGAGATCAACATGAGTAGCAATTTTTCGGCTTCAAATAACAGGATGTAAAGGTTAAGCATCATTCACAAGTACATCGTTCACAAGTAAGCAATCGTTCACAAGTAAGCAATAGATACTGCCGATACGGTCTAGGCGCTCGTCAGGTTTATTGCCACTACGCGTCGATTAGGCGGTCACCCGCCCCAATACCAGGTATCAAACCCGTACAGCTGGGACTTCCCGGCAGGTAGGGGCCTGTTCATTGGTTAGAAAGAAAGAAAGAATACCCGATGTATAGCAGAACTACAAAAAAAAATTACTTTCGCAGCTCCCTCTTCCGGGGAAAATCCCCATTTTCAACTGGGACCGACTGGCCATAGCCAAAAACATACATATGAAATTTTGTTCTATTCTATGCATAACTTCATACACTTTTAGGCGATACAATATTGAATATGACACAAAAAATGCTATTACAGCACCTCTTTCTGGCTGATTGTTCCCAAATTCACGTTGCACCTGCTGATCATAGCCAAAAACATATATATCAAAATTGGTTCAATTTTATGCATAATTTTATACACTTTTAGATGATACAAAGCGAACATACAGACGGACTGACAGACATTTTACATAAACATGTTTTTCGGGATCTCTGACTTCTAAAACGTAACGCGTAAATCCGTCGGAAACCGAAAGGCGAAAAAAAATTTCGATTTACTTTACTTTCTTCTTTAGAAAGAAGAAAGTAAGAATACAAGTTACCCACAATTAAACTAACAAATACTCAGCGTGTTCTGCAGTGCTATCTAATTGTGAGAATGGAGTCAAATTTTGTAGAATGATTAAACAAGACGAGGAAAGCAAGATTTTGCAAAAAAAGTGCACATATATCCCTAATGGTAACTTTTGGAACTATTATTTTAGCAGAGTCCTTCGTCCCCCGTCTTGTTTAATAATCCTAAAAAATCTGTTTTCATTATAGCAATCAGATCGTGCTACAGAACACGATCAATACTATCAGATTAATTAAAGCTACCTTGTGCATAATGTGAGTGCAACTTGTTCTCGAAATTATAAAAATATTATTATTATTTATTTTATTTATTTTTCGCTTTTAAAACATTAAGATAAAAAGAATCCAGAGTAAACATACGAAGTTTTATTGAGCTTTCATTTTTTTCTGTGTAGTAGTTTTAAAATTTGTAATTTTTTCTTTGAAGTAATTTGTTGAACGTTAAATAAAACTCACAATGATATTTGTTAAATGCGTACACAATCTCAAGTTTTGTTCGTAGTTAATAATATCTAATTAAAAATTTTCGTAAATATTTTCAGTATATGTATTTTTTAAATATTCTAAATAATTTAAAAACTTTAAGAAAATTCAAACTAAAATAAAAAATACGTCTGTAACTTACCAGATACGAGAATTATGTAAGGATCAACAAGCAGTTTTAAAAAACTCGTCCCTACCAAAAGACGCTGAAAAAAAAGAGGTTAATATTATTAAAAAACTAAAGCTAACTTGCGCAAAATTAAAATTCTATGTAAAACAAATGTTTATTTTAGAGCAAACATTTAGATAAGTTGTGAAGAAGTTGAGAGTTCTCTACATAAACAGGACAACGAAATTAAATTTTGATGAATAAATTCAAACTTCACATGTTTCTTTCTTTTTCGCCGTTCTCTAAGCATTTTTATTACAATGGCATAATTAATCTGTAAATTAAAGAGGGTTGTGCAATGGACTGAAAGTTTTAAAAATAAAATAACATGTAAACGAAGACAACTGTTGAAATCATTCTTGAAGAAAATTAATGTATGAAACAGGACCCGATTAATCGCTGAAACTAGGAAAGTACAGTATCATTTTGGAGTCCCCTTTTATTCGGGAAAAGGTTTTTAAATTCTACATGCGTGGAAACTCAGCAGTGCAAAAAATATCTTTCCCGTGTGTAGCTTAGCCGAGTTCTCATATTTTATTAAATAGCTTTTTTCTTGTTTCCTGTGTAATCTATAGATGGAATATGTTTCAAGTATATACTTAATTATTAAGTATGAAATGTCCATTAAAAAAGGACCAGATTACCAACGGAGCAAACTCCCACCAGTAAAAAAGAATAGACAATTTTGTTTTATTTATGACAGTAATTTTTCATGATTTGTAATTGTTGTTTCTTAAGTTACTCGGGTGATTTCTAATCAACACTTCAAGATGCCATATGATTGGTTAAAAGCATCCTGATCGCATCCAGATTTTCAAGTTAGATAAGTTTACTAAAATACTGTGGATTTTCTCTGGAACTCCTTCACCCCCCCCCCTTCAAAAAATATTCCAAATGCAAT
The DNA here is from genome assembly GCA_963932465.1 of Maratus speciosus. Lineage (NCBI taxonomy): Eukaryota > Metazoa > Arthropoda > Arachnida > Araneae > Salticidae > Maratus > Maratus speciosus. The sequence goes on from OZ010796.1 coordinate 411,288,000, forward strand.
ATAAAAAATAAAATTGGAAATAGAAGCCCCATTTTGCAGTCATTTTCGACTTCTACTATATTTTAGAGGGAAAGCATCAGGCCCTGCTATTAAGCCGGGAATTTCTTTGCTACCATTCCTTGTTTTAGTTCCAAATATCACCAACAGAGAAGTGCTACGCTATCTCAGACTGATATAATACACATTCAAGTTATAAAGTTCACTCGTCTTTTAAAATTCAATGTTATTGTAAGAAGTATTAGTTTCAGACAATACAGTGCCATCTGTTGGGGATATTTGGAAGTAAAGCATAGAATCATAGCAAAGAAATTTCTGATTTTACACATTACTCTATCTACGTAAGAATAACTTCAATAGCTGTCACCGTTTGCTTGTTATTGAATTTTTAAAATGTCTAAATTCAGTTTAGAACATCATTTACGCTTTACATAAATTGGAGCTGTGTGGGTGTGTGGTCAACGTACATTTCAGCTTTATTAATTAATAGAAATTCTAATTTATCAAATATTTCAAACCGTGTTTTCATTTGACATGCCACAGTCTTAATCTTTTGCAACATTACCATGTCTGAACAGCATTTTCAAAATCAATTATGCTCTTTTTAAATGCAAAAGGTAAACAACATTTTAAATATGAATGAAAAGGATTGCATACTACATGTATTTTTATTTAAAATGTATTCATTCAAAAGTTTATATTGATCTTTTGAAAGTAATATTAATTGATAGTTTATCTCTCGATTTTCTTTCTACTTCATATTCATTGCATTTATTCCAAATACTTTGATTAAAACCGCGGAGAAGAAAAGGAAAACATCACGTTTTGGTCCTCCACTTGTGAAGTTCAAGGCCAAATCAGATTCTCTGCTAAGCTATAGAAGTTATGTAGTGAAAAATTTGGAATATTCATGTTTGAGAAATGAGTGATGCTGAAAATATCACTTATGACGAGCACGCGCCAACGTGGTTTCCCGTTCGGTATTACTTTAGCCCTTTATGTCCTAAATTATTACTATGAAAATAATAAATTATTAATATAAATAATCTAAATAATTTTCTCCCAAAATATTTGAAAATAAATTTGAAAATTAATGTAAAAATAATATAATAATTAGAAAGGAATTGTTCACTTAAACTGACTTATTGTGAGTTCATCGAAACTAGTTATAAACCTTTTAGTAAAATATTTACAATACTTATATTAATTAAGAAATAATTTTCTTTATGAAACCTCTCAGTTCTTATAAGATACCAAAGGAAAAAAGTTTCATGCTCATGTCTGTAATGGCAAAAACTTATTCACTTCCCATTACAGATCTTTTAATAGTATGAAATCTGCCCATAAGTAAATTGTTAAAAAGAAAAATTTTCAACACTTCGCATCCAATCTGAGACATACATAATGTGTTATTTTCTTGAGTTTTTCGACCATTTTTATCAGCTTAACAGGTTCTCTGTCCACAGTCCAGATATATGGGCTATAAAGCCGTTAACGCCATGAGGCCAAAGCCCCGTATAGGCTGTCCGCCTAGTGGATTTTAACAGATTGTATTAAACTGGACTCCAAGTAAATGTCTTTTTTCAAACGTGGACTCGGCAGGATAGATACTAAGCTACAAAAAAGTGATGGGACATGCAGAACGACGTTTCTTTATTCCTTATTTATTAGACTGTGAACCTGTTACAGCTGAAATGTTACTTATTTCTTCAACTAATGTACGAAAAAACGCCTTCTATATCACTCTCCAACCAGACAATGAGAAATCTGTTGGTATTTTTTATGAATAAATCGATTTCATAAGGTGTATCTCATAGAACCATAGCGACCTTCCATCTGACTTAAAGAGTATTGACCTTCGGCGTGTTAAAAAAGCACTTTTTTTTACAATATTCACAAGGCCAAGCAAAGTATTTTTTATGAAACGTAAAATGTTACGTTATTAACACTCAAATACATGCACGGCATACTGCATATGCCAGAGAAAACTGTACTTTGCCACCTATTATTTCAAATAAAAATCACCATATTATTTAATTGCAGATATTTGTTACAAATGCTACGATTATATAATTTGAAGGTTACTTTTCGAAAAATAGTAGTGACAAATGTAAATACCGTACGTACTCTGGATATGTCATACCTTGTACGTGTATTCCAGGGTTAATAAAAGCATTATGAAAATTTTCTTTCATGAAACTTTAAAGACCCGCCACAGCATATAAGGAATATGTTCAATAATTTTCTTTCTCATTTTTAGTTTCTTTGATTTGGATTTTGGATACTTACTCTAATTATAATCGTTTTCTTTCTGTCTTACATTTAGTTTTGCTATGTACTTTTTATATTACAGTAATTTTAAATATTTAGTAACCTATAATAACAGATATAAGTGATAAAATTGTAATAAGGATATATCATAAAATTTTCCATTCATATTCTGATGTTATGTATAGAAACAGTACATAAAACAACTAAAACACATGTAGCTGCCAATTCTTATGCTTTTTTGTACCACAAAATTCGAAAAGAAATTTTTGCCTTATTTAATCGTCAGATTACGGCGATCAAAAAAGATAAAATTTGCTATTAAATTTTTGTGATATACGTTTTGTGATATTGTGATATAATTTTTGCGTAAGAGTTGGCAGCTATGGTAAAATATACAGTAGAATACCGCTTTTACACTCAATTTGCATAATCTATATATTAAAAATACATAAAAACCTTTTATTCATTCTTAAAACATCTAAATAAACCTCTTTCAATTGGTATATTTGTCCTCCGTCTGTCTGTCCCACATTTATTATGACCAATATTTTTTGTTTTTGTTTTTCCGATACAATAACAAAATTAGCAGGGGATTGTCAGATTAGAAATCGATTTCTGTTTTTAAAAAATTCATAAGTTACAATACATAAAGCTTCAAATATGGGAATCCAAAATTACAGCTCATTTCGCCGAGAAGTTTGAGTTATGTTTAAATAACTATCCGCTTTGCAATTTGTTTACAATGATCAAAAATGAATTTAACATTAGACGTTCCAAATTTAAACCTGCATAATTCCTCAACTACTTGATCATATGACTTGTCATTTGGTATTACAAGGTAAAATGTAACAGATAATTCAAATACAACGTCAAAATTTGGTGTTCGCATTGAAAATTTTCATGTTTGGTACAATTTTTATATGTAGAAGACCAGATAAACTAAATTTAACCATAGCATTAGACGTTATTGCTAATCAATTGGTACCAGTCATATTTTTAATACGTTGATATGCGACCGAGTTAGAAGAGATGAACCCTTGCATCAGAAATGTATAAAATTCTGTTTGCTAAGCTTTTTTGTGTTACGTGTCAGACATTCCGGCGTATAACGCCCACTTTTCATACCAAAACATTGATAAAAAATTGCAGGTGCTCGTTATACGCTGCACCGGTAATAAAAATGAAAATATGAAAATTAGAAAAAGAAAGATGTGGACATCGAAATTGAGATTTCTATGTTAAAGAGCATGCTTATTATATATAAATAATCATAAACGGTGCGGCATAACACTGACTATCGGATTACATGGAAACCGCAAGTTATTATGCTAATGTTCCTTAATGGATTATTTGCTACATATCTTATGAAAATTGCTTTACAAAGAAGGGGGTTCGCGTAATACGGCGAGTATACCTAAAAATAGAAAAATGTAGGCTGAAATTTTAGGGGCGCGTTATATACCGGAGCGCGTTATACGCCGGAATATACGGAAGATAAAAATATTTTACAAAAAATTTTTAAGTTGCCCTAAAATATTGAAAAAATCTATAAATATACATGTTGACATAATATCATGTAATAAAAGCTCGATCAAAACTATTTCACCCATTTTTAGGTGCGTTCGTAATTATATAAATACGTAGCACCTATAGTCGTCGTTCGGTTCGTCTGTCTGTCTGTCCGTCCGTCCGCATATAACAGAGCAAAAACTACCAAACCAAATGATCTGAAATTTTAAATATATAATTGTTGCAAAACTTTGTCGAATCATTTCAAATTTTATGAAAATCGGACGTATAGTTTAATTACAGGGACTGACAAAAGTTTCCCATTACATTACGGCCAATGGGAAAAAAATTATTCCAAGTGCATTTAATGATGTTACAACCTTTCGAATAGAATGAAATTGACATGCACTTATGAAATGTACTATACATTCAGTACAATATGCGGTGCAAATAATTTATAAAACTAGTTATAGTACGAACTTATTTGCCCTTATTTGCCACATTTGGCGTACAATTTCCAACTTGTTAAAACATTAAAATTGCTTCAAAATTTGTAAATACATAGGATGAAACTTTTATAGTGGCATCTACGTATGCACAAATGATTCAGAAAAGATACATTGGGTGTGTGTGTGTGGGGGGGGGGGGGACATTTATAGCCCTTCAAAGTACTGGTTCTTTCACGAAGGCCCCCTAACTTTGAAAATAAATAATTCGTAAACGGTGATATATAGAAGCATGAAATCAGTGGTATTTTTATTTAAAAAACCCGTAAAAATCTGATACAGAAACCTCAAAATTTTAGGAACATATTTTGCCGATAGATGGCGCTACAGGCGGCATTACCATAAAGTAGTCTATATCACATCAAAAATGATTAAAATTGTTCACCTTTTACACAACACACATGTCGCAAATGAAGAATGAAATTGTCAGTGACACTCTGTAGTTTGTCATCGGAAATAGACACACGAGTTTGGCAAATAGCCTCCTCGAGCTCGTCGAGTGTTAAAGGATTTTTGCGGTAAACAGTGTCCTTCAGTGTGCCCCACAAAAGGTAATCTCAGGGGATGAGGTAGGATGAATACGGAGGCCAGCACATGCCTTTTCCCTTATTGTCGAATAGTTCAACGCAATAACTCTATCATCGAAGTATTCACCCAGAAATTTAAAAGTCTTGTGTACGATGTGCATGAGCTCCATCTTGTATGAACTACGCCGTGTCTTATTGATCGTCTAGCGCTTGTTAAGTGGCGACAAATTGTTTCAAAAGTGCAATATACCGGTCAGCCATCACCGTTTCTCGCAAAAAAAAGGTGATGCCTTTGCAGCAGATTGCAACCCAAACTTAACGTTTTGGATAAAGGAGCGGTCGCGTGTGAGACAAATGTGGGTTTCCGGTACCCCCAAATCACCAATTGTGTCTGTTAACGACACAATCGAGATGAAAATGGGCCTCGTCTGTAAACTACATTCGGCGGACATCAAAACCAGAACCATCAATTATGTCGAGCATCTTGTTAACGAAATCATTTCATTGTCGTTCAGATCGAACTGGTATGGCGTGTTGGCATTGAATCTTGTACGGAAACATATGTAATATCTTTCGAAGGATTCTTTATGGGCTGAATGGAGTGATTCCGAATTCATCTGCAAGTCTGTAGACAGATTTATTCGGATGACGCTCAATAACAGCAGCAAGTGTCGTTGCATTTTCAAGTGTAACGATGAAGTGGGTGGGACCCACCTTTCCAACTAACGTATCGGCCACGTTGCCTGTCTGTTGAAATTGTTTGAATAGTTCACGAATTGTTTTCCCATCAGGGCCTTTGGCGACTTCAAATCGCCGTTGAAAACTTCTCATTGTGGCGGTAGGACCGATTTAATCGATGGCACTCCAACACAATAAACACACGTTCCTCCATGGAATACCCCACTTCCGAAATTTCTTTCACTATACACTAATAGCGGTCAGATTTCAACGGCTAAATCTCCGATGACTGATCAATCTTGGAGTCTGAGCTATCTTTACAGGGATCCGTAATTCTGTCTGCAACGCCATTTATGGCAGCAATTTTTAACTAAAACTTTGAGGATTCTGTATCAGATTCTTAAGGTTTTTTAATAAACATAACGCTGGTTTCATGCTTCTATCTTTCACCGTTTCAGAGTTATTTATTTTCAAAGATCGGTGTCCTTCGTGAAACACTCTGTAGTAACCAGAGTATCTAACATCCATTCTGGGAACTGCAGCCTGTTGACGGCTCCACTGGAAGGATCAATAGAACAACGATGTTCTATTGATCCTTCCAGTGGGGCGTTCAACAGCCTGCAGAATCTCCGGAACTGAATAGAAGCGAATACCATAATGCGGTTTCTTCACCTTGGAAATCATATCAAAGTCACAAGTCAGGAGAATATAGGGATATTAACATACTTCCCAACAGCCACATTTTGCGCCGTATGCGAACGAGCATAGCCATGCAAGATTATTGTTGCATTATTCACGTGGTTTCGCCGTTTCTTCCTCAACGCTGGCAGGCCGTAAGTTGTGTTCTAAGAATGAGCAATAGTACTGCGCATTGACGGTTAGGTTAGACGACAGACAGTCAACTAGAACTTGGCTGTGTTTGTCCTGTCATTGTGGCATTCGCTTCTATAACAGTGTCCCTAATATTTAAGTTCCATCCCTTGTATTCATAACATACATTTAAGGGAAAACCTCTTACTTCAGGTTCCAGCCTGGGCCGAACGAAAATAAGCAGCACAACTAAAAGAGAAAAAATATTAATTCAAATGGACCATATTTTATTTCAAATTTATTTTATGGTATAAATGTGGGTTTTTATTAATTTACCTGAATCTAGAGTTATTAGACTGGCTAGTATAAGTAAAGGATAAGTTTTTCCTACAAAATCATACATGATACTTCCAAATGGGTAGCCCACTAAAATGCACAAGTACATTCAAAATTACTTAATAATCAATATAAAATATTATTTAAAGAAAACTGACAGATATATCGACGTCTATACTTAAAACTCCAGCAGCGATTCCACTCATAGTTATGCCCATCATTTTGCTACGGTCCTTGTCGTCGGGGTATTTATCAGCAATCATAGCCATACCTGAAAAAAAACTCGGAATAAATCATTGTTAAAAAACATCTAGACTATAGCAACTTAATTTTCGATAGCGATACCTACAATAAAAGTAAAACATTGGATCACCATCTTTTATATTAGTTAAGTCTGGCCCAATATAGACGATACTGACATGAAATATTGCCTCAATATTCTAGTGTTTACATTTTGACAATACTGCACTAATATTGGAAAAAATATATTTCTCTATTTCATTGCCAATACTTAACCTTTAACTGCTATTTGCGGTCTCACAGATAGCTGTTGTTTTTCTTTTTTTTTTTTTTTTTTTTTTCACAATTAATTTCTTACTTTCAATTTAAGAATAGACACTAGTGAAATTTTGTTTCGTTTGCAGCCTCAGTACTATCGCTAGAGACTTTTGAATAGGTGGATTTTGATTATAAAAATCCCGTACATAAAGTTTATTACAGAAACAATATCCCCTGAGTTAATCTAGCTTTTTATTCATTTTTCGATCAAGTGGCCTGAAAGACCGCTCACTGAAGCTATGCAACAATTTCTGTAGCAGTAGTTAATTGTTAAAATGAAAGTCAATACTTCTGCAATATTAGCACTTCATTACAAGTATCTCTAGTGTAAATCCAATACAGCAAAATGCTTCTAATGTAAAGCCAACATTTAAGCAGAATTAATATTCATTGGAAGTATTCTCGATTAATGCAACACTAAGACTGGACTCAACTATAACAAATAAACACTATATTTGTTATACTATTATAAATGTGTGTTTGACAGGAAATGCAATAAAAATTATTTTTTCCAAACACATTGCTTTCTACCATACTGTTTGCTATTACCGAGAGGCTCTACTCTGTGCGGTAGAAAATTTTCACACATGCACATATATATAACTGATAAAGTATTATATTTGTATATACAGGATGTCCCTAAACTCATGGGCAAACATTAAGGAAATGTAAAGTAACATAAAGAAGCAATTTTGGTATATCAATGTGGGTTCGGAAATGAAAGTGTTAGTGAAAAACAAGAAATGCTGCACTCTAAAATTGAGAGGAGTGAAAAGTTTGCTCTTTGGAAGAGTGACAGACATTTTCACTCTTTTTTGGAGTGAATTTTATAAAAATACACTCCCTAAAGAGTAGAATTTTCCACTCCCTAGAAAGATGTGACATGTTTCACTCGGTTGTCGAGAGTGAAATAAGTCACTCCATTGTCGAGAGTGAAATATCTCACTCCGCTGAATAGAGTGAAAACCTGGCATTATACAATTTAAAAAAAAAAAATTCTGCCCAACTTTGAACCAATATGTGGAGTAAAATACTGAAAAAGCATCCAAATATGTCACTTCTTAATTTCAAAAACTCCATTTCATAATGTAACCCTAGAAATTACGTACTAAAACGCACGCCTTTTCAAGAGTGAATAGTCACTCCTCTAAAAGAGTGACTATTCACTCTAAGCAGGAGTGAGTATTGTATGGGTATTAATAATCAACCAATCATGACAGTCTTGTCTACGACGCTTTTTTAAGATAAGAGAAAGACTTCCGCCATTTTAGAATAAAAATATACGGATATTATAAAAGCTATTATTTAGGGAACTTTTTATCTTCATATAAAATTAAATGTAATTAATTCATAACGGATACAAATTAGCACTCTCAAAGAGCATTCGAAGAAGATTTGCGGTTTCAAACTTCTACTACTGTTATCTGCAGAGCGCGCGAAAAAATATCTTCAAAAGTGACTCATATATGCATTGCTTGCATTGTTATTTTTACTCCCGTCTCCAGCCTGCCATGACTGATAATTAAGTTCAAAGTATTAAATAAAGAGTGTCTCATTTGAGCCAATGCAGCTCAAATCAAAGAGTAATATCGAAAATTTCGGCGCGACTCAGATTTTGGGACGAAAAAGAAACCTAATTTTCTGTCGATCTCTAATTGTATGTATTCGTATTACTCACCAGCTAATCTGAACAGCAAAAATCTACGACGCTTTTTTTAAGATAAGAGAAAGGCGCCCGTCATTTTTAGGATTAAAATAATTGGATATTATTCTAAAGGTAAGTCTTAATTAATTTTAACCTTTTATTCCTGGTAGAATTTGTATGTTAGGATTATGAGTTAAATGGCTATGATACACGTAATTATATAAAATTGGCATTAAAAAATAAAACATGCTATTTAAGCATTGAAATAATGTGTTTTTATGCCTGATATGAAGTTTATAGATAAAACTGCTGTAGTATATATTTTTAATGTTCATAGTATCACTTATATAAGATTGAATATATTTTAAAGAGATCAATAACTACTTTTTACATAAAAAATGCTTTCAAACAATAAGAACAGTGCATATGCAGTCGTTTCTTTTCTTTTTATATTTCTTTCTTTTTTCTATTTCCTAGGTAAATTTTTTTCCTATAAATCATACGAAATCTATTTCGCTCATGTTACCAAAATACAAGATATACGGGAATAAAAATTTTAAATTAAATATGGTTTATCATGTAATTTTCAGGATTAAGTTAAGGAATATGTTTAAAAGAAAAATATAAACATTTTCCAAATAACATAAAAATCTAGGCTCCGTGTTCATATTTAATAAAACAAAAGAAAAAAGAGTGAAAAAACGCACTCCTTTAGCAAGAGTGAATAGTCACTCCTCCGAAAGAGTTATTATCCACCCTTGTTTAGAGTGAATAGTCACATGCCAGGAGTTACCATTCACTATTTCAGAGAGTCAAAAATTTCCCTTTTGGTTAGAGTGAATAGTCACTCTGAAGAGGTTGGGCATATTTTGACTCTGCGATAGAGTGACTATTCACTTCTCCGGAGTGAATAGTCACTCCTTTTTATTTAGAGTGTGGTAGATCATCGACTTCGATTAGTGATCAAGATTTCGATAAAAGTCAGAGAATTGGTGCTTGGTAACCGCCTTTTCAAAATAACAGAGATTATTGAACAAGTTCCTATATCGTTTAGTTTCTGTCAAGCAATTTTAAAAGATCATTTAAGGTTGCATGCGTCGCTTCTCGAGTTGTTCCAAGAACTTTGAATTTTTTCCAAAAACAACAACATTATCAAGTGGCCCGAGAGATGCATCATCAAAGCGATTCCTTTCTAAAACGCATTATTATCGGTGATGAAACTTGGATATATGCTTTTGATACAGAAACAGCTCAACAATCAAGCGAATGGCACTTGAAAGGTGAAGCAAGTCCAAAAAGACCACGTCAAAGTCGCTCAAGAATCAAGTTAATGTTGACTGTTTTCTGTGATTGTCGTGGTGTTGTGCATTATGAATTCCTACCAACTAGTGTTTAGTAAATACGTGACACGTAAAACAGACGTAATGAAAAGCACGCACACAACCGTAATAAATTTAACAGTAAATTTGACATTAGTTTCATAAAAGAGCATCTCTTTTAATCCTCACAAGGAAAACAAGTTGGAAATTGCTCGTCAAACGTGGCAAATGAGGTGTGTTCGTACTATAACTAGTTTTAAAATTATTTTTTGCACCCCATATTGTACTGAATGTATAATTTTTTGCATTTCATAACGTGCATAGTCTGATACATCATTAAAATGCACTTCCAATAATTTTTTCGGAACACTTTTGACTGTCCCTGTAATTAAACTATACATCCGATTTTCCTAAAATTTGAAATAGCTCAACAAAATTTTGCAACAATTATATCTTTAAAATTTCAGACCATTCGGAAGGCTGTAATATCATTAAAATGCACTTGCAATAATTTTTCACATTGGCCGTAATGTAAAGAAAAACTTTTGGCTGTCCCTGTAATTAAACTATACATCCGATTTTCCTAAAATTTGAAATGGCTCGACAAAATTTTGCAACAATTATATCTTTAAAATTTCAGATCATTCGGAAGGCTCTAATACCATTAAAATCCACTTGCAATAATTTTTCCCATTGGCCGTAATGTAAAGAAAAACTTTTGACTGTCCCTGTAATTAAACTATACGTCCGATTTTCCTAAAATTTGAAATGGCTCGACAAAATTTTGCAACAATTATATCTTTAAAATTTCAGATCATTCGGAAGTCTCTAATATCATTAAAATCCACTTGCAATAATTTTTCCCATTGGCCATAATGTAAAGAAAAACATTTGACTGTCCCTGTAATTAAACTATACATCCGATTTTCATAAAATTTGAAATGGCTCGACAAAATTTTGCAACAATCACATATTTGAAATTTCAGACTATTCGATTGGGTAGTTTTTGCTCTGTTACATGCGGACAGACGGACAGACGGACGGACAGACGGACAGACGGACGGACTGAACGACGACTATAGGTGCTACGTATTTATATAATTACGAACGCACCTAAAAAAAGCGCAGGAGAAACAGCGGTAACATACGTACTTAAGTAACTACTTTGGTACTAATGCTCCTAGCTTTTTTTTTTCATTAATTTTGTGTTTAAATAGACGTCCTATCCCCTCAAAACAGTTAATTGCTAAAAATGTTATTATGCTTATGGGTTATAAAAACCCTATATTCTGGTTTTTTTTTTGGTTTTTGGGGGGTTTTTTAATGGTTTTGTATTGATATTTAGCAGCTGATTTTTTACAAATGTGATAGCTTGATATAAATAATCGATTAATAATTACCGCATTTTTTTACAAAATTCTTTGAGAGTTCGCGTTGAAACAAACTCCTTGTGAGATATCTTTTCTCTGACCTTTAACATCTCTTGTTCTGTTTTAAATTGGGATTTTATTCTTTTTTAATTGACATAGCAGATTGGAGAATAGAAATTATGCACGTGATTTTAGATGAATTCTTGAATTATTGCTTTTCGTTGCTGCATTAGAAAGATTCAGTTTCAGGCAAAAAATTAACACTGTATTGCTTATTTTCTCTGTAGGGACGATGCAATTAGTCCAAACTGGACAAGTTTCCACCTTATCCGCTTTTCAATGTGGACAAATTTTATTGTGTATTATTTCTGATGCCAGTATCCTAATTTCTATCCCCATACAAAACGCACTATGATGAACACGAAAGATTTTTGAACGGACTTTTTACATAATACACTTACATTTCGTTAAAACAGGTTGTTCGATTAAAAATTGCAGTTAATTAAAAGTTAATTAAAAAATGCATCAGCACATTATCTCAAAGATTGCAGAGCAAAAACTTCGCGTGATTCCAGTAGTGTATATACAATGAAATAAAACAAATTAGCGAGCAAATACAAACAGAATTTAAAAGATTTGTGTAGAAATGTCTAGGGCAATTAACTGTTTTATTCTTTTAAGCATTAAAGCAATTTATCATCTACGGAGATGTATTTGCCATATTTAGGATCTCAAAATTCTCTTATGCTTTTAAAGGGTTACACCTAGTCATAAATTTCGAAAAATCGATTTTATGTTTTACAGGTTTTATCAGCTGAAGAGGGACTACTTTATGATTCTGGAATAGATGATTCTATTAACAAGGAGCGGACCAAGCTTGGTAATAACAGATTTTGATTATTTTTATGTATTTTTATGTATTTTATGCCTCTTAGTCTCAGGTTCTACGAATTTTATATAACGCTCCTCAGTTCTTGAGAAATAAGGATGTTTAATATTATAACACAACTTAAATACTTACTTTGTAAAGAAATTCTACGTTGGTCGTAGCTCAGTTGTTACGGTAGGCGTTTGGCCGTTTGATCTGCGGGCTTGGATTCGAGACCGGAACGCGCTCCATTTGTTTTTCCTCATTTTTTGTCTTATAAAGACACTTGTAATTATAATTTAGTAATCTCGTTGTCAATTAAAAATAATAATATGTATCAATTATAATTTTAACCTATTTACTTTTTTTATTTGTATGTAAATCATCAATCATTAAACGGTTAATTTTTTTAACACTTTTAAAATGTATTTCATTTAATCTTTATCGATGCAATGATGTTGAACAATTGAGTCGATTCGTGATTTTAAGGAAACATCATTTATGCATTGCCTTAAAACGGAAAGTCAATACCATGATAATACTACTCTGATTTTAAAGTAAGAAACATAATTATATTAAAAATTAGCATAAAATTAAATTACAACCTTTTTTTTGCATATTAAAGATTTTTAAATTTGTAATAGGTATGCTTGCGCTTTGAATTTATTTGCTTTCCCATTTATCTTCTTTCTGCATATATTTTTATTTTATTTGAAAATGTTTTATTTTATCATAACTAGAGGTCGCCTTGTTATTTGTGTAACAATTTTGGATTTTTTACTAGTCAATAATAAATCCATTTTTTTTCTCTTTACATGATGAAAAATGTTTAATAATGGTTTAAAAATCAAAACTGTCAAATTATAATTTAAATATGTTATTATAATTATTCTACGATATTAAAATTTTTAATTGAGATTATTAAATTATAATTATGTGGCTCAGCCTTGCTTTTTCTAGCACGTTGTTCCTTTTTTCCCTATCTTGCATTGAAGAAGAATCTCGCTAGTAGATTCGAAACAGCTGTTTGCTGCTTTCCATGTATTACAGCTCCGCCTCTGTTTAACGTCGCTCTACTTAACGACGATCTCTATTTAAGGACGATATTTTGCGGTTCCGACTCCTTTAAGTAAAAAAAAATCTCTATTTAAAGACGAAATTGTTTCTATTTAAGAACGATTTTCACGTACTTTTTTCCCCCGATCGCTTTAAACATGTTAAATGAGGGAACTTCCTCTGATAGAAAAACAAGTTTCAGATGGGTACGGATAAAGGAGAAGGGTGTAATGGACTTTACCCATGTGACGAAGACGTTTTAACAACAGAATTCAGCAATTTATATCAAATTTATGAAGACATCGCAAATGAAAATACAACTTCAGGTGCAGAAGATGGTGATGAAGCTGGTGATACAGAAAGCGAGACACCACCTCCTTCTTACTCAGATACGAATTTTGCCCTGGATATTCTTCACCAGCACATTGTTTCATCAAATATGGAAGATGACTCATTCAACCTTCTTGAGGAGCTTGAAGCAAAGATACTAAAAACTAGACCACCATTGAAACAATCTACAGTTTTTGATTTTTTAAAACTTAATTTGTTTAATTAAATGTATTATAAATATTTTTATTGTACTGTAAGTAACATTGTTTAATTAAATGTATTATAAATATTTTTATTGTACTTTAAGTAACATTGTATGCTGTAACGTTGTTCTTGCATGCAGTATAATTACATTTCTAAACACGCCAATATATTGAGAAATGTATTGACAGTCCTAAGCCTGTAACCTGTGAAAGGAAATGTTTTTCCAATATTATTTTTCCTCAAATTCTGTCTAAGGACGATCTCTATTTAAGGACGATTTTTTGAGATTTCTTGAAAGTCGTTAAACAGAGAGCGAACTGTATTTGTGCATTTTAAACGTTGGTTTTTCTGCTTTTTAATATTGTTCCACAAAGGCTTTATTTGCTATTTTTTTATAATTATATATATTGTTATATATATACAAGTATATTTATAAAATTTAAAAAAAAAATGAGAAAAACATATGTAGTGCATTCCGACCTCAGACCCGAGGCCGCAGATCAACGACCAGGTGTCCTAAAATCTGAGCTACTACCAATGTCGTACTTTCGTTACAAAGTAAGTATTTAAATTGTGTTATAATATTAGACCCCCTGTTTCTCGAGAACTAAGGAGCGTTGTATGAAATCCGTTGAACCTGAGGTTAAGGGGCCTCAATATATATAAAAATAATCAAAATCTGTGATTACCAAGCTTGGCCCTCTCCTTGTAAATAAAAAAATAATAAGTATCGTACTGCAATTTATAACATAAAACATTAAACTTGTTTTTCTCAAACGTTCATTCTTCAAATTAGTGACCATGATTTTTCTAAATCTGCTAAATCAATACACTTCTAAGTTTGTCACCTTTTTTCTTATAACTATAACTATGCAGTGCTTGAACGAATAATATTTTTTTTTTCATTTTTCTTTTCTTTTTCCTTTTAATCATCCAACAACAGTCTTTTTTATTAGAAAATTTTTATTTTCTCTTTAGTTAGCCGCCATAAAAATAAAAATAAAAAATTAATCAGTTTTCATACATTTCATCGTCCAGTCACTAGAATAAACCTTATTTAACTAAAAACCGCTATTTATTTTAATTTCAGATGAGCCAAATTTATGCAACAAAGGTCACTGCAAGAAAAAAAATCAGGAGAGAAGTTATAACTTCATATATATATATATATATATATATATATATATATATATTTTTTTTTTAATAAAATATATCATAATTATGTTTAAATATTGCAGTATAAAATAAAAATAAAGTCAAAGAAAAAATTGCTTAATGATTTTTTTTCTACCACATGACTATGGTATAACCTTTTAACCTCTCAATACCCAAATTTGAATTTAAGCGGCATTTTTTAGAATTTGATTAGAACTCCTAGAATTTTGAATTTCTGGCGTTTTGTCTCATGATACCAAGAAAAGGTACTTCTTAAATACACCATAAAAAAGAACCTAAAGTAACGCGTTTCGAAAAAAGTATTTTTTGATCCTTAAGCTCTCCTATTGGTAAAACGTACTATAGGTAGTACATATCCATGTGGTACAATTCTAACACTTTATAGAAAGATATTATTGTGCATACGTTAGAATGGCCGTTTTCGTGAAAATTTTCGGGAAAAAATATATTGTTTTAATTTGAAAGAGAAATTTTTTATAATTCCAAATCTGTTTTAATTTCATTCCTATTATTACTAGAAGAGGAGTTATGACCAATTTAATAAACAGGAAGTGATGAGTCAAATATCGGAAGTGGGCGTAGGAAAGGCAGTAGCAGTGCAAACGATGTTCCTATGGATAGTTTTCTTACTTCTTTTGCGTAAAATCACTACTAAATCTTAATTGACGCTTCTAGATTAACTTTGTATGGTTCTGAAAATTATAAAAGAAATCTTTAAATGCGATTTCTGAAAAATCAATTTTTCCGTTATTTCTATGATCGATAAACTTTATTACATAAAAAGTTTTAAACATATTTCAATGAAATTTTGTCCGAATGCTTTCCATATGACTCATTATGTTATGAATTAGAATCTAAGCTGTAATGCTTTATAACTATTCGAATATGAAAAAATGGTAATTTTTAATAAAAAATATGTATTTTTGACATATTTTGAAATATTTCAGTTAATTTTGAAGATATTGTAAAATTTCTACTTCAGTACACAGGTAAATGTATTAGTAGTATGTTGTACAAAGGAAATTGAAATATATTTAGTTGAATTGAGCGTACGCTGTCTGGCGTAAGCATGAAATTTTGCTAAACAAATGGCCAAAAACCACCAATTTTTTAAAAGCTTATGAAGATATTGCTAAGATTTTATGTTTTTCATCATTCTGTATTACAACTGAATTAAAAATACGTTTATTTATTCAATATTGTACATTTTTTTATGCGCTCCAAACGTACGCTATATAAACCTTAATGACAAAAAAAAATAATAAATAAAAATAAAAATAGGGTTGTTTATGCTTCAACAGCAACCGAAAAATGTACACTATGCTGGTTCCTAAAGAAATGGAAGAGTGCAATGAATGCATGTGCACAATAGAACCAATAAGACTGGTTAATTGATTATACGGTTTTAGAATGAAGCTGTCCTTTATACAGGACGCGAGTGTTAACGGAATTATTACATTGCCTACCGTTTTTATTTGCACTGATATTTTTGTCTGCACCAATATTGAATAAATATTTTATTATTTTTTAATTCTCTTTCAGCTGTCCTATTATTGTTGTTGTTGTTGTTGTTGTTGTTGTTTTGTTTTTTTTCTTCAAAAAAGCATAGTCTGTCAGTTATATCAAGCCTGCAGTGAAATTGTTATTTTTCATAAAAAATGCTAATACAAACAAACTGGCACTCATGCATAAGAGGACTGATTCTATCGCATTAACTGTTAGAATACCAAATGCACACAGACGTAATGCATTTGTAAAGAGAAGAATACGGGAAAAAGAATTGTTCGTAGAAACAAATTGAACTATAGTGGAATACAAATCCCCATTGCACATGCTATTAAATTAATATGAAATCTAATTTAATAATTTTATGTCTTTCAATCGTCGTGCTATTTTTTTTTTCTGAAAATGTTTTTAACCCATTCAGGGGCAAGTAATTGTGTTTCTGTAATGTTGAACTCACACCAGAATTTTCGAAAAATTTTATTTCAAAATGAGGAAAAGCAATTTAACAACTTTATAAAAGAAATGTTTAATTAAAAGTTTCTGGTGGAAATCTTGATCAAAATTAGATGGGATATAACCAGGGCCGGCCCAAGGCGTGTGCGAAGTGTGCCACCGCACGGTGCGCTGAGCCAAAGGGGCGCCAACCAGATGAAATGGCGCCTACAAGAGCACCGACAAAAACTATTTTATATTCTGCGTTTTTTTTTCTTTTACATTTTCTATAGCTAGGCTGGGGCCGGCTCGAGAAAGGATTCTTCGTTGTGTTTAAAAAAGTATTCAAGGGCACTGAATTTTTCTCATGCAGACAGCGGCTTCTTTTCTTTATATGAATGGAATTGCCTTTAAGTTAATGTTGCTCAAATTGCTTCGTCATACTGAGAAAAGAAACAGAATCACGAACCACCCGATTCAAATCTACATTCCTAGCAGGATGCTAATTTCGACTTTGAGTCTTTGACAGGGTTATATGGTGAACTCTGTCACTTCCGGCTATTTAAGCGTATTATTGTAGAATCCTCTTATCCCAGAGGGAATCTGAAACTGGCCCCCAGATGACAGAAAAAAGAAATTATTAAGAGCTTGAAGGTGCAGAAAATTTAAAATGAAAAACAGACGTCTTTGAAAAACATTTTTTCTAGCAGTGTCTTCTGGATATGAGTTCATCTTCTGCTAATAGTCAATAGTGATAAGTGTCAGAAATTTTGTAGAAAATTAAAAACGAAAAAAAGGGTATATAACCAAAGATATGTATGGATATAATTCTTATTAAAATGACCGTAATATCGAGACAATAAGATTCGGTCGTTCACTAATTACTTTATTAAACTGCTGTAAATGGAATATTTAATAGGTAGAAATTAATCAAGCCAAAGATTTTTCAAGTAACTTCATTCATTTATTTCGTTTAAATGAGTAATTTTCATGCCGATGTGAAACATAGAATATTTAAAGTTACAATGCTTGCTCGTAGCATTTGAAAGCTGTCAGTTCTCGAAATTACGAAGGACGTTGAGCCCTAATGTGAGAACGGCGAAATTAAAGCCTAACTAACACTATATAGTGCGCCCTGGTAAGTGGGGCAAAAATTCAGATTGACCCCCTATAACACACTTTTAACCAGAATTTCTATTCATCGAGGAGGGGGTTTTACCTGTAGAAGGCCGAAAAAAGGGTGTTTTTTTAGCAATATTTTTTGTAATAGGAATGAAGATTTTAGCGCCGGGTTTTTGCGAGTTATTTGTTATCATTTGAAGAACATTTAAATTTTTTAAATAAAAAATTGATGATATGGCTCCAGTTGCGAGGGTGGATGCCCTAGTATGCGCGCCGTGCACATCCATTTGGGCGGGATCCGATAAATCACCAGAGTAGCTTGCAATCAATTTCCGTTAAGGATTATGAAAGAAGATAATATTGCCTGAAGCTTCAACCACTGTGAGATAAAAAGTTGAAAATCAACAAAGTGTCAGCGATTTGAAAAAAAAAAGATCTAATTCTGACCCCCTTTTCGCCCTTTGCCGTGGTTCTAAAATTTATTTTTTTATAAAAATGGCTGAAAGTGGTACAAGTTCCAATAAATTATATCACCTTTAATTAAAAAAAAACAACAACAGCAAGATCGATTATAGTTTTTGCGTTCTGATTCTGCCCAGTTTGAAAACAGTCATTTTGAGCAAAATGCGTTTATAATGCTCCAAAACATTGTAAGCCTACGGATGCGTTGCATTAAAGCACTCAATAAATACGAAAAGTCTTCGGCCAAATTGCTGTACACTGGTAATCTACAGACTATAGGAAATAGAAAAACGTAAAAAAAGAAAATCTATTTTTTTCAACCGAAAATAAGGAAATTCCCTTAAAAACGATTTTGATGTTTGGGTTGGCGGGACATTTTACAGTTGAGAGCGTGGGCAGCTGCCTCGTTTTCCCTTGCAATAATCAGACTCTGATCGAAAAAAATGTTTTTTTTTATGCACATATCGTTGCCGGCGCAGCCCCCTGGGAAAATTTTCGAGCAATAGTACAATTAATGAATTGCATTCCAAACCATTAGTTTATTTTTCTTTTAGCTTTTAATTATTCCAATATTTATCATCTTAAACGTGGTTGGGGGGGGGGGGGGGAGGTCGGAGCTCCCTTTCAGTGTTGTAGTCGTAAGAAAAACACAGGGTATACAATCTAAGCACGGAATATAGTCTTTGGCCCATTACAAAATAAATATTTCTCAATACTGGAATTTAAATAAATGAAATTTTATTAATTTAAAAATAAAAAAAGCTGGACATGACTGATTTTTTTTTTTTTGAGACTTTTTTTTTTTTTTTTTGAGACTTTTTTGGAATCAGATTATGTATTTGATACTGAGTCAAATTTAGTCTAAACCGAAAGGGAAGTCTATTCAATATTACAGAGATTCATTATTTTGTGGTACTTTGCATCTTAAGTACTGGAAGAACGGAATCTACTTAGGGGTAAGGTTTCTTTGGGATAATATTGTGCTAAGCCTTTTTATAATAGTATTACAAACTTATGCCCAAGTACCGTTCTTCTGTTATTGATTTATTATTTAAAATTAAGCGAAAAAAGTACATTTTACACTTTTTTTATATCATCCAAAACAATGAGCTTTTTTCAAAAGAGTGGTGCGAAGGGCCTTCCTTGTCCCCCTCCCTTCACGCCGGTGCCCATGACAAGCATTTTATTATTTGCTAATCTAATAAACAGAAGTTGAGTAGAATTACTTTACCTTGATTTCTCATTAACATGAGCTAAGAGCTCTAACGTAATGAATAAATCTATAAAAGTTTAACAATACAGAATTGAACCTATCCTCCTCAGACCCGATGTATCCTATAGGATACACATCTTTACAATTTTTTTTCACGTATATAAATAAAGTTTAAAAAAAAAGGAAATTGGCGTGTATGGAAGCTTACAGATAGCCGATCTAAACAAAATAGCAATTTGTTTCTTATAGTGCTTTTTTAACGAGATACGTGTTATATCAAAATGGCTTGCAGCAAAAATGCATGAAATGTACAAAAACGGAAACGTAAATAGTTTTTCAGTACGTTGAGATACCATTTGTAGAGTCCATTAGAAATAAAAAATTATTAAATGTATAATTATTTCACGTTTTGCATTGTTTTTTCAATGCAATGCAAAGAAAAGTAAAATAAAAAATCCTAACAAATTGTCAAAAAGTGTACCTTTTGGGTCCACATATTTCATCGAATTTTATGAACAAAAAATACATTTTAATTTTTTTCGCTTTTCAATCTTTGCTAGTTATCGGTTTGTTAATATAACTTCATAACTGAAGTAAAAGAAAATATAATAATAAACCCTGGGGTCTGAAGAGGCTATTAAATAATAATATTATTCATTTATTTCCATATAAATTTTATTCAGTAATCGTCTTGAGAAAATCTTTCATTTAATGCATTTATCTTTAAATATATTTTTTTCGGGTTTTTTTCCCCCTTTAGTGTCTGCTATATTGATTTTTTTTTTTTCTTTCATGACGATTTGATTTCCTACATGATTTAACTAGATTCATACAATTATAATGACACTTTGTTTATACAATTTCAGTGCGGCGCTAAGGCGTAAATTCGCAATACTTAAACATATATAGGAGACTTTCTTTGGAACGGTTTGTTTAGTTCAGGCGTGTACGGCAGTAGAACGAAATCCAGGAAAGGATAAACTTTTTGGGGGACATTTTTTGTTCAGCGTATTCCTTATTATTTTAAATACAACTCTTATTCTCAATCATAGATTTCTCTTAATGTTTAACTATTTTAGATTAAATTATTAAAAACAACGTTTAAACACACAATAAAATAAGTTGATTTGATCATACGTATACGTTTCGTGAGTACTAGGACTCACATCCTCAGTGTAAAAAACTTTAAAAACAATATCCCCCCCAACTACATGAACGATGGAAACCTAAATGTCAAAACAAAATACCAAAAGACCATCAAGTTCTAACAGCCAATGAAATTAATGCGGAAGTGAAGTGTCATGACACAACAAATCCACCCAGAAAGTTGAGATGTATGGTACACTAGATAAATCATTAACCAAGGAGTCTTTAAATTTATGGATATGAAGAGCCTCAAAAAAGTCTAAATCCAGAGGAGTAATGCATTTCTTGATAATGGTAGCTGAGTCAAAATTAAAATTATGTCCCCCCCCCCCCCCCCAGCAATGAGAGGCGATAGAGGATTTCTGTAATTCATTTTTTCTTTACATAGTTTCTGTGTTCATTGACTCTGTAACGGAGTTTTCGTTTAGTTTGTCCAATGTAGGACAAACCACATTGGCATTGAATGTTGTAAACTCCCCAATAATTATGAGTAGGAATTTTGTCCTTAAGTTTCGAAAAAGTTAATTTATTAACCGGTTTAAAAACCACATTAAAATCATAATGTCTCAAGATATTATCCATCTCAAAGCTAATGCTATTATAAAATGGTAAAATGATAAGGTTAGAGATGGAAACCGCAGTAACAGGAGAATCAGGATTATTAACACATTTATTAAGACTATGAGAAATTAAATTATTGATATAAGATAAACCAAAACCTCGATCAATAGCCACAGATTTAATGTAATTTAATTCTGTAATAAGTGAATTGTTATCTCAACAAATTAAGCGAGCTCTATTAATCAAATAAAGAAAAGCTACCATTATCAAGAAATGCATTACTCCTCTGGATTTAGGCTTTTTTGAGGCTCTTCATATCCTTAAATTTAAAGACTCCTTGGTTAATGATTCATCTAGTGTACCATACATCTCAACTTTCTGGGTGGATTTATTGTGTCATGACACTTCACTTCCGCATTAATTTCATTGGCTGTTAGAACTTGATGGTCTTTTGGTATTTTGTTTTGACATTTGGGTTTTCACCGTTCATGTAGTTGGGGGATATTGTTTTTAAAGTTTTTTACACTGAGGATGTGAGTCCTAGTACTCACGAAACGTATACGTATGATCAAATCAACTTATTTTATTGTGTGTTTAAACGTTGTTTTTAATAATTTATATTTCCACACAAGTTCTGTATTTACTATTTTAGATTACTTTAAAAAAAAAAAATTACTATTTTTACCTTTTTTTGTAAAAATCATCACACATAATAGTCCAGACAATACAGACCGTATAGGGGCTCTACCTAGCAAAATTCATGGTAGTTCTAGAAAAAAGGTCGCTGAATCCGAATTTTTAACTTCCCACCAATATTTCCCCCGGCAACCCCCCCCCCCCAAATTTTGGTAAAATGCCCCCTAAAAAAGGTTTTTATTAAAAAATTCAATTTTTTTTATTATTTTAGGGAAAAAGTATCTAGAAATTCAGAAAGTTGACAAAATTTGCAACAAATTAGATATATGACATTATGCCTTAGGATGAAGGAGAAGGGGGGATCTGCCTCGGAACATGCGCGCGGTGCTGTGTGAACTAAGTTGCGCAATTCCACTTAACCACTCACACGTTTACATTCACCCTCCCATCTCCCCTCCGAACTTTCTCTATAAGGTTTACTTGGGTATCTCTATAAGGCTTTTGGGTCGCTGAATCCGAATTTTTAACTTCCCCCCCAAAAATCCCCCCCGAAACCCCCCAAAATAGTTGTTTTTAACTTAAATTTCTTATTGTTTTAGGGGAAAGCATTACGAAATTCAGAAACTAGACAAAATTTGCAACAAATAGGATATATGACATTATGACGTAGGATGAACGGGGAGGGGGAGTTCTGCCCCTGAACATGCACTGCGGCGCTACGTGCATTAAGTTATGAAGTCCAGGCAATAGAGGATGTTACCTGGCAAAATTAATACTAGTTCTGGATTTCGACTCACTTTATGTTTTTGGGGTCGCTGAATCCAAATTTGTAACTTTCCACCAAAATTTCACCCGGCAACCCCCCCCCCCCCCCCCAAAAAAAAAAATTGATATTTTGAAAAAATTTGGTTTTTGAGAAAAGCACGCGGGGAATGTTCCGAGGCAGCCCCCTCTCTCCCCGTTTATCCTACGTCATAATGTCATGTATCCTATTTGTTGCAAATTTTGTCTAGTTTCTGAATTTCGTAATGTTTTCCCCCTAAAATAATAAGAAATTTAAGTTAATAACAACTATTTTGGGGGGTTTCTGGGGGGGGGGAATTTTGGGGGTAAGTTAAAAATTCGGATTCAGCGACTCAAAAAACTTAAAGTAAACCTTATAAGGAAAGTTCGGAGGGGAGATGGGAGGGCGAATGTAAACGTGTGAGTGGTTAAGTGGAATTGCGCAACTTAGTCCAAGCAGCACCGCGCGCATGTTCCGGGGTAGATCCTCCCATCCCCTTCATCCTAAGTCATAATGTCATACATCTAATTTGTTGCAAATTTTGTCTACTTTCTGAATTTCTAGATACTTTTTCCCTAAAATAATAAAAAAATTGATTTTTTTTTAATAAAACCTTTTTTGGGGGGGGGGGGGCTTTTTACCAAAATTTGGGGGGGTTGTCGGGGGGAATTTTGGTGGGAAGTTACAAATTCGGATTCACCGGCCCAAAAAACATAAAGTAAGC
Source organism: Maratus speciosus (assembly GCA_963932465.1). NCBI lineage: Eukaryota > Metazoa > Arthropoda > Arachnida > Araneae > Salticidae > Maratus > Maratus speciosus. The sequence goes on from OZ010796.1 coordinate 411,311,746, forward strand.
CGATTTCCAGAACTACCATTAATTTTGCTAGGTAAAATTCCCTATTGCCTGAACTATAAAGAAAATTTAGTTTTAAAAGTAGAGAAACAGAAGCATTCCAAAAATGAAAAGAAAGAATAAGATTATTTATATTTCCGGCATTAGTTGAAGAGAAAACTGAGTTTTCCCATTTTTCGACAGTTTCCACCATGAAAAGTGCGCCCTTTACGAAAATAGACATTTAACCCCTTCGGGACGAGCGTCTTTTACAGAATTTTTAATCTTTAATCACCGGTTTTTTAAAAACAGAAATTTTTGCCTAATTAAATCGGAAAAATGCTCGGATTAAATAAAGCAAAATTTACAATAAAAATTTACTGGTGAGAATAACCCCAGATTCTGAGCACCTTACGCGGCAGGAATACCGGTCGCTCGTCCCCAAGGGGTTAAATATGAAATGTATTCGTACTTTTTATGTACTAAATAACGAGACACGATTACAGGCTTCATCTTACATAGTTGCTATACTTACTAGTATTTCATCGTCTTTAATTGTCGAAACAGTATTCTTCAAACAAAATTATTTTAATTAATTAACTTATTATTGTTATTTTTGCCGAATACCATGTGTTGTGTTTTACTTTTGGATCGTAACATGTTACACATTTAGAGTGGTAATTACTGTAAAATTCAAATTTCTCTTATGAGACTTAATTATACAATTTACAAAATACAAACTCAAAGATGGGATTAAAATTAGAAATTTTATCAGTTTTTGATGCACTTTAAATTAATATCTTAAACAATTAATAATAGTATGTATAAAAATTACTAATGGTTGTGGGGGGTGGCGACCCGATGGGTGCTCGCACGGCGCCAAAACGTCCTTGTGCCGGCCCTGGATATAACGTATCCTACTGCCCCTCAAAAGGTTAAAGTATGAGCAGGATGTTGGTTGAAAATTGCTCGAATAAATCCAGTAATTTCTAATTTCATGTTGCTGGAGTAATTTATTGCAGGGCCTAACTAATGCAGGGCACGCTGCTTGCGTCGTTCCATCCACGCAAAAAAAGAAAAATATCATTAGAAAAAAATGATATCGTGTACACAGATGTGAATCGTACTTGGTACGAAATTTATGCATACTACGAAATTTATGCATACTGCGAAATTTATGCATACATACAATGTATATTAAATTTAGTACTAGTCACTTCCAAGTAATTCACAAACAATTTCTATGGATAGATAGAAGGGGGCCACCTTCTAATGATGCTTGCCCTGGGGCCCTAGATAGTCTAAATTGGGCCCTGGTTGATTATCCAATTTTGTTATCATGTTCTTTTATTTGAAAAAAATAAAATAAAAATAAACACTCACAGTTCATTACAGAAATATTATTCATATAAATCTCTGAAAACCACTTTAGACTTAGATTATTTTAATTTAAATAAAAATAAATTACAGTAAAGCCTCGATTATCCGCGAAGCAAATTTTTTTTTCTTTTAAATCTAAGCCAACAGCAAAGAAAATACAATAAACTGTACTAATAAATATAAACATAAAAAATCATGCATTCGAAAGTAATAGAAGAATATTTATAGATTCGGTTGCCATGTTTGAAATATTAGATATAAAGTCTTGATGTATTTTCTTGATTTCATTAACCAAACGTAAACACAGCAATTAAAATATTTAACAATTAAATAAGACTATTGGATCATTTTCAATAAATGCATACAATTCAGAAAAACATTTTAAAAAAATTACTTTAAATTTCACATTAAAAATGAAATAAGTGATAATGTATAAGTTAGATGTGTCTGTAAATATAATTAATTAAGCACTTTAGCTTTTGGTATAATTTTTATACAGTATTTTTCTCCAGTTACCAGTAACATGGTAACAGACTTGACTGGTAACAGACTTGACATTAACAGCAAAATATCTTCCAAAACCTACATGCTAATTATTAACACTAAGAAACAAAACAAAATCTTTAATATATTAACTAGATAATAATATTCAAGCAAAAGAAAGTACTAAACTTATATTTTTAACATAAAAAATTAGGTAACAGACTTGACATTGAATAAAAATACTCATCTTTATAAAAAATTCTTTACTCCACTACACTGTTGTTTTTCAACTGCAAAAGAAAATGGCTACAAGTAAATATTTAACTAGTATAAGTGTTTTTATTGCAAATGTGCTGCAATCTCTTGGTGAAATTGTCAACCTTTATTTCATGAAATTGTAGCTTGGTAACAGACTTGACAAAATATGAGGGACAAAATGTTTTGTAGATTTTCTTAAAATTTTTTTTTTTTTTGCTGGAATAATGTCAGAAATTTAAAATAATGATGATTTATCTCATTAAATGTCCCAATTACTTTCCTTTTAAAGTGAAAAATGAAGTGAAAAAATATTACAGAATTTTAAAATACATAAGAGGGACAGCTATTTTTTCCTTCTACTAGATGTAAAAATCTGCATCTTTAGGAAAAAAATATGAAAGTGATTATTTTTATGTTTTAGAAATATGTTGTGTAGTGTAATTAAATAAATATAATATTTATAGTCAGTTTTAAATAATATATTATGAGTACAATTTTTTTTTACTGTGGGACAGCATATGTATGCATATTTTGAAAATGACCCTATTATGATAAATTCCAGGAGAGCATATTGAGAATAACTTCATTTTCGAGATAAAAATTATTCTATACTAAAAGAAAAACAATAGTTTACAATTTAGAATAAAGAAAAGGTGTTTCCAAAGTAAGAAGCAAAATCAAGTGACTGATTTTTTTTAAAGGTGTAACTCAGCTCTTTTTGTACAGTATGCATGGCATTGTTTCTTGTTTATTGTTCTTTATTTTAGTGATATTTAGACGTAAAGCTAAGGTTTCTGATGTACCGTGCATATGTATGTATTTTAAACTTTTACTATGTTTTTTGTACACTAAAACATAGTTTTTATGTTGAATTTACTTTTTTTCGTGTTTGAACCCCATTTTCAGTCTGTTTCGGGTTATCCGCGGTGCCCTTGCCACCCAATTCCGCGGATAATCGGGGCTGTACAGTATATTCAAACATTTTTTAAACTTTGAAAAAAATCACTTCAATTTTTTTTCTTAAGTCTGTTCTGAAATCCAAACTCTCCATTTTCCGACATATTCACGAAATCATTTTCCTTCGTAAATGCGATAAATTTGCAGATATTATTATTCAGATATCATAAGAAAGCGGATAAGGTTTTCCTTTTTGCAATAAAGACTAAGGATTTTTTTTAAAAATGTATAAAATTTGGCGTTTTAAGCAACTTTTTTGAGTAGTTACAAATCAGAAAAAGATCGTCATTGGTAGTGTGGTGAATTAATATCAGCATATTTCACCCATTTCCATATGAAAATGTCATGTTCTTTGCTTTGAAAAAAATAAATTCAATACAGAAGGGCAATTCCAAGCCATTGTTAACATTTTTAGTATTTTATTTTTTACATCAAATAGGTAATATATATTTTTTCTGATAGTATTAAACCTATATTTTTTATATTTGCAATGTATTTTATAAAATATTGAATAATCAAAATCAATAAAATCCATTATAATCAGCATAGCTTCTTTTTAAGTGTTTAATTGTTTATCGGTTATCTTTTTTATGTTGGTCTAGATTACATATTTTTCATAAGTATATTGTGGCAACAGTCAAATTTTGTGAAAAACGTATGTTTTTCAACTCGCTCTGAATGAAAATACATTTTTGTTATAATAAATTGTATGTTATTTTATAAGTAATACTGATAAACATTAAGGAATCCGAAAACCGTGGTAATTCATGTTCGTCTGTTACAATATCATTTTTTAATCATAATTATTTAACTTAAATAAATTATTCCTAATAACTGTATTAATTTATCTTCTAATATCATATGCTAATTGTAGCCATCTTTGAATTACATGATTATTATTTTTAAAATAAGGTAAGGCCATTTATTCCTCTATAACTGTTAGTCTGTTGCAATGGAATTGCCCAGAACTATTCATGTTTGAACTAAAAACTTACAATATTTTAAAGTTGCAAATATCTTGATGCGAGTTCAAATCTATGAAAACTACTTTAGATTTAGATCAGCCATACTGAACCTTTTTTTAGGTAGATTTCGTATGAAATACTACCTATTAGGATCGTTCCTATGTTGGAATTTCTGAAATATTTTTGCAGATCTACACCGATCATGACCACTAGAACCCAAAACCACCCTCAGTAAAAAACTTTATATATCTATCTATCTATCTATCTATCTGTCTATCTATATATATCACTTTCTTCTGGACACGATAACTTTCGTAATTCTGCACCAATCTCTTCCAAACTGATACATAAAATCAATGGGCATAAAATCTCGGTCAAGTTCGTTAATGGGCAAAATCGGATCAAGGTGATGGAAATAGAGAGGGGTTTTGTGAAAACCGAAAACCCCCCATAACTTCTTAATTTTTGTACATATCAAATCAGTTTAAAGTTTTTATTACTTCTAAAAATAGGACTAAAATTTTATGTACCACAGATTTTTGATAAAGTTAAAAATGGGCTCAAGGGGCGCAAAAAATAGGGTTTTGGGGAGAAAAAAATTCTTAACTTCGTCAATTCTCATGATATCAATTCCAATTAATTTTATTATAAATCTCCTTAATATTATCTACAACTTTTATATTCACAAGTTTTTGATAGGACCAACTCGTACCACAAAAAAAAATAAAAACGAAAACAAAAAGGGGGCTTGAAGAAGTAAAAAATCCGTGACTTCGTCAATTCAAAAGATATAAAATCCCCATGAATTTATCATATATCTTTTTAATATTGTTTACAACATCTATATAGACAAGTTTTGGATAGGACCAATTTTTACAGCAAAAACAAATTAAAAATACATAGCGGTTGAAGAAAAAAATCATCTAAGTAAGAGTGTATTCAAATCCAAACTGCTTATTTTCTGACTCATTTTACAATTCATTTTTACTCTCAAAGGCTTTCAATTGGTACGTTTTCTTACTCAGAAACTATATAATGTACCGTAATGGTCAATTTCTTGATAGAGACAGAAAATATTTTAAAAAAATGCTGTTAAAGCGGGCATTTTGAACCGAATTTCCCGAAGCGGATTGCGTTGGAAAAATCATTGAATTAAGGATGCATTCAAATCCAAACTGCTTATTTTCTGACTCATTTTTAAATTCATTTTTGCTCTTAAACGCATTTAATTGGTAGATTCGCTTATTCAGAAACTGTATAATGTACCGCAATGATCGATTTTTTGATAGAGGCAGAATATATTTCATAAAATGTTGTCAAAGTGGGCATTTTGAACAGAATTTCCCGAAGCAATTGCGTTATCACTTTCTTCTGAACACGATAACTTCCGCAATTCTGCACAAATCTCTTCCAAACTGATACATAAAATCAAGGGACATAAAATCTCGGTTAAGTTCGTTAATGGGGAAAAGCGGACAAAGGGGATGGAAATAGGGAGAGGTTTTGTGAAAACCGAAAAAAACCCATAACTTCTTAATTTTTATACATATCAAATCAGTTTAAAGTTTTTATTACTTCTAAAAATAGCGCCAAAAATTCATGCATCACAGATTTTTGATAAAATTTAAAATATGCTCAAGGGGCGCAAAAAATAGGGGTTTTGGGAGAAAAAAATTCCTTACTTCGTCAATTCTCAAGATATCAAATCCAATTAATAAGTTTTTGATAGGACCAATTCGTACCGCAAAAGAAAAAAAAAATTAAAAACGAAAACAAAAAAGGGGGGGTTGAAGAAGAAAAATTTTCATAACTCCGTCAATTCACGAGATATAAAATCTCCATGACTTTATCATATATCTTCTTAATATTGTCTTCAACATTTATATAGACAAGTTTTTGATGGGACCAATTTTTACAGCAAAAACAAATTAAAAATACATAGCGGTTGAAGAAAAAAATAATCTTATTAAAGGTGCATTCAAATCCAAACTGCTTATTTTCTTACTCATTTTTAAATTCATTTTTGCTCTCAAATGCATCCAATTGCTAGATTCTCTTATTCACAAACCATATAATGTACAGTAATGATCGATTTTTTGATAGAGGCAAAATATATTTCAAAAAATGATGTCAAAGTGGGCATTTTGAACGGAATTTCCCGAAGCAATTGTGTTATCACTTTCTTCTGGACACGATAACTTCCGCAATTCTGCACAAATCTCTTCCAAACTGATACATAAAATCAAGGGACATAAAATCTCGGTCAAGTTCGTTAATGGGCAAAAGCGGACAAAGGGGATGGAAATATGGAGGGGTTTTGTGAAAACCGAAAAAAACCCATAACTTCTTAATTTTTCTACATATCAAATCAGTTTAAAGTTTTTATTACTTCTAAAAATAATGCCAAAAATTCATGCATTACAGATTTTTGATAAAATTAAAAATAGGCTCAAAGGGCGCAAAAATAGGGTTTTGGGGAGAAAAAAATTCCTTACTTCGTCAATTCTCAAGATATCAAATCCAATTAATTTTATTATACATCTCCTTAATATTATTTACAACTTTTATATTCACACGATTTTGATAGGACCAATTCGTACCGCAAAAAAAAAAATAAATAAATAAATAAATAAATAAATAAATAAAAAATAAAAACGGAAACAAAAAGGGGGGTTGAAGAAGAAAAATTTTCATAACTCCGTCAATTCACAAACTATAAAATCTCCAGGAATTTATCATATATCTTCTCAATATTGTCTTCAACATTTTTATAGACAAGTTTTTGATAGGACCAATTCTTACAGCAAAAACAAATTAAAAATACATAGCGGTTGAGGAAAAAAATCATCTTATTAAGGGTGCATTCAAATCCAAACTGTCTATTTTCTTACTCATTTTTAAATTCATTTTTCCTCTCAAACGCATTCAATTGCTAGATTCTCTTATTCAGAAACTATATAATGTACAGTAATGATCGATTTTTTGATAGAGGCAGAATATATTTCAAAAAATGATGTCAAAGTGGGCACTTTGAACAGAATTTCCCGAAGCGATTGTATTAGAAACGAAAAATATTTCCCTACTGAGAAAATAATTGTTTACTAATCAAGTTTTAATTAATTGAAGAAAAATAAAAACACAGGTCGCTTTTCAACAATTATGCAACAACTTTTATAAACAGGTCGCTTTTCAAAAATCACGTCAGCATGTTTCATATTTTTTTTAATTAAAAATGAATCTGAAAATGTGCCAGAAAATTTCGAGTTGTTGAGCATGGAAAAATGTTTTTTTTAATATCGCCTTAACATGATTCTGATAAAACCAGCTATTTTATAAAAAGGAAATAAAAACTCGTCAAAAGCAGACAGATAAAACTGTTAAAGTGGATTTATATCTAATAATAACTTAGTTCTTGTTGGTGAAATTAGTATACTTAACTTCGAAATCTACCTCTGCCTGTAGGCCGGGCCGGGGTGCATTTTTTCTCTCGGGCCGCAAACATATGATAGCGACGTTAGGCGGGCCGCAACACACTTATATAATAATGTAAAAAACGGGGTAATTAAAATAGTAAGATAACAAAAGTAGCATAAGAAATAATAAATTCAATATAATTAATAGAATTGGAAGTTTGTCGCGGAAGAAAAGTTACCAAACTATTTTAACACAACTATTTCCAGAAAATATACTTCAAGATAGATTTCTATTGTAAATATGCCACGAAGACTGTTGTTTAGAAATAGTCGTGTAAAACATTTTGTTTGCCATTTTTTACACGACGACCCGAATAAGTATTATTGTCGATATGATAAATATAAAATGTAGTATGATATTGCAGCATTTCCAAGTTGTAAAGAAAAAAAATCAGGAGATTTTCTTTTATCAATCAGTATTTTTTCAATGAAAAACTTTTCTTCTTTTTTTTCTTAATGTATAAAAATATAGTAAAAATTTAATTAATTTGGAACAATATTTCTTTAATGTTGACGATTAAAAATTGTATACATTACTATAGCATGAAGAGTTTTTTTTTGTGTGTGTGTGTGTGTGTGTGTGTGTGTGTTTGCATGTAAAAAGAACTTATTATTCCTTTGCACTCTCGAGGGCTCCGTTGCGGAGACATAATCTTTCTCTCCAAAGTTTGTTTTTGGCACAAGTAATAAAGGAAAATAAAATGTACCTTATTTGATCAGAGTATATTTGAAATTGTGTACTTGAACGAAACTTCTTTTAAAAAAGTGGTGCCGATCGAATAAAATTTGTGTAAGAGACGCCGAGCGCAAAGGGTTAATAAGGAAATGGTAAGTAAATATCATTTAAGATAATTTTAAATTAGTAATTATAAATAACAGGACATATTTTGTCTTCTCGTTAAAATATAAAAAGGAACAGGGAAGGTCTTTTAAACCTTTCATGCACCTCTCGATTTTATAAATAAGGATTAATGTTTATGTGCCATCGGGCCGTACATATAAGGTCGCCGGGCTCAACATGCGGCCCGCGGGCCGCAGATTGAGTATGGCTGATTTAGATAGATTGTTTTAATTTAAATAAAAATAATTATATTAAGACTTTTTTTTTAACTTAGAGAAAAATCATTTCAATTTTTTCGTAAGGCTGTTCTGAAATTCAAACGCTCTACTTTCTACTTTCTGACATATTCACGAACTCGTTTTCATTCGTAAATGCGGGAAATTTGCAGATATCCTTATTCAGGTATAATAAGAAAGCGGATAAGGTTTTCCTTCTTACAATAAAAACTAAGGTTTTTTTTTTTTTTTAAGTTGTATAACATTTGGCGTTTTAAAGAAATTTTAGAGGCGCAACAAATCAGGAAAACTTCGTCATTGGTTGTGCGGTGAAATTAACATATGCATATTTCACCCATGTCTACATAAAAATGACTCTGTGTGTGTGTCAGAAAGATTCGTGTTGTTTAACCCCTTCGGGACGATCGCCACGTATACGGGACGCGTAAGGTGCTCGGAATCATTGATTATTCACACCAGTTATTGTTTTATTGTAAATTTTGCTTTATTTAATCAGTGCATTTTCTCGATTCAATTAGGCAAAAATTTCCTGCTTTGAAAAACCGTTGACAAAAGAAACTTAAGCAATTCATTTTGTATTTGTTGCCTATGGTGGGTAATCTGAGCTAAAAATAATTACAAAAAATACATAATCAAACTAAATAAACTTTAACTTCAAAAAATTTTATTTAGTTTTTATTAATTATTATATGCATTTATCTAATTATACTTGTGAAAAAATTGTCAGAGAAAAAAAAAACTAAACATAAAACTTGAGAACTTTAGATTCTAAAAGTATAAGAAAAATGTAAAATTTCATAAAAGATAATAGATGAATAAGTAATTTAGAATTATATTTATGATGCATTAAACTTTAAGAATTTTAATTTATTTACTCAATTTAAAAATATTATTTATAACTGAGAAAATTTTTGTTACATAATTACATACCTACTATTGATTTAATACTACATCTCTTTATTTGTTTTTACTACTGTCAAATTTCTTTCATTTTTACATTATATTCCTAGGCAGTTTTCTTATGTAGTCTCATTTTAGAAATCCATTTTAAATAATATGTGTCTTCTTTCGTTTCTTTTAAAACGGTTAAGATTTATAATCAATGTATTTTAAATATGAAAGTAAACCATTTCAATGTATATAATGTCACTAGATGGCGCCACATTTTATGCATGTCAGTGATATTGATAAAGTATTTAGATTATAAACACATCGGGGCTCCCACTCGCTGCGTTTTTTGAAAAACACTTTTAAAATCTGTATAATTTTTTGTCTAAACTTTCATCGAAAGACGTTTTTGTTATAGTTGCAATTGTTGCAAAAACCTACCACAAATTTTTCTCTTAGTTATACTGGTTTTCAAAAACAGACCAATGGGAGCATGGAATATATACATGGAAATAAAAATAATTTTCAATAAATATTAGATTGAAAAGCAACTCAAATTCATTAAATTAATGGAATTCGACAACTGTTAAAAAATAGTCTATCCTATCATAAATTTTTCCATTGCCAATAATCAGATGAGATTTAAATATAATATTTTACATTTTATGCCGAATCTGTTTTTTTTTTTTTGTTGTTCGTTTGTTTGTTTTTGTTTTAATTCCAGATGTATGATACTTTTTCAATAATAATTAAATTTTGATGCTACATGCTACATGCTAAATCAACAGCTCTGTCAGAATCTAATTCTGAGTAGGGTGTTTAAATAAGAAATTTTTTAAAACTTTATCAAGTGCTAGCACCAACTGTTTAAGTATACAGGATGTCCGATAAGTCTGTTCGCCTTTCAAAAATTTATTTAAAAAAAAATTGTATTGGAGTGCGGTTCGCAACATAAGACTTGTCAATTGTCGAATGTGTCGATTCTTTTTTCTTTTTTTTTTTTTTTTTGTGGCAAAAGAAAAATCAGTTCAAAATTCGTTTGAACAATTTTTAATGTGACTACTAATTTAATTTTTATGAATTTTTGAAATGTGAACGGACTTATGGGTCTCTTTTAAGTAGTATTTTTTTTTTCTTTTTGTCGCCACAAAAAAAAATACCACTATTTGACAAGACTTGGGATGTAAACCGCACACTGGGACGACAATTAGTTAATTTTTTATGAATATTTGAAAATTGAAATTACTTATAAGTCTCTTTAAACTATTTTCAGCTCACAGGCTATCAAAGCCTGAGAGCTAATGTGCCTGCAGGTTCTGTATGTACGTATGTACGTAACACGATAACTCTTGATAGAAATATCCGATTTGCTTCAAAGTTTGGATATAGATTCCTTCTGACAAGGTGCTTCCATGATTAGTTTTTGGGTTCATTGGTTATGTATAAAGGGGAATGGGGTCTAATCCCCCTTAATTTAATTAAATGGGTTTTTCATGCAAAATTATCCTATTTCCTTCAATTTGGTATACCGGTTTATTCTGACAAGGTGCTTCCCTGATTAGATTTGGATGTTCATTGATTTATAATGGGGAGAAATGGGGGCTAATCCCCCCTTAATTTAGATAAATGGGTTTTTCATGCAGAATTATCCGATTTGCTTCAATTTGGTTTTCCGGTTTATTCTGATAAGGCGCTTCCCCGATTAGATTTGGAGGTTCGTCGGTTAAGTATAAAAAGGGGGGTATGGGGGAGCTAACTCCCCCTTAATTTAGCTAAATGGATTTTTTTTTTGTCGATTTCTTTATTTTTCGAGGGGCATTATTCTTTGAAATAAGAGTATAATATACAATTTGTGTGAATAGCCTGTAAGCTCAATGCCATCAATTTAACTGGGCCCTTTTCTTTTTTTATTTTTACTTTTGCCACAGAAAAAAAGCTTGGCGATCGCTGTTAAATTGGGACATAAAAATATAAAGCATTAAATAAATGAAAATTAAACAGCTACAAAAGATCTCGGTAAGAAGTAAATTAAACATAGATAGGCGCTAACCTCGAAAGAGTTCGCAATGCTACGAGAAAAGAAAGTTGCTAACATGATACCAGACAAAAATGCACAGGAAATGCATTATTTAATGAAAAGTTGAATTCTGCTAGTTGCTAGTGGTGATTGTCACCTTTATTTTATAAATAAAGTCATCTAATTTTGAGCTACTGATCGGCCAAGTTATCATGCGTGGAGTATAACAATATTTTATGTCAACAATTCTATGTTAACAAATGAAATGTGATGAATTTGATGCTTAACTACTTCTTTCATTATTTACTAATGCAATTACGAAACCAATTTTGTTTCTATGTGCATAAATTTTTAACACATGTCCAGGAGCGTCATTTAACATTTCACTTGAAGGGGGCCAGTGGTATGGGATAGACCCAACGTGTAGGTATTTATTTTTGGGTATATACCCGGGTATTTAACTAAGCCTGAGGTAAATGCACAAAATCTGGGTATTATTATACTTCACAGTAAAAAAATCATAATCCTGAAAAATATTTTGTAATCACAGGGGGACATGCGACACAATAGAACCTCCCTTCAAAATGTATTTATTTTACATGTTTTAATTTCATTTTTGTACTCATCAATAGCAGTATACTAAAGAATATTTTCAACTTTAAATTATATGATCAAATCAGAATTTATTCATTTTTTTGTTTCTTGATAACAAAAGTATTTCGTTTCTCTTGTTGTTTAGAATCTTAGATAGTTTATTAACAAAGGTAAGAAGTAGGGAAGAAAAAGAATTTTCATCAACTTTCATCATTAAAATCATTTAGTTTTAATTTTGTTTTTTCAAAATATGACTTTTTATATAAAATAAATTGTTATAGAGTATTTTCTTATTTTAACAACCTCTTGTGGGTAGATTTCGTAAGAAATACTACCTATTACATTCTCCCTATGTTTGAATTTCTGAAAAATTTTTGCAGATATACGCCGATCATGACATCAAGAACACAAAACCACCCACAGTTCAAAACTTTATATATCTATCTATTTATCTCTCTATATATACAGTGTGTCCACTTATAAACTGACCGACCTTTATTTTCGCAAACGTTGGCCCTAGATGCATACTTCCAGTTACAAAAAGGGCCAAAATTAGGTGCAGGGTTAAGATAAGAAAAGTTTGAAGCGAAAAAACAATTTAGTGAAGAATTACAGAATCTAAATTTTTATACGGTCCCACGGTCCTATAAGTTATATTTAGTAAAATTTTTCCGATACACTGACAAGTAAGGCAAAAAAAGTCTTGTTATTCTACGATTAAAATTGACCAAGTAATAGCTGTTTAAAGTTGGAGTATATTTTTTGCTGCATATTAGGGGTCATTCACAAATTTAGTAGGAATATAATTTCGTCAGATATATTAAAGAAATGGTTGAGAGTAAAATTAGCGTTGCAATATAAATTTGAAATCTTTAATCATTCTAACATATTATACTGCAAAATGTACAATTTGTACTGAACATTATAAGAGGATAAAAATAAAAGATTTTTGTTAAATAAAAGGATGAAAAACAACAGGCTCAATTTTTTACAAAATGATACATATTTTAAAATGCTGTTAGATTACACTGTCTTTCAAATTTTGAGTTGTGGCATGTTTTTTAGCTTTTGAAAATTGATTCTTAAGCATTTTTTAGCACTGAATCCGAAAATGGCTTTCATTTTAAACCATCACGTCAGGAATTTCCTCAAACGGCAAATTTCAAAGTTAAAAAGCTAAAAGATAAAATTTCCCCCCTCCCCTCCCAACCTCATCGGACCCCCGAGCTGTTTTGCTGTAAGAAACCCAGTATAAGCCAAAAAAATCTAATAAATTATTGAATTAAATAAAATTAAACTGAATAAAAAAAGTCTTACATTTATTTTATAGTATCAGATTTTTCGCTATTTTTTAACCTTGAAATTTACAATTTGCGAAAAATCTTGCATGATGCTTAAAAGTGAAAGTAATTTTTTGATTCAGCGTTAAAAAATGCATAAAATGTAATTATAAAAGTTGCATTGTCATCGGATTTAAGCAGTATGTAAAATTGAACTTCGATCGGACAGTGAAAGTAAGTTAAAGATCGAGTACAAATTTTAAACTGGAAAAACGATTATTGCAAGTTAAATAAAACCTTATGAAAATAACATAATTTTAGATAAAAGAAATCATAGCCTCAAATCCTTACAAAATAAAACATATGTTAAAATACAATTATTTTAACTAATCTGAAACTTAACTAATAAAAGTTAATCGTAATATTTTGTACGATTTCTTTCAAAGCGCAAATACCTTGAAATATGTTTGAGTACTTTATACACGACCCCTGAAAGCATGGTCAAATCATCTGCTTTGATATGCAAAAAAGTGGTATAAGTCATGCATTTCAAAGTTTCATAACTCGGTCAATTTTAATGTTAGATGAATGGGGCTTTTTTTTTCTTACTTGTTAGTGTCACAGTAATTTTTTATTAAATATGACTTATAGGACCGGGGAACCGTATAAAAATTTAAATTTCGTATTTTTTTAATAAATATTTTTCTTGACACAAATCGCTTTAAAAATAATTCTTTACCTTATTTAAACCATTTTTGTAATTGGAAGTATGCATCTAGGACCAACGGTTGCGAAAATAAAGGTCGGTCAGGTTATACGTGGACACACTGTATATCACTTTTTTTATGGACACGATAACTTTCATAATTATGCGCAAATATCTTCAAAATTAATACATAAAATCAAGGAGCAGAAAATCTCGGTCAAGTTTGTTAATGGACAAAATCGGACCAAGGGTGTGTTAATTGGGGGGTGTGTGGGGGGGGGGGGAGAAACAGAATAAAAACCCGTAACTTCTTCATTATAATACATATCAAATCAGTTTAAAGTTATTATTACTTCTAGGAAAAGGGCCAGAAATTTATGTATGACAGATTTTTGATATCATTAAAATGGGCAAAAAGGGCGCAAAAATAGGGTTTTAAGTACAAAAAAATCATAGCTCTGTCAATTCGCTATCAAATCCACTTAAATTTATTATAAATCTTCTTAATATTATCTACAACTTTTATATTGACACGTTTTTGTCAAGTTCGTTAATGGGCAAAATTGGACCAAGGATGTGTAAATTGGGGGAGGGGGATGAAAACAGAAAAGAAACCATAAATTCATTATAATACATATCAAATCAGTTTAAAGTTATTATTACTTCTAGGAAAAGGGCCAAAAATTTATATATAGCAGATTTTTGATATCATTAAAATGGGCACAAGGAGCACAAAAATACGGTTTTAAGAAGGGGAAAAAAATCATAGCTCTGTCAATTCACAAGATATCAAATCCACTTAAAGTTATTATAAATCTTCTTAATAATATCTACAACTTTTATATTGACAAGTTTTTGATAGGACCAACACTTACAGCAAAAAAAAAGGGGGGGGGGGGATGTCGTAGAAGAAAAAAAGCCGACTCTTGCGGAAAAATGAAATTTAAAGCTCGTCAAAAGCAGCCATATAAAATTATCAAACTGGGTTTATCTCTAATCTTGATTTAGTTTTCGTTTAGGAAATGAGTAGATAACTTCGAAATCTTCCTCCGTCTGTAGGCTGAGCCAGAAGGAATTTTTTTTTTAAATCTTGTATGCGACAAGAAAGTATCACGATCCGTTTAAAATCCTCATGTGTGCTTGTTATATTTGCCAAATCACATTTATTTTTATATTTATTTATTTATTTATTTATTTATTTTGCTTATTTGTTTGTTTGTTTGACAATGTATGCACTATTTTAGTAGTTATTTTACTGAACAATTTTTTTAGAATAAAACATTTGATTATTATCTTATAGAAATGAGTGAAATACTAACAAAATAAGGTAAGTTTGTCATTACAAAGGAAATAAAAATTAACTTCTTTTGAAATCCTTCGTCCTTTTGTTAATATACGATATTTCTTTTCTAACAACATATCCTATTTTGGAATCTTGTGAGAAGAAAATTCCACGATCCATATAATATCATCGATTGAAAATTTTGGTTTCTGAACGGAAGTGAAGCGAGTTGTGATGATGAAAAATGACCGTCAGCATGGGCTCGGGGACGTGACTTGTGTATGTGTACAATTTTAGACACAATCTTTATGAGAGATCAATACGTCTTTTTTCACCATCAGAAATAAAATATAACAATAATATCGATGACTCTTATATATAAAATCTCGTGTTTATATAATAAAAACAAAGTTTTTCCTCATTTCAGCATTACCTATTTTACAACAAATACATCTGAAATAGAATGTATAGATGGTCTTATTTATCAAATATAATATTCATATTTTATATTCAATGTTAAATCTTTACATCTAAAAGGATTCACAAAGGATCTGCTTATTTCAGCATTATCTATTTAATAACAACGCTTTAAGAAGTAAATCTCATGCAGAAAGAATTAATTGTCTTACTTATTGAATATAACATTATTCACATTTTATATTCAATACTAAATTCTTATATCTGAAATGATGTGCAGTTTTCGTGTTTATTTCAGCATTAACTATTTAGAAACAACGGTTTTGGAAAAAAAATTAAAACACAAGAACATACCTCCCTAGTCGTTGTATATTATATTTATCCAAATTTCACATTCGATACTAAGTTATTATCTGCATAGTTTTTGTTTACTTATCTTTTTACCTGTTTAACACTTAAATGCATAGTAATGCATATCTACATCACTTTTTACTTAATTCTTAGCAACCAGTATATATATATATATATATCATCATAATCAAATCATCAACTATCATCACAACTATCATCAAATCATCACAAATCATCATCTATTTCCAATTACTATAATTAATTCAATAAATTAATAATTTTAGCATCTAATTATAACTGTAACATTATACAAAATACAGATGGAACCCTATACAAGCAATACAAATTAAGCAAAATCCACTAATTGACTAGCACATTACTTACGATTAGTCCATATTAACATATGAAAAACCTACAAATGTTGAAAAAATTATATGAAACAAAAAACCATCAAAATAATGTTGAACCATTAAAAGGCGTATTGTAAACAAATAATAGATCAAATGTAAGGATGTAGCCGGAAGCTTATATAGCATTTCACTTTATCAAGGGTACATGAAATACCAATAAAAGCAAAAGCATAGTCGATTGCTATAATAGACTCCAGCATTAAGCTAAAAATTAGATTCTTTGTGTACCCGATCGACCACACACCAAAAAAGCATATACCGTGACATATAAATTGCATTTAAAAAAATTAATCAAGCCAAGATCTGTAAAAATGAATAATACAATTAGATAGAAACATTGAAATTTAAAGACATACCCAGCAAGAGCCATTTGCATTTACCTTATTACAGCTTGAACAAGTATCAATATTAGCACAGCAAAAGTCCCGCCAGTTTAATGGTACAGTTAAAATCGAATTCTTACGGCTGCAAAACCACACATTGTGCAGATAATACACAACAACTTATAAATATAATAATTATAGTTAAAATATATAGTCTTTATAATAAAAATTATTAGATGCATTTAAAGATCCTGGAATAAATTATTACTAAAAGTATAAAAAAATAAATTATTTAAAATTAAACGAGTAATAACACAAAGAAATATTAAAATATAAAAAAATGGCATCGATATTATTTAGAACTAAATAAATAATTATTTAATGCTGCCATCTTGCGGAACTTCATAAAATTAAAAGAACACAATCAACTTGAAATAAAATAATTTATAGTGCTGCCATCTGTTGTAAATAATGTAAATACGGAAATAACTGTAGAACAATTGTATATTTAAACTATTCCTAATGTTAGAATCGATTAAATCATCTTAAAACACAAAAATATCATACTAAGAAAGCACATCTAAATATCGATAATAATCATTTAGAATATATATTATGATGTTTATAATTATTGTTAATTATTTTATTAAATAGAAGTAAATTAATAATAGTTTCAATAAAGTTACAATTATGATATAAAAGTATGTTTTATTATGCACATAATTAATTTAATGTTTTAAATTTTAAATGTACTTTACAAAATGGGGGAGGGGTATATATAAACAAATTACAACATTTCTTCATACTGATAATTACAAATAACAAACAATAATAACGCCCACCATTATAAATGGATATTTATTGAAGTAAATCAATAAAAGTGACTTAATTTTATATCAATATAATATAAATATTTCAATACAGTGCCAAGGACAACAAACCTCATGAGGACCACCACAAACATATAAACTACAAAATTAACGAACCATCCCCCCCTTTTTTTCTTTTATATACGTACCATTCCCTTATTTTTAATATATATATATTAAATCAACATTTCCGTATAAATTATCCAGACAACTCCGCCCTCCTCCATAATTTAACATCTACCCCCAGCCAACCTATTTTAAAAAAATTATACATTTTGTATTTTTAATTTTTTTTGTTTATTTTTAGTTTTTTTATATATTTGTTTTATAAAAAATTTTTGATACGCAAAATGTTAATAGTAACATACAAGAAACCACCCTATGATACATTATTTAGATCATTAATTAATTGTAGATTAAAGAATGCATGAATTTCTTAAGAAAACCATGATTTAATGCATCAAAAATTAATTGTTTAATGTTTTTATTGATAAGATGTGATGAACATAAACTTTCGATTCTATATAAATGATTAATTAGAATATTACGGTAAACTGAAATATGTAGACAGGATTTAAAATGAGTAAATGTGTTAACTTTGAATTGAAATTCTTTACGTTTGTCATAAAGATCGGTAATTGTTTTGTTTTGTGCGATTATTATTTTTAGATCTAAATAGTTAATGGTATTATTTGTTAATAGGTTTTCTGTCAATTCTAAATTAGTTAGATAATTAACTGGAAATTGATTAATATTTGATTGTTTAGTGTCAATCAAAATTATGTCATAAATATACCGATACAGTAGTATATTATCATCACTGAAATTACGTTCATATTGATGTAAATATAAATCAGACATTAAACTGGATGTAGAACCGCCTTATGGTATTCCTTCTATTTGTAGATAAATAATATTATCTTGTAAGATATAGTTATTGTATATTATAAAATTAGATAGTGTGCGAAAATAATTTATATTCATATATGTAGGAAGAGTTAATTTATTTTTATATGTTTTAAATATATTAATTATATTATGCAGGTCTTTAAGATTTATATTATTAAAAAGATCTTTGAAATTAAATGTACGAATATTTTTAACACATTTAATGTCTTTAAGTACATTAACTAATTGATAACTGTTTTTTATACAATGTTTATTATCTATTTCTGTTGTTAGATTATAAATTTGACTTAGAATTTTTAAAAATATTTTGTTAGCATAATTATTATATGTATTACAACCAATTGTAACTGTTCTGAATTTAAGTGGTGTCTTATGAAATTTTGGAATGAGTACTAAATATGGATAGTTAAAGTTAGTAGGAGTAATATTTAGTAGTTTATAATAAGCACTAATCTTATGATTGTTAACAATAATGTCATCATTAGTTCTTTGGAAAGACTTATTTGATGAAATACAAGATGTAAGAAGTTGGTGATAATAAGATTTGCATATGATTGCATAATTATTAGAGGATTTGTCAATATAAGTGATTACATAGTCTTTTTGAATATTTTTAACCTGTTGGAAAATGTGTTTGGTATTGACTTTAACAAGATTAGATGCCTAAAGAGCATCAGTTAACTTTTCTATAACCAGTATTTTCCATTGATTAAAATATGCAATAGGTTTATTGTAATAAATAGAAATTTTATATATAAATAAATCAATATCATATGTAAATTGCTTTAGAATTGAATTTAAATTAAGTTTGGATGAAAGTCTATATTTAGTACCATATCCCATTAATTTTCTTAATATAAAATCAATATATATATATATATATATGTATGTATAGAAATATTAATCCTGTGAAAATTACGAAAATATAAAGCTAAAAGTCTATTTTAAAATTTCTTATCTAAAATCTGTGTCTAATCTTTAATATAAGAGTAAAAAACATAATTCTAAAAAAATAATTCATGCATTTAAGGGTTAAGTTTTACAAAATAAAAAATTATATAAAATAAGGTATTTAGATTCATACTTATTAAAATATTTACTAATTTGCAGTATTTTAGTTTTTACTTCTATTGCAAATGTGCAACGTAAGAAAAGGTTAGCGTATTATACGAAAAATGGATCTCTGATTTTTTTTTTTTTTTTCATTATTTTTCCTGAGTTATAAACCTTTCAAAGAATCACATATAATTTTTTCGAAACAAAATAAAAAACAAAATCATACATTTAAGGGTTAATAACAATGCTTTAAGAAATTAATCTGAAATAGAAGTAATTAATGATATTATTTATAAAATATTCTGATTTATAAAATATCCCTGTTCCTATTTTATATTCAATACTAAATTTTGTTATATTTATAAAAGGGGCTATTTCATAATTCTTTGTAATGTATTTTTTTATGACGGGAATCATTTCCTATTTAATAAAAATGCTTGGAAAAATGAAATTTTAGAACCGTTAATAAAAATTTTTATTTATCGCCTACAATTCTTATATCGTCTATATTCTTTTTTAACATTATTATCACTCTTTGTATTTCACACTCTTTAGAAATTTCTTATGTCTAATATAGTGGGCTTCTATCTGATTTTATATTTTTGTGTAGTTTATCATCGTGACATTAATTGCTTTTCAAGAATTAAATAACAATTATGATAATAAACAAGTGAGTAAAAAATAAAGTCTTAATATTTCCATATACTTTATTGCGCCATCTTTTACTTTAAAGAGGAAATTAGTGTTAAATTCAATAGTCGGTATTTTAAAACAGAGAAAAAATAACTGGTTATTTGAAAACATATATTCGATACGTAATAATCACAGATAGATTCAGATTTTTTAAAAATATGTTGCCAAAAATAATTTTAATGTGATGGCACATTTAATTCGACCAGTGCATAAAAAGCATCAAAGTTATAAATGTAATTATCAATAACAGAAAAAGGTCATCAAATTTTCTTACGATTAGTATTATAAGCACATATCACTAAAAAAGTCGAATATTTGTATAAAAATTGTATCTTTAAAGAATATCTTTTCCATTTTATAGATACAAATTATTCAAAGCTAGGTATTATACACAATACTCATGAATGCATTTTCATAATATTTGATTTTATGATTACGTTCCTAAATTGCAGTAAATTTCAAAAGCTTAGGATCATATGATTGTCACTAATGAAATTCTTAAGGTGTCAAATTACATTTAAACACATTTTTTGGTGAAAAAAATCGATTTTCCATTTCTGAGCTAATATTGCTTTAACTAACATAAATTCTTTACTTACTAGATCAGCTTGAATTTTATTCTATCGAGCTTGAAAGCTCAGTAACACGCATTTAAATATTACTATAGAATAGAATAGACTATGAAGGTAGAATATGAAGTTGAATTATAGCTTTAGATTTTCCTAAAATAAGATTTTTTACATTTTCCTTTAACCAAAGCAAAATGTCATAAATCCAAACGCTACTCATGTAAGGTAACGACTACAATGATTATAGTTTTCGTTGATGCAAGTTTTAAATTGTCTTGAATTTTGCTGCTTTTTTGTGCATTAATAGGTTATCTTGTTTATGTTTTTTAATAATACGATTATTGTTATGAGAGTCGTTCATTCCTTAAAGGAGGATTAAGCCACCTCACCACAATATAATCTATCTATACTAAAAATAGAAATTTCGCTCTGTCTGTGTGTGAGTGTGTCTGCGATGGCTAACGAAATCTACGGCACGTATGAGGTTGAAATTTTTTGAAAAAATAGTCGAAGGTCTCTCCCAATGCACCCGAATCTCAGAATTTTAAAATTTTTATAATTAGTTGAGTTATTAATTATCAATCGCAACTCACTCTCATCAAAAAGTCATCCATTTGATCTCCGCTCAAAGAAAGCACATATACGCTGTGCGTGCGTAAAAACTCATTTACGCATGAGAAGCTAGCAAAGAAACGTTTTCGACTGTATTTCTATTTTTAAATCGTTCCGTTTTAATCCAAATTGTTCAAACCGCTCAGTACAGTTCAAATTGAAAGACATATTCCGAAAGACCGTACTCTTGTTTCAAATGGGGCAATCAATTCAAAAAAAATGTCGCAGTTAACCCGTTGAAAAAAAAAAAAAAAATCAAAAAGGGTCATTTTTCCGAAAAAGTTTTTCTCCCTTATTGCAACGTTCCTCCAGAACCCGATTTTAAAGGTACTGACAAACCAAAAATATGCTCTTAAAGCTAAAATCTTCTTCTAATCGATGGTGTAATTGATTTTTAAAAATATGAACTTTAACCCTTTCAAATACAACGGCGAATGCAGGTCACTTAGAGCCTCATGGAGATGACATGTTTTCTACGCTAAAAGTAACTAAACGTCCGCATTCTAGCTCAATCTTTTTAAAGCATCTCAATAGACCAAATTTACATCACGTACAAAAATTTTCAAATGTTTGGATGGATAGAAATATTTTTTACAAAATGAAATTTGTAAAAATTTTGACGAAATCGGTAAAAACCTGAGTATTTCATCGTGTTTTCACCCCTCCAGCGCGCAATTTTAGAAGTACCCACAAACCAAAAATATGTTCTTAAAGCTGATATCTTCTTCTAACAAATATTGCAATCGGTTTTTAAAAATATGAATTTTAGCTCTTTCAAATATACCCACAAACGCAGAAGACCTCGCGCCTCACGGAGACGATATTTTTTTTATGCTAAAAGTAACAAAACTTCCGTATTTTAACACAATCTTTTTACAGCATCTGAATCTGAATAGACCAGATTTATATCACCTACAAAAAATTTTAACGTTCTAATGGGTAGAAATATTTTTTACAAAATAAAATGAATGGAATTTTCAACGAAATCAGTAAAAACCTGATTTTTTCTACGGGGTTTCGCTCGCTTTCTGTACGCATAAACTTCAAAAAGAAAATTACACGAAAAATAAAATACCAAATAGCATATGCTTTCAATTCAATATTTTTTCGTGATTCTTGAATTAAAAAAAAATCAACAAAATGGAGTTAAAGATATAAAATCATACAAATTTGACGTTTATTTAAGGGTCATTCATCACGGGCCCGGACAACGCCGGGTGGATCAACTAGTATACTAATAAAAATAAGTTTAACTCTGTGTGGCTCCAATGGCTAGCAAAATCTACTTCACGTACAAAGGCCTCTACTGGTGCACCTGAGACTCGGAATTTTAAATTTCTAATAATTAGCTCAGTAATTAATTAATAACCCCATTTAAAAGAATGGAAAAGCATTCATAATTCAACTAAAGCACGAATTTTAATCCGACCGCAAAAATAATTCATTCTCAAACTACTTGCAGGTGTGAAAAAAGGTGTGAAAACGAGACCGGGGTTTTTAAAAGACACCCGTATCTTAACAAGTGGGTAAGTGTGATCATAGATTGCACAGAGGATTTCGTTTAATATTCCTTTCAAAACATTTTCTTTCAAAACGTCCAGTACATTTATCGCCATGGAATACCTTCTAAATTTTGGCAAACCCATCCTAAACTATCTTAAAGTTTCAAACATATTCGCCTTGTTATATTTCCTAATTTTGTTCGTGCCCCCCCCCCCCCCTGAAATGCTACGATATATCACATGACGGGTATCTGCCAAATTTAGAAAAGTGCCCCTTGAAAAGTGAAAAATTTAGGAAGTGGGCAGATGGTCACCATGATTTTTGACGCGGCCTGATTTTTAAAATTTATGTTGTGTTTTATGAGCTATATTAAAATTTCAAACAGATCGTTCAGTTATATTTCCTAATTTTGTTCGCGCACCTCCCTCAACACCCCCCCCCCCCCCCGCCCCTCGAAATGCGACGCGCCATTCTTCTTTATATTTTTTTTATCATGTGTTATAAAGTATCTTAAAGTTTAAAACAGATCGCATTGTTAGATTTCCTACTTTAAATAAAATCGCGGTCTGTTAGTTCCAGATTCCACCACCAGGGAGTACACTCTATTTTTAACAAAAGCGTATGTGAACGAAACTTCTTTACACAACCTAACAGTAGCTATGTTACTCGAGGGGGTGACGGTCTTCAGCAAGAATTTAAGATATTTGTTGAAATTACTATTCGGAAATAGTGATAACTTAACTTTTGACATATTTATATTTAATAATTAGCATGTATCTGAGGATTCCGTCAAAAAACCTCACCTGAAACGGTACCCAAAGGTAAAAAAAGAAATATTTCGCTCCTCCTCTCCCCCCCCCCCCCCCCACCAGCCAGAAATTTCACGCGCCATTTGTTATAAACTTTTTCTTATGCGTTATAAACTATCTTAAAGTTTCAAACATATTGCCTTGTTATATTTCCTACTTCAAATGAAATCGCGGTCTGTTAGTTTCACATTCTACCACGAGGGAGCGCATTCTATTCTTAACAAAACTGTATTTGAACGTAACTCTGTTAAACAACCTATCAGGAGATATGCTAGCCGAGGGGGTGGCGGTCTTAACCAAGAATTTAAGATATTTGCTTTAATTACTATTCGAAAATAGTGGTATAAACACTTATAAAATTTTTTATATTGAATTAGTAATAGTTATCTCATCACGCCATCAAAAAGCTACAAGCAAAACAGTACAAAAAGCCCTGTTATACTGCCTAATTTTGTTCACGCCCCTTACCCTTTCCTACCCCCCCCCCCCAACCGGAATGTGACGCGCCATTCTTTTTTATAATCTTTTAGTAATTGTTACAAATTATCTTAGTTTTAAACAGATCGCTTTGTTGGAATTCCTACTTAAAATGAAATCGCGGTCTGTTAGTTCCACATTCCACCACCAGGGATCGCACTCTATTCTTAACAAAAGTGTATCTGAACGAAACTGCTTTACACAAGCTATCGGTAGATACATGGGTCGGGGGGGGGGGGCGGTCTTAACCAAGAATTTAATATTTTTGTTGAAAATACTATTCGAAAATAGTAGTATCAATACTTCTGAAATTTTTATCTGGCATAAGTAACATTTATGCTGTATTTTTAAAAATCAGACACCGTTCAGAAGAGTACTGCAATGAAACATCACGTGACTGCCTTTTAAAATAAGTACATAATAGAAATAAACCAGTTACCGAAATTAGCGTCCCTTCCCCCCTTTACCAGAAATTTCACGCGCCAATCTTTATTTAAACTTTTCTTATGTGTTATGAACTATCTTCAAGTTTCAAACAGATTGCCTTGTTAGATTTCCTAATTTAAATGAAATCGCGGTTCTTGAAATCACGTGCCTTCATTAGGGGTTTTTTTAATACAATACGCCTTTGTTAGAAATAAAACCAATTAATTAAATAATTATTAATATCTCAGCTTGTAATTAAGATAGGAATTAGAAATGGGCAATGAAATCAGCGAAGAATTTCACGCCGGGATGTCTGAAAATTTAATCTAATAATTTAATATTTAAAAAGTTTAAATTTCGTATTAAAATATTCTACTACGGAAAACCGCAAGCTCTATCATGTCTGACACCTGCTTCCCGCGAAAATGAAATCTGTTTTCCTTGTCTTTGCAATTAAAGAAATTAAGTTTTTATCGATCGATTTTTAGTGGATTTTTCGTGTTACAACGCAGAGAAACGATCTGTATACCAAATGAAAGTAGATTTTTTTTCTGCGTATGTTTGTGTAAGTTAAAAATGTCTCGCCCAAAAAGTTTTTGAGATACAAGTCGATTTAAAAATGACCAGTACACTTTTTTCCTTAAAGCGCGCTCTGGCAAACCTGCAATTTTGAAGCGCAGATGTGTGGCAATCCGGAGGAGAAATGAAAATACAGTCATCGAAAAATAATGCCTAGATTTAAAAAAAAATCATAACATCGAAACCTTTTATGTTAAATGAGTAATTCTTTCACTACACGATAACTGATGAACGCAAGTTTGGTTTTGGTTAACCAGAATTCGTTTCTGTGTCTGTGTTATGGGCGGATTAGTTGCGCAGTCTTCAAGATCAATCTACGCCTAGTTATCGGGAGCAGTTTGACCTGGATAAGTTCTCCGAAAAAGCCGCTGTACACTGACTATTGACTTTGACTCCACATACCAAATCACGCCCTGTGCTTTTTGTTGCACGGTCAACATCATACTGAGCAGCTACAGTCTGGCGCGTCGGTTGACCTTACGACTGCGCAACTAATCCGCGCATAACGCAGACACGCAAACGAATTCTGGTGAATTAAAACCAAACTTGCGTTCACCAGTTATCGTGTAGTGAAAGAATTACTCATTTAACATAAAAGATTTCGATGTTATGATTTTTTTTAAGTCTAGGCATTATTTTTCGATGACCCTGTATTTCAAGAGTCCGTTCGTACCTGCATTCATTTTATACCGTTTCTTCGTTAATGAGACGTAAAATTGAGATTTTTCAATTAATAAAGTCCGTTAATTACGACTTTTTCAAAATTTTATGATTTGTCGTTTGATCTCAGGTGTCCAGCTATAAGTATACAAAATTTCAAGTCGCCAACATATATAGTTTCTGAGAACGGGCTCTGTGACGGACAGACAGACAGACAGAGGAGTGAGACGAATAGGGTTTTGTCAGATGAACGAAACCCTAAAAACTATCAGACATGCGAACGCGAAATTTCGGGGACACACGTAAAAAATATTTCTCTCTCTCTTTTTTTTTTTTTTTTTTTACTTTTTTTGACTACCAGTAGAACCTGAATTATCAATTGAAAACCTGAATTATTTAAGGGATTTAGTTTCAATTTCATTTGCTTCCGACGACAACGAATCTCACATCTGCTCTTTCACGTACCGGCATTTCAAAACAACACGTGACTGAAGAAAGTAGGAAAATTTGAGGAATTTTTAAATTTTTAAGAGCCGCTTAAGGCAAAAATTTCAAATTTCGTATACAGATGCAGACAGATATTCTATATCATAAATTCAAAGAATCGAGAAAATCCGTTAAAGCGTTCCAGAGATATTCAATAAAACGTATTTAATGAAACAAATTAATTTTCATTTCCAAAGTTCTATTACGTCTCCTTTGAAAAACAGATGTTATTATTGTCAATCCCAGATTGAAAACGCAGTGTAAAATTTTCACTTAAGTTCAAACTTTAAAATCTATTACAGGCAGCGATTTCAAAATTGGGGTATATACGTAAAGCAACCTTCTATTTCATATTTTCAAAAAATGGAGAACATCGATAAATAACTTTTTATTTTATCACAAAATCGATTTTTTAAAGGAAAAAGAAACATTTTCTACGGCACATTATTTAAATCTTAGTGTTTCTTCACTAATTATCTACTTTTGATTAAATATCTCAATTAGTCAACATGACAAATATTATTATGACAGAGAATAGCGGGCTTTGCCCGCTATTGGACCCCCTGTACCCCATTTCAATAACTCAGCAACAATCTTTTGGATTTCAACGTAACCAATTCCAAACGTTAAAATTAACTTAATAGTGAGCCTCTACAACTCAATAGCACATATTACTTTTTTTAATGATAATTTCAGATACTTTATTATTTCATTTCGAAGTATCTCGGGCTCTATGGGCCCGATGATGTCGGAGTTTGATTCATTCAGCTTGATTTAGATAGCGTTATGCAGTTTAGTTCACTTTTAAGCGCCAGGGGGCGCTTTCCTATCTCGGGTTCTATGGGCCGAAGACGACGGGATTTGGCTCATTCGACTTGATATTGATAGCCTTGCATATTTTAGTTCTACTTTTTACCGCCCCGCTAGGGGGGGGGGGGGGCTACGGCGGTGAAGGGTGGAACTAAAAGATTTTGCTGCGCGTCTACTGTGTGGTGGGAGGCAGCGAGGACACGTGTTGGAGTTTCGTTCGGAAGGTGGATTGTTTAGGGCAGAATGTGCCCCTTGGCGGTGGAAGGTGGAACTAACGGATTTTGTAGAGCGGGCAGAGCACGCCTGCTATACGGTGCCACAATCAGCGGGGACATGTTTCAGAGGCTCGTATAGAACACTGTGCCCCCTGGCGGTGAAAGTTGGTAATACAAGATTTTCTGTCATTAATCAGTTTGAAAATCAAAAGATTTCACTCAGGATATCGATGTAAAAAAAAAAAATGGTTACGCGTAAGTCTGAGATTTTTACAATAAGATATCAATATTTTAGGACGAAAATTACACATTTGTCGCAAACATACCCCCTCCCCTTTCCTTTGTTTCCCGTGGCAGTCATTTCGAGCCTTTTTACCGCTAAATATCAGTATTTTGTTTTTTAACCGATTTTTCACACAGTCAGCGGAACAACAAAATTTAGTTAAACAGATAAAATCATACAAATTGTAGATTCCTTTAAGATTATTATCAAGTACCCGGGTAACGCCGGCCGGGTCAGCTAGTTTATAGAATACAAATACCTTGATTTGAACTTCAATTATGATAGTTTGCATAAAAGCCAATTTATTGCTATTTTTATGGGTGTATTTTGAGACGAAAAAAAAGCAGCTATTTTACTTTGCTATTCAAAGTTTTCAGCTGTATTCTGCATTATAATGTATGTAAGAAGTCAGTTTTAAAACTAAAAAAAAAATCTTTCAAAAGCATATTGTTAGATACTTTAAGATAACTTTTGAAACGCGATTTTTGGTTAAAATATTGAGATTTTTAGGTTTTCCCAAAATAATAAAATTCAATATCTTATCTTACCTGAAAGAGATTGAATTACATTTGCCTCTTATGTAGGAACAAAGTTATAATTTCTTAGAAGGCTCCGCAAAATGCCCTTTACTCCCCGCCACTTTCAATTTCGGGAACGTGTCGGAATGTCGGAAAACTGTAAACACCAACCCAATCAATTTCAAAGGTGCTCTTAGTTTAAAAGTTTTCTGTTTTGTGTTTTATGACGGCAATTATCTACACGAGGGATATAGGCCCTAAGGGAGGGTGCCCTCCGTGGGGGTCTTTCTAAGGGAACCTAACTCGTATTTACGCATGGAAATCCACGGTTCGAAGAAAACCACGAAAACTCCGAACGATTAGGCCGACGGGCGCGATCTTAGTTTAAAAGAATTGAGTCAGGAGGCCATGTGTGTGTGTGTGTGTGGAGGGGTAACTTTAAATTCTAACACTCAATTTTGACATCTAGGCTTCTTCAGTAAATTTTTCCTTAGTTTACCAAACAAGATGGCATTTGGATAAGTACTTTAGGAATTATGCAGATTTAAAATTTTTACCTCCTAATGTTAAATTCATTTTTAATCATTTCAGAACAGATTGGAATGTGGATAGCTTTTTAAGCATAACGTTAAAGCTCCTAGAAAACGATTTCAGCTAAAAAATTCATAGGTTATAATTCTTCTTCCTTTTAAAAAATTAATTTCCAAAATGCATATTTTTTAAATTAAATTTCGAAAATATATATGAATTCTATATAACCTATGACATTTTTAAAAGTAATGGATTTCTTAAAGCTTTAAATAATCGAATCTAAAACTGCATCTCATTCCGTCAAGTTAGTTTGGAGATAGCTTTAAACAACTACCCACATTGCAATCTGTTTGCAATGAATAAAAATGAATTTAGCATTAGCAGTTCGAAACTCTTGACCAAATGACTTCCCGTTTGGTAGCCTGAGGTAAAATTCACTTAAGAATCCACATATGTCAATATTAAGTGTTACTATTGAACGTTTTTCAGTTGGATCACCCGGTGGGTGTGAACTCCTCCTCCTACCCAAATTTTTTTAACCAAATCAAGTCTTCCCGAATTGGTTGTACACATATTTTACTGCTTTAAAAAAATTATGGCGTATTCCTGAGATAGAGCGTGGATCTTTTGGCGAACTCTGTATATTAGTTATCTATGCATTTAAAATTAGATATCAATATAATTTTCAAAGTTTTCTCAATATTAATTTTATTTAAAGATTACTTCTACTCTTTATCGCAAAACATAATCATAAAAAATGTGCATAATTATGTCATGAAATTTTGCTTTAATGTTGTACAGTTTCACTGAGAAAGAGTGATAAATCAGTTATTCAGTTGCGAATCGATCAAAATAAAATCACAGCAAAGCTGTCATTCAATTTCAAATAACATCTTCTTACAGTATATTATTATTTTAAAGTATAATGTGCTTTTTATCTATTTATACTGATTACCAAGTTTTAATATTTCAATAGCAATTTTCCTCTTTTTACTTTTCTAACACATAATTGTATATTCTTAAAGGTTATCATATAACTTACGGAAATTCTTTTACTATCAGAGTGTACAATTTTTATTTCTCCATGAACTCGATGATTTGTTTTTTATGTGTACACAATATGCTCTCAGAAAAATTTTTAAAAGCGCCATTATACACTCAAAATTGCACTTCACATAGCAATATCAAAATCTAAAATATCGCCGAACTCGATATCCTCTTGCAAATGACTTTGAGATTTGCTCTAATATTTTGTGATTTAATACAAGCTATAAACTATCTTATGTATTTTGCGCAGGAATTCTTGAATATTTCTGTGTTAATGTCTCGAATATCTTTATGTAACCCCGACTAAGAAATTATTTTACACGGAAAAACAACTTTTTCCTCTAATATGAATTTTTATATCAAGTATGAAAACAATAAGGAATAAGAATTCGTTTTTAAAACATTATGATTAAATACACTTTTATTCGCAAGAAAACATATGCCTAGTAGAAAACCAGTATTAGTTATATTGGAAATATATTTAGATCAATAACCAACATTTTTTTTTTTTTTTTTTTTTGAAATGTTTAAAATGAAATGCCACTACTATAGAAATTTTAGAGTTATATTAGTTATATAGAAGGTGTTTACGTATTTTTGTAACAATTTTGATAAAGAATTTAAAAAATGTATTTTTTTTTTTGGGGGGGGGGGGTCTGGCTGCAGGTATTATTTGTAATTAACCCCTTAACGCTCGAATTACATTGCGGTTTAAAAATTCAAATTGCTTATTGGCACCACTTTTTTGAAAAGAAATATTCACATTATTTAATGACAGGTAAAACGATACTAAAATAAAGCCAATTACACTATTTTGTAAAATTGGTGGGAATCGAACAATCTGAGTAAAAGACACAGCCCGTGAATATGACGGGAGCGAGAATTAAGGGGTTAAAATTATCGTCTTTCAAATTTATTCTTTTTTTTTTAATCCCCATGTAAAAAAGTTGTGAATAGGAAGATACGTTTTTTCGCTTTCTGAGGAGAAATATTCCTATTCCGTAATTTAAAAAAATGTTAAGGACATGGTATGAAAGTTTAAGTGCAAAATAAACAACACTGTTAATCGGAAAAGGAAATCCCGTCAATCAACGCATACACGTGGGGACTCCAAAAGGACTCCAAATAAAAAAACGTCCTTACGGCCTATACAGATAAGAAAAAATAATCAATATAGTTTCCCTATTCCTTATTTTTAAGAATTCAACTAATTTTACACAAACACACGAGCTAAAATGCGTGGAATCCGATTATAGAAGATCACAGCTTTCGTCAATATTGAATTTATATGGGAATTTCAGAAATTATTCAGCTATCGCGCAGTTGTTTTCATTTATAATCGTAATATAATTTATAGTAATAATATTTCATTTATAATTTATCGACCTATTTTTGCTGCCAAATTTGGCGATATTTCACAATTCCACAAAAAATTTATATACGAGGGCGGTTCAATAATTATTATCCCGAGTGTGTGTAAAATATTTGTACTGCGATGTTTTATGTGGAATATTGAAGCCTAATGTCTTAGGTGACTATATGCTCAATTTCAGAACCGTAGCTGCTATATTATCATATTTTTTTCGCTTTAGGTGTGAGAGGTGGCACCTGGATTGAAAGGACGGGTTTGGGGGAGGGAAAAGCTGGTTTGAATTGAATATGTTTGTGACAGTGAATGAGGCGTAGCAAGTCTCGTTTGCACTCGGGATCATAGTAGTAGGGGAGAAAGGACAGTTCAACCTCAAGTGGTGGATTGTGGTTTGGGTGGATCTGGGTGGAATCCTCCATGCGGATAGAGGATGGGTGGGATCCACCGGTAGGTGGAAAGGGAGGCTTATCTGATCATATTGTAGTACGAAGGGCTACATTTTTGAGGGGGCTTAATTTTTTACGGGGGGCCTTTTTTTCGACTCGTCTTGGAATTTGAATGAGGATAAAAATTTCTTACTCTCATATCTTGAAGAAGATTTTTGATGCTGTCAACTGCAGGAGCTAGTGTGAATTTATTTTTGAAGATAGTATTTTATTTTTTTCTACAAGTTTTGACTGAGGTTTGAACCTGCAAAATAGTCTCTTGACTTGATAATTTGGGGATAAGCTTAACTGATCAAGAAACTATGTCTATGCATTTAGATTTTAGGTGCTTCAAAACAAAAAAATTGTATTCCCCTCATTTTTGTGCAAAGAGAGGTTGATTTGTTGGTTTCCTAAGATAAGTCAACAGTACCTATTTTAACTGCTACTTCACTATGAGAATTACTTTAATGTATACGATTTTTATTTTTAGTTTAAGTGATTTTATCGATTTTGCGTACGAGAGTATGATCATTTCACCAAGCCATGGTTTCGAACTTGTGAACTCCTATTCAAATTTCATTTTTTGTAACTGACAATCTATCCACTATTCAGACCGCGCCCCAACATTTACTAACTTACTTTTAAACTCTCTCTCTATATATTTATAGATATATATATATGTTAAATACCTACCTCTCCCCCTTTCTTATACTATACCTACCTCTCCCCCTTTCTTATACTAGGGAAGTTAATGCAATTTATGTTTAAATAGCAGAAATGATTAAAATTAATTTTCGATAATTCTTTAATAAGCAATTCATTTTTTACATCGATCAGAAGGCTAACAAACGATTTGAATTAAACATTGTTTTTACCAGAAGGGGAGACCGGGGCTAGTAGGCGCAGTTTTTAGTTATTGATTTTTATTAATTTTTTGTTTAAGTTTTTTATGAAACTTTAACTGTACTTTTAAAGAACAGGCAGGGGGATGACAGGGATGACCGCCCCGGTAACCCAGCTTTCGCTTTAGAGTATAAGTGCAATCCCGGGGGGGGGGAGTAAAGCCTGTAGCCAACTAGCCCCGGTCTCCCCTCTTACCTAATTTAAAAATTGTACTTTACTATGCGTTTCATTTGATCATCTGAAATTTAAAATACCCTTCCTAAACCACCTTATCAACGTTACTCACTATCTTCCACAAATATTCGATGAGCATAATCAGCTTTTTCAACAGAGTATGTATCTAATATATAAATAATGATTTTTTGAAGATATTAGTTCACTTGTTTACAGATTTTAAATGAAAGTATAAAATATTTGTCAGATTTTCTATTTATCAATTATTATAAATTAAATCAGCTCATAGTTTGTTATTGCAATAGAATACATTAGTTTTAATAAATTTTTAAATTACTGCTACATTTCAACTCATTCTTTTGTACAGTTTAATAAAATTCAGTATGAATTAAACCATTGGTTTGTCATATATTTCACTGAAATAATAAAAATAATTTGTAAAACCTTAGAATGATGAATTCAAACTCATATTGTGATGAATCATACACTTTTTAAACCTTACATAAGTACCTTTGAATTGAATCACTTCCTGTGAACTTTCTGCACATACTTTTCAGGTCACGTGTTTTTCTGAAATTTTTGCTCCAATGATATTACATGATTCGCACCATCATAATAATTTTTTAATATGCGCCCCCTATGATTATATAAAATTGAATGCAACGAGACTTTTTCATTAGTGTTTGCTATTATATGAGTGTTTGAAGACATTTTTTCAGTTAGGATAATATGGATAGTTTTCAAGATGGTCATTCTACTGTGTTAAGCGATGACGTATCAAGTTTGAATAATCAATCTTTTTCATCAAGATTAAATGATCAAGACATGGGATTAACAGTACGATCTAAAGTAGAACCCGTTTCAGATAATAAAGGGGAATCCTCCTCCTCAGAACTGAAGAAACAGAAGCCACCTTTTTTGTGCAGTGTTTTCAGCAAATCTTTTTTACGAAAGGGCAATTTAAAACAACATTTGATGATTCATTCAGAAGAAAGATCATTTGTATGTGACATCTGCCAAAAAGCATTCTCTAGAAAGGCTATTTTGAATCGTCATAAACTATCTCATTTAAAGATTCCTGAATGAA
Organism: Maratus speciosus; assembly: GCA_963932465.1. Classification (NCBI taxonomy): domain Eukaryota; kingdom Metazoa; phylum Arthropoda; class Arachnida; order Araneae; family Salticidae; genus Maratus; species Maratus speciosus. The sequence continues at coordinate 411,345,596 of OZ010796.1, forward strand.
ATATTCAATCGCAAGCCCGATTTTTTATATCATTTGAAAACTTCACACAGAGTTAGATCCAAAATTGATAATTCATCTTCTTTAAAATACATGTTTTTTGAGAAGGTTAAGCATTTTAAAAGACAAAATGCGTTAAACATATTTACTAAAACTGTAATCAACTCTAACGAGGAGAATGCTACAGACTTTAACACATTTTTAAATAGTATTCAATCGGATGTTTTAAACGAATTAAACTATCAGATTCAAGTTAAAAGATCAATGAAATGGTATGCAAGTGTAGAAGTTGTTGTACAGGGTTAGCGAAATTAAACTTCCGCTACTCAAAGGGCCCTGGAGGCCGTTCTACTAGTCCGAAGAGAAAAATATTTTGACAACAGACACTTCGGAGGATGCGCTCGAGATTTCCGAAATAAAAAAAAAATAGTTTAAAAAATCGCCACTAGATAGCGCTACTAGTTAGCGTGTGAATAGAGGGAAATCTGAGATCCCGAAACACTGAAGGACCAGTGGTCTTACACAAAAGGAACATAATAAGGGCAATAAGTAAGCACAGAATTTCCATGGGCAGGAATCATCAACCGCCTTTCTCGCGAGAATTTTGCGAGTGTCCGGATCTTGTCGTTCCAATTGCAGAATCGCTTGAATCTTATACGGGTAGCAGATCAGAATTCTAAGCACTGTCGGACGCTGGAGTAGGGCATATCAAGGGTACGTGAAATCGTCTGTACACTGACAGTTCCATGAGGCGAATGAGTGCTTGCGTCCACGACCGCTATAGCAACATCCTCTACGACGGTGGTGGTACACCTTTACTTCCACTTCCCGGCAAATCGCCTAACTGTCCTGTTCGCTTGAATTTCATCATCATGTCTTTAAGAGCATGCTCCGATATCAGTCCACGTCGTTGTTTCTTGAGACGGCGAAACTCTCTCACAACTGCCTCTGCATTCTCACTGCTGCTAAGTTTGACTAGCATTGCTCTCTCCGGCAACGTCGGCATTTTGAAATGCTCATATGATTGGGGCACGAACTTCTTTCTTTTATCGTGCGTGGCATTTGCATGTGTTGCTGCAATGTGGTGCCCCGCTGCGCCACCTGGTAGCGATTTTTTAAACTAATTTTTTTTATTTCGGAAATCTCGAGCGCATCCTCCGAAGTGTCTGTTGTCGAAATATTTTTCTCTTCGGAGTAGTAGAACGGCCTACAGGGCCCTTTGAGTAGCGGAAGTTTAATTTCGCTAACCCTGTATATCGCGTAACACAGGAGGGTGATTTAGAGATTGCCACTCCCTATTTCCTTTCAAAAACTGTACTTGAATTGACAAATCAAAATTTATCTGAACATGTTGGGGATGCCTTTGCAAGAAATATTAATTCCTATGAGAAGTCCACCAGACGTGGTTTTAATTGGACATTAGATAAAATATTGAATTTAGAACTATCTACCTTTAAAATATAACATGATTTGAAATGTTTATACCTTTTTGAAACATGTGTATTCATGTTTTCACTATTGTAACAATTGAAAATGACGAATAAATAATGTGTAAATAAAAAAGCTTTTGTCTTTTCAATTTTGTTAGAACAACTTGTGATTTTTAATAACCCATGAAGTCGTAATGGCTTTACTTAATTTTTTTTTTCAATTTCTTATCAAATGAATAATGAGTTAACTATCTTTTATTAATTTCATGGCTTTACTTAATTTTTTTTTCAATTTCTTATCAAATGAATAATGAGTTAACTATCTTTTATTAATTTCATATTGAAAGTCTGAAGTTTGTCTGTCTGAAGTCATATTGAAAGTCTGAATAGTTATTTTTCAATATTTCTAATTTATTATAATTATTTTTAAAGTTTAATATATCACTGTCGTTTATACAGTGTATCCACGTATAACCTGACCTACCTTTATTTTCGCAACTAGATGGTACTAGATGCATACTTCCAATTACAAAAATGGTCAAACTTAGGTGCAGGGTTAAGATTAAAAAAGTTTGAAGCGAAAAAACAATTCAGTGAAGAATTACAGAATCTAAATTTTTATACTACTATATCCCCTGGTCCTATAAGTTATATTTAGTAAAATTTCCCTGTTACACTGGCAAGTAAGGCAAAAAAGTCCCGTTATTCTACGATTAAAATTGACCGAGTAATAGCTGTTTAAAGTTGGAGTATACTTTTTGCTGCATATTAGGGGTCATTCACAAATTTGGTAGAAATGCAATTTCTTCAGATATATTAAAGAAATGGTTCAGAGTAAAAGTAGCATTGCAATATAAATTTGAAATCTTTAATCATTCTGACATATTACTGCAAAATGCACAATTTGTACTGAACATCATAAGAGGATAAAAATATCAGATTTTTTGTTAAATAAAAGGATGAAAAACAACAGCCTCAATTCTTTACAAAATGATACATGTTTTAAAATGCTGTTAGATTACACTGTCTTTGCAATTTTGGGTTGTGTCATGTTTTTTAGCTTTTGAAAATTGATTCTTATTTATTTTTTAGCACTGAATCCGAAAATGACCTTCATTTTAAACCATCACGTCAGGAATTTCCTCAAACCGCAAATTTCAAAGTTAAAAAGCTAAAAGATAAAATTGATCCCCCCTCCCCTGCCAACCTCATAGGACCCCCGAGCTGTTTTGCTGTAAGAAACCCAGTATAAGCCAAAAAATCTAATAAATTATTGAATTAAATAAAATTAAACCGAATAAAAAAGTCTTACATCTATTTATAGTATCAGATTTTTCGCTATTTTTTAACCTTGAAATTTACGATTTGCGAAATATCCTGACATGATGATTAAAAGTGAAGGTAATTTTTTTATTCAGCGTTAAAAAATACAGAAAATGTAATTATAAAATTAAAAAAAACACAACCATCGCAGGTTTATGTTATCTAATCTAAAACTCTTTCTTAAACTTCTTAACGGTATTCTATCCGAATTTTTTTGTGTTATCCTCTAATATAAGTATGTACCGCGTGTCCGAAAAATGACTGATAGATTTCAAAATTCAATAACTTCGAAACGGTGACAGATATTTAAAAAATTCTTGGAGGAGGGTTATGTATGATGTCAGGAGTTTTTGTACTATGATTCTTGATTTTAGTTCGAATTTCAAACAATAGATGGCGCTCAAAGCAATAGATGCTCAGTCAAGACCCAATTTTTGGTACTTCAGGATTCATTCAACACATTTTAATCTCCTTTTTTCGCATGGAAGACGAGAGAAGCCGAAAAATCGAGCCTGTATTTAGTGGTTATTGCTTTCAGCGCCATCTATCGATGCTATTTGTAACTAGAACTGAGAATTGCAGCATTAAAACTCCTGACATTGTACATAACTCTCCTGCATGAATTTTTTTAATATCTATCACCGTTTGCAAGTTAGGGAATTTTAAAATCCATCAGTCATTTTTGGAACACCCGGTATAAGATGGTAAGAGTCGAAAATCATAATAATATTGCATTGTCATCGGATTTAAGTCAGTATGTAAAATTTAACTTCGATCGGACAATTTAAAGTAAGTTAAAGTTCTAGTACAAATTTTAAACGGGAAAGACGATCATTGCAAGTTAAATAAAACCTTATGAAAATAACACAATTTTAGTTAAAAGAAATCATAACCTCAAATCCTTTCAAAATAAAACATATGTTAAAATACAATTATTTTAACTAATCTGAAACTTAACTAATAAAACTTAACCGTAATATTTGTACGATTTCTTTCAAAGCGCAGATACCTTGAAATAAGTTTAAGTACTTTAAATACGATCCCTGAAAGCATGGCAGAAATCATCTCTTTTGAGATGCATAAAAGTGGTTTAAGTAGTGCATTTCAAAGTTTCAAAACTCGGTCAATTTAATGTTAGATGAATGGAACTTTTTTTGTCTTACTTGTTAGTGTCACAGTAAATTTTTACTAAATATCACTTATAGGACCAGGGGACCGTATAAAAATTTAAATTTCGTAATTTTTTAATAAATTTTTTTTCTTGACCCAAATCGCTTTTAAAATAATTCTTTACCTTATTTAAACCATTTTTGTAATTGGAAGTATGCATCTAGGACCAACGGTTGCGGAAATAATGGTCGGTCAGGTTATACGTGGGCACACTGTATAAACAACTATTATTCGCTTATTAATAATAATGTTATCGTTTGTTACCATACAATTCTTAAAAACAGCATAGAACTATTAACATAATTTATCATTCACAACTTTTTTAAAAACTGTTACCTCGTGTTGCCATTGAATTCTTCAAAACAAAAAGAATAAAACTAAAACCATCAACATTAAATATCATACACCGCATATATATAAATTATTATCTTGTGTTGCCATACTATTCTTCGAATAACCGATAAAACCATCAACATTAAATATCATACACCGCATATATATAAATTATTATCTTGTGTTGCCATACTATTCTTCGAATAACCGATAAAACCATTCACATCATATATCATTCACCACTTATATAAACTGTTTATACAGGGTGATTCATAAATATCGAAACAATAGGCTATCTCCTTAAATATTGCCCCTAGGTACATACTTCCAATTGCAAAGTTTCACAAAAAAGGTGCACAATTTGATGAGATAAATTTCAACTCCACGGGGGGTCTATATGAGAAAATACAAAAAATAAATTTTTATACGGCCCCCGTAGAGTAAAATTCCGAATCAGGCAATTTTTCCTCATCCATTCCTGAATTAAACACAAAAAAATTCATCTCGATATCTTCAAAATTCGCAGAGATATCAAAATCCGAAATTCGTGACTTACACCATTTATCCATGCCTCTGAGCGACGAGTTTTTGACTTATTTTGAATGCAAGATAGGGATCATTCATAAATTGTACACTATTAAAAGCCGATATAAGACAGTGCCTCTCCTTTGGACATAAAATAGGCAGCATGTAGATTTTACTTTAAACCTGCTTTCAAAGTATGATGGTGGTCTGCACTAGAGGTCTGAACGGGTCGAAATATCTAGGTCCGGTCCCAAACCGGCTCATAGGGAAAAAAGTTCGGCCCTGCCTGGAAAAAGTTCAAATCGTAGCCTTGCTCGGCCTGACTGAATTTCTACATAGTTTTTTACGTCGATATGGTTAAAAGTTGTTTCGTATGAAGGAGTTCTGACCAAAAGTACTTATTATTTGTTTTTTCATGTTTATAATTATTAATTTTAAAGAAGCGCCAAAAGCTGAGATTATTTTTTTTATTAATGAATCTCTATTTATATGTAAACGATTCACTTCTCCTTTAATATCGTTAATCCATATTCCATGTGTTAGAGACGATGAAAAATGCTATAAAGTAAATTCTTATAAGATGGAATCACATAGGAACGAAAAAAAAAAAAAAGCGTTATAGACAAGTTCCCTTCTTAGGAGTTGTATATGTACTAGTCTATTTTTTCTCAGGTATTATTATATTTCCATTAGGTATTATTATTACAATTTCCATGGATCAACAGATTTTTCCGTTTAAGAAAGGATTCCGTGATAGGCAGATTTTTTTTCACTAGTTTTACTGTACTTTAATTTTTTTACCTTAAAATATACTATCCTTTAAAAATGTGAATTTTAAAGTTTTATTGTAAAATAATGGCCATTTAAAAATATATGCATTTGTTGTAAAAGTTTTTGGGCTGAGCAAAATTTTTGATATTTTTGCACGGATTAGGTCAGTCAGAGATAATGATTTTAATATGGGTTGTCTCGAGACCGGGACTGAAAATTTCGCCCAGAGGAGACCTAGGAATAAGGAAGCCAGTCCCTGTTCGGTATAACCAGTGGCTGAGAGGTTCTGCTCTCAAAGCTGGTAGACGGGAGGTGCTGGGCTCGAACCCAATCGCGTCGTTCGGCCCATCCGTTCGGTGTTTTCAGTGGTTTTCTTCGAACCTTGGATATCCTTGCGTAAATACGGGTTAGGTTCTCTTAGAAAGACCTCCACGGAAGCCCCCCCCCCCTCCCATATCCCTCGTGTAGATAACTGGCCGTCATAAATTGCACCAACACCCGGTTCGGTATGAAAAAAATACGTTAGGCCCGGCCTGACCGAGTCTTCAGAAAAAAGTCGCAAAGCCCGGCCCCAGAATATACACTTTTTTAACGGCCTTGCTGGGACGATAAAAAGCCTGAATTTGTGAAGACTAAAATTATGAAAAACTCTTAATCGGCATGTTAGAAAATACATTGTTTCAAATTACACATTTAACATTTATTTATGAACATTTAATAGTACAAAAAGGAAGTGGAGACGGCAAAATTTAAACTGAATCGGAAGTTTAAGCTACAGAAAGAAGTTACTTTTCCACGTGCAATTTTTAAAAAAAGCATTTAAACATTTTATTAGAATCCAATCAATGTTTAAAACTTTAAATGCGTTTTTTTTATGAAGTTTTCTTTTTTCTTTTTCTTTTTACCATTTTTCGTCATTACATTATTATAAGTCAAGAATCGTAAATAAAAAAGATGCAAACTTGGAACATGTCTTTTTTTATTATATTACATTAATTTTCTTTCGGAAAATTTGAAAAAAATTTTACTTTTGAAATTATAATTTTTTAAAAAATAAATTACATAATTTTTTAAATAAATATTTTTAATATTTTTAAAATTAATATTTAAAAAAATCCTGAAACAAAACTAAATTTATGATTCCCTCTTTAATTAAATGAAAAAAAATTGAAATCCGATGAATAATTTTTCGAGTTATAAATATTTTAAATTAAATCCGCTTAAAAAATACTAATCATTTAATATTTTTAAAAACTTTATGAGAAATATTAGTATGTTATTTTGTTTGCAAATTATATGGTTAACCAGCACAGAAAAGAAAGAAAAATCAAAATTCTAACTCAACAAATATATTTTTTACATGTTTTCTAGAACTCTTAAAGTAACATTGTTTCTTGGATTGCACGCATTTCAATTTGTGTCTAATCCCTTAAAAACTGATGAATTATTTAAACGGCCATAACTCTGCGAGTTTTTCAGATATGAAGATGCAATTTTTTGTGTTTAATCCAGGAATGGATAAGGAAAGTTTTACTGATTGGAATTTTTACACTACGGGGGCCGTATAAAAATTTAATTTTCGTATTTTTTCAAATAGACCCCCCATGGAGTTGCAACTTATGTCATTAAATTTTACACCTTTTTTATGAAACTTTGCAATTGGAAATATGGGTCTAGGGGTAATATTTAAGGAAATAGCCTATTGTTTCGATATTTATGAATCACCCTGTATATATATTAACACTTAAACTAAAATTAATGACATAACTAATTTTTTCAAGTGTTTAATTGTAACCGACGCTGATTTTTAACATATATTAGGAGATGTACTGTTTGTGAGTAAAGAGTTACCATTTGATTTTTGTTCTAACTTCATCTAATGCTACCTTTTTATTTTTTGAATATGGGTTCTGTAGTAAATATATTAAAAAGACCTTCCGACAAAGTGGCTTCTTCTTCAAAGTATCAACGTTTAAAAGAACCTAATGAACCCACTTCCGCGAGTGAATTAAATATAACAAGATTGGAAGTAACTAATTTATTCAACACTGACTGTGGGGCAATATCATGTGATTTGCCGACTACTGATTACTGAAAAAGCGCTTCGCGAGCCGTAATTTTCGCGAAAATGAAGATATTGGTGATTTCGCGAGCTGAAAATTTCGCGAATTTTATATGAACAGAACCGAATGTTGAAAAACCCTGAAACTACCTAAATAGAACCTCTTTTGCTTAAATGGCTAGAGGAAAAAGAGTGGACCCACAAATATCACGGCTAAAAGCGATTCACGCTTCTTGGCTTATGCGAACATTTAACGGTGTTAAAGCAAACATGAGATAATTTTGATTGCCTTCAAAGAAGCTGGTATAAATATTGTAAGTGAATGAGCTGCATTTGATTAGTCGTATTATTGTTTCTATTCAAGAAATAGTTCTATAGTATTAAAAAAATAGCTGTAAGTATTCAAGAAATTTTGTATTTATTTCTGATTTAAGTAAAAGTAATCTTTAAATTTTGGATAAGTGAAAAATTTCTGATATTTTATTATTATTTGAGGCGAAAAAAAAATATTTCGTGAGGCTTAAATTTTCGCGATTACGACTGGCTCGCGAAAATTAAAGCCTCGCGAAAATAAGTGCTTTTACGGTACTCACCGAATGTGAAGTCTGAAATCGATATGAATTTTTTTTATCCCTATCTTTGGTGATGATACTACATCTTTCGAGAAATCATGCCAGGAGTCAATTTTTGTCAAGGACTATTTTAATATATTTTTTAAAGTCATGAATGGAGGATATTCCATCTACTTTTTGATCACGTGGTCAAGGTAAATCTTCTAGCGTAAAGAAGGGATGGCTCCGTAGACGTGTAATATAAATCCCCGCTAGCCAATGAAACAGTTCATGAGGCAAAGCAGTAGTATCTTCCCTTCTTATCAGTTATAAGTTCCTTGGGTAAATTACCGGTATCACGTGACTTTTTTCAGCCTCGAACCCAGATTTGGAATATCCTCCATTTTGAATCTGCTTTAACCTCGACCCCAGCTAGTAACTTCCTTTCCCAAGACGAATCCTTTCAAGAACCTACTATTAGACGAGAGGTTTCTGACTCCCAAACAAGCAACCTTTCACAAGTAAGTGATGAATAACTAGTATATACTAAATACTAGCATAAATTATATAAGTTTAAACTTTTATAAACCCTTTATACTAGAATATATACTATTTATTACTAAATACTAGTATAAATTATAAAAGTTTTTAAAAACTTGGCTAATATTCAAACATGAATTCTATGAATGATGCAATAAATACTTCCGTTTTTATAAGAAATTTAAGTTACTTCTAAAAATATTATTATCCAGTTAAATAATCAATGATTATACTTAAACAATATGAAAATGAATCTTTGTTCACAATAGTGAGAAAATTTTTAATAGGATTTTTTTGCAAGTATTTGGTATCGTGTTATTTAAAATTCCACAAAATAAAAGACTTTCAAGAAAATAGCCGACCTACATATTCGAAGACTGAAATGAATATGGCTAGTGTCTTGGTAAAGTCTCATATCAATTAGATCACGTGGTTGATAATACAATGTTATTGTAGATAAGACAATCAAAAGACACGAGGGAGGCACGTGATATCTAATCGATTACGTCATAATCTACAGCGTGATAAGCTGACCATCTCATTTCTGAGTTCAAATATGGTTAAGTTCATTATTTTTTTATGTGAATGTTTAAATATATATGTATTGAATTTTTAAATTGAAGAATTTAATACTAGATTGGTTTTTTTTCGTTTCGATGTGTATAACGATAGAATAAAATGTGGGTAGGATGTAAACATAAAGAAGATTTATATTATTAAACTAAAGCAAAATGAAAGTTAAACACATATATAGATAAGTAAATTCAGTTTTATTAAATTATAAAATAATTTTTGTTATCTTATAATATTTTTAAAGAAATGTTAATTTTTTTAACTTTTTAATACTACAGATTATTTTAATTTAATGTTTTTTATACAGGGTGATTCATAAATATCGAAACGATAAGCTATCTCCTTAAATATTGCCTCTAGGCACATACTTCCAATTGCAAAGTTTCATGAAAAAAGGTGCCAAATTTAATGATATAAGTTGTAACTCCATGGGGGGGTCTATTTGAGAAAATACAAAAACTAATTTTTTATACGGCCCCCGGTGGGTAAAGTTTCCAATAAGGAAATTTTCTCTTATCCCTTCCTGAATTAAACAAAAAAAAATCATCTCGATATCTGCAAAACTTGCAGATTTATTAAAATTCAAAATTCGCGACTTACACCATTTTCCCATGCCTCTGAGCGACGAGTTATTGACTCATTTTGAATGCAAGATAGGGATCATCCACAAATTGTACATTATTAAAAGTCGATTTAAGACAGTGCCTCTCCTTTGGATATAAATTAGCAGCGTATAGATTTTAAATTAAACCTTCTTTCAAATTATGCTGTTGGCCTTTATTAGAGGTCTGCACGGGTCGAAATATCCAGACCGGGTGTCGAGCCGACCCATAGAAAAAAAAAGTTCGTCCCGGCCTGGAAAAATGTTTAAATCTTAGCCCGAGTCTGGTCCGGCCTAATTGAACTTCTAGAAAACATAGTTTTTTACGTCGATAAGGTCAAAAATTGTTTCGTATGAAAGAGTTCTGACCAAAAATAGCTTTATAGCTTTATAATATAGCTTATAGATTTTCTTTTTATATGTTTATACTCTTCATTTTTAAAGAAGCGTCAAAGACTGTGATATTTATTTTTTTTTAATGAATCTCTATTTGTATATAAATGTTTCACTTACCATTTAATATCGTTAATCCATAATCCATGTATTAGAGACTTTCAAAAATTATATAAAGTAAAACCTTCTAAGACGGAATCACACTGACAAGAAAAAAATGCCTTACACTCTAAATAAAAAAGAGTGACTATTCACTCTGGAGGAGTGAATAGTCATTCTATCGCAGAGTCAAAATATGCCCAACCTCTTTAGAGTGACTATTCACTAAGAGCAAACGTGAAATTTTTGACTCCCTGAAAGAGTGAATAGTCACTCCTGGAAAGTGAATATTCACTCTAAACAGGGGTGAATAATCACTCTTTCGGAGGAATGACTATCCCTCTTGCTGAAGGAGTGCGGTTTTTCGCCCCTGGTATTAGTGAATAGCACTCTTTCATAGGAGTGAATGTTCATTTTTATTGTGGTCGGTTCTTTTTTTATTTAGCTTTTCTGGTCATTTTAAAAGAATCACATCTTTTACGGCATGCAATGAAAATAGATACAAGCGTGGTAAAGATTGGAATAAAATACTTTATTAGCAATATTTATTTAATTCATAGTTTGTAACATTAATTGAACTTTTAAGGAAAAATTCAGTTAAAATTACATACGAACTTAAGTTAGATTACTGACAGAAATAAACTAAAATATTTTATTCCAATTTTAACCGTTGTGTTTGCTTTTATTGCATGCCCTATAAAAATATTACTTTTAAAGTTTTATTAATAACTTTTTAATAGGTGGATGTTATATGTTTAAAAATGATTGATTTGATTTAAATTTTTGTTTTAAATATAATACCGTACTTTTCCCTTAAATTATTGCTATTTTTGCAAAGTCCTATTGCTCTAAAATATTTTTAATTTTTCCCCTTAAAAACAATGCTTACAAACTCACTTCTTTTTTAAATAAGTTCTAAGCATGATTTAAATGTTAAGAATGTATAATTTTTTTTTATCCGCTGTGATTTGCTTTTATTTTATTTAATATGAACATGGAGTCTAAATTTTGAGTTCTCTGGAATATGTATATATTTTTCTTTTAAACATATTCCTTAACTTAATCATGATTTCTAATTTTCGTCCATTATTGCTGAAAAATGGAATTAATACAATACTTATTAATGAAACAACACTATAAGCCATATATAATTTAATTTTTTTATTCGCGTAGATATTGTATTTTGTGACTATGAGCAAAATAGATTTTATATGTTTTATAGGAAAAAATTCACCTCTGAAATAGTAAAAAGGGAAACTTAAAAATAAAGTAAATGACTCAATTAGAAATATTCTTATTATTTGAAAACATTTTAATGTAAAAAATCCCTGCTGGCCCGGCCTAAAGGCGGAGGTAAATTTCGAAGTTGAGGATATTAATTTCACCAACAAAAACTAAATCATGATTACATATAAATCCAATTTAACAGTTTTATCTGACCACTTTTGACGAGTTTTTATTTCATTTTTATATAATAGCTGATTTTATCAAATCATGTTAAGGCGGTATTAAAAAAATACTTTTCCATGCTCAACAACTCGAAATTTTCTGCACATTTGAAGATTCATTTTTAAGAGAAAAAATATGAAACTTGCTGACGTGATTTTTGAAAAGATTTATAAGCGACCTATGTTTTTATTTTTCTTTCAATTAATTAAGACTTGATTAATAAACAATTATTTTCTCAGTAGGGCAATATTTTTCGTTTCTAACACAATCGCTTCGGGAAATTATGTTCAAAATGCCCATTGACATCATTTGACATCATTTTTTTAATTATATTCTGCTTCTATCAAAAAATCGATCATTACGGTACATTATATGAGGACCCCAGAAGCCAAGGGGTATAAGTGACAAAACTGAAAAAATTGAACTAAGGGCACAGACGACCTGGAAATATTCTTTTTTCTTTGCAGGTAAAGAAATATAAGTGATTTTCTAATTATGTGTCGTGTTTTAGATCAACCACTTTTGCCGAATAATGATCAATATTGATTAATTATAAATTTAAAGAAAATTGCACTCTACTTTTTTCACATTTATTGAAATAAGAGTTCGAAGACCACTGTGAAACAAGCAGGAGTTTCCTATTTCAATTCAGTCAATTATTATTGATGTTCAACTTTAACGTCAATTATCTTTGAACTCAATTTACTCCAAATCGAAATTTTGTCACTTGTACCCCTTGGCTTCTGATGTCCTCATATAGTTTCTGAATAAGAGAATCTACCAATTGGATGCGCTTGAGAGCAAAAATGAATTTAAAAATGAGTAAGAAAATAAGCAGTTTGGATTTGAATAAACCCTTAATAAGATGATTTTTTTTCTTCAACCGCTATGTATTTTTAATTTGTTTTTGCTGTAAGAATTAATCCTATCAAAAACTTGTCTATATAAATGTTGAAGAAAATATTAAGAAGATATATGATAAATTCATGGGGATTTTATATTTTGTGAATTGACGGAGTTATGGAAATTTTTCTTCTTCAACCCCCCTTTTTTGTTTTCGTTTTTAATTTTTTTTCCGGTACGAATTGGTCCTATCAAAAACTTGTCAATATAAAAGTTGTAGATAATATTAAGGAGCTGTATAATAAAATTAATTGGATTTGATATCTTGAGAACTGACGAAGTTATGAATTTTTTTTCTCTCAAAAACCCCATTTTTGCGCCCCTTGAGCGCATTTTTAATTTTATCAAAAATCTGTCATACATAAATTTTTGGCCCTATTTTTTAGAAGTAATAAAAACTTTAAACTGATTTGATATGTACAAAAATTAAGAAGTTATGGGGGTTTTTCGGTTTTCACAAAACCCCTCCCTATTTCCATCCTTTGGTCCGATTTTGCTCATTAACGAACTTGACCGATATTTTATGCCCCTTGATTTTATGTATCAGTTTGGAAGAGATTTGTGCAGAATTGTGGAAGTTATCGTGTCCAGAAGAAAGCTATATAGATAGATAGTAATTTTTTTTTTTACTGAGGGTGGTTTTGAGTTCTAGGGGTCATGATCGGTGTAGATCTGCAAACATTTTTCCGAAATTCTAACATAGGAACGATCCCAATAGGTAGTATTTCATACGAAATCTACCTAAAAAGTAGTTATTAATCTCTTTAAAAATATATTGAGTCCTGTATTATGCAAATAAATATATACATTTTCAAAAATATACTAAATCAGTCTTATCCATAAACTTCAAAACAGGCATAAAAAAACATTTTATTCCAGTGTTTAAATCAAGGCTCGAAATGGAAAAATCCACGAACCGGAACGCTATTTCAAAATTATTGTCGATTTTTTTCTTTTTTTGGAAGTACAGTAAAGTCCCGATTATTCGAGTCCCGCTTAACCGAGTTTTTTTCTTCTAATGAACTGATAGCTTTCATTATTATGAAACAGACATTATAAATGAAGTGTTAAAAAATATATATATGGCCATTTTTCCCCCCATTCTGACCAGAAAATCAGAGTTCTAACTTTTTACGACTGCTCTTTCATCTTCCCTAACACTTCATTTATAATGGCTGTTTCATAAAAATGGAAGCCATCAGTCCATCAGAAGAAAATTATCCATTCCAAAGGTATAAGTTCGTTTGAAAAAAACTATTTAATACTTTGAGCAGAAAGAAGAGGCTACACCTGCAATTTTCATGACACTAATAGAATCAGATAGCTGCCAATTTGAATGGTTTTGTTATCTCTAAAATTTAATACGCATTTTTGCCCTTTTTGATCGTTAACAATTGTTAGATTTCAGGGATTTAATTAGACAAAATTTATTGGTAAGTTTTAGAGGTAAGAAAAAAATCTTAGAAATTGGTAGCTATGTAGTATTGGTAGCGTAATACTGCAGGGGAAAAAGAAACTGCAGCAAAATTGACATTCAACAAACAAAAAACTATCAAGAGCGTTTTCAAATAAACAATTTCATTCCCCGTATTTCTTAAAAGTAACGGAAATGTATATCAAAGAGATCTTACTAGTACCATAAAAATTAATGAATTAAGTGAAAATTTATGTTTCATCTCCTTAGTGGGTGACGATTTGTGTTAATCCGGTTTATACGAGTTTTTTGCTTATTCGAGGTGAGCTTGGTCCATGTTAACTCGAATAATCGGGACTTTACTGTATAGCAAATTAAATTTATATTTAGCCGTAGAAAAACCAATTTTAAAAAATGTATTCAAGATTCTAAATAATTAGAAAAAAAAAGTTACTGAGAGCATAGTAAGTTGTATGTATGAAATGTAATATTTTTTAATAGTTCCACGAACCGGAACAATATTTTTCATACTTTCACGAACTGGAACAATATTTGTCACAATTTCACGAAGAGGAACATCGTTCCCGTTTGCTCCGACACATTTCGAGCCCTGGCTTAAAGTCATGTTTTATTGTTCAGAGCCAAAAATTACGTGTATCGAATACGTAGAAAAGGTTTTTATAGAAGGAAATTTAATAACTGATGCAGAATATCTATAATTAATTTTTTTATATTACTCAGTCTCGAAATTTTAAAATCATAACCCGCAGAAAAATGTTTACATAAAATTAAAAAATATATATATACAGTGAAACCTCCCTAAAGCGACCACGTACCGTTCCAATAAATATAGGTCGCTACGAGAGGTGGTCTCTTAATGAAGATCATGTTTAAATCTAGATTTTAATTGTTGAAAAATGGTAACAATGTTACTAAAATTTTTAACATAAGGAAAAAATATAAAAATTTAAGTATCAAAATAAAAGTTAATTACATAAGTTAATTACTGCAGAGTTCTAAAAATGAATACATCGAGCTTTGCTTTAATTTTACAGTTTTATATTTTAAAATTTTTATTTCCAAGTCCTGTCGAAGTTCAGTAAGTAAATGCATATTTTGTGGACGGGAACAAATAATGACGATTCCATTACTTTATCTATTTCTTCGAGAGTTTTCCGACAGAATAGGGCAGAGGAGTTTATTGACCATCATTTTTAATTTGTAATTAGAGTTAAATTCATTGCCTAAAAAGGCATAAGGGGGGGGGGGGGGGGTTAAACCCTTAAAAGTTACTATAAGATAAAAAAAAAAAAAAAAAAAAAAAAAAAAAAAAAAACCTAAACTTAGTTTAGAAGTTTGATGAATAATGCACTCTCCGGATTTATTTTTAGGGTTCCGTACTTAAAAAGTAAAAACGGAACCATTATAAGATCACTCCTGTGTCTGTTCGTCTGTCTGTCTGTCTGTCACAGCCATTTTAATCGTAAACTATGGAACGTGGAAAATTCAAATTCAGGGAAGTAATAAAAACCATTGACCCACATATTTTCAGATTAATAAACATTCATAAATATATTTAGTAAAAAAGTAGAGGGGCTAATTATGCTAATTGAAAAAAAAAAAATCTTTGCTTTGTATATCATGTGGGGTATCCTGTGAAAGCTTTTGTAACGCTGAACTCAAAAATACATTCCTTTTAATTTTAGGTATTATATTTTTAAAGATATTGTTGAAAATGTAGCGCAAAAATATGTCCCCCCCCCCATCTTATTCCGAATCTACTGAAACTAAAATTATGAAAAAATTAGAGGTAGTAGACGTTAATGTAAATCTTGCCGGAAAATTATAGCGATTGACCTAGGTCACATAGTTTTTGAGTAATTAGCATTTTTCTGTTATACACAAATTTCGATTTACGGGCATTCAGAAAAATTGTTGAGCATCACTGAATATACCTATCGTTGCAGAAGAATAAAAGCATTGTTGATAATGATTTTCGAAAAAAATCATTGGTAATTAGCTGAGATATTAACCCTTAAAGGTACGGTCAGTTTGGACATACACACGGACAGGGCGGCGTAATCTATGCCTAGTTAACGACTTTTAATGATATATATGTGTAATGTAATGTCCAGTAACAGTATAAAAGCAATAAACGTCAAATTGTTAAAAACATACTAATTTAAGGGGTCTCGGGACTCTAAAAATTGGAAAAAATGTAAAAAAGACCATTTTCAACATTTAATGTCTTAAAATGTATATGATTTTAAAACACAATTTTAATTGGGATGAAAAATATAAGTATGTTCTTTCGTTTCAAGTATTTAAAAAATTGCAAGATACAGAATTAGTATTTATAGGGGGCTCGAAACTGTTAGACATTTGTCGAACAAAAAATTGGCATAACAGTTTAAACGCAGGATTACAAAATAAATATTGCAACTAGAATGAAAATTTTGGTGCTTACTTATACTTCAGATTGTAATAATTTCCCTGAACTTAAATAAATTTGTATTTAAAGCATTTTTATACTTTTAATGCAATGCTGCATTTAGCTAGTACAAAATTTTGAAAATTTCAACAGTAAAATCACCTAAAAAAATATTTTTTTGAACAATAAAAAGGAAATTTTAGGTTCAGTTTATACAGAATAACATGGAATATATGTTTTGAAAATTTCATGAAAAAATATTCAGAAGTTTTTGAGGTATCCTGCGCGTTATACCCAAAAACGCCATTTGGAAAATAATGACTTTAAAGTTTCGGAAACGCCGCTTCAGCTATTGAGCGGGTATAATTCTAAAAGCCAAAACTTCTGTTCTAATGGGAATTTCAAGGAAACAATTATATCAAAATATTCAGAAAAGATAGGAGTTTAACATCTAAAAAAATTAAAATTTCTTAAATTTTGAAGCTTTAAGAGTCCTGCGACCACTTAATCCTTTCCGGCACGGAGTAATTTTATTTATAAACTTATGAAATAATGAACTGACACCAGAATTTATAAACGAATTTATTAGAAAATGCGAACTTGCTTATTTTCACGTACATAGTAAAAGGAAAATTTTAATTAAATATTCTTCGTGCCATTTGTCTGTTTTAGAATTAAAATTAGTTGTCCGTTTTTTAAGGGCATCGCCCTCGAAATATTTAATTAGAATGAATCGCATAAATACTGTGAGATTCGCGATAGTTTGCACTGATTGTATCTCTCAATACGCCGCGAGTGACTTTAAAAGTTAATTAAACACCTATCTGGAAAAACGCGGCACTGACCAAGGCGGCGTTGCAACTTTGAGACCTCAATTCGAAGCGCGCTTAGCACAATTCCAAATTTAAACTTTGAGCAAAGGTTTTGTTTTAGATACACTGTAGAAAGAAAGGTTATTACTACGCTGAATTTAGTTTCATGAAATTCCAAATGAAGTTTAACTATGCACTGCCTTTACTGTCAGTACCGAATTAAGTTCATCATAAACAGATTAGGTTAATATTAAAAAAAGAGTTATACGATTAGTTATATTTTATATTGTGCCATATATCTCTTTGAACTTTCATGGTATACCCGATTACACTTTTCTAATATATACAGTTATACCCAACCCTACGTTATATAGTTTTTTAAAAAGTCTTAGTATTCTTTTTTTTTTTTATAATACAATTACCAATTCATATATTTATTCTACGGAACCCTCTGTACTCGAGTAATGCTCGCACTTGACCGTTTATTTTAATAAAATCTTCTTCAAGCGACCAGGAAAAAACGGAATTTATTTCATTTTCTTCAATGAAATTGGTCTCTGATGGAGGGAGTTCAACTGGGATGGTCTCCGAAAGGAGTTAAAATTAGTATTGAACTTATAGGAATAAATTTCATTCCATGAAAAAATGGTCGTTTAGGGAGGTGGTCGCCTAAGGGAGTCGTTCGCACACGGAGGTTTCACTGTACCAACCTTTTTGTAATATCATAAACATCAAATATCATATTTAACTCTGAAACAACAATAAATACTTTTAACTGTATATAATCCGAAATCAGTAATAAACCAAAAAAAAAAAAAAAAAAAAAATCTCATATAACGGCTAATTAATGTTTTCGAATGTGTCTCCTACGAATTGAAGATATCTTCTCTTATGAGTCAGTCACCCTTTCAAACGAAATAGAAAACTTTTTTGTTTGATCAAAGTCATTGAATAAATATATTCAACGGCTTTGGTTTTTATCGTTGGCAAAAGTATTACATTTTGCAACACAGCATTGAAAGGGAAGAATAAAATATTTACACTCATTTTTTTTATTATTCACATTGCCCAAACTAATGAAGTTTTGATTCTTTTTTTTTTTTTTTTTTTTTTTTTTTTGCTAAGCATTGTGCGTATTCAATTGTTAAAAGAATTATTTATATTTCTAACCGCTACATGAAGAAATATAACAGACAATCACTTTTGAACACTCTAACGATCAATCTTTTTCATACAACATACGGCTATTTAGCTCATAATCGTAACATTCCACATATCTACACGGATAAATGCTTAAAATTAAATAAGACTTACCTTTATTTTATGTATTCCATAAAGAATAATTTTAATGATATCCTAATCTGTTAATCCTAAGATGGCGGACGAAAAAGTGATCATTTTTCTTATCTTTTAAGGGTGTCGTCGCCTTGCTGTTCCGATTGGTTAATAAGCAAAGCATACGTAAGTCACCCTTTCAGGAGTGAGACATTTCACTCCTTTCTAGAGAGTGGGAAATTCCACACTTTAAAGAGTGTATTTTTTATAAAATTCACTCCAAAAAGAGTGAAAATGCCTGTCGCTCTTTCAAAGAGTGAACTTTTCCCTCCTCCCAATTTTAGAGTGTATAGACAATTTCCTCTCTTAGGAGGTGCAGATGTATTCTATTCTTTTATCAAGTATTATTATATTCATTTTGCATGGATCAAAAAATTATTCCGTTTTAGACAAGTTTCCATAATAGGCAAGTTGTTTTTTCACTTGTTTTACTGTTTTTTTTTTTTTTTTTTTTTTTTTTTTCGTTTAAATCTGCTATCCTTTAAAAACGATTTTTAAAGTTTAATTTTAAATGGTAATATATTTTAATTGTAATAAATTCAATAATAAATTCAATAATCAAAACAAAGCAAAAAATATACAGTCTACAACTGAAATTCAACATTTTCATAAACATCAATTTAAAAATGCGACAATTGAAATCCTTCAAATTCTAAAAAATAAATCAGAATGTCTTTATATGGAGTCATCATATATCAAATATTACAACACCATATATCCATATGGACTTAATAGTGAAATATTTAATAGACCTGTTAAAGTCTTCACTTCACATCTATAAATAACACTACTGATTATTCTCCAATTTATCCTACTCTTAATCATAATTTAAATTGTAAAACAACAGGAAACAAACGTGGAAAGGATTATTGAAAGTTATATATATTAAAGTTATAATTGATTTAAAAATATATGCATTTTTTGTAAATTTTTTGTGTTGAGCCAAACTTTACTGATTTTTACATGGATTACGTGAGTCAGGTAGAATGATTTTATTACGGGTTGAGTCGAGACCGGGACTGAAAATTTCGCCCCGTGCAGACCTAGGAAGAAAGGAAGCCAGTCCCGGTTCGGTATGAAGAATACATTAGGTCCGGTCGAGACTGGTCCGGCCCCAGAATACGGACGTTTTTAACCACTCACCGGGACAATATAAAACCTGAAGTTGTGAGGGTTAAAATTATGAAAACACTCTTAATCGGTATGTTAGAAAACACCTTGTTTTAAGTAGTACAGAAAGAAGGTGGAAAGGGCAAAATTTAAACTGAATCGGAAGTTTAAGCTACAGGAAAGAGTTACATACTCACCTGCAATTTTTAAAAAAGCATTTAAACATTTTATTAGGAACCAAACTTTAAAACTTTAAATGCGTTTTAAATTATTAATTTAAATTGTTAAAAATAATTAATTTAAATTTATTAATTTAAATGCGTAATTAAAATAAAAATTAATTTAATTTTAATTATTAATTTATATTTTTAAGTCAAGAATTATTTTTAAAAAAGGGTGCAAACTCGTAACATGACCTTTTTGATTATTTTACATTAATTTTGTTTCGACAAATTTGAAAATATATTTATTTTTGAAAATATGATTTTTTTTAAATAAGTTACATCATTTTTTTTATTTGTGCTTTTAATATTTTTAATATTAATATTTAAAAAAATCCTGAAAGAAAATTAAAATTATATTTTCCTCTTTAATTAAATGAAAAAAAAGTTTGAAATTCGACGATAATATTTCGAATTATAACGATTTTAAATTACCCCAATTAAAAAAATAATAATAATTTTAAAAATTTTAAACTTACTGAGAAATTTTAGGATGTGATTTTATTTGCAAATTATATGGTTAATCATCACAAAAAACAGAAAAATCTAATTGTAACTCAATAAATATATATTTTTACATGTATCCTGGAACTTCTAAATTAGCATTGTTTCTTGAATAACGCGCATTTCAATTTGTGTCTAATCCCTTAAAACCTGACGAATTATTTAAACAGGCATAACTCCGTGAGTTTTGCAGATATGAAGATGGAACTTTTTATGTTTAATTCAGGAATGGATTAAAAAAAATCCTAATTGGAAATTTTACCCAACGGGGACCGTATAAAAATTTAATTTTCGTATTTTCACAAATAGACCTTCCATGGAGTTGTAACTTATCTCATCAAATTTTCCACATTTTTTATGAAACTTTTCAATTAAAAGTATATGCCTAGGGCCATTAATTAAGGAGATAGCCGATTGTTTCGATATTTATGAATCATCCTGTGTAATTTTTTTAACGTTTCGAAGTTATACAGAATATAATTGGAAGGAGAAATCTGTATACATGTGCTCAAATGCAAGTAGAAAGGAAATATAGGTCAATTCACTCTTGTTAAATTGTAGTTTTTATCAGCTTGTAATTTTTTTAACACTTTTGAAAAATAATTTTGTCAACTTTCAAACACATTTTAAATATTTTTTTAAACTAAAAAATATATTCATACATTGCTTTTGAAAAAGTGCTTTTACAAAATGTTGGTAGTTAATCATTGTATTAAATCAAAACATTCTTATAATGTTGGTGGGATGATAACAGAAAGATTTCTATTATTAAACTAAAACATAGTGAAAGTTTCAAAGTCATATATACATGGGTACGCATATATAGATTGATAGTTACTCACTTTTGATAAATTGTGATTTTTTCTACTAACTTGTAACACTTGAATTGCAATTGATATGATGGATTTGTATGAATACTTGTATTTGATATCTTGATTGATCGATTGATATGATTAATATGATTCACTGATTAATAGGATTAATTTATTGATATGATTGATTGGTTGATTGATTTGATTGATTAATATGATTGATTGTAAGTTTGATTGATATGACTGAACAATATGAATGATTAATTTATATGATTAATATGATTTATTGATTGATATGATTGATTGATATTATTGGTTGGTTGATTAATATGATTGATTGATATTATTGGTTGGTTGATTAATATGATTGATTGATTGGTTTGATTAATTGACATGATTGATTGATATGATTGCTTGATATGATAGATTGAATACTTGGATTTTAAATCTAATTGAACTTTTTGATGACTTTTTTTTTTTTTTACTTTAAAAAGTATTTTTTTAAACTTTATTTATTTAAATTTTGAAAAACTTTTTTTTTAACTTTTTAATATTCAAAAACTTTTTTTAATTTTTTAATTTTTATATTTTGATAATTTAATTTTTTTTAAATTTTACTTACAAATATTTTTCTTAAGTAGTATACAGGGTGTCCGGTCTCAACGGTGTCCAATGGCTAATTCCTAAACCGTTAGTCATAGACATATAGTTCCAATTGCAAAAATTTTTTAAATGAGGTAAAGAAGTATTTTTAAAGCGATTTGGGTCACGAAAAGCATTTATTAAAAAGTTACGAAATTTAAATTTTTATACGGTCCCCAGGTCCTATAAGTGATATTTAGGAAAAATATCCTATTGTACTGACAAGTAATACAAAAAAAGTCCCATTCCTCTGCGATTAAAACTGACCGAGTAATAGATGTTTAAAGTTGGAGTATCTTTTTTGCTGCAAAAAAGGGGTCAGTCACAAATTTACTAGAAATAAAAATAATCGTCAGATGTAAAATTTAACATTAAACATTGAGAGTAAAATAACATTACAATTATATTTTGAGATTTTTGTTCATTCTGACATATTAAAACAAAATATACAACTTGTACTAAAAATATAAATAAAAAAAAAAAAAAAAAAAAAAAAAAAAAAACAGAAATTTTGTTAAATGATTATAAAAGCAACAGTCACAACTCTTTAGAAAATGATACATAGTTAGATTACCTAATCTAAAACTTTTTTTTTATGCGTATATTTTTATACATAACTTTTGAATGGCTGCTCTGAATATGCTAAGGAAATTAAAATGTCCCTTTTTGAAAATGATCCTCATATCACTTTTATTTTCTTTTAGATTAAACACCAATTATTTGAATTATATGATTCTACCCGTGCGATTACTTCGATGATTTAAATAAACATAACAAAATTGTTACAATATTTTAATATTTTGTTCTAATAGAGCACAGATTTATCCATTAAAGGTCGGACATCATATAATCGCCCACATTCTCTCTTTTTAATTAACTTTTCTTTTTTTTAAGATCTTGTTCCATTTGTCATTTTATTGTAATGATAAAAAAATAATAATTATTATTATTTTTACATTACCCCTTCTGAAAATTCCACTGTCTCTCCCCTCAGCAAATATTCATTAGAGTAGTTATTTATTATTTTTTTAAATTAAAAATTAGGGGGAAAATATTGTTAAATCAAAACATATGTTAAATTATTAAATTTTAACATTTAACATTTAACAATTTATATATATATATATATATATATATATATATATATATATATATATATATATATTGCCGTACTTCTCATCTAAGCAAGTTTCAAAAGCATATAAATCACTTTTGCCATCAAACACTTGCCTCTACACTTGCCAAGCACGAATACCGCCAAGATGAGTAACTTTAACGCCGAAACCTCTGTCCAATCAGATTACAAATTGGTGAAACATGGTTGGAAAAAAATATGCATTTTAAACCTTAGAAAGTATTTGTATGTGCATGATTTGAGGCCGCAAGTGTTTTGGCACATCTATTGTACAAATAAAGTTGTTTACTTCATTTTACTTGTCCAATAGGAAAAATTTTCACTCCATTTCATATTTATTTTTTATTTAGCAAGTATAAATTGCATTTTGATTTTGGTCTCTAAAATATTTTTTTCAAACAAGTGTTTATAAAGAACTAAAAAGTTGAATTTGAAAAAAGCATATCATCGTCAAAATGTATAATAAGCAATCCCTGCTCATACATCACAATGTATCTGACATCTTTTGTGCGGCACTGTATAAAAGATATAAACGCAACGCACTTTCATTTGGAAAAATTACATTTTGAATCTTAGTGCCTTACATAAATGTTACTGATTTTAATTTTAAAATTTCTGTTTGTAGGTAATAATGTATACGAAATTTTTGGAGTGGTCCTGTAAAATAAATATAAATGGTACGTACCTAAAATCATATTAATATTAAATTTTCATTGGATTTACATAATTATGCAAAATTTAATCTTGATCGGATATTTGGAAGTGAGTTAAAATTGGAATACAAATTTTGAATTAGGAAGACATACATACGAACGTCGAAGTTAAAAGCTTATAAAAATAATACAACTTTTTAAAATAAAATCATCAAAAGAAGCACAACTCGCCTTATCCGAAATTTAAAAAATCGTGTTTCTCTATCAATCTATTCTATTGGTATAAATGTACCAATCAAGCACTACAATCTCCAAATTTTCAATGAATACTAATGGACGCATTTAAAGGTTTTACGCGATTTCCCAAAATTTGATTTCCTCGATAAGGCGAGTTTTGAAACTCACTTCTTCAATTATTTTAACCAATCTGAAAGTTAATTACTAAAAATTAACACTACTGTAATATTTATACGGGGGCAGCACCTTCAGTTAAATCGCTTTAAAAATACTTCTTTACATTATTTAAAACCTTTTTGTAATTGGAACTATATGTCTTTGACTAACGGTTTAGGAATTAGCCATTGAACATCGTTTGGAGTGGACGCCCTTTATAATATTTTAAGCACTTCGTGTACGACCCCTGAAAGCTTGGTCCAACTCATCTGTTTTCAGTTACAGAAAAGTGGTTTAAGTCATAAAATTGAAAATGTCATAACTCGGTCAATTTTAGGGCTAGATGGATGGGACTTTTTTTGCCGTACTTGTTAGAGAAATAGGAAAAGTTTACTAAATATCACTTATAGGACCGGGGGACCGTATAAAAATTTAAATTTCGTAATTTTTAAATAAATGTTTTTCTTGACCTAAATCGCTTTAAAAATAATTCTTTACCTCATTTAAAACATTTTTGTAATTGGAACTATATGTCTATAACTAATGGTTTAGGAATTAGCCATTGGACACCGTTGAGACCGGACACCCTGTATATTAATCTAACACTTTTATAGGATAAAAAGTAGATATAAATTATTAAACTACAACATAATGAAAGTCACATACATGTACACATGTACAGATAGGTAAAGTCACTTTTAAAAACTTAATTTATTAAATTTTTTTTAATTTTTTTTTTATTTTGATAGCTTATTTTTTTCTGTTTTTTTTCCAAGTTTTTTTTTAAACTGTTTAATTTTGTAAACATTTAATATTTTTTTTAAATTATTTTTTATTTTATTTTTTTAATTTTTTATAAAGAATTTTTAATTTTGAAAACTTTTTTTTTACTTTTCAAATATTTTTTAAATTGAGTTTCTTAATTTTTTTTAACTTTTTAATTTTGTAAACTTATTATTATTATTACTATTATTATTGAAAATTTTCTTCTTTTATAAATAAGTTTCATTTTTTTTTTTTTTTTAGAAAGTAGAAATTATAGTATTTGGTCTAGGAATTAATTCGTGCGGTTTTTAGTAAAAAAATAAAGCTTTATTTCAAAAGGAAAATACATAAATACGTTAAAAAACATATTGTCCATCGGTACCCACTACTTTTTCCCATCTTTCAGGTAATTTACGAATTCCGTGTCGAAAGAAGTCCTCACTTTTCGAAGCGATCCAATCAGAGGTCTATTTTTCTATATTTTCTGAAGAAGTGAACCACTGTCCAATCAAATCGTTATTCATGCAATCGAACAAGTAGTAGTCTGAAGCAGCAATGTCTGCTGAATGCAGCGGCTGGGGTAACACTTCCCATCCGACATTCTCCAAATATGTTTGACAGGTTTTGCGACGTGTGGTCGGGCGTTATCTTTCTTTCAATTCATATGGAACCCAATGTGACATCTTTTTAATCATTCCCATTGCTTTGAGTCGTTTGAAAACTGTTGTTTCATCAACCTCTAATTATTTTGCAAGTTCTTCCAGCGTTTGACACGAATCCTGATCGAGCAATGCTGTCAATTCTTCATCTTAAAATTTTTTTGGCTGTCCAGGTCGTGCTTGGTCTTCCAAGCCGTAATCACCACTTTTAAACCGTGCAAACCACTTCTGACACGTTCGTTCAGCTAGAGCATAGTCACCATAAACTTCCACCAAAATACGATGACTTTCAGTAGCACTTTTCTTCATGTTAAAGAAATGAAGAAGAACCCCCTGCAAAAACACTTTATCAGGCACAAAATTTGACATTTTCAGTTGAATAAAAATTGTTGTTGTTTACGCTTAAACCAAATGGCATATACTAAATTGGATGCGCAATAACAGTAATTTTAAATGCATGTTTGAACAAACGAAACTATGGGACAATACGCTAGTTACGCCATCTCTTGTAAAACCGCACGAATTCCTAGACCAAATATTAAGATTATTAGTTTAATATTTTAAACTTGTGTTAGATTTTCTATATTACTGAAGAATCGTTGATTTCTTTAGTTATACATATGCAAATTTAACTCTAACTCTCTATTAAAAGTTCTAAAAGACATAACAAAATAAACATACACTTTGGAAAAATAAACACACACACATTAAAAAGGATAGCAATACATTTTATTTTATTATATTAAACAATTCATTTTGAATTGTTTCTACATGAATGTTAGATAAAAAGTTTTCACTAACTCAATCCACTCCGTTTAAAATTGAAGAAATAATAAAATCTAAATCTATAAGTGTTAATAACATCTTTCCTAGTTTTTCAAATTTTTGTCGATTATTTAATATATAAGAGGAATGAAGGCTTTGAGGTTTCTGATTAAGATTACATCCACCACAATCAAAAATGCGGTTTAGTATAATCAATACATTACTCTGAATACATTGTGACGCTTCATCTGAGCTCATGCAGAAAAAAGATGACCACTTAAAGTAATAAACATTCTTCATTCGGACCTCCAGATGACCAACTATAATTTCACATGTCAATGTCTTTACAGAATCCAGATGTAAAGAGTAAACCGATTTTAATGATGTAAATACTTGAAAAGGGCTGAGTAGTACTTGTGAGAACTGAAACTTTTAATAAGATGAATCAGTATAGCACGTGGGTTGCCAATTAGATAGACTGAACTCTAGAAAAGGCCTCGTGGATACGGAGATTCGTTATTGAAGCGGCCGAAGACGGTTGGTTTTCGTTTGGAGGAGCGAGCCGCTCCGAAAGAGTTTAAAGATTAAAATTTTATATGATCTGTATGTGTGTTTGCTGTGTGTGCTGTCCGTATCGTCAATAAATGTCTGGAAAACGAACTCAAAGTTCTCCTCATTTAAGTTTAATATTAGTTCTTTAAGTTAAATTTTGTTGACGTTACAGATTGGTCGTCAGAATCTTTTATCGACGGTACAGCTGGTGTCAGAATCGGGATAGAGAAATTGCTCCGTTAAGTTGGACAGACACACACGGAAGCGCGAACTGGAAAAACAGCGAACCATTCGCTACAAGCAAAGACAATTGCTGAAAAATCGTAAATCGTGCATACGATTGAAGGGCACGACGATTGCATAATTCCGAGCAGAATCGCCATGCGATTAAATTAATCTGAGAGAAGCATTAGCTTGAACTTTTACCCACGAAAGGAACAATTGAAGGTTGTTCTTTCAAGAAAGTGAGCGTGGAAGAACTCTCGCCGTCCTGACCCGAAAAAGAAAAAAAAAAAGGAAAGTGTCCCCGTGTGTTGGAAAAGAGAGGCCGTGAATTCTTGTCTGGTTTCGGTTCGGGAAGAAGGAAGCTAGTTTCGGATTTTCACCCCCGGTCAGTTGTAGAAAAAGGAAGAGTCGGACATCTCGTCTGGAAGAGAGAAGGTTGTTGCCCTCGGAGGAATGTGGTTTCGGAAAGAAAAGGATTGTATCCGTTTGGGGACGAAAGGGTGGACACAGACCTGTTGCGGAACGAGGTGCAGTTAAAGAAAAGAGGGTGTGAAAAAAAAGTGGGTCCGTTTTGGGGTCGAAAAGAGGTTCAGTGTGCTACGTTATGGATATATTTTTTAGTGGACCTTAGGGTCAAGAAGAAAAGATTGTGCATTTGTGCCGTGGATATTGTGTTGCGTGGTGGAGCCCTTAGGCTGAAAAAAAAATCAGTGCCAAATCTGGATTTACCGATTGCTGACAAAAAAAGGGCAAGTCACAATTTAGAATTCTGGAGTTAATTGTTGGTGATTTTTTTAAATTTAATTTAATTTAAAATTGCTGATTTTAAGAAAATTCTAAAACTTTATGAATACCAAAATTGAAAGTGCATTTAGACATGGGAGTGAGTCAGCATTTTACATATTGTTATTGAAATAATTTTTATGCTTGATTGTGATTATATTGTATGTAAAAGAGTATTTTTGTGTATATATTATTGAAGTAGAGTAGTACCTTTTATATAGAGAATTTTGGTTAAAAAAGGGGGGTTACATATGGCTTTCCTGGGTAACGGAAAAAAGGAAAATTTAATATACAGTCGCATTCCTCGGATCAGAATTTTTAAAAAATTAATCCCGGACTTTAATCCTGAGAAAACAGACATTAGCTTGTATTTGGTTTTGTTTGAACGCCAAGCTAAACGGGTTAAAATACCGAAAGAAAACTGGGTCTCTCATTTAATTGGGCTCCTACCAGTGGATATCATTTCAATTATTGCCAGACAACCTGAAACAGATTCAGAGGATTATGATAACATTAAAAGTATCTTGTTAAAAATATTTAAATTAAACCCGGAGAGTTTTCGACAAAAATTTGTGAGCCATCAAAAGTTGCAATCACTAAATTGGCAAGATTTCGGTTTCGAAATCCGAAATTACTTAAACGAATGGTTAGCGGGCTTATCAATAACTTCCTTTGACGAATTAAAAGACCTTTTAGTAACCGACCAAATTAAAAGGCGTGTAAAGGTTGAGGTGCGTGAACATTTTATTGACAAATGGCCACTGCTTAAGACGGAAGCAGAAATAGTTGAGTTGTTAGATGGTTATGACAGTGTCAGAGTTGTTTAAGAAAAATCGGTACGCCGAGGATGGAAATACGCGTCCGAAATCGGAGGAAAAACAGGCGGAAACGAAGAATGAAACTCCCCTCCCTAGTCCGTCAGCCCAACGCGGTACCATGAGTCGGGAGAAGTCATTCGAAAAAAGAGTGGAGCGTAGATGTTTCCATTGTAACTCAAGGAACCATTTACGGAATTTTTTTCCTGAATTGAATAAAAATTCACGATTGCGGAATTCGGGTGAAGATGTCGAAACAGGAGCGAAAGCTAAAGTGAGCTATGTAAGAGTGGAGAGGTTAAATTCTAGGTATGTCTGGGATAAACAACGGAAGGCCGTAGGCAAACGTAAATTACCAATCATTGATATAAATATTTTGGGCCGAAAAGTTAAAGGAATGAATGATTCGGGTACGGAATTATCCATTTTCCGAAGTGAATTAATTCCAGAGAAATATAAAACGGGTGAACAGATCGAGCTAGTTCCGGCCATCGAAAAAATTCGCAGAGCAGACTTGGCGAAAGTTCCAGTTTCTTTGAGGAACGGGAGCCAGGAAAATTCACCCAGGATTTTTATAACGGCAGCAGTGGTGCCAGAATTATATTGTGAAGCTTTGCTGACACCTTGCATTTGTAGGCGTTTGTTTAAATTGAGAAAGCCGGATCGCAGGCACGCGAGGTGGAGTAGTTCCCATACCAAGGTGTAAGGTGGCCGCAACTCCGGGTGGTTCCGACCCGACCCCTTGAGTGGGGGAGGTGACCGGAAGCTCGGCAGAGTTCTTTGTGTACGAATGCGAGGGGGCCGGATGGGGACGAATCGCCACCTCCTCGGAGGCTCATCTCCGACAGGCGTTGAGTCCGGTGGCCACGGTTAATGGACGTTGTGCATGGGTGTGTAGGTCCTTCGGGGTCCTTGACTCAACGCACCCCCGGCAGCCAGGTTTTCTGGACAAGCCGGAGCGCGACGGTCCATAGGTCGATCCCGGTGCCGGTCTAATGACCGGACGGTGTCGCCGGGCAAAGACTAGCTAAGGCGATAGGATCATATCCACCATTTGACTAAGAGGGAGCCTGAGGTAGGAGTGAGGGCTTTGTAGTGGAAAGTCCTCGGTGCTCGCTAGTGACGACGGGGCTCGCGGGAACGACATGCAGGGACTCCCGGAGCAACCGAAGGGCGAGGGTTTCGGACAGCGCCCAGGTTACTTTATGACTTGGGTGGCTCATCCCTCCGAGGACCGCATCTGAAGCAGTTGTGAGCCGACCCTAAGGTGGGTAGGGTTTGGCGGTGCCCCCGTTGACCAAGGAGCGGTCGCGTGGGGAGGCCAGTATGGCTCTGGTTGCTCCATGTCGTGCTGTGACCCTTGGGAGGGGGTCGGCCGGCAGGTCCACCATCGAACGCTATTCCCGCAGGGAAACGGGCCGGAGGCTCGCCGGTAACGCGGCGGCTCATCGTGCCTCAGAGGAACTCTTGGTCCGATCCAGGTCCTCCGTGTCTATGCGGTACCAGAGTTTTCCTCGCCTGGTGATGAGGACCTAGAGGTGTCTCCACCTAACTTTCGAACGCACTAACAAAGGTAGCGGTCGGTCACTGCACGGGGTCAGGGGCCTTCGGGCCTGGGTACGCTCGACGGCCGTGAGGTAAGGTAGTGGCGGGCGGGCTTCTGTCGGCCTCCGCTGGCTTCTCCGTCTTCGGACGGAGTCGAGTCGGCGGGGGCGGCGGGACTCCGTTCCGTCCAACCCCCTAGCGGGGCGGGGTCTATTCCGTCTAGGTGGAGCTTTCCGTGCCCGCCTGGGGTCGCTAACGGCACCTAGTCTGGGCCAACTGGTTCCCGGCGTGATCCACGAGGGATTCCGTCGGTTGAGCTGGGTGGCTTGGGCGAAAAGCCCGGAGCTGGGTCGCTTTACGGCCGGAGGGATTTTCCCCGTCCTCCCGGGTTTTCAAGCTAGGGGCCCTTCATAACTTTCTTATCGGCTGGCCCACATAAATGTCTCTGCCGGAAAATGGTATCTGATCTTGGGGGGCCTTCCGTAAATTAAATTCGTGTCGGGAAGCCTCGGTTTAGTTCGTGGGCCCAGCGTCTTTATAGGCGTCTGGTTCCTGCAGGGCTTGCGGGGTCTACCGGCTCGAGTAACCAAGTTTAGGGACCACTTGGTTTTTCTGGCTGGGTGGTGAGGACTGTCGTAGCGGTCGTTCGTCTCTTCTTGGGAATAACCGTCGCCGTGTGCGCTGGGCAGCGGCGTCGGCTTGGCCGGAGTGCAGGTGAGGCCCGGGGTCCCAGGGATCGCCTTGATGGGGCGTGTCTGGCGGCGACCCTCGGGGCGCGTCACGGGGCTCGTCTCTCGGGCGGTCTCAGCCTGGACAAAAGGATCTGCAAGGATCTAGGACCGGAAGACGGTCCCATTTTTGGGGGGTGCCCACCGTCTATACCAAGGTGCAAGAAAAGAGCAAAGTTGAGGACGCAGGATTAGGTAAAATTAAAACTAAGGGAGGTTTTAAAGGCCATGAGAAGAGTGAACCCGAAGTGACGAATAAGACGTTAGAAAATCGCGGGAAGGTAAAAAAAAATAAATGCGGGCCATTCCGAAATTAAAAGGTTGGAAGAAATTGATCAAAAAAGTATTAGTGAATTTCCCATTGTATAGATGAATACATTAGAGGTTAATCCCGATGTAATTGGTGAAGGAAAACAAATTTTAAATTTTCCAGTACCTGATAAATCGAGTAACGAGAATATTCTTACGAGCGGTGTTTTGGTGGAACTCTCGGCTAGGGAGCTAGAAGGGCAAACGAAAAGATGGGTTCCGATCGCGGCATTAGGTCAAATCTTTCCGTGCGAAAAAGACAAACAAAAGGAGAAATCCAGTATCTGTTTCAAATTTTTCGGGAAAAAGTTTTGTTTTTCAGAACTGTAAGTGAGATAAACAGAGATTAGAGATTAGGGATGTTTTGTTTTATTTTGTTTTGTTTTGCTAAGAGTGAATTATATATTGTGATATTTCGTTTTATAGTGTGTGAATATGTGTTTATTTGAAAAGTGATTTTTATACACCAAATTAAAAAAAAATATTCATTGTATGAAACTTATAAAGTAAATGTGAAAGGATGTAATATATTAACCAGAAGAGTTAATTGCAGTTAATTGTTTTTATGAAAGACTGTTGAGTCAGTATTAAGAAGTAAGAGAATTTAAAAATATAACTATTCTTGGAGGTCTTAGACATTAGATTATAAATACTATTTTATTTTGGCTTGATAAATAGCAAAATAATTTAATTTGAGAAAGTTAGTAAGTTGAAATTTAGAAGTTGTATTTTGAATTAGAACTTGTATTTTGAGTTAATAATTGTATTTGGCACAGAATAGTTAGAATATACATTTTGGTTCTTAATGTCAATATTGTTAATATTATTCTTTTAAAGTACTTTAAATTGAAAAAAAAACTATTGTTTTGAACAGGCAAAGGTTAAGAAGAACCTTATGATAGAATTACTTGAAAAGTTTGGGTTACTGATTTATGATAGACAAGGTTTTAAATCATTTAGTGAAGGATTGTATTGCTATATGTCTGTGTAGAATACAGATGCTATATATTATTAAGAATAGTTTAGAGGTTTGTTTTATTATTGTATTAAAATTCTTTTAAGTAACTTATCCATATATAAAAATTATTGTTGTTTATACATGTGAACGTGAGAGAGCGAACTCTTATTGGAAGTACCTGTTATGTTTAAAAATTTTATCTATTCTGATGATGTTAAAGGAAAATTCTTAATGAAGGTACTGGTTTGTTATAAAATTGTTGGAGTGCTTAGTATTAATCTTAGTATTATTATATAACTGTGTGCAATTGCATTGTGTTTATTGTGTTTATTGTGGGTTATGCTGAATCCCTTCCATGGTAAAGGAGTACTTTCTGATAAATGTTTTAATTTTGAAATTTTAATTTTATTAATTTTGGAGTAGATAGCATTGTTAGGGATAGCATTAACTTCGAATTACATTGTGATTGTGCACCCTAGTGTGAAAATTTTTCTTTTAAGGAAAAAATTTACATGGGCCATGGAGGAGCAGTGACGTTTCATCTGAGCTCATGCAGAAACCAGATGACCACTTAAAGTAATAAACATTCTTCATTGGGACCTCCAGATGCCTAACTATAATTTCACATGTCAATTCCTTTACAAAATCCAGATGTAAAGAGTAAACCTATTTTAATGATGTAAATACTTGAAAAGTGCTGAGTAGCACTTGTGAGAGCTGAAACTTTTAATAAGATGAATCGGTATGCCATGTGGGTTGCCGATTAGATAGACTGAACTCTTGAAAAAGCCCCGTGGATACGGAGATGCGTTCTTGAAGCGGCCGAAGACGGTTGGTTTTCGTTTGGAGGAGCGAGCCGCTCCGAAAGAGTTTAAAGATTAAAATTTTATATGTTCTGTATTTGTGTTTGCTGTGTGTGCTGTCCGTATCGTCAATAAATGTCTGGAAAACGAACTCAAAGTTCCCCTCATTTAAGTTTAATGTTAGTTCTTTAAGTTAGATTTTGTTGACGTTACAGATTGGTCGTCAGAATCTTTTATCGACGGCACAATATGTTATAAGTTTAGACTGCAACATGAGTTCATTTTCTATAGATATATGACAAATGATACATTTCTGCCTAATTAAGCTTGGTATATCATTTACATATATATGCTGGAGAAGTTCCTTATTCAAATCATGTACTTTTTCTTTTAATTTCAGTAATTGATATTCGTTTAAGTCAATCTGAGAATAATTCTTTAAATTTTTAATTCGCATGATAGGATTTTTAAATTTTAACACTAATATCATGTTATTGGAAACAAATGAGGAACTTTTATATCTTAAATTAAATGAAAAAGTTTTTTTGCAAAATTCGTATCAGTTGTTAACATCCATAATAATTCTATTTTTCGTTAGACTTTCTTCACTAGTAAGCCCACAGCGCTTAAACTCTCGAATATGAATATGCAATTGTCTATTATGCAATTCTAAAATTAAAAAGATACAGTCACAGAGTTCTTCTTGAAATACAATAGGATGACTGGATTTGGTAGTTTTAGACTGTGGAATGAAATTCGTAGATGGGGTGGTGCTTTGTAATTCATCACTTGCTTGTGAAAGGTTGCTTGCTTGGAAGTCAGAAACTTCTCGTCTAATAGTAGGTTCTTGAAATGATTCGTCTTGGGAAATGAAGTTACTAGCTGGGGTCGAGGTTAAAGCAGATTCAAAATTCGGGTCTTTAAAAAATATATTAAACTAGTCCTTGACAAAAATTGACTCTTGGTTTGAATTCTCGAAAGATGTAGCATCATCACCAAAGGTAGGGATAAAAAAATTCATATGGATTTCAGATTTCACATTCGGTATTTTCAATAAAAAGTTTAGCAATCATTATATAAGAACTTAAAAAATATTTTATTTGGATAATGTGCAGAAGCGGAGCCATGTGTTGACAGAATTGAGATTTGTTTCAAATTTTGTTATAAGCTACTTCGATCCGGTTACCAATATATCTGTGGTATGTCTTTTCTCTCCTAATTGGTAGATCGTGGAATCGAATCCAAGTAGAGGAAGATTTGAAAAAAAATGGAAATCTTTACTTTTAGGTAGCTTTCATTACAAAAAGCTACCTATTGCAGCCGTTCGGAGGAAAGCGATTTCAAAAAATTTTGGTATATTTTCATCGATCATGACCCCTAGACCCCGAAACCACCCTCCGTTCAAAAGTTGATATATATATATATATATATCCATATATATATATATATATATATCTGATTTTTGTCATACTGTAACTCTCGTATTTATGAACCGATTTGGATAAAACTCGGTGTGTGCATAGTACATACAAATATCTCGACCGAGTTTGTTGGGCAGCTTCATCCACCATCTTGTTTCAAAATGGCGGCCATTTAAAAAAATTTAAAAAATTTAAAATTTGAAATGTGGTACCAAAAAATTTAAAATTTAAAAGTATTTTTTTCTTATGTGTTTGCGCTTGATACAAAGATTCCGGAGCATTTTTTGTTTTGTCTATATCTTAAAAAATGGCTGAGTTATAGCACTTTGAATTTTCAGCTAGACTGATATCTTGAAACGACCTGAATTTTGTCACACGATAACAGGCGTATTTATGAATCGATTTGGATGTACCTTGGTGTATACATAATACGTACCAATGTCTCGATCGAGTTCGTTGGCCAGCTTTATCCGCCATCTTGTTTCAAAATGGCGGCCATTTAAATTTTTTAAAAAATATTTAAATTTGAAATGTGGTACCAAAAAATTTAAAATTGAAAAATATTTTTTTTATATGTGTTTGACGTTAATACAAAGATTCTGAAGCAGTTTTTGTTTCGTCTATATCTTAAAAAATGGCTGATTTATAGCACTTTGAATTTCTAGCGGGGCTGACATTTTGAAACGACCTGATATTTTGTCACGCGATAACAGGCGTATTTATGAACCGATTTGGATGTACCTTGGTGTATACATAATACGTACCAATTTCTCGACCGAGTTCGCTCGCCAGCTTCATCCGCCATCTTGTTGCAAAATGGCGGCCATTTAAAAATTTTTTAAAAATTTAAAATTTAAAATGAGGTACCAAAAAAATTGGAAAATAAAAAAGATTTTTTTGTATGTGTTTGACCTTAATACAAAGATTCCGGAACAGTTTTTGTTTCTTCTATATCTAAAAAAATGGCTGAGTTATAGCATTTTGAATTTCTATTGTGGCTGACATTTTGAAACAACCTGATTTTTGTCACGCGATAAAAAGCGTATTTATGAACCGATTTGGATGTAACTTGGTGTGTACATAGTACATACCAATGTCTCGACCGAGTTCGTTGGTCAGCTTCATTCGCCATCTTGTTTCAAAAGGGCTGCCATTTAAAAAAAATAAATTTAAAATTTAAAATGAGTTAACAAAAAATTGAAAAATGAAAAAGATTTTTTTTATGTGTTTGACCTTGATACAAAGATTCCGGAGCAGTTTTTGTTTGGTATATATCTTAAAAAATGGTTGAATTATAGCATTTTGAATTTCTAGCATGGCTGACATTTTGAAACGATCTGATATTTGTCACGTGATAACACGCGTATTCATTACCCTATTTCGATGTAAGAAGGCATGTGGATAGTATATCGTAATGTCTCGACCAAGTTCGCTGGCCAGCTTCATCAGCCATCTTGTTTCAAAATGGAGGCCATTAAATTAACTAAAAAATTATATTTAAAGTAAGGTGCAAAAGAATTAGAAATTGAAAAAGGTTTCTTTCTTAAGTATTTGACCATGATAAAAGGATTCCGGAGCATTTTTTGTTTTGTCTTTATCTTAGAAAATGGCTCAGATATAGCAGTTTGAATTTCTAATGTGGGTGACATTTTGAAAAATCTGATTTTTTGCCTGCGACAGAACTTGTATATATCAACCGATTCCGATGTGAGTGAGCATGTGCACAGGAATTACTAAGATCTCGACCAAGTTCATTCGTTAGCCTCATCCACCATGTTGTCTTAAAATGGCAGGAACTTCAAGATATCGCCGAATTTGGCAACCAAATATAAGTTACTTTAAATAAAAGCAGCTTGGATAAAACTGACTAATTTCGCGAAATTCTCATTCATAATGGTTTAATATTGATAAAGATTAGGATTGAATCTCCTATAATCGGTTTCCACTAATCTGAGCTTCGTGTGTTTGAATAATATAAGCTTGCTTTTTAAAAATAAGGAATATGAAAGCTACCTCTTCCTACCGGCACTGGCCGGAAGGACTTTTTAATATTTATTTAAACTGTGAAAAAGGTTTGAATAAAAGAATCTAAAGTTTCTGGTTTTGAAATTTAATTAAGTTAAAAGAAACCCCTTTTTTAAAAATCATTGAGCATTTATAATAATGATTCATAAATCATTTTTTTTAATTGTAGAGAATAGTTTGATTATGAAAAAATACAAAGTTTCTATTTTTAGGCAGCTTTCATTACAAAAAGCTACCTATTGCAGCCGTTCGGAGGAAAGCGATTTCAAAAAATTTTGGTATATTTTCATCGATCATGACCCCCAGACCCCGAAACCACCCTCCGTTCAAAATTGATATATATATATATATATCTGACCTATGTCACACTGTAACTCTCGTAATTATGAACCGATTTCGATGTAATTCAGTGTGTACATAGTACATACCAATGTCTCGACCGAGTTCGTTGGCCAGCTTCATCCGCCATTTTGAAACAAAATGGCGGCCATTTAAATTTTTTTAAAAAAATTAAAATTTGAAATGTGGTACCAAAAAATTGAAAATGGAAAAATAATTTTTTCTTATGTATTTGACCTTTATACAAAGATTTCGGAGGAGTTTTTGTTTCGTCTATATCTTAAAAAATGGCTGAGTTATAGCATTTTGAATTTCTAGCGTGGCTGACATTTTGAAACGTCCTGATTTTTGTCACGTAATAACAGGCGTATTTATGAACCGATTTGGATGCCCTTGGTGTGTACATAGTACATACAAATATCTCGACCGAGTTCGTTGGCCAGCTTCATCCGCCATCTTGTTTCAAAATGGCGGCCATTTAAAAAATTTAAGAAAATAAAAAAATTAAAATGAGGTACCAAAAAATTAGAAAATGAAAAAGACTTTTTTCGTATGTGTTTGACCTTAATACAAAGATTCCGGAACAGTTTTTGTTTCGTCTATATCTAAAAAATGGCTGAGTAATAGCATTTTGAATTTCTATTGTGGCTGACATTTTAAAACGACCTGATTTTTGTCACGCGATAGCAGGCGTATTTATGAACCGATTTGGATGTAACTTGGTCTGTACATAGTACATACCAATGTCTCGACCGAGTTCGTTGGCCAGCTTCATTCGCTATCTTGTTTCAAAAGGGTTGCCATTTAAAAAAAAAATTAAATTTAAAATTTAAAATGGTTTATTAAAAAATTGGAAAATGAAAAAGATTTTTTATGTGTTTGGCCTTGATACAAAGATTCCGGAGCAGTTTATGTTTCTGAAAATTTGTTCTTTTGTTTATATCTTAAAAAATGGTTGAATTATAGCACTTTGAATTTATAGCATGGCTAACATTTTGAAACGATCTTGTATTTGTCACGCGATAACACACGTATTCGCCTATTTCGATGTAAGAAGGCATGTGGATAGTATACATCAATACCTGGACCAAGTTCGCTGGCCAGATTCATCAGCCATCTTGTTTCAAAATGGCGGCCATTAAATTAAAAATATATATATATATTTAAAGTGAGGTGCAAAAAAATTAGAAATTGAAAAAGGTTTCTTTCTTAAGTATTTGACCTTGATATAAGGCTTCAGGAGCATTTTTTGTTTGTCTTTACCTTAAAAAATGGCTCATATATAGCAGTTCCAATTTCTATTGTGGGTGACATTTTGAAAAATCTGATTTTTTGCATGCGACAGCACTCGTATATATCAACCTATTCCGATGTGTGTGAGCATGTGCACAGCAATTACTAAGGTCTCGACCAAGTTCACTGGTTAGCCTCATCCACCATGTTGTCTTAAAATGGCAGGCACTTTAAGAAATCGCCAAATTTGGCAGCCAAATATAAGTTACTTTAAAGAAAAGCAGCTTGGATAAAGCTGACTAATTTCACGAAATTATCATTCATTATATTGATAAAAATTAGTATTGAATCTCCTATATTCGGTTTCCACTAAATTGAGCTTCTTGTGTTTGAATGATATAAGTTGGCTTTTTTAAAATAAGGAATATGAAAGCTACCTCTTCCTCCCGGCACTGGCCGGAAGGACTTTTTAAAATTTAATTAAGTTAAAAAATAATTTTAATTTTAAAAACTCGTTTTCATTTTTTTTATCATTGGGCACAGAAATATGGTGCAGCTTCTAGCGATAGGATCCGACGTGTTCGAAAGGAATGCAGCTTCCAAAATACTTTTGCTTTGACGTTGATGATATGACTTATCATCAATTCCTTTTAAAAAAGAAATAATTTAATGCATAATTTCTGTCTGTAAATTTCTGTTTACAAAGAAAATAAATATATGCGTTGTGCTAAAACCAAAGTATTATGCTGTGATTTAAAAATAAATTAAAAGTGAAAAATTACTTTTTTATTTATAATAATTCAGGTATAAACAATAATATCAAAATATTATGCCGTGATTTAAAAATATAAAAAATAAATAAAAAGTACAAAATTACTTTTCTAAATATATGCAGTTTGATTTAAATAATTATATGGCATTAAAGATTGAATTTAATAAAATATTTAAAAAATTCTTATAATGATTTCTAAACTTTTTATTGAAAATTCTAGTAATTGAAATCTTGTAAAATTAAAGCTGATGCAATAATTCTGTGACCAGATGTCTCCACTTCTGCACATCACCCCGAATGAAAAAATGGACTTTTCCAATATTCGTTTTTCCGTAGGGAGCCATCTAGGAATGAGACGCCATTGCTCTGGACTTCGAAGCAGTTTACAAGTATTGCGATTACAGCGCCATCTGTTAACGGTTTTTTCAACTAAATTTTGCAATTTCTGCATAAAATTTTTACAGCTTAGCTAATAAACAAACCGTTTACCGCATAATTCTATTGATCTTTGTTTTTGAGATATTTAATTTTGAAATCAGGGTCTTATTCGCTGGACACCCTGTACTTCTATTTTCAAGGATGTGAAAGGGCCAACAGGCTACGCAAAAAGGAACAATATGGCAGATAATCCCATCAGTGCATTCTCGTTTATAATAGATAACTATATTATCAAACATATAAAAAAGTGCACAGAAGAAGAAGGCTGCCGAATTTTGAGGAACAATTGGATAACAGCATTACCGGATATACGTGCATTTATTGTGAATTTATATGCTCGTGGAGCCTACGAGGCAAAAAATTTAAAACTGAGTTATTTATGGTCAACAAAGTGGGGTCCCGAATTTTTTAGAAAAACTATGGCCAGAGTGGCTATGGCTCGTTCAAGCAAATCCTACAGTTTATTCGTTTTGACAAAAGAACCGAAAGACGTAGACCTCTACAAAAAAATTAATTTGCCTTTGTTTCGGAACTATATGACAAGTTTATTGAAAATAGTCAAGCTTGCTATCAACCAGGGCAAAATATAACAGTTGACGAGCAATTATTTCCGTCAAAAGCCAGATGCAGGTTTACACAGTATATGCCTAACAAACCCAACAAATTTGGCATCAAATTCTGGCTTGCATCAGATGTTAGTAGCAAATATGTTTTGAATGGTTTTCCTTATTTGAGAAAACATGAATAACGACCATCGTCAATGCTTCTCAGTGAACAGGTTGTTCTGAAACTTGTCGAGCCATATACAAGCTGTGGAAGAAATATCACGGGCGATAGCATGTCACTCGCGACAAAATTATTGGCCATACAAACAACTCTAGTTGTAACTATTAGGGGAAACAAAAGAGAACAACCCACAGCAGCTAAACAAACGAAGGATAACATGCGTCGTTTTTCCACTCTGCTTTATAAATCAGAGAATTGTGTTCTTACAACATATAAAAGCAAACCAAATAAAAGAGTAGCTGTTCTTTGTTCTAAGCATAAATTTGTGAAAATTGATAAAAGTAATAAAAAAATGTTACCGAAATCTATGCAATTTTATAACAGCACAAAATTTAGAGTTGATATGGCGGAAAATATACAGTAAAAGCTAGTTCTCGTAGGTGGCTCCTCCAAATATTTTTCAATATTTTAGATTTGGCTGCTATAAATGCTTCGATCATTTACAAAGAAACGACAGGAATACAAATACAACGAAAAGAGTTCTTGTTTCAATTAGCAGAAGAGTTTTCCACCGAATACAGAGCTGCAAGACAGAAAAATTCATCAGAACATGAAGACCCACAAAGATCAACTACACCATCATATAATGCAACCCACTCTAACAAATGTAAAATTTGTCAAGTACGACTTTGTCACAACAACAAAACAAATAACATATGTGAAAAATGTCAAAAGTATGTTTGCGGAAGATGTACACATAAAAAGATTTCCACTTTCATTTTCATAAAATGTACAAATAATAATGCATAGATTATTTTATTGTTAATATTTACTAATAACTTGTTATATAACTGTAAATAATATAAAAAATATAAAAAATTAATTTTAAGCAAATTTCTTTACACATTAGTTATTCTTTCACAATGCAGTCATTTTGACTGCTTTTGGGAAATATAGGTATATACTAAGTTTCAGTCTTTCTAGTGTTAAAAAAATTGCAAGATGCAAAATTAGGATTTACAGGGGGCTCCAAACAATCAGACATTTGACAAGCAGAAAATTGGTATAACAGCTTACGCGCACAATTAGAAAATAAATATAGCAACTAGAAAAAAAATTGTTGCCTACTTATACTTCAGGTTGTAATAATTACCCTGAACCTAAATAAATTTGCATTTAAAGCATTTTTATATTTTTAAAACAAAGTTGTATTTAGCTAATACAAAATTTTAAAAATTTCAACAACATAATCACTTAAAAAAATTGCGACAAAAAAAAAAGAAAATTTAGGTTCCGTTTATACAGGTTAACATGAAACGTATGTTTTGGAAATTTCTTGAAAAAATATTCAAAAGTTTTTGAGATATCGTGCGCGTTATACCCAAAAAAGTCATTTGGAGAAAAATGACTTAAAAGTTTCGATAATGCCGCTTCAGCTATTGAGCGGGTATACTTCTTAAAGCCATAACTTCTGTTCTAATGAGAATTTGAAGGAAAGCATTATATTAAAATGTTCAGAAAGGATAGAAGATTAATATCTAAAAAATTTTAAATTAAAATTTTTTTGAAGCTTTAAGAGTCCTGAGACCCCTTGAATTAGTCTGTTTTTAACAATTTGACGTTTATTGCTTTTATACTGTTACTGGCCCTTGCATTTCACATATATATCATTAAAAGTTGTT
This sequence comes from Maratus speciosus, assembly GCA_963932465.1. NCBI lineage: Eukaryota > Metazoa > Arthropoda > Arachnida > Araneae > Salticidae > Maratus > Maratus speciosus. The sequence continues at coordinate 411,387,321 of OZ010796.1, forward strand.
AACTAGGTTTTAAAAGCCGATGTTACATAGAGTACGCCGCCCCTGTCATTATGTATGTCCAAACCGTCCTATATTTAACGGTTAATATCTCAGCTAATTACCAACATTTTTTTCGAAAATTATGATAAACAATGACTTTATACTTCTGTTACGATAGGTACATCCAGCGCTGCTCATCACCTTTGCTGAATGTCCGTAAATCGAAATTTGTGTATAACGGGAAAATGCGATTTTCTCAAAAACTATGTAACCTAGGGCAATCGCTTTAATTTTCCTGCAAGGTTTAAATTAATGTCTACTATCTCTAATTTTTTCATAATTTTAGTTTCAGTAGATTAGGAATTAGATGAAGGGGAACATATTTTTCCGCTACATTTCTGTCGATAATTTTGAAAATGTAATACCTAAAATTAAAAGAAATATATTTTTGAATTCAGCGTCACGAAAACTTTCACAGGAATACAGGTACACAATATACAAAGAAAGATTTTTTTTTTTCAAGTCACTTAATTTGTTCCTCCACATTTTTACTAAATATATTTATAAATGTTTAATAATCTGAAAATATGTGGGTCAATAGTCTTTATTACTTCCCCGAATTTGAACTTTCCACGTTCTATAGTTTACGAGTAAAATGGCTGTGACAGACAGACACAGGAGTGATCTTATAATGGTTCCGTTTTTACTTTTTAAGTACGGAACCCTAAAAAAGTAGCATTTGATGAAGTTAGAACAAAAATCAAATTTTAACTGATTACTCACAAACAGTACATCTCCTAATATATGTTAAAAATCAGCGTCGGTTACAGTTAAACACTTGAAAAAATTAGTAATGTCATTAATTTTAGTTTAAGTCTTAATATATATATATAAACAGTTTATATAAGTGGTGAATGATATATTATGGCAATGGTTTTATCTTTTTTTAAAGAATAGTATGGCAACACAAGGTGATCATTTTTATATATGCGATGTATGATATTTAATGTTGATGGTTTTAGTTTAATTTTTATTGAAGAATTGTATGGCAACAAAAGATAACAATTTTTATATAAGTGGTGTATGATATTTAATGATAATGGAATTAGTTTTATTCTTCTTTGCTTTGAAGAATTCATTGGCAACACAAGGTAACAGTTTTAAAAAATGTGGTGAATGATAAATTATGTTAATGGTTCTATGCTTTTTTGAAGAATTGTATGGTAACAAACGATAATATTATTATTAATAAGCTAATAACAGTTGTTTATACAAACGAAAAGTGATATATTAAACTTTAAAATTAATTGAGGACATCAGAAGCCAAGGGGTACAAGTGACTAAATTTCAATTTGGAGTAAATTGAATTCAAAGATAAGTGACGTTAAAGTTGAACATCAATAATAATTGATTGAATTGAAAAAGAAAACTGCTGCCTGTTTCACAGTGGTCTTTGAACTCTTATTTCAATAAATGATAAAAAAAGAGTGCAATTTTATTTAAATTTATGATTAAGCAATATTGAACATTATTCGGCAATAGTGGTTGATCATTAAAACACAACACATAATTAGACACACTTTTACTCACATTTATTTCTTTACTTGAAAAGAAAAACTCATATTTCCAAGTCGTCTGTGCACTTACTTCAATTTTTTCAATTTTGTCACTTATGCTCCTTGGCTTCTGGAGTCCTCAATTATAATAAATTAGAAATATTGAAAAATAACTATTTCAATGGATAACTTCAGACTTTCAATATGAAATTAATAAAAGATAGTTAACTCATTATTCATTTGATTAGAAATTGAAAAGAAAATTTAAGTAAAGTCGTTACGACTTCATGAGTTGTTAAAAATCACAAGTTGTTCTAACAATAATAAAAAGACTAAAGCCTTTTCTTTTACACATTACTTATTAGTCATTTTCAACAGTTACAGTAGTGAAAACAGTTGTAACATGTTTCAAAAAGGTATAAACATTTCAAATCATGTTATAGTTTAAAGGTAGATAGTTCTAAATTCAATATTTTATCTAATGTCCAATTAAAACAACGTCTGGTGGACTTCTCATAGGAATTAATAATTTTTGCAAAGGCATCCTCAACATGCTCAGATAAGTTTTGTTTCGTCAATTCAAGTACAGTTTTTGAAAGGAAATAGGGAGTGGCAATCTCTAAGTCACCCTCCTGTGTTACGCGATATGCAACAACTTGTACACATGCATACCATTTCATTGATCTTTTTACTTGAATCTGGTATTTTAATTCGTTTAAAACATCCGATTGAATACTATTTAAAAATGTGTTAAAGTCTGTAGCATTCTCCTCGTTAGAGTTGATTACAGTTTTAGTAAATATGTTTAACACATTTTGCCTTTTAAAATGCTTAACCTTCTCAAACAACATATCTTTTAAAGAGGATGAATTATAAATTTTGGATCTAACTCTGTGTGAAGTTTTTAAATGATATAAAAAAATCGGACTTGCGATTGAATATTTCATTACATTGCATACATTTATCCTTTTTGGAGGACTTGAGGATCTTCATGTTTTAATAAGTCATACTTTCTTAACAACGCTTCACCGCATGAATTACATTTTTGTTGCGAAGGAATCTTTAAATGAGATAGTTTATGACGATTCAAAATAGCCTTTCTAGAGAATGCTTTTTGGCAGATGTCACATACAAATGGTCTTCCTTCTGAATGAATCACCAAATGTTGTTTTAAATTGCCTTTTCCTTAAAAAGATTTGCTGCAAACAGTGCACCAAAAAGGCGGCTTCTGTTTCTTCAGCTCTGAGGAGGAGGATTCAGCTCCATTATCTCAAACGGGTTCTACTTTAGGTAATGCTGTTAATCCCATGTTTTGATCATTTAATCTTGATGAAAAAGATTCATTATTCAAACTTGATACGTCATCGCTTAACACAGTAGAATGTCCATCTTGAAAACTATCCATATTATCCTAAGTGAAAAAATGTCTGCACACACTCATATAGCAAACACTAATGAAAAAGTCTCGTTCCATACAATTTTATATAATCATAGGGGGCGCATGTTAAAAAATAATTACGATGGTGCAAATCATGTAATATGATTGGTGCAAAAATTTCAGAAAAACACGTGACCTGAAAAAGTATGTGCAGAAAGTTCACAGGAAGTCAGTCAATCCAAAGGTACTTATGTAATGTTTAAAAAGTATATGATTCATCACGTTACGAGTTTGAATTCGTCATTCTAAGGTTTTACAAAATTAATTTTATTATTTCAGTGAAATATATCACAAAGAAATGGTTTAATTCATAATAAATTTTATTACAATGTACAAAAGATGAGTTAAAGTGTAGCAGTAGTTTTAAAATTCATTAAAACTAATGGAGAATCATCAAATAATTATCTATTGCAAAAAAAACTATGAGATGATTTAATTTATAATAATTGATAAATAGATAATCTGACAAATATTTCACCCTTTATTTAAAATCTGTAAACAAGTGAACTAATCTCTTCAAAAATCAATGGTTATCATTATTTACATATTAGATATTTTCTGTTGAAAAACTGATTATACTTATCGAATGCTTGTGGAAGATAGTGAGCAACGTTGATAAGATGGTTTAGGAAGGGTATTTTAAATTTCAGATGATCAAATGAAACGCATAGTAAAGTACAATTTTTAAAATTGGGTAAGAGGATTAATACTGGTAAAAACAATGTTTAATTAAAATCGTTTGGTAGCCTTCTAGTCGATCTAAAAAAGGAATTGCTTATTAAAGAAATATCGAAAATTAATTTTAATCATTTCTTCTTTTTAAACATAAATTGCATTAACTTCCCAAGTATGAGAAAGGGGGAGAGGTAGGCAATTAACAAAAGAAATATTTATATATAGAGAGAGAGTTTAAAAGTAAGTTAATAAATGTTGGGGGGGGGGGGCGGTCTGAATAGTGGATAGATTATCAGTTACAAAAAAATGAAATTTGAATCGCAGTTCACAGGTTCGAAACCACGGCTTGGTAAAATGATCATACTCTCGTACGCAAAATCGATGATCCAAATGACGATCTAAAATGTAAATGCATAGACATAGTTTCTTGATCAGTTAAACCGTTATTATCAAGTCAAGAGACTATTTTGTAGGTTCAAACCTCAGTCAAAACTTGTTAAAAAAATAAAATACTACCTTCAAAAATAAACTCACACTAGCCCCTGCAGATGACGCATCAAAAATTTTCTTCAAGATATGAGAGTAAGAAATTTTTATCCCCATTCAAATTCCAAGACGAGTCGAAAAAAAAATAAAATAAGCCTCCCCTAAAAAATTTAGCCGCCTTAAAAATTTAGCCCCTCCTTCTACAAGATGATCAGGTAAGCCTTCTTTTCCACCCACAGGTGAATTCCTCTATCCACAAAGTTGATTCCACCCACATCTACCCAATCCACAATCCACAATCCACCTGTTGATGTTGAACTGTCCTTTCTCCCCTACTCATAGTGATGTAGCCACGTCTCGTCCCCTGTCACAAATCTATCACTGGTCTGGCCCCATAAGCTTCAAACCAGACTTTCCCCCATCCCCCCTTTTCAAGCTAGGTGCCACCTCTCACACCTAAAACAAGAAAAAATATATTAATACAGCAGCAACGTTCTTAAATTGTGCATATAGGCATCTAAGGCATTAGGCATCAATATTCCATATCAACCATCGCAGTGCAACTATTTTATACATACTCGGGACAATAATTATTGAACTACCCTCGTATTTTCACCGATGATGACCCACAACCCCCCCCCCCCTCTGTTCAAACGTTCATTTATATATCTCTATATATAGGGGAGACTAGGGACGGTTGACCATACGGGAGGCTTGACCCACCCATCAATTTTCATATTTAAAGGAATTTCAGAGTTTTATCAATAGGTGTCAACCAAAGCTACTGGAATGCTCAAACAATAGTCTTCGTTTCATACAGATAATCAAAATAGGTGTGGAAAAAATCAAGTGTGAGGCGTTTTCAACTTAAAAGTTGTGCTTTTAGAAATATTTTGTCAGCTTTTTTCGAATATATTATATCATAGAAATTTAGGTAAGTAGGTTCAAAGTAATGCAGAAAGATCGAGTTTTCATTCCAGGCATAAAGATTGTACAGTAAGTTAGGCTTAACATAACAATGTGTTATTTTTTAGAAAATGTCTATGTAGGGAGGCTTGACCCAGTCAATGTGAGAGAGGGTTGACCATATGCCCAAGGCTCCCTTAATTAAGCGGTTTTTTAAATATTTTTATTATACACTGTGCATAATGAAAAGTTAATGGTTATATACATAAAGTAATGTAAATTTATTCTGTAAAGCTTCAGTAAAATAGGGTGGTGGAAAATAAAATGTTTAAAACTGACTAAAGAAAGATGTGAAAAATTGCCAGAAAATGGGAAAGTTGATAGAAACTTTTTTGGATTTAAATATTACTTACTATAGGTAAATAGAAACAGTGAGAAAGACTAGAAAGGACTAGAAAGGATGAAAGCAGCAATCTTAACACTTTCAAGGGCAGTGGTATGTTTACAAAACCACTTAATTTTAATTCCGAAACGTCACAAGAATTTTGCTAAAATCTTTTCCATTTAATATGTATGTGAAATATAGCCATTTTCTTATTTCCAAATAAATGTGTTCTTAAATTCCGGTGCCAGTCATTTATTTCAACATTTTAGTACTGCTTCGCCCCTTAACCCTTTCAGGGGCGGTGGCTTGAGGGTCTAGCAACCTAATTTTAATTCCAAAATTGACTACTGGCACCAAGAATATTTTAATAAAATGTTGCATTTGGTATTAAAGTGCATAATAGCATTTTATTATTTAGTAAGAATTTCGTTTGTATGTTCAGGTATCAGTCAATTATTTCATCATTTTACGAACAGAATTCCTCTGCCCCTGAAAGGGTTAAAGATTTAAATCATGTTAATGATAAAATATGTGCTCATGCGGCTTCAAAAGGACATAGTCTCGATCGAAAAACTTTAGGAAGGTATGTAAGACAAATTTCACCAGGGTGAATACAATGAGATGAAGCCAAACTATGTGACAATTAGAGTTGTCAGGTCGAATGTCACAAAAAATAGGACAAGGTGACAAGAAAGTGGGACAGTGGCTCCTAAATCCGGACATAATTAACATGAAACATTATGAGAACCGAACCTGTCTCGAAGAGAATACTGCCTTAAATGTTAAAATTTCATTTTCCCAGCTGGACAATTATACCTGCTCAGACAAAATCCTGTTTAAAACAAACTTTTTCTCTTCTGACTTGCGATTGTGTCTCAACAGTTTTGTTTAAGCATCATATTTAAAAAAATATTTTTTTATAATAATTAAAGCATATAAAATAAAGTTATTTTGCTTTTTTAAGCTGATTTTATCTCTCTTCACAAATATTGCAATATAAAACAAAGTTGGTCAAGACTCCCGTATAGTGGGTCAACCCTCCCATAGGTGGGGAGCCTTGACCCGTTATTTTTTCCTGATTAAAATCAATCATTTTTCAAATTTCTTATATGTTACACTTATGTAGCAATTTTATTTTGATAACTGATTGTATAACGAATAAAATGATATATAAAACTTTATTCTACGTTTAATTTTTAAAAAATAAAAAATCATTTTGTAAAAAGTGGATCAACTTTCCCTAGTCTGCCCTATATGTGTGTGTGTGTGATTTTTCTCTTGCAATAACACCCGTATTTATGAACCGATTTCGATGTGATTGAGCATGTGTACGTAATTTGATGCAATTTAAACTGCCATATCTAAGCAATTTTTAAAGATACAGGAGAAACAAAAAATGCTCCGAGAATTTAAAGGAAAAAACTTTTAAATTCTTAATTTTTTTTTAGGCCGCCGTTTTAAAACAAGATGAAAGATGAAGCTGGCCAACGAAATCGGTTTATACCTTGGTAAGTCCTACATGCTCAGTCATATCCAAACCGGTTCATAAATACGATTGCTACAACATGACAATATTTTGTTTTCTTTCAAAATGTCAGACTCCCTAGAATTTCAAACTGTTATATCTCAGTATTTTTTTTTTAATAGAGGAGTAACAAAAAATGCTCCGGAATCCTTGTATCAAGATCGAACACTTAAGGCTGCTCTCAAGTTCACTGCTCAACAAGTGCGAAATTTTCTGACGCAATGACGGACTCATTTTCAAACGTAAAGGTATAAAGTTTATAGGTCTGGCTCTGAAAGCGATTTGGAATCGAAATGATTTTTCCATTTTTTTGATAAATAAGTTACCTATTGAGTTATAAGCGATTTTGGTCACGTGACAAGACTTTTTTTTCCCCCTTCTCTGACTGGTTTTTCGATTCTCATCCGGAAATTCGGTTCAAAACGCCAACTTTGAAAGTATTTCCTGAAAGATCTATTGCGTTTAAAATAAAAAACGGAAAATGTCTTTCGATTGCATATTTTCTGAATAACAACACCCGCCAGTTTCATGCGTTTCCGAACAAAAATGAATTAAAACTTATGTCATAAAGTTGCCCCCTTGGATTTGAGAACAGGTTTAAAGGAAAAAACTTTTTGAATTTCTAATTCTTTGTTCCTCTTTTTGTATTTAAAATTTTCTATTCTCTTCTTCAGGCTTTGAAATGAGATGGAGGATGAAGCTGGTCAACGAATTTGGTCGAGAACTTTGGTCGAATTTGGTCGAATCCTGCAGAGGTGCTTTGTCATATCCAAATCCGTTCATAAATAAGAGTGAAACAACATTGCAAAAATCATATAAACATTTCAACGGGGGTAATTTGTGGGTGTGGGAGGACATGATAGGTGAAAAATACAGTGAAGCCTCCCTGTGCGACCCCCTCTATTAAGCGACCACCTCCCTGATCGACTATTTTTTTCATAGAACGAAATTTATTCCTATAGGCTCAATACTAATTTTACCCCCATTCAGAGACTATCCCAATCGAACTCCCTCCATGAGCGACCAATTTATTTGAGGAAAATGAAACAAATTCCGTTTTCTCCTGGTCGCTTGAAGAAGGTTATATTAGAAAAATAATTCCGGAGAGAGCATTATTCATGAAACTTCTAAACTAAGTTTAGATTTTTTTTTTATATTCCGGTAACTTTTCAGTGTTTAAACCCCTTTGTGCCTTTTTTAGGCAATGAATTTAACTCTTATGGCAAATTAAGAATGACGGTCAATAAACTCTCTTGCCCTATTCTGTCAGGAAACTCTCAAAGAAATAAATAAATTAATGAAATCGTTATTATTTGTTCTTGACAAAAAAAAAAAAAAAGCATTCACTTTGACTGCTGATACTGAACTTTGAAAGTACTTGGAAATATAGGTTATAAAAAATAAAACCCTAAAAGCAAAGCAAACGTCAATGGTATTCATTTTTTAAACTCTGTAGGAATTAACTTACGTAATTAACTTTTGTTTTGGTACTAAAATTTTTATATTTTTTCTTAATGTGAAAAATAAATTTTAGTAACATTAATTGTTACCTTTTTGCAACAATTAAAATCTAGATTTAAACATAGCCTCCATAAAGAGACCACCTCTCGGGGAGACCAATTTTTATAGGAACGGAACGTGGTCGCTTTAGGGAGGTTTGACTGTATACCGAAATTGTCTGAATTGCTTTCCCTCGGACGGCTCCAATAGCTAGCTTTTTATTTTTCGTAATGGAAGCTATCCAAAAGACATGGAAAAAAAACTTCATTCCGTGAATGAAAAGAAAGTTTCAATGAAAGATTTCTTATTGTCGCAGGTTTGCCTTGCAATGGGAAAATAAAAATAAGAAGGGAAAACTATGTTAAAATTAACTCAGCATACCATTAGGAGAATGTGTTACATCCGATATTTACAGAAGAAATTCTTTTTTTTTAATCCGAACCAATCTTCATTGCGTTAAGTTTCATCAAGATAACGTTTTCAGCCATACCTCTAAATCTATTAGTATATCTTTAGAAAAAAATGGGAAATGAAACAGGAATTGAGGCTATTCCATTTAAATGCAAGCCACTCAAGTCCCATGCTTTGTCTCCTATAGATTATTGTGCATTTGGACTTTTAAAACAAGCTCTTTATAAGCGGCATCCCAAAATTTAGGATGGACTCTGGAAAATTGTGGTCGAAAGAGTGGAGCAAAATCCATGTCATATGATAATTCAACAAGTTCAATAGTTCAAGGGCTATCAAACTGAACATATTCGAAAAAAAGCCTTATCTTTGATTATATATTTCTTTTTCCAAAATCGTTATAAAAATGTTTTAACACACTCGTATTTCAAATGAATTGCCAATATTACAGAAATGTTGGCTTTACTTTCGAAATGCTGGCGATTAAATGGCGAAATATTCAAAATATTGATAAAATGTACACACCTCAATGTTGTCGCAATGTTTCATGAAAATATTGCCAATACTGGCCAATATATAACAAATATAAACAATTGTACCATAATATTGTTTAGCTACTAGGTAATTTTTTTGGTTCATTCAAAAATAAAAGGTAAGCATTTTAATAAGCAACAGTGATCTTTTCGCTTACCTGCGACAGATATACAAGCTGATCCTACTCCTTGAATACTCCGTGCAAGGAACATAATTGTAAATGTCTCTCCATAAGCATACACTAAGAGAATATGAAAAACCAAATAAATATGACTTAGTATTTTTTTTTTATAAAATGCACATAATTTATATTTTTAAATCTTATTTAAATAAGTTTTTAAGGAAATAATTTACATTATCTGAATCAAGTGATTAAAAGCTTAATAAGCGGTTGAATATCAAAATTTATGGTTGGCACAATTAATGATAGCCTTTAGTCTAAAAATGTGCTTTGATTAGAAAAGTCGAAGCTAAAGAATGATAACAACAACAATAATAATAATAATAATAATAAATCTCAACTAGGTCTCATATAAGCACTGTATTTTTTTAATAAAAATTTCAGACAAGCCCATAGAATATTTAGAAAACTTAAAGGCTTATATAAAAAAGAGAAAAAACTGCAAAATGCCTTTTCATATGAAAATTAAAATTTTACAGAAATATTGCAGTTGGCACTTTGTTTTCAGCATTGAAACACACTACATAAGTGTACGGTACAGTATACAGTAATTTTATTTTCATTCAGATGGGATTTACTCAGTAAAAAATCTCTTCTAAAGAGGACTCATCCAGAATGAAAAGTCATTTTAGTGGATTTATGGGACAATATGTATTGATTACATTTTAAGACTCTTTTCATTTGTGTGAAAAGAAGATTACAAGAGTGCATTTGTGAAAATAGTGAAAATATAAAAAATACACAATTGCATATTTTCTACATTAAAGTTTCTTAAACGAAATAAATCAAGCTTTGATGTAATAGATATTTTCCTAAAACAATTATGTTTGTTTATATATTTGCCAATATTTTTACTTCTTTAGAAAATATAACCTAAAAGATAAATAAATAAAATCATATTTGTAATATATATTTCATTAAAGGGATTTTAATCAAAAGGAAAGTATCCTTCAAATCCTTCAAGAAAATGCTCAAAACAATCTGAGAAGGACCACATTCGGTTTAAAGAAATTGGGGCAGGAGGGCATAGGAGACCTCTGGGAGAAGTGGGAGGATTGTCCATCTTTAATTTTTTTATTACCAACACCTAATTTACATCATATTATTCGGTAAATTTTCTCTTAGGATACGAATCGGGAAGTCATTCGGTCGAGTAATTTAGAAATTATGCAGGTTTAAAGTTTGGCACTAATAATATTATATTCATTTTTAACCATTGTAAAACAGATTCTTGTGCGGATAATTATTTAAACATAGCTCAAAACTAATGGGCAGAATGGGCTATTTTGGATTCGCATATTTGAATTTCTTAGAAATAAATTTCTGTTAAAAAATATATAAGTTGCAACTTATATACATTTTTCTAGAAAATAAATTTCAAAAATGCGAATTAATTTTCTAAAAAAAATATGAATTGTAGGCTGTAATTTTTATAACACAAATCGATTTCTAGAATCTTCAAATATACGAATTCAAAATTTCAGCTCATTACGCCAAGTAGGTTCTGAGTTATGCTCAAAAAACTACCCGCATCACAATCTGTTTTCCAACAATTAAAAATAAATGTAACATCAGGAGTTCCAAAATTTGAACCTGCACAATTTCTAAACTACTTCGTCAAATTATTTCCTTTTTGGTATCCTAAGGTAAAATTTATCAAAAAAATCAAATATGACGCAAAAATTAAGTGTTTTTAGTGAACATTTTAAAGTTGGATTCTTTCACTCCTGTGGCCCCTGCCCCGAATTCTTTTAAAAAAATAAAGTCCGCCTCATGTTGATTGGATACGTGTTTTACATTTTTCCGAAATTATGACGCATTCCCGAGATAGATAGTGGCGGGTTGAGCATTTGGCGGCGTGTTTGAATTTGTTATCTTTACTGAATTTAAATTTAAAGAGCGATATATTTATCTCCTTTTATATAAGCTTATACAATACACTTGTGTACAAAACTTAAGCAATAAACATAAAATGCTAATTTTCGCACATGTGAGTTATATTACAACAGAAAATTATATAAACAGCAAGTGTAGCAAATAAGTACTTACTCTACAGAACAGCTAGTTAATGTGACATCTCCTTCATGTCACACATGGTCACAAGTGTCACAGTCACTATGCTGAAACAAAATATGGGATCTTCCATTCGTCTTATTTTTACTGTAAAATGATCGTCATATAGTGAATCCACGGAGAAGTCCCTATAACTGTTGCTTTGTCACAGTCACTAGGTGACATTACAATAAAGTCACCTTGTGATTCTCATGTGACTGTCATTAGAAGTCATCGTGAGCATTGCATTGTGACGAATCACCGTAAATGTCACAATAAAGTCTCATGGTGACTTTCATGTGACCGAGACTCTACTGTCCTCACCATTGCGCTTCTTTGTGAAAAGTCACCAGATGATTTCATTTTCTGTCACTAGGTAACTCGTCACAAAACGCCTATGGTGATGACTTTACAATGGAGTCTCCAAATGACAGTCATATGAGAGTCAAAGTGACTGCATTGTAAAGTCCTCTGGTGCCTCGTCACAAAGCAGCAGTCTTGATGACGTCTCAGTGGAGTGACCAAATTATATTAGGTATTAATTATATTCTGTGTATTAAATTATATTAGGTATTGCGGGCATTCATTCACAACATATAGTAATCTCCAAAAGCTCATGAAAGATAAATGGAATGCTTTTTTGCACAATATTTCATAAAGGTCTCGTTGTTACAAGCAATATGTTGAAATAAAAAAATATATTTAATAAAATTTATATGGAAGGTTCCTTTAAAAAGGAACGTTAAATTATGAAATGTGAAGAATGTATGAAGAAAAGTTTTAAACAAAGTATAATAATTTGTTTCACAAAACTAAATTATCTGAAGGAGAAGTTCCGTCCAAATATATTCAATTAAATGGTAGATAAACTAAACTACTATGAAGATCATTTTAATGTTAACTAACATTGAGAAAAATTGTAAAAATTTCCCTAATAGTAGAAATTTTACAATTCTACCATTTTATAAAAGTTTCGAAATCACAAATTTTCAAAAACTACAGATCAGATAAACAGTGAATGTGGGAAGTATTCTAATTAATTATGCGATGAACTTTTCAAATTTTATTTAACGTTTTTACTAAAGGTTTTATAGGTTTTCTTCAAGAAAAAGGTTTGTTTCAGCGTTAAATGTACGCGGACGAGTCAAGAGGTTATTGCAGTAGTAGAAAACTTTCTACTTATACAGCATGTCTCAAGAAACTTTGTGAAAATATTGCTAAAACGTCTTCTTTAAGGTGTAATTTTTAATTTGTGCACGTGGCTCCAGCTGTTGATCTGTTTTAACCCATGATAAGTTGAATGTTGTACTTTAAATGGAACTCAGTGTAGAAACACGATAATGTATCCAGAAAATTAAAAATCTAATTTAATTCAATGTCATTTGCAGGAGGCGTACTGCGATGAAGTATTTTTGCGTAGAAAAATAGTGCTTATTATTAAATAATGGCCGCAGAGCCGCTGAAGATGATTACCGTCAAGGCGGCATTAACGAATAAAGAAATACCATTAAAGAAATTATTATTGAAAATAGTCAAATTGTAGTAGATGATATCAATTTGAAATGCAAATTTCGCATGAAAACGGATAACTACATTATTTCCAAATATAGATACTACACTATATCAATTTTAACATAATTATTCTAATTGGCTAATAATTCATATGAGTTGTAATTTTCCAACTGGGTGAAAAATGACAGTGCCAGGATTCGAACCAGGGATCTCTTGATTGAATCTGCCAACGCTTTACCAACTGAGCTATCCCGGATGAACCTGGAGGACCTAATTCACCCAGGTTTGAACCCTGACCCGGACATTTTTCGCCCTGATGGAAAATTACAGCTCACATAGATACTACATCCAAATGATACAAAATGCTTGATTATTCAAAACAGACGTAGTAATACAGCCATGTTAAGAAAAGGAATGTTTTCCATTGTCCTACCAAATTTCGCTAGTAAATGTTTCATAAACAAATTATTATCAGTTCCATTTAACATTCCGACTCACCTTACGCAAATATATATCTCTTTTCAATGATATTAGGTAACATACAAAAAAGAAAACATGATCTGCAATTTAAAGCCAAGAATTTAAATGACCTTCTGAAACTTACTTAGGCATGAGGTTATCAAAATTAGAGTCCCAACAAAAAGGGGAGTAGAGCAGCCCATTCTGAAACAAATTTAAAACATATAAGTAAAAAACGCGTAAATTATGGAAGTCTTTCAACTAGAAATCATAAAATTCAATGAAAAAATTATGAATTCAATGAAAATGAATGAAATGAAAAAAATTAAATATATATTCAATCCTAAAACAGTATATAAGAAAAATCCTTTCCATTTAACAGCAGTGATTTTGTGTGATATAATAACTGAAAAGAAGGTCTTCTTTAAGCACATTCTCAAAAAATTATTTAAAAAATATATTAAAAAATATATGTAGGTATACAATAAATGATCAATCAAATTCAACTGCTTGATAGAGTTCTGAGAATAAAATTAAAAACTTTCAGTTTTATTGCCAAAGCCTAGTACAATTTAGCGAACATTATGTTGATGCGTTTTACGAGTCAAAGTTTTTGAAATGGTTGTGAATGTAACGATTTCGACCATTGATTTTTAAAAGTGTAAATTTTGCAATTTTTTCGAATTAAAATAACTAATAATATATACTTTATGTATGTTTAAATAATTAAATCAGGTTAAGCTGACTTTCAAGCACTTAATTTTCGATCTTGATATACCGTAATTTCCCGCGTATACGCCGCAGCTATGATAATTCGATTTCCTACCAGAATTCGTTTTAAATAAAATGTGAATTGCTTTTGCTTAGCTTTTATTTGACTTCATTTTTTAAATAAAATTTCCGGCATGAAAAAGACTTAATTAAGCCGCGGCGTATACGCGGGAAATTACGGTACTAAGATTTATTTTATTTTTCTTCTCATAAGGAATCATAGATGTGCATATCGGAACAAGCATGCATGTGGCTCCCAAAATTGAGGATACACCACTAACTTTATTCTTTAAATGTCTAAATGGGTAATGTTAGATACTCATTTAAGCTTGATAGTCACAGTAACAACAAAGTACATATTAAAAAACGCACTAGGCTATAAAAATAAGGGAAAAACCAATAACATTTCAGTTTAGATAATTTATACATAGAAGCAACAAATGTCACAGCCACAAAGCTGAACATATACTTAATTAAAATTACGATGTTTTTAACCACCATCTTTTAAATATGGATCAGTGTCATTTTTGTTTTCCTTAAGATACTAATCCTTCATTTTAAAGTAAAATCAAAATAAATTTGTCATCAAAAGAAGCGCTGGAATTGAAATATGTTTAGAAATTCTGAAATTTGAAATTAGATGTTTAAAGAAGGTACTTTTTATTTAAATTGTAAAGTCATTAGAAAAAATTCAGCGCATTAACGAATACGTTCAAAAAATATTTAAAATAATTAAATTATTGATGAAATTGCAAATAAATCCTGAAGATGATGAAAGAAAATTCTCAATTTCATAAGCCATAGGAAAGTCTCTTGAGAAATAACAAACATTTCAAGATTATTGCTAAAAAAATTGTTACATAAACTTGTCCAAAAATAGAAAGAAGTAGTAATGCACAAAATATTAGAAAATAACTGGTCAAGTGTGAGTGTTACTCACGCACAGTGGGTTCTGTACAATAAATATATGAATTAATAACTGGACATTGCATTACACAAATATACCATTTAAAGTTGTTATCTAAGCTTTAAAAGTCGATGGCGCAAGAGTACGCCGCCCGTGTCTTAATGTATGTCCAAACCGTCCGTGCCTTTAATTGTTAATATCACGGCTAATTACCAATACAATTTTCTCAAAAAATATGTGACCTAGGGTAATCGCTATAGTTTTGCTGCAAGGTTTAAATTATCTTCTACTACTACTAAATTTTTCATAATTTTAGTTTCAGTAGATTCGGAAATAGAGGGGTGGGGGGGGGGGGGGGTCATATTTTTGCATTACATTTTTGGCGATATCTCTGAAAAATAATACCTAAAATTTAAAAAAATGTATTTTTTGAGTTCGACGTTACGAAAGCTTTCACACGATACCCCACACGATAAACAAAGTAAAGATTTTTTTTTTCAAGTAACTTAATTAGCCACTCTACATTTTTCCTAAATATATTTGGAAATGGTTAATAATCCATAAATATGTGGGTCAATAGCTTTAATACTTCATCCAATTTGAACTTTCCACTTCCATAGTTGAGGAGTAAAATGGCTGTGACAGACGGACACACAGACACAGGAGTGATCTTATAATGGTTTCGTTTTCACTTTTTAAGTACGAAAGCCTAACAAAAGCAAATTACAATGCCGTATAGCTAAAAGGAAAAAATCTTCTCTAACGAAATCGAAAAGAAAAATGTTTTCCTTAAAATCAAATTTCAAAGTCTCAATCAAATATTATCCAGTAAAAAAGAAAAATAATTCTACGTTTTTGTAGTGGCGATCAATGCTATATTTGACGGAAACTTGTCAACGTCTTCCTCAAAACAACTCTTTTCTCATTGTCAAACATTGGAGTGATACGGTTCATGTCAGGAGCTATTTGCCTCAAACGGGATGAAATATTTGCATTTATTTATGATAGATTCACGGATAAAATGAAGTAGTTAGATATATTTTTTTTAAAATCTTAACAGAAATATACAAAATTAATTTATATTTAGACCCTTCATTTTAACTTTTATATTTCAACAAGGTAACGATCTTAAACATGCAGCTAAAATTTTCAAGTAGTAGTTATTGTGCAGTTGCGAAAAGCAACTGCTCATACAACCTTAGTCTCGAGATATAAGTGTGATTCAATATTCTCACTCTGAGTTACAATAAATGGTTAAAAATATGCTATTACAAGCAAATAAATCTTAGAAATATTTTTATAATAAACAGCAGATAAAATATTCAGAAAAACAACACAAACTTTTATCAACGCAATACCCCACCTTAAGAAAGCCCTTCTCAATGTAAAATAATATAGAATAAAATGTTAATTTATGCATTTTTCCTTTTATAACGAATTACTCTAGATGTATACTCAATTTTGTGATTTCAGAATTTGTAACTTGGACATAAAAATTATGCTAATCCAAATATTTCAGATTCCGCTTTCTTGTTTTTTAACCCAATAAATTTCTTAATGTGCATATCGCTCATCCTCAAGGAAAGTCAAATTCAGAAATACTATAAAGAAACAATGATGAAATACGATATTTCACAGAAGAGGCAAAAGAAGATTTGCAATTTTTACTGTAACATAAAATCAAAGTACTTAGCTCTCATGCATCCGTAAAAACGTAAATAAAAACGTAAAAATCTTATGAATAAAGATGTGGAAGATAGGAGGAGGATTGAGTAAATTTATCCCCACACACTACTTGCCCCCCCCCCCTTTTGTGGTGACAAAGTGGCTTATACAATAATCTAATAGTTTTCCGGATAACACTTTCTTGTAGCAAGACGCAGTCAAGTCAAACCTGTTAGTGCAATAATACGTAGAATGAATTTCTTGGAGTTGCTTAAATACAATGATAAGCTGTAACAGAATGAGCTGCAACAGAAGAAGCAGTATTTTTTAGAAAACTTATTAAGTCGTATTAAAACGTCGCCAACAGAGCGATGTTTTGCCAAATAATAAAAAAATAATAATTTTTAAACTAAGGTTATAATCATATTCCGCTTACCATTTTTTTAATAATTATATTACATACACTTAAAAAGTTTTTCAGTATTTTTTTTTTCGAATTTTTTCGAGTTGTGGTGACCTAAATGTCTAGTGGAGACCTCCCTTGTGAGTTCCTAGAACTACGACTATACATTCAGATTCTATAGATTTAACCCTTATAGGACGCTAGCTTTTTATACATGGCTATTTTTATATTCTATTCGCACCACTATATTTTAAAAATCAATTTTGTAGTACAGTCGTGGAAGAAAAGTAAGCCCCCCCTACTGACTCTGCAACTAATTATAATAGAAAAAAGTTATTGGTAGCAAACAATTGGAAATAAAGTTGACTTAACCATTTCACTCCCAGGCTTAATATTTTTAAGCCTGGGAGGACGTACGCAGCGTACGTCCTGGGAGTGAAGAGGTTAAACAAACTGCGTGTAAAAAGTGACTTAGGGTTAAAATTAACCAGTTTTAACACTAGATACTCTCACGGTAAACAACACTGCCAGAAATCTCACTAATTATAAAGTTATAATTTGATAGTAATTAAAAGTATTTTTAATTATCTTTGTAGTTTGTGAGTTGTTTTAATTATTCCTCTTGCATGCATTGGGATTACTAATTCTTGTTTTTATTGATAGTGTATTCTTCGTATGAAAATTTGCCTTTTTCGTAGGATAGGATGCCCGATAGCTTCCAGAGGTCGTACAACAATTTTCATACTGATATTACACCGTTATGTTAAGTGGGTCGCGATTTTTTTTTTTTTTTACTTAAAAGGTGTGTCGCGTACCAATAAAGGTTGGTAAACGCTGGCCTAGGAACAATAAGGAATTCAATTTTTTAATGTATTAAAAAAAATAAAGAAGGAAGAAGGAAACAGTTTTGAAAAAACTGAAAAACACGAAGAAACACTGAAGAAGAACTAAAAAACACGATTAAAATCTGCATAAGAAGTAATGTCGTAGAAAAAAAGCCTTGAAAAGAACAATATTTTAAGGATGAAAAATGTTCAATTTAGATGAACGAGATAGTTGGCAATTTTACTGGCGTTACTTGTGAAGAGAACTATTTATTTTCCAATCGGCAACGTGGAGGGGTTCCGAAATGGTTCGCGAATGCTTTGGATGCCAGAGAAAAACGGATTTAATATTTAACAGGCACGAAAAATCAGGTACCTGGCATATATCAGGAAACACTTTCCAACACTATCAAAATATTGATGAAAATTTAATTTTTGCATATCATGAAATGAGATATCTAAAAAAACAATTTAAGAAACACATAACGCAGTAAAAATTTATTTTCAACAATTGCTGTCCCTATCCAATATTGCGTTCTAATTATTTCTTACAGCCCTGCATATGATCTATGGAATTTATAAGCAACACATAATACAGCAAAAATTAGTTACACTAGAAAATAATACACTAAAAAGAATGCTCTAAAAATGTATACCGCAGCTGAGAACGCACTTCCAGCAATTATCGATCATAGTCAGTTCTGTAACTGTGACTCTTTAAATGAACGATAAATGCTGTTCACTCCTTAATCTATAGAAAACGTGTGATAATGCACCTTAGTAATTATTTTAATTTCATTATGTTTGAAGTATTTTAACATAATTAAAATACACAGCAAACGAGTTTTCCGCATAGATCATAATGTAATAGATTAATGGAATTATTTTGTGCATCCCAGTAAACGAACTATAAGTGCTACTTATTTTATATTCTTCGAAACGCATGTTGTAGTTCATCTAGTGACGCATATGAATTTCATTGTGTTTGAAACAGAATAACATCATTAAAATGCACCACAAACTATTTCCCCTCATAGACCATAATGTAACGGCATTCTTTTATGTGTCACTGTAAACAAAATTTAAGTTCTACACACTTCATTTTCAATAAAGGACGTTAAATAGTAAACCTCAATAACATCAAAAACTTATATGGCAATCCTATTATATTTACGAGAGATAGAGCAGGGATAGACGGAAAGATGGTAGTTAGACAAACCGAAGTCATAAACACTTTTTATCTATATTGATAGTTGAATCAATGAACCAATGCAGAGGTATCTGGAATGCCTACGAGAGTCGTTTATGCTCTCGTTTACTTCCCATCAGTTCGAATAGTTCTGATGGGTAGGTGTTGAGCATATTGGTGGAATTTGCATGAAAACTCCCTAGCATTGGGTTGTTCGAATCAAACAGAGGATAAGGGAGGAATAGAAAAGAGCCCCAGAGCCATACAATATTTTTATATAAATTAAATAAAACAATAATGACTTAGAAAAAATGAAATACAACAATAAAAAAAGATTCATTAAAAAACATAAGAATTTTAAAGGAAGTAGATAAATTCCGGTGACAAATGCTTAGGCAAGAACGACGTCGAGAAAAAAATGCATTGAAAAATAAGAGCATGGAGATTAAAATGTAGGAGAAAACAAGACAAAATTAGAATTTAGAATAACCGCAATGATGCGTTTAAGGTGGATCTTGCCGCCTCCGTTTATAAGGTGGGGCAAAACCGTCATATCGGCTAAAGATGACAAGCGGTTTTTTGTTGTTGTTGTTGTTGTTAAAAGCTGTCAAAAATAATCGCATGAATGTTACAAACCAAAAAGTACGTAATGACCCCTTTTTAAGAGTTTCTTAAGAAATTGCAGGGCCACACTTTAAATTTTAACCATAGACTTGAGATGTTATCTCTTCTCGATGGTTTTAACCACACAATGCTCCTGCAGGAGATGTGCGACGGTAAGGATCGAACCGGAGAACCCACGGTCAGAAAGCGAGATCTTTAGTGCCGAGCAAAAGGCTAGCTGGATCGCTTCCTGCGAGAAACTCGTTTTAATGACCGCGCAAGATGGCGTCACCACAGTACTCCACCCCCAGTCAGACGAACATCTGGTTGACGTTGGACGAGCGATGTGCACTCGTGTTGCGGTGGCGGTTGCCAGAGTGATGTCGTCATGTCGCAGAACGCGCGTGTGTGACCCGGCGATGCGCGGCGTGACAGGCTTTGTGCTATGAGAGTTGTCATAGTCTTTTGCGTGCTGTCAGCGTTTCACAGGCTTGCTGCTTGTGCGCTGTGAGCGTTCCACAGGCTTGCTGCTTGTGTGCTGTGAGAGTTCCACAGGTTTTGCGTGCTGTGAGTGTTTCACAGGCTTTGCGTGCTGGGAGTGTATTTTGTGCTGCCATCTGTTGGTTTCGAGCGGAGATGGTGAAGTGCGTGTTCGTTTGTCCAAGGTCACCAATGCAGGAGATGTGCGGATGTAAGGATCAAATCAGAGAATCCACGGTCAGAAAGTGAGATCTTTAGTGCCGAGAAAAAGGCTTGCTCGATCGCTTCCTGCGAGAAACTCGTTTTACTGACCGCACAAGATGGCGTCGCCACACTCCGATTCACACTGCAAATTCCACATACGAGTTCTTTCTATCCAATGGTGTGCATATTGTTAACTATCTTGCTTTTGAACCCTGAATTAAACTTTATAGAAATGTATGGGGAGCACAGAAAAGAGCTGTATATGCTGGCGGAAAATAATACAATTCTACAAATAAACTAAAATAAGCAATTTTGTGATATTATCGTGTTACCGGTTTGAATTGTTTGCAGATACTCATTAATTTAATGCCAAAGAAAATTTATAAAGTGTTTCTGAAGAAAGGAAGAAAATTTTCCTATTAAAATACATTTTATAACTATATTTAATTTTGTAGATCTATTTTTTTTTGAAGCACCCATTTTATATATGCAGGGTGCACAGGAAACTCTCTTTATCCTGAAATAACTCTTAAACGGATAAAGCTTGAATTGTAGAAGAAGTATTTACCTATATTAGAACGACTGTTCTCTATCATATGAGGGTGACTGCAGCACCAAACT
Organism: Maratus speciosus; assembly: GCA_963932465.1. Lineage (NCBI taxonomy): Eukaryota > Metazoa > Arthropoda > Arachnida > Araneae > Salticidae > Maratus > Maratus speciosus. The sequence continues at coordinate 411,408,584 of OZ010796.1, forward strand.
TCCAAATTTTGCCAGTAGGGATGCTGCTGTCATTCTCATATGGTTGTGCATATTTGTTTAAATCTAAGTTCCACAATTCTAGCTTTCTCCGTTAAGAGTTATTTGAGGACTAGTTGATCCATCCAGCGTTGCTCGATCCCGTCAAAAAATAACACGAAAAGCGAAAAAACTCTAAAAATAGCCGAAATGATGGTGGAAGAGTGAGAGGAACACAGAGAGGAAGCTGGGCTCCAAAAATGAAAATTATTGGATAAAAGGGGATCAAGTTATCTTAGTGGTACTTTTCGCCAGCAGGTGCAGTGTTCAAAGCAAAGTACACTTACTGTTTTGTAAAATCCTGTTGCAACTCTGGCTGGTTCTGAATCCCTCCCAACTTCCCCTTCTCAGCATTCTTAAAACCCATTAGGCGTCATTGCTCCTATTTTGGGAGCATTACTTTAGGATTTTGTTTCTAAAATGAGTTTCTTAATGAGTTGTTAAAAAGTTTATGTCATTTGCATTTTGAATATATGAGATGACTGCTTCTGTATTTTTTTTAAAGTTTCATTTGAATTTTCTATTTTTTAAAACGTGCTATAAAAGGCAAAATTTAGCTTTTTGGCCGTTTTCGGAAGAATTTTTTTAATAACTTTTCAAAAAAATTATATCTTATAGTTAAAATATGTTTGTAACTGTCTATTGTACCATACAACATAAATCCGGAGTTAATAATTATAATGATGGATCACAATTCATGAAAGAACAAGTTGTTCCCAAAATTGGAACAATGGCGACTTTGTTAGTTTTTAAGGCCATGCGGAAATTTGGATGGCTCGTGCTTTTGTTATGCGCGCGAAAACTTTCTTTATAGAAGCACTTGGAAATGCTGCTTTTTCATTCCTGGGAAACGTTTCTTGGAAGTTTTACTCTTAATATCTGTTTCTCACTTTGCCAGATATCTTTTTTTTTTTTTTTTTTTTTTTTTGGCTAAACGACTCATTTCTAGTAAATTTTTCAATTTTTTCATTGCATATATTTCGATTTTAAGAAAACGTTGCCTGTGACATTTTTAACTGTGGCTCAAGCTTTGTATTATTCTGAACAATTAGATTCAGATGACTATTCGGATAATCCGGAAATCATTTTTTTTTCTTTTGCACGCGATCCGAGTAACAGATGAGGAAGGCGACGATTTACCCCGTGATATATCTGTTGAGGTAGAATTTTCGTCAATTCCAAATCAACGGACATCCAAGAAATATGTGATTTAGAAAATAATATAGAAAATGTGATAAGAGAATTAAACGCAGACATGACATTACAGATGAAAGTTCAGACGAATCTTCAAATCGGGATATAGAAAAAACTAAACAAAGCACAAAAAAAAACCAAAATAGTTCAAAAATAAATTTCAGAAAACGTATGAATTATAAGACAGAAGCGTTTAACTGGACAAAATGCTCGGATATATTGCCTATATCAAAGGAACCAATTTCCATATTAGAAGAAAACTTTCCAGAAATAACACAGAAATCTCCTTATGAAATATATCGAATGTTTACCGATGACAAAATTATTAATTTCATTATTTATTCAATATCAAAAAGATTTAGTAAGATAAAATACATATATATATATAAATATATTGATCTCAGTAACAATGAGTCAATTGATAAAACAGACATACTGGCCGAAGCACGTCAGTTTATTAATACATTTTATATAAAACTTCAACAATTTGTATTTGAGTATTTCCTGAAAAATTGTGAATGGACGAAGAAATTATTCCTTATACAGGTCATCATTCTGCAAAGATGTACATGTGCTCAAAATCAATAAGATTTGGATATAAAATGTGGGTTCTTTCCTCATCAGAAGTGTATCCTTATAATATACAAGTGTATGTTGGTAAGGAACAAAATTCAACTAATACGTTGCCAATGGGATCAAGAGTTGTACTAGATTTAATTGCATTCATCTTAAAACCTCCAAAGCATGAACTAGTGATACTTGATTTACGTCCTTATCATTATTATTAGAAGTGATGGATAGACAATTTCGGACCACTGTGACAATTCGATTCCAAGGCTTTGAAGAAAAAAGACCGAGAATAATTTGCTATTATATGAGTTTAATAGTTTGAACAAAATTTTATTTAATATTATAACGAAATAATTAAATAGAAATTTAAAAATTTTGGTTTTAACCTAGAATTTTTCAACGTACTGTATTAGAGATAAATTATTTAATTATTCATAAAACATACTTAAATATTTTACCTGTTTGTCAAAGGTCCTACGATTGGATTGACGATGAGCTGCACTATAGCTTTCGATGCAAAAAGTAATCCAACTTCCTCATTTTCATTTATTATATTTTGTGGAAGAATATAATCTTCAGAAATTTCTAGAACTGAAGAGTTGTGCGTACTTTGACAATTTGTGTGGTTTATCTGTTGCTTAGAGCAGTCTTCAGGATGAACAGAGATGTTTGTTAAGAAAACGTCAGAATATCTAGCTTTTATCTGATTGTTCTCAAGATGATACAGCATGTCGGGTACTATAGGAACTATAGAAAAAGTTTACGGTGTAAACAATTTTTAATAAAAAATACGTCTTAAATGTTTATACTTTTGAATAAAATAAGAACTGGATAGAATTACAATAATAAAGCACTTTTCATTTGCAGTTGTACATAGAATTACTATTATTTGGAGCATCTAATATACTTGCATGTTAATGTTCAGCAATAATATTTTATTGAGCAAATACAAATTCACTTACAGAGTAACGGAAATAGAAAATATTAAACACATTTTTTAACTTAATTAAAATTTAAAGACAAATAAACATTAATCACTCCCAACTGTGCCTGTAACTAGCAAAACATGTGTATCTACTTAAAAAATACTTTTTAAAACTCAGTATGTTGTATGTTTTTATTATTATTATTATTTAAGGAATTATAAAACTCAACATTAATATGAAGTGTCAAATATAAAGTTTTTATTGCTAGTTTCATCGTTATTTTATAGATTTTATTCCGATTTATCAGTATAATCATCTCTGCAATCAGATGTAATGAATCAGCCCTCAATATCCCTTTGTCTTACAAGGCGCATTCACGAAGTGCTACACACCGATTGTAACGAATCAGTCCTCAATATCCCTTTGTCTTACAAGACACATTCACAAAGTGCTATACATCGATTGTAACGAAACTGTGCAGGTAGGTAAAGGATATCAAGATATACACCTCCAACAAATTGTATCGGCAATCGCTAATCTGGAGCAGAGGTATTGAAATTCAAAAATGCCATAAAAGAGCATGGGGATAAATTCCCCCCAATGTTAGCATTCCTGTACAGTATAGTTTATTTTAATAGTATGTATAAGACACTTGCGATAACTTGGCCGATGACCTTTAATGTGTTGGCGATGTTACGAGGAAAGAAAGTTGCTCTCAGACAAAATGGTGCAAGAAATGCATTATTTAATAAAAAAATAGATTCTGCTAGTAATGCTTGTCGCCTTAATTAACAAATAAATTCATCTGAGTTTCCTTTGCTGATTGGTCGTATTTATCGTATGCGGATTACATATTACTATATTTTATTCATTATAATACTATATACATCATATTAAATACATTATATTATATTCATTATACTATATACATTATGTTATTACATTAGTTATTATATTGATATAACTTGTTGTTTAAACCATTTGATGTAACCATGACCGACAAAAAAATTAGGAATATCTAGTTCTCGTACGTTTTGCGTATGTGAAAATTTTAACAGAAATGAAAAAAAAGGATAATTTATATTGGAGAAACGAATGAAAGAAAGGTGACGGTTAACGTATTAATGCACTGTTGTGCAACCAAATAAATCACTAACAGTGAAACAAAAGTCCGTGAGGTTTGTAAATAATTCGTAATCAATAAAATATCCACAAAAGTACCAGGAAAACTATCAGGTTTCGATCAGAAAATGGACGCGTTCATATCGCATTGATATAAAACAACTTTATATAATGTAGGGGCATATGCTGTCTATTGAAAGCGACTATTAAATTCTGTTTGTTTCTAACGCAAATGTCGCAACAACTAATTCAAACGAAATGTCGAACAGAAATACTAACATGAGGGTATTTCTTCCTTCAAATGTGCACTTGTATGGCATTTTTGAACACCAATATTTCTGCTGTAAAGTAACGATTGTCCATGAAATTTAATTTGATGGGGGTGTGTACCTTGGTATCCTTTACTTACCTGAAAAATTTCTTAACAGTCGGCATGTGGCTCTTCGTGAGTGTTCATTGTTAGCTATAATTTAACTTCAAGGTCTAAAAAAGTGAAATATATAATTGGGGCATTGAGAACCAGAGTGAACTAACCTCGCTAGCAGTGATTTCGAGAAAAATGCTTTCCAAAATTTGTAAAACATTTTGTCAAACTCTTTTAGGCCAGTTATGCCAGTGCCAGAAGTAACAAAGCTTATTCAGCAAGCGTATGGTGATTACGTTGGTAGTGCCAGAGTGGACGAAGTCACTTAACACACTTTTGCACTGGCAACTTGATAGTTACGTTGGACCATCTTTTAAATTGGCTCTATCTCGTGAATAGTTTCGAAACTAATAAAATCCCTTGCACAGCCAACAGATGACATGACATACAACGATTTGACGCTTCAAACTCATTTTTCACAAAAAATGTGTGATAGTCCACTCCGGTTCTCAACGCCTTAATTTAGAGCATCTTTAATTTAAAAATTATTTTATCTATAAAAATGTATGTAATATATAATGCTATAAATATATAAAAAATATGTTCATTAAACAATCAAACAGTATTTAAACGAAATTATGAATAAGGAAGCTCTTAATCTGTATATTGTTTTATTTAGTTTGCGGTCACACGTAAGTATGGGTGAAAACATTTTAATCCTTCGTTGAATTTTGTAACATATATGACACATGCTAATAAATGCTATAAGCAGAGTTGTCATAAGTTTTCATACATTTGGTTTTGAACATTTTTTTAAACTTCAGATTAGCTAAAAAATGTGTTTGAATAAAGAGCAACGAATTGAAATCACACTGATGGCTTATTCATGATTGCTATTTGTGACATTTATGAATCGATTATATTTATACAAATAATAATATTCAATTGTTTTTTCTATGTATGGAAACTTATGGCCCACCTTGTATTTTCCCATGTACTGTCAACGGAGAAAGAGTACACACCAAACATTTTAATCACCAAATTGTCGCAGACAAAAACGAAAGGAGTCATTCCATCGGAAAATATATGTTTAAAACATACGCTTAAGAGTCGACACCATGTTGAAATCGTAACAAAATATTTTTAATTTCCATACAGAATCCTAATTTTGACATCATATTTGTATGTTTCGAAAAACTTTATCTTGGGATGTAGAGTACGTACACATTTACCACAAAATTTTAATTGAATTTTTCGTCTTATTTAACCGCATGTAAATATTACAAATTCTATAAATAAAAGAGGTGATTCCAAATTCTGCAATTTAAATATTCAATAGAAAAATTCCTTGCTTAAATAGCGAGGGGAGACTCCTTGGAAATTTCAAGCAATGTACTGACTTTGGGATACTAAACGGGAAGTCATTCGATGATGTAGTTTAGGAATTACGGAGATGTAACCCTTTGAACTGCTCATGTTAAATGAATTTTTAATAGTTGCAAATAAAGCTGCAATGCGTGTTTTTTTTAAGCATAACTCAAAAACTACTTGGCAAAATGAGCTGAAACTTTGGATTCACATTTTTTTAAGCTTTGTGAAGTCGATTTCTGATTTTTAAAAAATATATAGGTTAGAATACATACGTTTTTAAATATTTATTTCATAATTCATATATTTTTAAATGCTAATCCAAAATTATAGCGCATTCCAACAAATAATTTTTGAGTTATCCTTGAAAACATTCCCAAAAAATTAACATTCGGAGTTCCAAACTTTACATTTGCATAATTCCTAAACTACTTCACCGAATGACTTTCCATTTAGCATCCGAAGGTAAAATTTAATGAAGAATCCAAATATGATGCCAAAATTTGGTGTTCGTTTTGAAAATTTCAAAGTCTGTTTAAATTTCACTATGAAGACGGCCGAAAAGCTCATTTTTAGCACAAATTGAAAGAATGACTAATTCCCAATCAAATGGCTACTTTCGTTTTTCTTCGAGACAATTTGGAGATTGAAATGTATGTTTTTTGTTGTTGTTGTTTTTGCGTGTATGTGTGTGTGTGTGACACGGACTGTACCATACATTTATAAAATGTGAGCCTTGTTTCATGTCTGGAGTAACCAGATATATTAAATTAACTCTAATATAGAATATTTGGCTCTATTTTGTTAAATATCTGGTTCAGACTTGGAAATTTTTGCGCCTAGGTCATTCTCCAGTTTCCGTACCCCAGGTCATTGGTTGGTTGATTAGTAAAAGGATACTATATAGTCATTTTTGCGCGAAATTTATTTGAGCCTTGCAACTCTTAGATAATAAGAAATAGTCGAACCATAAAAGAAAGTTAATGTATTTCCGGTAATTTGATAATTTATGCAAACTGGTTTCGAACATCCTACAATCTTTATTAAACCTTTTCAAATAAACATGCCTCAAAAGGTGAACAAATTTTCATGATACTCTTAAAATAATCAATATTATTTCTATTGCAATTTTAAAATTGCTCGCCAAACCATAGAAAATTATTTTTAATAAATCATTAAAGAAAGTTAATAATTTGTAACATAGCAGGTAACTACAACATATTTTGACATTTTTAAAATGGTGGTTCATAAAACAAAGGAGAAATTACTCCAACTTTATCAAGTTATTTTTATAAGCTCACTTCAAATTTCAAATGAGCTTCAGGCTCTTTGAATAGAATGGAATAAAAATTTATTAAAGAGGAGTATTTAAAAAAGAATTCAAAATTGATTTGTTGGTTTGTTGCATTAAAAGCAGAAGTGTTTACATTTTTAAAATTTTTCTTAGTAAACTCTTTTCATAAATATATTAAATAATGTTTGGTACATGTTAGTACCTCTCCTGGAAATTTCGTGTTCGGAGTTCAGGTACGCGTGAGATAATCAAGCACTGATATGCTGTACATTTTATTTTACTTAAATATAGAAATAGAATCAAGTATTAATGAAAAGTTTTTACTGTTATTAATTTATACTCGAAGATAGAAAAGAATATTTTCAGATAGACATACGATATTATATTTATTAGAATGAGTTCCGAATAATAGCTCTGTCATGCTGTTTTTCATTGGTGTAAACTGTACTTCACGCTGACTAAAAAGTTTAAAAATTATATTTTAAATATTACTCGTTTTTTTACACGACTCAGACATTGGCAATTAGCTTTCATCCTAAAGATAGAAAAACAAGATGCGATACAAAGTAAAAGTAATATAAAATGAAATGAAAATATCAATGCTATTTGTGTTTTGTTTTCTCTTTAAATATGTTTTCACACATAACTATTGTATGGAAACCTCAATTTCCTTTTAGGAAAGGGAGGGGAGAAGTGAGAACATTCTAGTGAATGTTATATAAATTTTATAAGGATTTACTGTTACCTGCTATGTTAGATCACGGATCTTTAAGGTAAAAAGTTTTCATCGTCGATACAGAATTTATACATGTATTAGCTCATTTAATTTTTTTTTCATTGAAAGACGTATTTTTCAAACAATCTCCACATAAATTTACTAATATCTGAATGATGGGCTTCAGTTCTGATTGTTAATCAATTCACTTAATTCTTATATTTCTTAATGATTCTACACTGCTCAAAAAAATTAGGGAAACAAGCAAAAAAGTGAAGAGAACAGTGCAAGACAGCCATGTATGGGCATAAAATGGATTGTACACGTGTATCAATGCGCAATACAGAAAAAAAGACTCAAAAAATTGTAAGGGAGCTTTTATTCTTTGAAAAGATGAAAAGAACATGAAAATATGGTTTAGGTCAACAATTTGGTTTCATGTAAATGATAAAAAAAAGTATTGTTTAGAAATGACGCATGATTTTTAATATGGCGTGTGGTCTCCTCGAACAGCTAAGACTGCTGCACACCTGTTTTCCATGGATGCGAAGATGTTATCGATAAGACTTTGGGGAATACTGTTCTACTGCTCAAGAATTGCAATCTCCAAGTCCCGGACAGTAAAAGGAGGCATCGGTCTCGCAGCAATGCGTCGTCTGAGTATGTCCCAAACATGCTCTGTCGGATTTAGGTCAGGAGAGCATGCTGGTCATTCCATACGCTGTATTGTTTTAGCTTCAAGCATGTTTTCCACAAGACGAACTGTATGAAGTCTGGCATTATCATGTATGGAAAAAAAGAAATCACTAATTGCTGCAACATAAAATACGACATGAGGTCTCAGTATTTCGTCAGTATAATTTCGGACCGTCAAAGTGCCATTCCGAAGGATATGCAAGCCCGTACGTCCACCTATGCTGATTCCAGCCAATAGCATCAACCCACCTCGTCTGTAATGTGATCTTTCACAAACGAATGTGGGATTATTTTGAGTGCCTCTTTCTCTCCATGCCAAAACACACCAGATGTCACATCCAGACTGAATCGGGACTCGTCTGTAAACAGAATTTGACTCCAACAACGTTGCCTCCAAACTCGATGTTCAGTTCCCCAACTTCTTTGGGCCGCACAGTGGCTTGAGGTCAACGGAATACAAACCACTGGCTTACGTCAAAGAGACCATCCTGATGAAACCGATTTAGGACTGTTTGACTGGACACCCTTCGTCCTGTGGCCAAGAACAACTGTGTTTGCATCTGAGTAGCATTGCCCGTTCCGTCTCGACGAGCTGTTAACAGGATATATCGGTCATCAGTTTCTGTGTTACCACATTTTCGACCTTGCACTTATCGATGACTACCATTCCATGTGTCTTGAAATCGATTCCACAGCCGTTCATGGACACTTCTTGCGACTCCAACAGCGTCCACTACTCTTCGTTGTGTTTCCCCAAATTCAACTGTCCTGATAACACGCCAAGCCATGGATTGCGGTAAATCATGTTGTTGTGACATTTTCAAGCCACCTTTTCTCAAAACACAAGCTGAGCAATTCAATTTTACAATTTAGGCAGTGAAACAGACGTTTCTGCAAAATCCCGATTTCTGCACTTATCTCCTTTTTCTAGTTTTTGACGTCATAAACTTTAATTTACATGTGAAGTTTTCTTTATCTGTTTTCTACAACACTTTAAATTATGGATGTTTTATTTTACTTTACTGATCGGTGTAAATATTTGCGTAATTTCGTTAAAACAGAGCAATTCAATTTTACAATTTAGGCAGTGAAACAGACGTTTCTGCAAAATCCCGATTTCTGCACTTATCTCCTTTTTCTAGTTTTTGACGTCATAAACTTTAATTTACATGTGAAGTTTTCTTTATCTGTTTTCTACAACACTTTAAATTATGGATGTTTTATTTTACTTTACTGATCGGTGTAAATATTTGCGTAATTTCGTTAAAACCATGTGCTCCCCTAATTGTTTTGAGCAGTGTATATGTTGGCACATTATTAGAAATGGATTACACTTGCTTGTTTATACCGGGTGTCCCAAAAAGGACTGACTGATTTTAAAATTCAATAACTTGCAAACGGTGACAGATATTAAAAAAATTCTTGCAGGAGGGTTATGCATAAGGTCAAAAGTTTTATTACAGTGATTTTCAATTTTAGTTCGATTTACAAACAATAGATGGCGCTGCAAGCAATAGTCGCTAAATACAGGCTCGATTTTTGGTCCTTTATCTTGTTCCATGCAGAAAAAGGAGATGGAAATGTATTATCCGGGCCACGAAGTACCAAAAATCGAGCCTGAATTGAGCGACTATTGCTTACAGCGCCATCTATTGTTTGTAAATCGAACTAAAATTGAAAATCACTGTAATAAAACTTTTGACCTTATGCATAACCCTCCTGCAAGAATTTTTTTAATATTTGTCACCGTTTGCAAGTTATTGAATTTTAAAATCAGTCAGTCCTTTTTGGGACACCCGGTAGATAATTGTTACATGCAATAATTTATTTTCAATAGAAAAAAAATAAGAAAATAAAACTACAACGACAGGCTTTACCTACAACTGTTAAAAGCATGTTGTCTAATAGAAGAGAGATGTAGACTATGCACAAAGTGAATCTTCCAGATTGCTGTATCCTCCATAACTGCTTATCAAAATACATTTTACGGGTGGGAGATCTAAAAAGTACGTCCTTATATTAAAACGAAGTAGTGTGGTTAGGAAAGACAAAAGGAAAGTTAATATATAAATTATTAATATAACACATTGAAAAATATACGGATTGTAATTGCATAAATGCAAACATGGTATACATATAAGAGTATGCATAAAATAGTATGCATAAAAATTTTAACAGATGTTGTTTTCTGGAATTTTAAATAGGATAATCTAAAAATAAAGCTCATTTGGCCAAGTAGTTCTTGAGTTATGCTTTAAATGCAATGAAGTTTGTTTCATAACTATTTAGAAAAATTTTAACAATAGGAGTTCCAAATTTTACATCTGCATATTTCTAAAACCTCTACACCTAACGACTTCTCGTTTGGCATCCCAATGGTAAATTTACCGAAAAATATAAATATGATGTCAAAATTGTGTATTCGTTAATTCTTTTTAACATAAGTAGAAAGAAAGACATAATCCGAAATCAAATAGCTATTTTCGTTTTTCTCTGCGACAATTTAGTGATTTAAATGCATGAGGGTTTCGTTTTCCCAGTTTTTTTAACGATTATAGGTATTCGGACAAAGAAAAAACCCCACAAATTCTAACATTTCATATGGATATCATTTTTTTAGGTTTATAATTTTCATTATGTGAATATTAATGAAATTGTATTGTGATAGAAATCTTTTGACACTAAGTTTAACAGTGGCAATTAATCCATTAAAAACTGACGTTGCGTTTTAACAACATTATGTATGTGACTTTTTTATTTTATTGTGAATATCTTTTTCAACAAATTAATTATCACATATTGTATATATGACTTTTATTTTTAAGAAACAAAATTGTTAATTGATTCGATTTGTAAAAAATTAAAAATATGAATGAAATAGTACGGAATGTTTCAAAATTTTTATCGATAAACTTCTGATTATGCTCATAGTTACATTATAAAGAATGAAATAAAATTCAGCAATTCAATATACAGATATTGTAGCAGTCAAACTATAACCTATATGTAGTAAATGCAATATACCGCTACATAGTAAATGCTTCAAAGATTTTCGTATGGCAAAACTGTAGTTGTTTTGTACTGACGTTGCGTTTTTGTAACATATCAAAATATACACTGGAGGAAATTGATTTATGAAAACAATGGAGTTATGAATAAAGAGGAAGAGACATATAGTGTACTATCTACCAGTTCGAGTGAAGTAACTGAGAAGGTTGTCACAAGATGGCAGCTGTTTTTTAAAATCGGATCAACAGTTGCTAATTACCGCCGTGCCAAACTTCCAACCAGTAAATTTCAATAGAAAATTTCGTCTAATTTCAGCGCCTTATTCATGAAAATATTTTCTCAGAAACGTGGTAAAAATTTCAACTTGTTTTTACTGGTGTCAGTTTGACCAGGTATAATAGTCTTTTTCACTGACACTGACACTGACTAGGTTGTCACAATATGGCGGAAACGCAGAGCCTGACTACCGCCAAAGTAAACTTCCACCAGTAAAAATGAATAGCTGTTTCTGCCATTATTTATAACTGAAATTTTGCATTAATAAGATAATTAAATAAGGAGAAAATTTCTATTTAAATTCACTGGTGAAAGTTTCCTCCGGCTATAATCAACCCCTACGAAAACGGTTACAGTTGAAGCTTCGCCATTTTAAGGATATGTCAGTTCCTTTTTATTAATAGTTCCATGATGAAAACACGGTTTTTTAACAAAAACTTCTATAATATTCATTAAAAATGAATGAATTTCATACATTATACCTGCTATGTACAACAAATAATTTAGAAAAATAAAATCTCATACATATTAAACTAAAACATAAGGTCAAAAATTAGATTTGCATGTTGAACAGTAAAGATATTTAAATAAGGGGAAAATTTATATTTAAATTTACTGTTTAAAGTTTCCTCCGGCTGTAATCAACCCCTAGAAAAACGGTTACAGTTGAAGCTTCGCCAGTTTAAGGATATGTCAGTTACTTTTTATTAATAGTTCCATAATGAAAACACGGTTTTTAAACAAAAACTTCTATAATATTCATTAAAAATGAGTGAAATTTCATACATTGTACCTGCTATGTACAACAAATAATTTAGAAAAATAAAATTTCATACATATTAAACTAAAACATAAGGTCAAAAATAGTAACATAAAAACATGGATATTGATTTATGAAATATTACATTTAATTGAAATTAATAGTTAGTAAAGCCGCCTTTATTCATCAGAGTTTCTTTTATTCTAGATGTCATTGATAAAACAAGATTTTGAATGTATTTCTGATAAATTAATTTCCAGTTTTGATAGATTGAAGCTTTCAATTCTACAAGTGATGTGTACTGCATCCCATTTGGAAAATCCATTCGAACAAGCTGTCTCCAAACGTTTTCGATGGGGTTCAAATCAGGACTAATAGGTGGATGATCTAAAGAAACAATATTCTGTTCGTCAAATCAATTTTTCATTGCATTTGAAATATGATCACTTGCATCGTCTTGCATGAAGTTGTAATCTAAACCATAATATTGCCATGCAAATGGAAGAAGTGAATTTTGTAAAACTAAACTGTAATCAAAAGAATTCTGGCGACCGTTTAAAAATACAATTTCACTTTTGCCATCATAATCGATGGCTGCCAAATCACCAAACTTCCGCCACCAAAATTTCTGCTGAATGTAGATATTGGTACTTTTCGGAGATCCCTCCAATAATACTTCAAACCATCCGGGCCATCCAAATTAAATCTTTTTTCGTCGGAAAAAATGACTTTCTTCCAATTGTCATCCATTGCCATGTACTTCTCGCAATACTCCAAACGCATATGCTTGTGACGCAGGAGTAACTTTTGACCGGGAGTCATTTTCGACCATCTCAAGCCCCGTGAAGAATGTAAAATTTGCCTATCTCTTCTAGAAGTAACAGGAAGGGATAGATCTGAACAAATCTGTTTAGAACTGTGACCGGCTTTCGATGCAAATTGAAGAATCCCCCTTTTCTCTCTCTTACTTAAACGTGGATTACCTTTTTTGTTAAACATTTTGCCATAATTTGCTCGATCTTTTCTATAGTTATATATCACACCAACTGATCTTTTAATATACTAATTTCCGGAACAGACTTTCCACATTCTAGATATGCATCGATTTTAACTCTTTCTTCATCAGACAACATCTTTCGTTTACCAACCGCGAAAGTATAAGTGAAACGTATTGCTTCCAATCTATAACGCTTTTTATGTCTACTGTGCATGTCACGTTACCTTGTTTTATGCAAATTTTTGTCACATTAGTTCGGATTAGCCAATGAAATGTGATATTTCATAAATCAATTTCCTTGTTTGCATATTACGAAAATCTAATTTTTGACTTTTTGTTTATGTTTAATACTATGTTTGAAATTTTATTTTTGTAACTTATTTATTATACAAACTATGTGTATCCCATAAAATTTCATTCATTTTTAATGAATATTATAGAAGTTTTTGTTTAAAAACCATGTTTTCATAAATCAGTTTTCACCAGCGTATCATATAAAAACAAACAAAAAATTATAATATCGCTTTTTTTTCTTTTATTAGCCATTAATATGTATAAAATAAAATTTTATTTCATTTGTGTCAAGTATAAGAAAGTTCGGTCCTTAAAGAACTTTGTTAACGATTCTATAATTAAGAATGCTTTCTAAACTGCGGTTGTAAAGTTTACCACGATGTCGTGATGCAATTTATCCATGACCACATTATTAACAAAATGCAACACCTTTGCAGAAACAGTTAAAGGGAAGGCGAAGTGAAGCAACTAATTTACTTGGACGACTTCAATTGAACTCTATAATAAAGAAATCTAAAAGGGAGAGGGGATTTTCTCTCTCCTTCAAATTAAACTTCGACAGGACTCAGCCTAAAGCAAATCAATAAACTTTTAAAATATGGCAAAACTGTTTCACTAGAACAAATGTGCTTGCATCGGATAAACACAATATTAATTGGAATTCTGATCTTTATATATATACTGATATTATGTTAAATCAACTTTATCGGAGCATAAAACTACTTCTTATTGATACAATAAGACTACCAGGAAAATGGCTCCAAGACTCTTGTTGAAATTACTTCAGTCTCGGTGCGGCAGATCCAAGTACGAGATGAAAACAGCTGTTTTAGTACCTTAGGAACAGATAGGATCCATTGGAAATTCGATTATTTTTGCCAGATATTCCCTATTTATAGTTATGAAACAGCCACAATTGCCTAATTATCATATGTTTGCAAAAATACAAGTGACTGTTTAATTCTCCAAGTCCTACCACACTTCATGAAATTTAAATGACGACAGAATAGGATTCAGATTCACGTGCAAAAGTTATTTGTAAGGCAGCACGCGCGCATTCATAAATGAGTCGACCACTAGAATACACTTATTAAGAGTAACGCGGATAACTTCGCCACACAATCAAGTAATTACGGTACTCAGAAAGCTATGAATAACATGCAACACAAAATGAACAGAAAATCATGCAAACGTATACTGCGTCATATTCGTCACTTATGCCAAACTAGGCCTAAGCGCTGAAACAAAAATGGCGGTTGCCGTAGGCGGATTTTTTATGTGTTTGTACGTCTTCCTTTGTTTAGACACTAGTATTTTTCAAAAGTTTTCTTTGAGTTACTCATTCTTAGAAAAATTAAGGGGAAAAGTCTTTAAAATATTATTGGTATTCAAATTCGAGGGACCGTACAAATGCTGAATAAAATCCGCCTACGACAGCCGCCATTTTTGTGTCAGCGCTCAGGTCTAGTATTAAGGGGTGGTGACAAACTCATAACTGCACTAAACATGGTCTTCGTTGCTTATCAAAGAAGTCCTGCTCTTTGGAACCCTTCATCTTTTAAAATTGACAAAGTATGAATTTGCAATCATTGATATAGAAACTTACTGCTTTAAATAGACATTACTGAATAATCATTAATCTCAATAAAAGTCTAATTATTACATTTATTATTGCACTCATTCTATAAGTCAGTGAGGACTTTTTGAAAGATTGTTTTTAAAATGACTGTCAAAAGGCAAACCAGTTTACTTATGACGCTATAATTAACGATGCTATCTAAACTGCAGTGATGTAATTAAGACATTCTGGAAAAAAGCTAAAGAACCTTCAACGCAAATTGATTGAAAATCATGCAATATATTTCACATTTTAGCCAAAGTCATGAACATTCAGAACAAGGGCTTCATTATTTATTCAATGTATAGAAAAAGTGCTGTAGTTTGGGGCTCTTCAACATTTGAAATTGATCAGAAAACAACAACATGAATTTACAAACTTAGATATAGAAATACCGCTTTGAACAGACTGAATTAAATTACCATTAACTAAGTAAAATTTTCTTTTTTACATTTTTTATTATAGACATCAAAATTACAGCGATAACTTGTAACGACAGCTTTTAGCAACAGCTAAAAACAGTCCGAATTTTTATTTTAAGAGCATCACCACGATGAGATCTATTTTTTTTAACATTTTCAGGTGCAAAGTAATTATATTGGCAAAATACTGAAATTATTGGCTACCACCAGAATTTAGGAACAGGTAGATAAGAAAATAAAAAAATGCTTTTCTTTGCGTCCATTTTAAAATCAATTTGTTTTCAAAAATTCTCGCGAAACTTTGGCAGTTCGGATTAAATTAAGCTGTCGCCCTTTCAAAGGGTTAAAGGGCAGAGTCTAATGATCAATAATAAAACTAAACTAAATCTACAAATATAAATTAATCTGCTTTTAAATATCTCGGATAATTTCAAAACAGTTCGGAATTTTTTTTCTTCCTTTGCTTGATTAACGGCTTGATACTTTAAAGTATTAATTGAAAAGCTTAGATGATAAAGGTGGTATATGACAAAATAAAGAAAATTTGAGTAAAGCATATGATTGAAGATAATCAGTGATCCTCTACCATCTGTTAAATTACTATTTGAAAAAACATAATACTCACAGAGATTTTAATTGATAAAGGAGGCATTTTACAATAAACGCAAATAAAGATTTTGAACTTTACAGCTTATTCTCTCAAAATGATGATTGTGTCACTTACCACATTTGTCATCTGACCTCTTCAGTTATTTTAACCTTTAACTGATGTCACAGAAATTGTCACGTAACTAGTGTGAAGCGGTCTTTGAGACCGCTCCATCGAAAGATGAATAAAAGCCGTGATTAACTCATAGGATATTGTTTTTGCACTAAACTTTCTGTACAGGAGTGTAGTAATTAAAATTCACCTATTCAAAAGTCTCTGGTGTTAGATTTTAAGTTCCAAAAGAAACAAATTTTCAGTAGTGTTTGTAGATAAACTGACATTTGCAAGTTAAACTGTGAAAATTGAAAAAAATCACCGGTCTGTGAGACCAATAACATCAGTTAAAGGTTAAGCATAATCCGTTCTATTTTTTAAAATTAGTCTAATAATTAACAATACAACTAAAAATATCTACTTTTAAATATGGTTGAAACCTCCAAAACAGTTCATAAGAGACATTTTGACTAACTGTTTGAATCTAAACTATACCTTACCCATAACATCAATAATTTTTCCGGTTCATATCCTATAAAATGATATGTCAATGTGCATAAGCTACTATTTACAAGTTATTTACGAAATCATTGTTTGAGACAGAAGACATCATATTCATTAGTTTTGCATGAAAATTATCAACAACTAATGCTTACCCATAAATAAGATGCCATAATGATTAAGGATGATTTTTAATAATAAATAATACTTAAATAAAGTTTAATGTTATTTTGTATCATATGCATGCCAATAAATGCATGCGACATGCGTTTTCGCAATGTCATACCTTTGGAAAAAACATGAAATGCAGTTAAAAAATTTGACGACGATTTTTAAGATGAACATTGAATCTTATGAAAGAATTTTTTAAAACTATTTTTACTTTTATACTTATTCGTTTTTTACACCACTCATATTGTATGAAATAGTTTCTTTGTTTTCGTGAATACTTAAAAATCTTTCTTGTAAAGGGTTAATGCAATATTTTAACAACATTGTTTTCTGATTGAGGGTGTATGCAAACATGTAATGCAAACTCAATATGAAAAACCATCAAGATGTTTTAAAAAGAAACTCAATTTCATTCAACTGTCAAACAAGAAATATCGACAAATTACATAATATTCTAAAATTTTAGTTTATAGATCATAATTTGGCAAAAAAAACATATAGTTGGACTTCCTTTCACTTATTTTTTATTGGAATTCATTACATGAAACTGTAATGCGCAAAACAAGGAAAAATTATTTGATGTATTTCAAGTAATTAAATATTAAAACAATTTTTTTTTAATTCATCGAAATATTATCTATATTTTGGCAAATATCTTGATTTTTTTTTTTTTTTTTTTTTTTTTTTACTTTAAAAGGTCTTGGGACTCTTAAAGCTTCAAAATTTTCGAAATATTTATTTTTTTAGATGTTAAACTCCTATCTTTTCTAACATTTTGATATGATTGTTTCCTTGAAATTCCCATTAGAACAGAAATTATGGCTTTTATAATTACACCCGCTCAATAGCTAAAGCGGCGTTTCCAAAACTTTGAAGTCATTTTTCTCCAAATGATGTTTTTGGCATAACGCACAGGATATCTCAAAAACTTCTGAATATTTTTTCATGAAAATTTCAAAACATATGTTTCATGTTAGTCTGTATAAAAGGAAACTAAAATTTCCTTTTTATTGTTCAAAAATATTTTTTTAGGTGATTATACAGTTAAAATTAAAAAAAAAATTGCATTAGCTAAATACAACTTTGTATTAAAAATATAAAAATGCTTGAAATACAAATTTATTTAGATTCAGGGTAATTATTATAAGCTGAAGTATAATTAGACACAAAAATGCCATTCTAGTTGCAAAATTTATTTTGTATTCCTGCACGTAAGCTGTTATAAAAATTTTCTGCTCGACAAATGTGTGACAGTTTGGAGGCCCCTATAAATGCTAATTCAGCATCTTGCAATTTTTTAAAATATATGAAATGAAAGAAAATATTTATATCTTTCATACCAATTAAAATTGTGTTTTACAATCATATACACTTTAAGATATTAAATGCTGAAAATGGTCTCTTTTTTCATTTTTTCCAAATTTAAGAGTTCTGAAACCCCTTAAAATATTTATTGAGATATAAATAATTACGTAAATTCAGAGTAAAAAGAGGAACTTCGCATAAATATATTAAGCCTTTGAATGTCTTAATAGTTAAAATCTCTTATTTTCTTTGTTAATTTTTTTTACCTTATACTTCGTTCTGTGACACGCAGTGCAATTAATATATTGCTATTAAAATATTTATTGACTAACTTCTTGATACTTAACGTTAGTTGAGCAATAATAACGATAACGATGTACCGGCTGACATCCGATAAAATAATGTATCAAAACTTAGAAGAAACTAGTTTTAACTATTTCCGAAAGCATATTTTGAGAAAGAAGACATTATGGGGAGGAATATATCGTAAAATTTATGAATAAATAATATTTAATCCAATATCGTAATAACATTTACATTCTGCTTGAGTCAAACATATAATATAAACTCAAAGATGAAGAACCATCAAAATATTTTACACAGTACCCTCAATATCATGTAACTAAAAAACAATAGCCATTTCAGTTAAATTACAAAATATTCTCAAATGCTATTTTATAACCATTCTGTAATGATTAAAACAAATAATTTAACTTTCTCACAATACCCCTATTCCTTTCAAATAACTTCTTATTACATTAAATTATAATGTATAAAGCTAAGGAAACAAGTAAAAAATATGCGAAGTATTTTAAAGCTTTAATATCAAAAATAATTTTTTATCCACAGAAAATCCAGCATATTGTGGCAAGTATTGTTATTAATATTAAGTATAATTTATTTTTATTTAAGTGTAATATATACTGACTTACAAATAACTATATAACTTATGACGCTAAAAACAGACTTTGTAAAAATATATCAAGTCTCTTAAATCTCTGACAAATAAAATGTTTATTATTTCCTATATTAGTTTTTATTTTCTTCCTTAACAGTTATTCTTATCTTATATTTCATTCATGAAGCATAATTAAGACAAGTCCAAATTCGTATGTTTAAAATTTCCATGTGTCAAGAAAGTAGTAGTTCTGTATCATAAATTTTTATTAGAATTTAACTACTCCTCAATTCAGTTTTTGAAGGTATATAAACTATATATTACTTACTTAATAAGTTTACAATTTCTCTTATGTAATCCAATTTACTTAACAATTAAGTTTTCCATTTGACGCATCAAGATGTTTCACACAAGCTGTTATGTGCTGATTAACCTCAATATTTCATCATTTCTGTGTCAAATGTCATTATTAAATTTTAACTATCATTAAGTAAATTTAAAAAATATATTTTTCTTTACTTACTTAAAACTTTTTATTACTTTTTATTGTATATCCATATTTACTTAACAATTAAATTTTTCACTTGAAATTTTAGGATGTTTCAGACAAACTCTAATGCGTCGACTACGAAAACTTCTAGTTTCCATATGGCAGCAAGCTCCAATCACCGTCTTCTTGTAATCGGATTAAATCCCAAGTCCCTTTCAATTGGTGTCCAGCAAGGGATTATTTAAACCTACAGAAAACAGTCGCCTATATCCTGTGTTTGTTTTGAGAATCAGCTGTTGTTAAGCTAAGGATTTACTTGGAATAGTGAGAAAGATAAAAAAAATTAAGAACTAGTATATTTAAGCTATTTAAAAAGTAATTTAAATTTTAAAACTAGCCTCAATTTTTAACGGTTTTTAAATAGATAATTGAAAGATCTGAAATTCAACGCAAAGCATTTTATTTCAATAAAAATACATAATAAAACACTTGATTTTAAACAATTTATGCCGTAAATTTAGGAATGTGTGCATGAAATTATTGCACATTTAGTAGGACAATGTAACTTACCTTAGACAGGCAGATCTAAGCAAATATACAGGGTGATTATAAAAATCTATCCCGATATATGAGCCCCTAGCTATCATACTGTTCACAGAAAGTGCATGAAATTTCGGTTTAAAGTATTTTGAGATATGCACTGAAGAATCATATAAAAAACAACAGTTAAAATCTAACAGTTACTGTTACAGTGACAAAATTTCGAAGATTTCAAATGGCAACACCTACTTTTTTATTGGAATGTAATCTCCATTGTGAATAACCATAAATAGCGTTGGAACAGTACCTGTAGCACGAAAATTGCCGGCGCTGATCAGACTAAGAGCAAAAGTTAAAACAACCAATAACGACAGAGAAGCAACAGAAAGCCAAATATTTTATTGTGTTTCACAAATTTTCCATTTGGCCTTCTTCGCACGTGATGGCACTTTGCATGCTGCAGATGATGGATAGCACTGAAGCACGTACCATGACAAAAGGAATATGTGCCTGACGTCTGATGGCATCGTTCAAATCAAATTTCAGGTATACCCACATCCAGAAATCCATTGGAGTGAGATCGGGGAACCTTGGCGGCCACGGAAACATGAAATGGCGAGAGCTAACTCTGTCACCAAACTGTTGTTTTAAGAAACGTTTGACAGAAAACCTAGCACGTGGGAGAGCGCCATATTGCATCTACACGACGTCAGGTACAGCATTTTTCTGGTGCAAATTGGGAATTACGTAATCAGTCAACATTTCTATATAGCGAAACTCGTTACAGTACACGTTTGTAGACCTGCGGCAGTAACCTCTTCAAAAAAGCAAGAGCCAAGGATGAAGGTGCTTGTTTTACCACACCACACAGTCATCTTTTTCTTCTTGTAACGGAAGTGCAACCTCATCATGACGATTATTGTCTGCCCAGTGCACGCAGTTCTTCGAATCAACGTTACCAGTCAATGAGAAATGGACTTCATCGGTCTATAGAATGCGTAAACGGCAGCTGCCATCCTTGCCATACCGGAGGAGGAATTCATCCGCTAAATCTAGCCGTTGTTGCTTATCACCCGCTTGCAATATCTGGACACGCTGGAACCGATACAGAAACAAGTAGAGAACTGAGCGCAAAACCTTGCGGACCATAAAATTCGGCAACTGCAATGCGCGTGAAATACCGCGTGCACTTGCAAGAGGAACTTCGCTTATCGTCTCATGCACTTTTGCAACAGTCTCGACAGAAACGGAAAGTCTTCCAGGCCGAGATCGATCGTATGTGCAACCAGTCTATTCAAATTTGCATATGAAGTCCCGTACAGCTTTTACAGTACACAGGCCTTGGCGTAGCACATTGTTTCTGCGGTAGACATGCAATGCCCCTGTGGCATTTAGTCCGTTCAGGTAATAAATCTTTACAATTTCCCCACATTCTTTCCCTGTAAACGGCATGTTGTTCAGAGTGAAAGAAAGCAAGATTCGCGGCACGCATTTCACAGTGCTTTTTCTTTCACTTAGTGCGACAACGTAAGTCATGACGGTGTTTTACGTCGAACCAGAAAATCTACGTTGCGTACTTTGGTCTCTTGTTTTCGTTTCGAATGATCAGAGCCGAAGACACAGTGTGAAATGTAACTTCATTAGAAAAGAAAGTCGTCCTCTGGTGAGCTCCACAGGTTTCTCTTTTCTTCTTAGTCTGTCTAGCGACGGCGATGTTCTTGCTGCAGACACCGTTCCAAAGCTTTTTATGTTTTTTCACTATGAAGATAAACTTCTGAAAAAAAAGTAGGTGTTGCCATTTGAAAATTTGAAAATTTGATCACTGTAACCGTAACTATTAGAGTTTAACTGTTGTTTTTCATTTGATTCTTGAGCGCATACCTCAAAATACTTTAAACCAAAATTTCAATGAGTTTCTGTAAACGGTATGATAACTAGGGGCTCATACATCGAAATAGTTTTTTATAATCACCATGTATTATGTATTTCTTTTATCTCATTTCTTTTCTGAGTTATGTTTTGTCCTTCTCTTCCCCCAGAAAACGAGGGATATTAAGCACACTTTTAGACCAATTACTATAACATAAGAATAATATTGTCTGTATTTTCTTGTTACAGCGCATAAGCATAACTATTAATGAAATAAACCAGAAAGAAAAAAACATGCGTCCTCCATAGATTATGAAATGCTTCCTAATACTACCAGAATATTGTTACGAAAGTTAATTTGAAAGGTGATATCTAAATAAATATTTTAAAAAACAATTCAATTTAAAAAATCAAAAACCCGACTGCGAACTAATTACTTATTTCTCATCAATGTGAAACGATTTTTTTTTCAATTCCTACTATTAGCTCACACTCTCGCTATATATATCTTGTTCAAATTTTCAATCGTTAATAAAATACTTATTATTCATCCAAAAAGCTCAAATAATTTTTTTTAACTTGTAGTGGATGACACTTGATGTTAATCAAGTTTTTTTTTTCAAATATTAATTCATTAATTAAATTAAATTAATTTATTTTCAATAATCGAGAGAGCCCTCTTCTTGATCAAGGTATTTTAAGACCGATAGAGCCCTCTTCTTGATCAAGGCATTTTAAACGCCACTCAAGATGGAAGAAGAATGGGAGAAAAAAAATTATCTTATTGACCTAAGTAGGAATTGACTTAAAATATTTTTTATATTAATTGTTTATATTACTTACCTATTTTTTTTATTTGCTTGTATTGATGACTTTTAAGTTGTGTTTAATTGTTAGTTCCTATCTATAAAGACTGTTTTGATGAGGTCTATAGATGTCTATGATGGTTAGAATTGCAGTAAAGCTAGAGATCCTACATACACAACTTCCAGGTTGTATAATATTTCAACGGAGTTTCTGATTGTAAAATAGTAAATGAAACATTGTTTTCATTTTGAAAGACCTAACCAATAATATGCCACTCAATAGGTTGTATCCAAATATAGTAGTACGTGCAATATTGTGTGCACTATCTTGGCACTAATCAACAGATATTTGATACAACCCCTTATCTTTTTGCTTCTTTTTGGGAACAACGGATTTTGAGCTTATTCTATCGACGATAATTTTCAGAGTTTTCAAGCTATGATTTTGAGACTTTCACAAAGGTTGCTCTCTTCACTTAGCTAATACATTATGCATATTATATTTTGCTTGCATTCGCGCATGCGCAATGAAACATTTTTTAGTAAACCTGCTCATTTTTCATCCAATTTTTATTATTTTTTAATTCTGATTGCAGGGTATTATGTACAATTTTGTTTGTCATATTTTTAGAAAAGAACGTTTCTTTTATATTAAGAACTTAATTTCTCTACGAGTATACATGCTATCCTCATAAAAATGAACGCAGTATATTACAATAAGCCGCTTATTAATAACCTCGAGTTTGAACGCTTTTGCTACATTGGTTTTTACATGGTTATCCAAAAGATATTCGTTCTTTTTCAATTTTTTGACGGTCCCCTATGGGTTTCGGGGAAAAAATCTTAGCGGGAATATATGGCCTATACTATACTGTTTACACACCTGCAGTTTCAGGTTAATTCCTCATGTATTTTTCTAGATATTTAACAAAACGTCTAAAATCGCAAGTGACCGGTCAGCTTTGGCCATATAGTGTAAGTCATCGTCAATATACAAGCACGAGATAGCACAAGAAAATTTACAACACCAGAGAATTACATCCGGGAGCTCCACAAAGAATATGCAATGGAGCCAGCGGGAGTTGAACCCGCAGCCCACCTACACTGACAAGCGACTAGCGGTGTGATGCCTTACCCACCCAGTCACGGTAGGTCCAAATTTTTAGTGTATTACGAGGTGTGTAGGTCATATACAGGGCTGCGCGATAGAATCCGCAGACATTACCGTCTATGGATAGTGATTGTTGAAAATGGATTTTTACTTCGTCATGTGCTTTTCTAAAATATTTATTTATATCCTCATTTAAATGTATAAAAAGGATTTTTTTTAACTTGGAGTCTAAATAATTAAAAAAGTTTGAAAAAGTTGGAAATTGCTGCTGTAGATCCGTTTTGGGAACGGAAGGGTTCACACTCAATAATACATGAAAGTAAAGTTAAAGAGCGGGATTAAATACGCCGAACTATTTTGTTGAAAAACTACATTAATTATAAAAATTATAACAATAAATAAAAAATCTTTCCGTGGGACAGCCTTGAAAGGTCTTTTGTGTTACTGAGCACGTTCACATTCTCTGATCAAGGACTCTGGGTGCACTTAACACATCGCTTAAACGAGAAAAAAAATATCAAGAACTCATTAATTAGACATTGAATTTTTTTCAAGTCTGATAGAAAACGCAGAGGAAAAATTGGATGTAAGTGAAATTTTATCAAAAGATAAATAACTTTCTATGTCCGAAGACTAATAAAACAGTTTTTTTTTTCGGGGAAATTGATCCCTGTCTCATGTAAACTTTAAAGTCTTAACGGTTAAAATGAAATAGAATTATATTAAATCTGTAATTACTGCTGAAATTCCATTCACAATACTTTATAATGGCTTATTATCTTTTCGGTGGCATTTAATGATACTGGAATGGGTAACGAATTTTAAACTTAATAAGTTAACTAAATCTTACAGTTGATATTATTCGATTTATTAATAAAATTTCTAAGAATAATTCCTTCATCAGATAATTTGTTAAATAAATAATAATGTAACTTCAATGACAAAGAATACTCATTAAGAATAACAAAAATTATATTAATTATTTATCTGTCGTTGATTACGTTATTTCAAACTCTTTTTTTTATATAAAATTTATAATTTTATTTTTTAAAATTGTTAATTAATTTTTACTTTAATGAATAAAAAATACATCTAAATCCAATTTTTACTTCCATGAATAAAACATTTATCAAAATCAAAATCTTTTCCCTCTGAAAATAAATTTTCTAAATTTAGCTTTATATTATTACAACTGCACAAATTAAAACAAAATTTCTTAACATGTCTGCAAAACTGTATTGGTAGCATTTAAAGACTTCGTATACATTTTACATGAAATTTTATCACAGTATTGACAATGTAATCAAAAAAAATATATTTTTTAATATTTTTAAGTTAAAAATCTGATTTAAAATATTATGAAGCTAAACAAGCGCCCATCGCCTTTCTTTTTTTTTTTCAGCAGCGCTAAAGCTGAAAAACTGAAAGTAATAATTTAAGGATAGAATCTCCAAAATATTTTTAATGCATAGACTTTTAGAAATTTTCACTAAAGCAAGTTATTGAATATTCCACAAAAACAAATATTTAGATGTTAATGGAGATTAAATGATATTTTCCTAAATTCTCAAAAAACAAAGCTTTTCTAGACACGTTACAATCCAACCCAGTGCAGTAGAATATATTTAGGTGCTATCTATAGGCAGTTTTATGAAGCTATGACTTGTTCTGTTATGCCTATTAAAAGGCTACTATATATATAGATAGATAGATAGATAGATAGATAGATAGATAGATAGATAGATAGATAGATAGATGTGTGTATATATACAGAGAGAGGAAGTTTGAGTATTATGGAAAGGTCGGACATTTTCGAATACTTCAATATCTGGCCTGTACGGTGCTGCAGCCAAGTATAAAACTGCCAAGCGGTGTTCTAGTACTCCCATGATGCACTGCGTTTAGTTCTCTTTGAATACCTGTTGTTGGAGTGACGCTTTGAATTGAAATCTTATACTCAATTGTTTCAATTTTTTGCAGGTAATTTTTATAAAATTTGTATTAATTATAAAACCTAGTGATGTTAAACAAGTTCAGTATTAAGTTGAACAGTTATATTTATTGCTATGTTATTGAGTTTACCTCTGTACTAACTTGTAACGAGTGAAGAGGTTATTTTTTTTTTCAAGATGGCGTGTCGGGTAATATGAAATGCACTCTAGACAACTGTTTCAAAACGAATCTATTGAAGAAGAACAATCATTCCACTCTGACGTATCATTTAAGATGTGTTTTTTACCAGCTTGTACACCAAATGAGAAAGATGCAATGTGCCTGTTTTGCAATGGAAAATATTCCGAAGGGTGGAAGAGGGGGAAAGTGGATATAATACCTAATGTGTGCAATGCAGGCTCATGTGGACTCTGGTGGGACCGAAACAACAGACTACCTTTGTGATTTTTGTGAAAATTAAAACAATTTTTCAACGAATCTGATAGTTTATATCTGATGTACTAGTGATTCCTCGTTAAATAATATTGGTTATTCTTGTAAATCATGTCTTTTTTTCAGTTTTAGTATTCCTTACAACCTTGTTTCACATTTCTTGACTGGTTCATATTACCCGAAATGTGTAATTATATATACAATTTATAAAATAAATTTTCGAACAAATATTGTAACATGTAAAAATTTTAATAGAAATCGATTTTTAGAAACTTCAAATACGCGAATCAAATAAACATCTCATTATGCCAAGCAATTTTTAAGTTATGCTTAAAAAATCTACCCGCATCGCAATCCGTTTTGCATTGATTAAAAACGAATTTCACATCAGGAGTTCAAAACTTTTCCTGTGGATAATTCCTAAATGCTTGACCCAATGACTTTCGTTTGGATGTACGAAGGTAAAATTTGCGAAAAATCAAAATATAACGTCAAATTTAGGTATTAAGTTAGTATTTAAAATTGTTTATATTTTCAGTCGTTTCAATATTTTCAAATCTGAGCTCGCTCAGAAGTCACCACGATAATACAGGGTGATTCATAATGAATGGGCCAAAAAAAATAGCGCAGTGTGACTGCCGTAATGGATTTATTCAGCCGAAACAAATTTATTCTGCAACTACAATTATACAAGTTTTATTTGGTAACAGGGAAAAATCATCGAATGACGAACTCGCCGTTAGAGGCGCTGTTAAACAAAATGTCGTCCATGCAGGAGAAAGCGTACTGCGTTTTCGAATATGCCAAAACCTCCTCGGTAACTGTTGTGCAAAGACATTTTTGCACGAAATTTCGTAAACAACCACCGCATCGGCATAATTGTCCAGTCAAATTAGGAAAGTTTGCAGTAATAAATGCTACATTGATAAAATTTGGTACAGTTGTTCATTGATAGCTACTAATCACTAGATAAAAAGTCCTGATGGATAGGAAGTGAGCGGGGAGAGGGAGGGGCAAAAATAAGTTTCCCCCTCCCATTTTTTTTAGTTTTTTTTTTTAAATATCTCAGAAACTGTGGGTTTTCATGAAAAAATTGCTCTGACATAAATTAAAGAGCATAAATTTTCTACAAATAAAAGATATAAAAAGTGGAACCTCGGTATTCCGTCATTCACCGGACCGGAACCTTGACGGACTTTTCACAAAAAAAAACTTTATTTTTAAATTTATTTAATTTCTATTCAAATTTATTAAATATTGTCACAAAAAATAAATAAAATAAAACAGAAAACACTCCAATACTGCAATACTGCACGAGATAATGGCAGATAATTACTTAATGAAAGACAAATATTCAGCATTAATGAAGTGTTTATTAATGTGAAACATTATATCTCCGAGTATAATATACAGAGAAAACTAAAAATAGATTCATACTAATTTATAATTAAGTAGATATTATGTAATTATGAAGTAGATAAGTCTTTAAAAGGAGTTTTTATCATTCTGGTTTGATTTTTCCTTTAATATCATCATCAGTGGAAGTGCATGGGTTGTTAGGATCCATAATCATCACCTCATCTTCTTCCTTGTCCTGTTCATCTCCCCTTGATCCTGAAGACAAATATTTATCATTAAGAAAATTTTTAGGTCATGCGAAACTTTGTTAGTGCGACAAAACATAATAGAGAACAATGAAAACTACTAATTTATCATTAAGCAGATATTACTTACTGTTCTATTTTTTTCTTTGACACATCATCATCAGCTGAAGTGGATGATGCATTAGAAGTTGTTATCAACAGGACTGAATTCATAATCGCCTCCGCATCTTTTTCCTCATCATGTTGATCTACATGTTTGGGTGTAGCATTCAGACAGTCACCATGACAGATGTTGCAGATGATTGTGCAATTAATGGCTGCTATCCTGCATCCACACTTAGCTCCACACCCAGTAGTGCATTTGCAGAAGATGGTATTTAAGACAGCCTCAAGTGCGATTGAATCCTTAGTTGTTATGGGAATTAGACGATTCTGTCTTCGTTCCCAACCCAGAGTTCGGCCTTGTTTATCCTGGCCAAGCAACAGTTGTACCTGGTGGTACACCCGGAAAGAAAGTTGTCTGGCGCTCCTTCTGTTGGCGAGAGGAATGAAATGTCAGGTTTAACAATCGATACAGATTTTGCGAAGGAGTGGTAACGGAAAGTATTAAGAGATGTAGCTGTGGCGGGTGTTTCATACAATCTCAAAAAAAGTTGGTTTCCTGCATATGCAACAGCATCATTGTCGGATTCTCTGTTATTGAACACATTAGCAATTTTGTGTACGTCTTCTACTAATACTCCCAGATCCTCCATTTTCACATTTTTAAAAGCTGTGCCCGTGAATTTAAACGGCTTCAATGGAATAGCCACCAACTGCCCAACAGCCTCAGCAGTAGGCATTTTAGTTAATTTCGTGTTGGCGATCCACTTTCAATATGTGCTGGTGTTACACACTTTATGCCAACCATGGAATGAAATGTGTTGAGACCATCCAGCGTGAAAATATTAAAATCAGCGTTATCGTAAACAAACTGACAAAGCATTCCTTGTAAATCTGGTTGACCATGTTGAATGGCAGACATTTCAAGCTGTCGGGATACATAATAGGACGAGCAAAACCCCAAATTCGAAATTAGACGACTAAGTTCTTGTGGCCATACTTTCTGTCAAATAAAAAAATAGTACATTACGACTTAATAAGTAATGTCTGCTTAGTGATAAATTAGTAGTTTTCATTGTTCATGTTTTGCCGCACTAACAAAATTTTGCATGACCTAAACCTTTTCTTAATGATAAATATTTGTCTTCAGGATCAAGAGGAGATGAATAGGACAAGGAAGAAAGATGAGGTGATGATTATGGATCCTAACGACCAATGCACTTCCACTGATGAAGATATTGAAGGAAAAAACAAGCCAGAATGATAAAGACTCATTTTAAAGACATAATTACTTCATAATTACATAAAATCTACTTAATTATAAATTAGTATGGATCTACTTTTAGTTTTCTCCGTATATTATACTTGCAGTTATGTTTCACATTAATAAACACTTCATTGATGCTGAATATTTATCTTTCATTAACTAATTACCTGCCATTATCTCGTGCAGTATTGCAGTATTGGACTGGTTTCTGCTTTATTTCATTTATTTATTGTGACAATATTTAATAAATTTGAATAGAAATTAAATAAATTTAAAAATAAAATTATTTTTTGTGAAAAATCCGCCAAGGTTCCAGTCTTGTGAATGACGGATAACTGAGGTTCCAGTTTGTATACCTGTCATTTATAGAGAATTTATGCTGTTTAATTTATGCCAGAGCAATTTTTTCATGAAAACCCACCGTTTCAGAGATATTTCAAAAAACTAAAAAAGCGGGAGGGGGGAACTTATTTTTGCCCCTCTCTCCCCCGCTCACTTCCTATCCATCAGGATTTTTTATCTAGTGATTAGTAGCTATCAATGAACAACTGTACCACATTTTATCAATGTAGCATTTATTATGGCAAACTTTCCTAATTTGACTGGACAGAATCTGCCAAGGTTCTGGTCCCGTGAATGACGGATAACCGAGGTTCCACTTTGTATACCTGTCATTTGTAGATAATTTATGCTCTTTAATTTATGCCACAGAAATTTTTTCATGAAAACCCATTGTTTCTGGGATATTTAAAAAAAAAATGGGGGGGACTTATTTTGCCCCCCCCCCGCTGACTTCCTATTCATAAGGACTTTTTATCTCGTGATTAGTAGGTATCAATGAACAACTGTACAAATTTTTATCTCTATAGCATTTATTTCGGCAAACTTTCCAAATATGACTGGACTAAAAGGCTCCGGTCCCGTGACTGACGGATAACCGAGGTTCCACTGCGTTTACATAGCATTTTTTGCAGCAGAGAATTTTATGCTCTTTAATTTATGCTGCGGTAATTTTTTTAAGAAAACTAATAGTTTCTGCGATATTTTCAAAAACCTGAAAAAAGAGGGGAGGGGGGCTTATTTTTGCCCCTCCCTCCCCCCGCTCACTTCCTATCCATCAGGACTTTTTACCTAGTCATTAGTAGGTATCAATGAGCAACTGTACCAATTTTTATCTCTGTAGCATTTATTGTAGCAAACTGCCCCAAAACGGGCATATTTGATTGGACTATAACATAAGCAGGTGGGTGAAGCAGTTCCAGGATACCGGCTGCTTATGCAAGAACAAAAGCCCAGGACGAAAAGAAACAAAACCCGAAGTGGTTGAAAGAATTCGTGAACGCCCTCTGATTTTTTTTCTCTGGGGTTTCGTTAAAGACAAGGTGTTTGTGCCTCCACTTCCTCAGGACTTAGAGGAACTGAAGCAGCGGATAACTGCAGTGTTGAACTCCGTCACAGGGGATATGCTATCTCGAGTGTGGCAGGAGCTTGATTACCGTGTAGACATTTGTCGTGTCACCGGAGGGACACATATTGAACACCTGTAGAAACTTGAATAAATGTAGTTTTGAGGTAAAT
Organism: Maratus speciosus; assembly: GCA_963932465.1. Lineage (NCBI taxonomy): Eukaryota > Metazoa > Arthropoda > Arachnida > Araneae > Salticidae > Maratus > Maratus speciosus. The sequence continues at coordinate 411,439,575 of OZ010796.1, forward strand.
TTAAATTTTCTAAATATATTAATTACAACGTTCACAATCATGTTTTCTTTTTGTCCCATTCATTATGAATCACCCTGTATTATAATCGGAAGAAGCTTCTCGAATCGCTTGAAGACTTTCCTTGCCATTACGACACCCGAAGAAACGCCATTTCAGATTTTGCTCGGAGGAGTAATATTCATACACGGGACATATTAATTCCAGCTTTTCTGTCCACTTGAAAAGATTTATTATTTTTATTGCATTCTTTTTTCATACTTATATCCAAAGGAATATTTATACTATTATAACTAACTTAGATGGTAGCATAATAATATAATATATTGAGAAAACTAATGAAAATATTCAACTAAAATAAAATCAGAAAATACTTTTAACTGAGAAAAGTGACAATTGACGTACCCTGCCCTCCCTAAATCACGCCTTTACATACACACCACCATCCCACCCCTGTAGCCCTGACATCACTCCTCGACTTCTTAGAGGCCTAAATTAAATATTAAGTCTACAGAGATCAATAAAAAAACATGGAAGATCTTAAAACAATGATAACACGCATGATAGGGTAGGTTTCAACCGACTAACTCAAGTAGGTTATCCAGAAAAACGAGCAGAAGCTCTGTTCCATTGTTCCCTCAAATAAAGAATACTTTCAGAAACGTATCTTTTAATTTCGTTTATTCTCTAGTGTAAATCCTGAAAATTTTAAATAAAAATCTTTTCCTGCTCAAAAATTATTCTTTATTTTTTTCGAGGCACTGTGAAGCACCCAGTAATTATATATTTTTTTTTTTCAAAAAGCCCAAATATAAAATAATAGATAAACAGAACCTATTTATCTAAATTTTCCAAGAAAAACTATTATGAAACATCTTAAAAACAAGCTCTACTTACTGTCAACAAAGGAAATCTCTTCCAAATTGATTTCTTTTTGTTTTTTAAGGAAACAATTTTAGACGAAAGGGATTTAGAATTTAGCCTCTTCTTGAGTTTTTAATCTGTTGCTTTAAAGGATAGAAGATACGAAAAAAGTATTATTTTCGTTATGTTGATTTGTTTGCTACATTTATTTAAATTTTGAAAACGGTTAGGTATATCCATCATTATTCGTTATTATATTATGTAGTACAAATATTTATAGTCAAAAATATACTTAAAATATTTATAAATTATATTTTAAGGCAATGAGAATAGAAGAAAAAAAAATAAAAAAATTCACCTTTTGTTCAGCATGACATTTTTTTAATACAAGGCCTTTGATGCCATTTTAAAATGTCATCTATTTTATGGCACATTACCTTTTTAAATACATGATTATTTTCATAAATTAATCATTAGATAAAATGTTGTTACAAAATAAGTTCAATAATTGACAGAAAAATCCTTACAGATACTATTGAGCAACTCAAATACTCAGAATGGACATAAATTAGTTGGGCAAAATGAATGGTTTATTGTGCACAATTATACGGAATGAGAGTACACATGACTATGAGATAGTGAAACAGACAAAGTTTACCTTTTTTATAACTGTTTGATGTGGCTGTCCTTCATTATTTGCAAATGCCCCATTGATAAATCAGTTCTTGCTATATGTTGGTGAGCATGTTTACCACAATCTAAGTAAATGCAGTACTGATTCCTCATTTCAATTAAGAAATGGATTTTGGAAGTGGCGGACAGCAAACCTCATCAACAAAACTCCACATACTGAAATCTAGAGTTGAAATGGCTGCTAATCTGTGTGCCACGAATAATATCTCCACGACCAATCCAAACGAGGACTCCAGCAGTAAGGTATGATGTTTCTAATTCTCTCCCTTTTACTAATTCTCAAAAATCTAACTTAGTTGGATACGCAATGGTATGAGGAATTTCTGCCTGCCCTTTAATTTCCTCACACTCCTCATCAATCAGCAAAATTCAGGTCTACTAAAATATATTTTAAGTAAATTTACGTGATAAATGGTAGACTGACTTCTGTTTTATGGAATATCAAGCGTATAATTAGTTTGATCTATTATTCCAGTAATAGTTTTCGGTCTTACCCATCTCGGTCTGAACCGCCATCTTATTTGGCTTCGAGGTAGCTAGAAATAACACTTTATCTATATATATAAAAGCCTTTCTCTGAGTGTATGTCCTTTATACAAATCTTCAATTTTTTCACCGATTTGCACGAAACTTCCTGTACATACGTTTTAGAACGTGGAAAAGATCACTGTCTACTTTAAAAAATCGTCAGAGGACTATTTACCCCTTTTTTCTACCATCTTTCATAATTTAGCACTATAGAAATACCTCTTTTAAATTTTCAAATTCAACAGTTTCTTTCCTGATGCCACACACCTAAAAAACTGCGCAATAATTTTTAAAAAATGATAGCTCGAGTACTTTGTTTTTATAAGGTAATAAAAATTCAGACTCAATCGCTATATTTTTTCATTTTCTAAATTGTTGTCATTCTATTCAGGAAGTGCACATTTTTCTCATAATAAAATAAAAACCGTAACTAAATGTGTGTTCAAATGACGTAGTATATCTTCATTTGAATGATTTTGAAGCTAAAAAATCTATTTTAATACAGGCGTTTCAATATCAAGAAAATAATTTAGGGAAAAGATAATAATAAAAAAAATCGTTTGCTAGATATGACGTCAATTTCTGATTAACTGACACTGCTTTCTAATGATGTTTTATTCTAAAGGGATTGATTCTCTTGATCTTCTGAAATAATTCCTTATCATTATTCAAATTAACTCAAATTTCTTATTAACATTCAAATGAAAATACTACGTTCTTTTAACATACGTATGGTTCAAGTTTTTACATATATATTATGAAAAATGTGCATTTTCTATTTAGAATGACGTCGATTTCAAAAATGCAAAAATACAGCGAGATAATCTGAATTATTTTATTGTGTTGCCACACTCTAAAAAACGGCACAAATAATTAAAAAATAAAGGGCAAACACGTGTAGTTTTTTTTTCATAAACCAATACAAATTCAGTCCCTCTCGATATATTGTTCCATTTTTGAAACTGATATCTCTCTAAGCAGAAAATGCGGATTTCTCATATTTTAAATAAAAACTTCAAGGTTTTGCGAAAACTTAAAGCCTCCATTTAACATATTTGAAATTAAAATTTAACTAAAATATAGGCTTTTCTATTCCAAGAAAAGGGATCAGTAATACAAATCACTAAACACTTTCAATAAATTATGACGTCAATTTGGATAAATATGGCCTCAAACTGGCTCTAAAATCCGGTTGCTATGATTTATTTCCTATTTTGTTATAATGTTGTTTCTTTAATTATACCATTTAGGTAAATGTTTTAATATTTTAAATGCAGTGATAACATTCTACGATTTACATCAAGTACCATAATGCAAAATCTACTTTTATACGATTTATATTACATTGAAATTAAAACATAGCAACTATTTTTTTTTAGAGTTATCTTTCTCATTTTAAACAAAACTTCATAGATTGACGTCATTTTCATATTAATCGCTGTGGATTTGGATTTTATTATTAGTGTGAGTTTCCGTTTAAAAATAATAGGCAATGAATCTTAGGATACCTGTGTTTAAAGGTACCTGATATACTGCTCATTAACAGAACATAAATAAAAGTCGTTTTTAATTTGAAGCACTAATATATTTAGTGTACTTTTTAGATTTCTCAAAAACTACATGAAAAAGTATTTTTGGTACTTTCGTATTATAGCGAGCAGTTAATCGTGAATATTTTCACTATAATTCCTTTATAATCTGAGAAGCACATTTCGCTCACTGTGCTGATCGGTTTCTCCAAACGAATCTTGAATTAAATGAAATATATCGGTGAATTTGATCCGTCATTTAAATGCAATGTGGGTCTTTATCTGAAACGTCCGCATAGATGAAAACGTTACTAACGCCACTGCGCTATTATACTTTCTAATTTTTAAGACAAAACTTCGTTGTTAAGGGCCAAATTTTTTAGTTGATGATTTACAGTAGAATTTGGTTTAAGAATGATAGACCGATATGCAATATACTAAAACTATCTCTGAAAAATTATCTAACATTTTAAAAGGCTAATCATTCAGAATGGGGTTCAACTGATTAGTAACTTTTCAGCTAACTCTATAACAAAACATGTAGAGCAAAATGGGATATACTAAAACCATTATAGAAAAATGCGTGCATAGTAACAGCGCAAATTCCATCAAAATATGTCCAGTAGGACTTTTGAAAAGGGCTAATCTTTTATAATCGGCCTCATCTGATTATTGAACTTTCTTCCATAATTTTATATATAACTGCCTGACGTAAATGCAATATTCTAAAACTATCCATGTAAAATTATCCAAGAAATGGTGCAAGTTCCAAGGAAGTCCATTAATAAAAATCTTTTTTTAAATACTAATCTTTCATAATCGGGTTCACATGATTATAAAACTTTTTCCTATAATTCTATGACTAAGCAACATAAAACAATATGTTATACACTAAAACCTTTCCTGAGAAACTGATAGTCGCATTTAAATCCATTCAGAAGAACTCAAGTTATAAGCAGCCGGGGCGAAATTCCCATTTGCATTTTCTATACATAATAGATTATTTTGCGTAGTTAGATTTGATATCTGTTAAATTCGTTTTTTATATTATTTTATTTTATTTTGGCGTTTTAATTTCGTTTACCAATTTAGTTATGAAATATTACACGAAAACAAACAAGTACTGAATTATTTGCAGCGTTTCTGAGCAATTGAGTTACTCTTTTGTAATTGCACGCACATTTAAAAAATATCCATGCTTAAGAATCACTTTAAAATCTATAAAAAATCTATAAATTGACATAAACTTTTCAAACAAATATTATTGAAAGTTTTTTTTTTCTATTAGACGTTGGAACAATCGAATGTGCGATGTTTAGAAGTTAAATGTAGTAAAATCGAAATTTATGGATAGATTAGGTTGTTGTCACCAATAATATGATGAGAAAGTTACACATAGATATGCTTTTTCTTCATAATATTGCATTAAGAGCAAACGGGTTCATCTTTCGTAATGGTTTCGTTGGACTGCACGCACATTAAAAAATATCCATGTTTGAAAATTACTTTCAAACCCATTAAAATAAAAAAAACTGAGATAAAATTTTCAAATGAATTTCATTTGAAAGGAATTTTTGTTCTGTTCGACAGCTTGAAAAATTAAATTGTGTGTTGTTTAGAAGTTAAGAAAAATTGCTGTAAAGGAATAACTTGTCTGTTAGGTCGTTGCCATCAACAGTATAATGTCAACGTTACTCACTGACATATTTTTACTTTATAATGTAGATATACGCCATACAAACGAGAATTTCACTATATGATATGCCATTTGGTGGATTTGTTTTTCGTATTGTCAGAAAATTACAATTTTTTCTGTTACACCAGACGAAGAAAACGGGCATTGTGATATTAAAGCTCAGACATTCTATTATGGTGGCGAGACAATAACATATGTTTTCTAATTGTCATTTTAATGATTTGTGGACGGTAATGCACAAATCTCAGTTATTGTGATTACTATAGTAGTTCATTTTAATTTATTATTTTACAGGTCTCTTATAATTGACACGGGCGAAGCCGGATAGTTCTGCTAGTCCCCTATATTAAGGCTCCGCTGCACTAAAACTCCCCGATCACGAATTCCCATGTTAGCCTATGGGAAAAATTTTAAGCGCGATTACTCAATACCTAATACAATTATTAAAATACCGTTTTCAAAATCAGAAAGTAGACGTCGGATGCCGATGATGTGCGTTTTTAAAAATTATCTCCGTAAATTTTAAGTACATAAAAAATCCCTATAAACTTTTAAATGTCCATTTGAATAAATTTTATCATCTTCTTAAAAATACTTAAATACGTATTTTTAAAATTATATTAGGAAATGAGTAATCGCGCTTCAAAATTTTCCCATAGGTTAATATGGGATTTCGCGATCGGGGTGTTTCAGTGCAGCGGCCCCTTAAATTGTTTTACGCGCCAATTCTTGGCAATGTTTCAATCTATTACTCAAATTCAAAATGTAATCTACTAAATTCTGATCTACATTTTCCTTTTCCATCCAATTTTCATATACAAGATTATGTGGCATTCGTAGATTTTTCCCATGAATTAGCTCGGCAGGGCTAAATCCTGGTCTATTTAGGAGTGACACTCCACAAAGCAAATAAAGCCATTGACAAGACTGCCTCCGAATCATTTTCTGACTCCAAAACAAAGTCTTTATCACCTTTTTTAAGCTACCATGCGTCCGTTCTATGCTATTCGATTCCGGATGACAAACTGAGCTAAATATCCTTAATACCGAACCTATCAAAACATTCCGACGTCAACTCACTTGTCATCTTCTTTTGTACGTTAAGAAAATATTTGTATTAGCTCCTCAATTACTGACGCAGAACTTAAATTTTCTACCATTATAGTATCCGGATATTTAGACGCAACACAAATTGATGTAAATTAGATATCTATTATTTTTCTCGCTTTGGGCAAGAACGTTTTACAACATGAAAAGTGCTCAGTATACTTCAACATGAACACCATGCATTGCTTGGAAAATCTGTTGCTCTGTTTAACCACTTCGCGACGAGCATCTCAGATACGACTTTTTTTATTTTAAATAATGGTATTTCCCTATTTATTCGGAGAAATTCTGCAATTAGGTAATGCGAAGATTACTGTTCGGAAACACTGGTCACTGGTGCTTTAAAGTAAGCATCGTACGCACATTTACTCGCTTATACGTTACTCTCGTTCTGAAGATTTTAATATGTTAATTAATTTGAAATCTATACGCAGTGAGTTTAAATCGTTCAAAAACAACTTCCATCCTCTCATGCATGGCAACCTCGTTGGAGTTTGTATTGAAAAGCGACATCCTCTCCCTCCCCATCGAACAATGCAAGTGTTATTTTTGTTCCTGTTTCACATTTAAACTTTATATAAAGATAATAATGCTTGTGAAATACAGCAATACATAGCAGAGCCATCTGCTTTTCGAATATTCAATTGGAAAATCGACCTTTAGGAAAATGCTTTCTGTTCTGCACGAGAGAAAGTTTCTTCAAAGAATTTCTCCTTGTGAATATAAACAAGAACTTGACCAAAAATGTCTTTTTTTTTCTCATTTTACTTTTTACTTTGTGGTAAAGATGCTTAATGTTTAAATTGTCACAAACACTATTTAATAACACTTAGTAGTCATTTTTTAATGCTTATAAATATTATATCAGGGTGGTTTTGTAATTTTTCAGTAAATGCAAGATTTTAAAATTTTCAACATTGTTTGTTCTTAATAATCCATTTTAAATATATTTTCACTACCAAGTAATAGTTTGCATTCACTTAAATATAATTTATTCGTTAGAGAGTTAACCCTTTCGTGGGCGGTGTCTTTAAAAGGGACACTTAATTCTTATTTTACTATCACCCAGAATATTTAATTGAAATTTTTCTTTTATAACGTAGTTGAAAATAAGTTTGTATTTTCTAATAAATTCGTTTATAAATTCTGGTGTCAGTCCATCATTTCATCAGTTTATAAACAGAATTACTCCGCGTCAGAAAGTGTTAAGTACCGTAGACTTTAGAAATCCTAACTGAATACGGTAGCGCCAGCGTGGTGACTGGATTTACTGTGACTGTGACTAAAAAAAAAAAAAATCGTGGCAGAAATATTCTCCTTTAGGTTTACCTGTATTTTTGTGATACGAAGTATATTCGATCTCTGGAAATTTCTTAATCATCATTTAAACGATTTTCTCCTTGATGGAACAGTATAAAATTCACATTTTCGCTTTTAAAACATTTTCTGTAAAATAACGGAAAATCTAGTGATAATTATTTAAGGTTTATGAAAATTTGGAGAAAGCTGAAAAAAATCTGACACGCATTTTTGGGAAAAACTCCGAATTGGGGACGTACTTCTTCCTCAGAAGATCTCACGGCCCATGGGCCTTGACGTCACGGTAAAATAGCTCTCTGGCTTCCAATATGGGTTGGTGATATCAGCAGTCTCCGGACTTCTTGGTCCTAGTAATGAACATAGTGTGAATATTACCATGTTTGTGCGCATCCAAATAGCGATTATGTTTCTTATACTTTTTAATTATTTCAAGAATCTTGATCTATATTTCTATGATAATTATTTTGTAAGTTTCGCTGAAACTAACAAATTTGACTATATCTCCTTTACAAAGGTTAATTAATGTATAAATTCTATTTATAAAATTCAAATAAGATATTTAGATGCTATTTTTTAATAATAAGCAGTTAGGACATAAATCACGTTAAGCAGGATTTTCAGATTTATAAAAATAAAAGTATTAGTTCAAAACTTATTAGGAAATATGCTTCAAGTGTTAGTTATGACCAACCCTGTAGATTATTTTGAAATTTTTATTCATAATGCAGCTTCACTTGTGGCCGTTTTTTTAATCGATATTTTTTATTTTTTAAATATATTTTTCATGAAAAGTAAATACAACTTAAATTCTATATCAATTAATGTCAAAATTACATAAATAAAAAGGTATACAAAATATATCACTTTAATTCATTAGATATTTTAAATCTTTTACAAGAATTAATAATACAATTTTAAGCATATCACAATTATGAATAACTGAGTATATCTTCATAAAGAGAGTAACAAAAATACAGGAAAAATCCTTCTCTTAATCCTTATCTTATTTAAACACTCCTTAAGAGGGTGTAATAATGGCTCTAAGCTTCCAAGAATAAAGCCTTCTTTGTGTCAAGAGTTTAAACCTCTGTCTTTCACCTATATACTAAAAGAAACGTCGCAAAATTAACGTTACTAATCCAATATTGTATTCGAAGAAAAGGCACTGTAACAAACTAATAAATTCTTTAGTGAGAAATTCTAATATTATCTTTCATCCAAATAAATATAGGTACAGAATAAATCGGAAATAACATGTAAGAAAGGCATTATTTCAAAATTTAAATTATATTTTTAGTACATGGATTAATTTTTCAATTACTTTAGAGTGACTTAAAACAGATAAACTGGAAATATGAATTTCATTAATCTTCGTTTTAAAACTATTTGTGTTTATTTATAAAGACACTAAATGCTTACTTTATAATTATTGTATAATTGCTGGGATTGTGAATTGAAATTATATGCGAATATAGTTAGTTACTCAGGAAAATACTTACGCATTAAACCCGTTGCGTTGGGTTTCCTATGATCAGGAAATTTTTGGGAGAGAAAAAGATGCGATTCTACAGATGGTTATCAAAATAATAAGACCGGGTACCATTATGAGTGGTGTCTATGAATGGGTTTCTTATGCTCTATCTTCAGAGAGCCGATATGAAGTGCACGCGTTCTGGTTTTGTGTATTTCGAAAATAATGTCTTACCTTTCAGACTTTCATTGACGTAAGTCTGTTGAAAGATATAGTCAACACAACCGCTCGGATATTAGTAGGTGTTTCATGAACTATGGTCTTCTCAGGCATGACAGCCTATTGAGTAGAAGGGAAAACATTCCCAGTGAAGCACAGTAGTGGACAAAACCAAAGTTCAGCGAAGAAAACAGTTTTGCGTTGAAGCGGATTGTGGCATCGAAAATGAAGACCACTGCAGCAAAAGTGATTGAAGAGCTCAACGAGCATCTGCAGGATCTAATACCCATGATTACAGTTTGGAGAGAACTGTATAAAAACTAAATCTATGGCAGTGAAATTATTCCAAAATCACTCATTACTCGTATAATTTCAAAACGTCAGCTATAGTGACGACAAGGGCATAAATCATGGTATTGGTCATTCTCACTAAAAGGTACAAAATAGCAAGAAAAAAACCTCTTTTGTAAAAGTATGTAAAAAAATCTTTAAATACTCATGTATGTTTTCCTTTATGCTTATTAAATAACCATATATTTGGAGTCAAGTTTACTATTTTATTTTTTGCAAGCTTTTGATTTTTTTAAATTTTAACATGGCCGCGAAGGCCATGGGAAGGGACATTTACATTTCAAAAAATTAAATAAAAACTTATTTGAGTAACTGTTGGGTGCAGTTGGTACATATTTATTTTTTATAGTTAAACTGTTAAGTGTCATTCACACAGGAAAGGCAAAAATGGCTAAGAAAATTGTTTTAAACATTTGAATTTGGAGAATGTAAGTTTTTGAAAACAATACGCACCAGGATTTCATTACTTTTCCATTTTCTCTTTGTATATTAGACCTCCTTATATACACACAATGTTGTATTAATGTTTGATAAACTAGACAATATCAGTAAAAATGATTATGCTAAGTCGATGGACGAGACAAAATTTAAGTTTTGAATTTTTAACTACACTGGTTTTCAGTTTTCTAAAATGGTGCATTTCTTTTATTAAGGGTGTATTCGAAAAAATATTTTTCCACCCTCAACAATGCGAAATTTTCTGAGACATTTTCAGACTCATTTTTAAAAGTAAAAACACGAAACTTGCTAAGGTGATTTTTGAAGAGATGTATAAGATGCCGTGTGATTTCATTTTTCGCTCAATTAATTAGAATTCGATTTTTAAACAATTATTTTCTCAGTATGACCATTTATTTCAGTCCCAGACCTCCCGCTTCGGAAAATTCGGTTCACAACGCCAACTTTGACAGCACTTTTTACAATACTTTCTGCATTTATCAAAAAATGGACAAGCACGACACATTATATAGTTTCTAAATAAAACAATTTTCCAGTTTTATGCGTTTGAGGGCAAAAATGAATTTAAAAATAAATCGGAAAATAAGCAGTTTAGATTGGAATACACCCTTAAATACAATGTTAAATCTGTCTAAATTTTTATATTTTATTCAGTTTCGACGACAGAACGTGGTAAAATAGGAAGAGTAATGGATTTGTTTATTTCTAATATCTGCTATCTATTCGAGATTTACTTCTTATTAAAAACAGTATGAAGTCTTGCGTTATAATGCAAAGGAACCAGTTACTTTTCTTCCAAAATTTTAATTTGAAACAATTAATCCTTTTAGTCAGTATGTTTCTATTTTCTAGTGAATGTCCATTTTTCCAATGCAATTTATATACCAATATGAATAGCATTTATTCTTTGCTGATGGTTTAACCACGAAATCAAAGTTACGGATTTTCTTCAGTAATTTCCGATATTTCCACTGGGGATGAGTATCTGAAATACTATTTTCCACCTTTTCTATACAACGGTGAGCAACTCAGAAGTTCAAGAAGACACATTGCAGTATTTTCAAAAATAGTACTTTAACCGTTCAGTGGTTGCGATGCTAATTTTTGTACATATAAGCTTGTGTCGTACTTTAACGACACAGTAGTTAAGCAATTACAAATACAAGATGTTTCATAAAAGTAATAAGAGACATGCTAGAAAGTAAATTATACATATCAGTAGTGAAAACTAAATTTTAATTTTGGTGAAAACAAAGTTTAAGAAAGATCATTATTATCACAAAATTTACGAAAGCACGCTTGCTGAATGTTTAAAGACAAATTCTTTCATCCATCATTTTTCCAAGCTTAAAACAGAACTTAGCGCATACACTGTTTGTTTCATTTGTCAATAGCAAAGAAAGATCAAAAGAACTTAAATATGCTATTTAAAAAAAAAAAAAAAAAGAACTGATGTCCAAGTATGCACACAAATTGTTTTATTTACGCTATTTATTGTTGTTTTTGTTAGACAAAAAAGAACATATTGACATGCAGACAATATCAACCTTTCGATATTTTCACGTTTATTCGAAGCAGAAACCTTTAAAGCAGAACCCCTAAAATCTAAAACCTTTTAGAACTAGGACTATAAGAAAGTAAGAGCAGTCATATCCTTATGAAAATACTTCCGCGCTTATTTTTGTTTAAAAAAAAACCTCAAATTATTTTGAACTTTGACTTTTTAAGTCATCATCATTAATTTTTTTTGCAATTACTTTCCGTTATAGCATATATTTTCTGGCAACACCTTGATATTCTAATTAGACAGATACTCTTAATAAATTCTAATGATAGCATTTCTTGTGATTAGAATCGTTCTTCTTCTGTTTTTTTTTTTTTTCGGTAACCCATTTGTCATCTCTCTAGAACAAATCTATGAATTTAAATTAACGAATCTCATCAAATTACTGTTTTCCCTCTCTTTCAATCAGGAATTCACGGTGAAAGTCAGATAAATAATTATGAAGTAGACTACACGTTCATCATCAACGCTCTTCAAAATTTAACCTTGACCTACATATAATATTCCTACCTCAAACTCTAATAATCATGAAAACACATCTATTTAACAACCTGAAATTACATAATCGACAAGAGGCGAGATTTAATTTTTATTAGAGTTGAAAAATCACGAGAAATTTTTTTACTCTGTGTATAGGATAGTGATTTGTGATTTATTTTGTGAAGAAAAAGCGGGGTTAAATATTCTAAGTGTAGAAAGTAACAAAAAGTAGACATGGTTTTCGGCTCTTTTTATAGATTTGACAAGAAAAGGTACTCAAATGGTTCGAATGAATGTTTTCGAAAGTAGGCTCATTCGAAATAACATCTCGAGAAAGGCTAGATGCGGAAGCGGAAATACGAGTGTTTCTTTAGTTGTTCTTGACAGTTTATTCTTTGTGTCTTTCTACCAACTTAAATTCATTTAATAGTGTTATTTTAATTCGAACTTTGTATTTGGGATAAAATACTAATGTGTAAGGAAATAATAATGATATGTGATAGATAAATAATAATAATATTAATAATAATAATAATGAATAATGAATAATAAAAATAATCATAATCATAATCATAATAATAATAATAATAATAATAATAATAATAATAATAAATAATAAATAATAATAAAATAATAGTAATAATAGTAAATAACAATAATATGTATGGATAAAACTTTTCTGAGGGTATCCCTTCTTCGTTACAAAGTCTTTTACAAAACTTCGTTTTAAAATTTTCATTAAACAACCTAAATTAAAACTGGCTTCGTTGATCTTTCATTGCTCCTGATAGAAGAATTTTCGAAAGAAAAGTAATCACACTTGGTACAAACTCGATGAGTACTATCAATTTATACATATTTCACTCCCTCCCATTTTCACCCGAACTGGTTGAGTACCTTCCCTTGTTCACCGTATACTGTTAATTTGAATTATCACGAGTCCTGAAATTTTCGTAGGAGTCAGAGCTCAAAAGTATGGTTTGCAGGTTAATGTATATTCCAAGGGACTATAATCTCAAAAGCATGAAAAACTAATATACTTTCACTTTACAACGTAATAAACTAATTACTTCTCAAATGGTGTCAGACTTTTTCGAAAATACAACTTTATATTCGTATATAAAATGCTTAATACTTAACGCGAAATCTTTACATGAAAAAAAGTGAATAAAGTGTTTTTCTTTCTTTTCTCGATTTGTGCAGTTTCAAGGAGATTGAATAAAGTGAAAATACTGCGAAGAACACACTCCTAAAAGGCATTTAAGGGAAGTTAATACCTTTCGGTACCCAATTTTGCTCATAATAACACACTTTTTACTATTAAACATAAATAAATTTTGCATATTTTGGAGTGTAATTATTACAGTTTCAAGAATAATATCCTAGCTCTAAAAAATTGCCACAACAAATTTAATTTCAATAACATATATTTTTTAACAATATATAATGTATACACAAAAGTAAAAGAAAAATTAAATACTTTCTTACAATATAACTTTTGAAAAATACATAAGAAAAACTAAATTTTTATATCAAATTGAAACTAAATATCACCTTTATTCTGTAAACCTAAAACATTGAACTTATCAAATGTTTTATATTTTTTTAATTAAACATTTAGCATGATGAATGCTTAAATTTTTAAAAGAATTAAAATTTTTTTAATTTATTATAATTTAAATATAACTTTTCTTTTTCTTTTGTGTATGTACGAGGGTGAGTCGGAAAATAAGTTTCCCCTGCCAACTGTGGACAGATGTGTGCATGAAAGACAAAAAATGTAATGAAACTTTAAAGATAAGACGTAACTTTATTTTTCTACTTAAGTGCCAAGTGATTTGAGACATTTTCCCTTTATAAGTTTCATAAAGCTTTCCAGGAAAAAAACAAGGCTCTGCATACAAAAGAAGCGTTCAACGGCTTGTGTGACTTAAGCATTGCTTACAAAGAAGTAGACAAGCATTGGTTTCGTCTCTAGTGGCCATGCACGTCTGTCCATGTCTCGGTCTGTCCAACACTTGCTGACGCGCCTCACTGAATTGGCGGCACCATCTCCGCACCATTTGTTTCGAAATCACATCTGGCCCATAGACTCCCACATGGCGGTTATGTACTTCTGCTCCCGATACTCCACGTGCCCATTCATAGCGGACAACCGCTCTCACTTCCTCCTTTGACCACGAATTCACAATGCACTTTCTCTCCATATCTACCGGGAACAGAATGATACAGAGCCCTGATTTTTTCAAGGAGCGCATTTTGAAGCTTATAAAGGGGTATGACAAATGTCTCAACTCACTTGGCACTTATGTAGAAAAATAAAGTTACGACTTTTCTTTAATGTTTCATTACATTTTTTGTCTTTCATACACATCTCTGTCCACAGTTGCCAGGGGAAACTTACACATCCTCCGACTCACCCTCGTATGATATATTGTTAAAAAAAATATATAATTTAAATTGCAACTGTTGTGGCAATTTTTTAGAGCTAGGGTACTAACAATTTCATTCCATAATATGCAAAACTTATTTATATATGTTGAATTGAAAAAAGCGCGCTATGAGCAAAATTGGGTCCCGAAAGGTACTAATTCCCCTTAATGAAGGGAGAAATAGTGAATAGTTAATATACAGTTTAGCTGCATGAAATCAGGGTACACATGGAGCCAGTTTTATCTCGCTGATGAGCTGTGTAGTAGGGTACAGTTTTCTGTGGTTATTGTTAATTTAAGAAATTATAATAGCTCAAGTAATAAAACAAGCTCAATTTGATAGGAAATTGTAAAATTCGAAATTTAATTTTTGTAGAGCCTCGTTTTGAGGATTCTTCAACTAGTCAAATATTCTTTTATCTAGCACTTACGTAAAAAAAAAAACTTTATACAGGGTGTCCTACAAGAAGGTAGACCCGAAAAATGTTGGTTGTAATTTTTAAAAAAATACAGTAATGTGCATTTTAGCTGTGTTTGGAAGCTCAAGCAAGACTTTGCACCTCCTGTGACATCTTCATTTCTGAAACATACAGATAGGACATGTAATTATTTTGTTTTATTTCGCCTTGTACTTTTTTTCAAGCCAATATTTTGCTTGACTGCTTTGTAGGCAAACACCCTGTATAGTAATATTTTTTATGATCATCCAATAAAGGATTTAATCAATAAAAGCGAAAGAGAAATCAACTTTTATGCTTTCTTATATAAAATATTATTATTCTAACTTTACACGAAAAAATATGGTATTTTCACTATTTCATACTTGCATATTTTACGTAAATGTATTTTAAAATAAATCACAGACCAAGGTACATTTTATTTAAAAAGGTATTCAATCTTTTTTCCAGAATATAGTTTGAAATATCTCAATGGTGCATAACGGAAATATGCATTTTTCATTCACATTAAGGAAAAAATTGTGAATAGCTGTCACTTTTCCAAAGCATTTATATTGTATTTCTCAGAAGTTCACCCAAACCCGGTTACTATTATATTACAAAATAATGGGGTGAAAAGCGCTGACAGAAAGTACAGCTTGTTAAACTCCAGACTCCCAAAAAGGTTTCTTTCTGTTTAAAAACGCATAACATGCGACCTCATTTTCTAAGATTTCTCGAATTTTTCTCAACTTTCAGAATATGTATTTTTGAAAAAAAAAACGAAAATTTTCGTTTCGCACGTACATTGTTAAACGTTTGCAGCAAACTGTCTTGTCATTCGACCGTTTTATAGAAAACGGTTACATAACCGTAATTTAACTGTATTTTGACCATAATATGGGCAATAATATGATCAGAATATAATAAATTACGGTTATGTAACTGTTTTTCGTAAAAACGGCCCATACTTTCTAATAGTGAGAAACTTTCACTTAAATTTTACAATTTCCTCTAAAAATGTAATTACATAAGACATAAAAATTCTTTTACAACAGAGAGAAATCTAATATTAAAAAAAAATAGTTAAAAACCTCCATTAGTAGTAACTATGGGTATTTTAAAGAGAATAAACACATCATACATATACGAGGATAACACTGAAATTTTTGAGGTAAGGGCAGACGATATGAGCCAAAAAAATATTGGTGGGATATTTCAATTTGAACTCTTTTTTTGTCCACAGACGATAATTTGTGGTAACAGTTGCAATTTATCTACCGTAGAGTACATTTTGAACCCTTAAATGCCTGATTTTTCAAAAATCATTGTAATAATGTTTTTCGGCTTTCATTTTTTAAATAAATCATGGGAAAAATACTTTAAAAAATCCTATTTTGTTTTAAGTATGGTTTACGTCTAAAAAACAGTTTGTTACTAATCGGCAATGCTGGTCTTTAATTGAAAAAATAATTTACCTTGATAAAATTCTATAATATTAAACACACAAGAATTTTAGGAACTATAATAAGAAATAAATTTTACTTGCTCACTGCAGAACAAAATAGGGTATTTCGCAAGCTTCCAAACAAAACAAAAAGAACATGTAGCAACAATTGAAAAAACAAATCTATTTTTATTCTTAAACAGCACAAGTGTTGCCCTCTACATGTTGAAAATCGATTTAATAATATTTCCGGAATGTATTTTATTGGCAACATTAGGCATTATAGCTTCAATATTTTTCTAATAGTATTTTAGAAGTCTAAATTGGGTATGTTGCCGAAAAGCAACACCAGGCATTTAAGGGTTAAAGGAAAAGAAAATGGAGTTGCCGCGGGAGCATTATCGAGCTATGATTTTTAATTAATTTAAAGTGTGTGTAATTTAAGAAGAATATCCTCAACGTCTACAATTAGAATATGGAAATGAAACTTCATCTCTTGTCACTGTACTTAGATGGTTTACATAATTTAGAAGAGGCTGGGATTCTCTGCTGGATGAAGAATACACAGAAAGAACTTTGTACACTGTAGTTCCAGAAAATGTATCAGTCGTATGAAAAATTTTAATCGATGATAATCGCAGTACTTTCCCAATGATACGGAAGGAACTTAACATTGGATCCATTGCTATGCATAAAGTTATTCATGAAGAATTGCACATGCAAAACACAGTGGATTCACCATAATTTAATAGAACACCAAAGAGCGTGTCAGAATCAGTAAAGAAATCCTAAGATAAGTTAAAGATAATCGATACCGCATTATTCCCAAAATAAAAACTGACTGTGAGAAGCACATACCTTTTTCTTGACGTTCCAAAATGTCAAGAAAGTAAAGTGTAGGTGTTTGAAGATGGCCCCAAACCAACAATGGTGAAAAGCAACAAGCAATGGAAAAAAAATAATGTATGCCGTGTTCTTCAGAAGTACAAGGCTGGTCAAGACCATAAAGCTAGAGGGACAGAAGAGAGTTATAGCTAACTGGAACGCCACTAAGTGTATGTAAACGTACACAATCCCACATACATATGGATATAAAAGTATGCTTATTTTTAATATAGGTTTAGCATATCTATTCGCCATGCTAGAATTTGGTTAGAGATTCCTAAGACACTGGTACATAAAAATATCCACTGTGAATAAATTGCAAGTTGTTCAACAGATTATTTTGAGCAACCGAATAACAGATTCTCTAAAACTCGTATTCACTATCTATCTCAGCTGCAGGTTAACGCGAAAAACTCAGTCGAACGCTCAAATGATATTTACCATTAACCATATTGAGCATGATCACGGCTGAAGTCCAATCAGTTTAACCATGAATACCATTTGAGTTTACGCGCTTAACCAACAGTACAAGTAGATGGTGAATGCAAGCGCTAAAAATTAATGGTACTTGTTTTACAATTCACTTTATACTTTTCATGTTGTAAACAACTTTAGTAAAATATTTATGTTGCTGAATAAAACCCAGTAACAATTATTTTCCTCACGTATTCCGCATTTTTTGTAATCCATCTTTATCCAGTGATTTTATTTATGGGCATTCTTTAGTTTGAAAATGTCTCGGAAAAAGTAGATAGAAAATGGTTTTAAAATAATCGAAAAATATTTTACTCTTCGTCATTTGATCGTCTGGTGATTATTAATTCTTTTTTTACATTGCCTTTAAATTCAATATTAAACACGTCAGATCAAATATTTTGGATCAAGTCGATCGTATAAAAAGTTATGTAAACTCGACAGCAAAATTTGAAAAGTATGACACTTAAGCGTTTTGACATCTACGGTATTCAAATCAAAGCATATCTATTGTATCTTTGAAAATTCCGATTTTACAAATTCAGCTATTTGATATTTTTCAGATCTTATGTTTTTGAAACATTCAGGAGATTTCAAGCAGCATGTCAAAAAAGCTATGTCTTTCCTTTAAATGTTCTACTGATTTTTTGAAAAATATTGAAATCAGCGAAGCAAAACAGTATTTGAAGGGGAAATTTTCAAAGAAAAATCCAATCATGTTTAAATAAAATTTTAAATAAACATACTATTCTTTTAAAAATTACTCAAAAAGGGCAAACGGAAACTCTCCACTTCTTTAAGTACAATTATAGCATAAACAAGTGCAACATCTTGAAAAATAGGTCATAATACGCAATAAAAATTACCTTGTCTACAGATAAAAGTATAGCATCATATTACTTTATTCTATGGGTTATTGGTTTCAAGGGAAATTGAGTCATTTTTCACTAAAATGCAAACTTAGGTCCCAAAGAAATTGGGACTCTGCGAGGCATTATTTTTTAACTTTGCTTTTTACTTATTTTTAAAACTTTCAGCTTTTTGGGGATTTACTACTTCCCAAGCTAAGCATTAAAATATCAACTAGATTTCGCTTTGAGAAATGCACTCAAATATCGCCTCCGTAGTTGTCCCACAGCCTGATTAAATTACTTTGGCATATTATGCTACTTTATTCCCTACTTTTATATGCCAAATTTGGTGTCACTAACATAGTTAAATTTTAGAAAGATCAGCTGGTCTCAATGTAAATCCTATAATATCCAACATTTTTGTTCACAATATTCCCAATTTAAACTTGCCGCAAATCGGAATGAGTGCATTTTTCTGCCCACCGCAAGGTAGGGGAGATAGGAGCACATGTGAACAGTTCACATAAATATAGCTTTTTCTCATAACTGGGTTAATTTCTGTAAACAAAAACTACTCAATATAGTAAACAGAACGGTTTTTTTTTTTTTAGATATAGTAATATATTTTTTTAAATCCCCTTTATAGTTCTTCTTACTTATTTTAATAGCTTTATAAATTCAAAAAATTGCTCACATGTGCCCCAGCGGCGGGATAGTTGTGAACAGACGTGGGGCACATGTGATCCTTTGACATGCTTTTTATTCTCTTATTCCTTTGTCATCATAATCATTAGTTATATTATCTGTTAAATTCACCATAAAGAAAAAAAAAAAGGTATATATCTCTAGTTTCTGGGTGATATGTTTAAGCAAAAGATTATAAAATGAAAATAAGTAGATTGGGGTGGGGGGGGGGGAGCTTAGATGATTGGTTAAATATTGTTGCAATAAAATAAAAAAAATAAAGAAGTAAATTTGTAAAAGAATTAAAGCTTTTAAATTTTGCTTTGGGGTTTTTGTTTGAGGGGGATTTCAGGGAGGGGCCATTTAGATAGTATTTATCAGAAATCTGTCGAAATACGAAAGGTTCTCATCCCTGTATTTGCCTTATTTACTTCTAAATTAATGAAAAAGAAGTGTTTTTTAATGATTTAAAAAAATAAAATCTCGATTATAAGCTTCCCCCAATTTAACTTCTTTTGCTTTTGAAAGAGGGCGGGGGGTTGGGGGGTGCGGGAGCTTACAATCAAGATTTTACGGTAGTTATCAGTTTAAAAATTTTACTTTCTTAAAATATTACTGATATCTATCTCCATTCAAAGCATCATATGCATAGCTGTTTTAGAGATGGAAGTAAGCCATCACTTCAAGTTTGGAACCAATGAAATAAAGCAATTTGCAATGTTGTTTAACGTGATACTTTTTGTATTAACAATGTATAAAAATATTGTTGTAAACCATTTAATAAAATAATGCATAGCACTTATTGCATTTTAGAATACATTAAATTTATTTAAATTACAATTGAATGTAAACAAGCTTGTTACTCTTTATGTACTTGCTGACAGATGTGTTTGTAGAAGTTTCAATACAAAATCAAATTTGTATGACGGAAATGTCTTCTATTTCAAGAAAATTATAGATATTGGAGCTGACATTATTTCTCACGAAGTTAACTGAAAGGAACAGAATCACAGAATGATTACTGGGACACTTATGAACTGTTCATATCTGCCCCAACTAGTCTGTTCACAAGTGCCCCACATGGCTGCTAGAGTTAAATTGATAAATCATTAACATTCCTCAATTTTAGAAGAAAAAAACACTTTATCAAAAATATTTATTAGTATTCATAGTATATATTAAAACATTAAAATTCAAATAAATTAATAAAGTTATTCGCTTATCAAGTTGGAACTTAGATTTTACGTTTGAGATCTATAAACAGTGTTTTGCCTACTTGGGACAAATAAAATGTCGAAGAGCTTCAAAAAAATTTTACCATATGTCTACAGGTGCTACCATCTTTGGTAATTTTTTTCAAATAAAAAACACATAATAACTAGTAAAAAATTGTGACGTTCACATCTGTCTCATGTTCACATGTGCTTCAGTCTCCCCTACTGATAGTTTCCGTCATGATATCCCGCACAATCCACTACCTCAAACTTACACTTTCCAGCTTCCATTTATAAAAGTATGTCTTCAAAATTGGTCTGATTTTTTTCGTTCTCATCGTACAGTCATCTTTTGTGCATTACCTAGAAAGTGATATTTTACTGACTTTAGCGTAACATTAAACATTTATATTCGTTAACTTAGCCTCCAAAGTCAAGTTACTGACAGAGAATTCGAATAGACTTTATTCGGGTATATGTATACAAGTCTCACCTTTTCCCATGATTATTTTGCCACAGGAGTGGGGTCCAAAATTCTCACATAATTATAATTCTAACCAGAAATTTAATTTACTAACAAGTTACTTACGTTTGATTGCATTTATTTAAATTATTTCTTCAAATAAAATTTCTGTCGCATGTTTATATGTCAAATGTTTATTTAATCGAATCTAGCAATAAGACGATTGGTTCGTAATGCGGCAATCTAAATAATTTTTTTTCTTAGTTTTTTTCTGCATGTCGTTTTTTACTTTAATTTAAGATGTCTATATAATATTTAAAGTGACAGATTACATTAATAACAAAACAAATTACACGTGTATTTGTTCTGGATTTACAGTAAACAGGTTATTTTATACATTTTTATTATTATTATTATTTACAATGTGAATATGTTGTTGAATGGAGAAAATGCCGTCCTGTACATCGTCCATGCTAAATCACGTGCGTGTCCACCTTATTAAACGATGAAGTTTTGTTAGAGTATTCTGGAAGTGCTGGAAGCTATTTCATTATCAATGCTTGACACGTGATTTTTCTTTCTCCTTTTATTCCTTTTCTGTATGTATGGTTTTTGTTGTTGTTGTTGTTGTTGTTGTTTTCTTTTAACAGTGTCTTAAACCTTAACCTTCTCGCTGCGCAGCCCGAGTTTTTCTCGGGCATGCATTTTTTCATCTAATTAATCCTCTTTGATTATTCCCACCAGTTATTTTTTATTGTAAATTTTGCCTTATTTAATCGGAGCATTTTCCCATTTAAATTATACAAAAAATTTTGTTTTGAAAAATCGGTGACAAAAGAAAAAAAAAATTCTTAAAAGACGCTCGTCGCGAAGCTACTTTGATAAAACAATTAATTTTGCAGCGAGGGGGTTAATACTGTTTCAATTAACTATCGTTGTACTGTTTTTCCGAAAAATAGACTGCTCGAAATTTTTTTTTAATTTCTGCCGAGAATACTTCTATCAAATCGACTTCCTACGTTCGGAGCGATTTCTTTTTAATGTACAATGTTGAACAAACAGACATATTTTTATTTCAATTGTAATACAGAGTGATGAAAAAACATAAAATCCTAACAATATCTTCATAACATTTGAAAAAATTAGATTTTTTGCCTTTTTTTTTTAGCGAAATTTCATGCTTACGCCAGACAGCGTACACTCAGTTTGACTAAACATATTTCAATATCCTTTACACTACTTACTACCATTACACTTACTTGTGCACTGGACTAGGAATTTTACAATATCTTTAAAATTAACTGAAATATGTTAAAATATACATATTTTTCATGAAAAAATTACCATTTTTTTTATTTGAACACATTATAAAATAATTACATTATCGCATAGAGCTTAGACTCTAGTTCAGAACGTAGTGAATAATATGGTAAGCATCCCGAGAAGATTTGACTGAAATATGTTTAAAACATTTTATGTAATGCAGTTTATCGAACATGGAAATATCGAAAAAATTGATTTTCTAAAGTCGCATTTAAAAATTTCATATCTATATAGTTTTTTTTTATCTACGAAATCAATCTATAATTGTCAGTTAAAGTTTATTAGTGTTTTTATGTAAAACGTAAAAAAATCAGACATAGAAACATTGTTTATATTTCTACTGACCTTCCTACTCCCACTTCCGGTTGTTGATTCATTTCTTCCTGTTTATTAAATTGGCCATAACACCTGTTCTAATAATCGTAAGAATAAAATTAAAACAGATTTGGAATGGTAAAAGATTGTTCTTTCAAATAAAACCATAAATTAAATTCGAAATTTCTCACCAAGACAGTTATTTTAAGGGGACTTTTCCCCTTCAACCGGTCAAAAATGCTAGAAAACTTATGCAATTTCCATACCTTTTCACAAACTAACTAATAAAGCCAATTCAATTAATTTTTTTGGATTGTTATGTATAGCATGACTTGTTACAATAAGCAAAACAGATTGATGAAAAACATTTAAATGAATTAGGAAAACTTAATTAAGTAACCTACTGTTTTTCTCTTTTCGTAATTATTACATATCACTGAGTGCATGATATCTCGTGTTAATTTTAATTTATTACATTTAAATAGATTTTAATTTAAAGATAACATTTTGATTAACATAATAAACTAAAATCTTTTAATTATCTTCATATACAATATTTATAATTAATAATAAAAATTTAAAAAACAAATCTTTAAAATTTCTCGCATATTTTTTTACATAAATTTATTATTATTTAAAATAATTCTAAGATTTTAGTACATTTTATTCAGAAGTATAATATTAATGCACTCAGAAAATTTCAACACGTTATCTTTAACAGTTTTTGACAAATCATGCGCGCGCAGTGATACATAGTAATTAGGAAAACAAAAAATCAGTAGGTTACTTAATAAAGTTTTCAAAATTAATTTAAATTTTTTTCATTAATTTGTTTTGTTTATTCACAAGTAATGCTATACTTAACAATCCAAAAAATTTCATTGAATATACTTTATCAGTTAGTTTGTGAAAAAGTATAGATATTGAATCAGTTTTCCAGCATTTTTGACCGGTTGAAGGGAACTGTCCCCTTAATGTAGGCAAGATACCTTAAATATAACTTCGTTATAAAACCACCTTCTGGTTCAGACATACAACAGGGCCGACTCGAACAGTACTTCCTGTCCAAAGCCTTAGAAATTTTAAATTTTAGTAAAAATCGTCTGAAGAATCTAATTTACATTTTTTTTAATTGCACTAAACAGCAATATGTTTCTCTTTTTTGTTTATTTTTTCATCCCAATCGAGAATAACCGTTTTTTCGCCAATCATCAATTTATCTTTTCACGTCATGTTTGAAATTTACTTAAAGTTTAAACTTTTCAAAAATTTGTTTTCCCCAGTAAAGAATTCACAGTATCCCAATTGCCTGTCTAAAGATTGCGGCAAGAACGCGAATAAAAAAATTGCCTATCTTAAAAAAAGTGGGGGGTTAAATTCGAAAAGAAATCGAACATTTTCAAGTGCTTTTTTTGTGTTGAGTGTGTGCACTCGCGCGCGAGCCCCAGAGTGTATTTTAGCGGGAAGTGGCATTCCGATGTTGTTATAAGCTAGAATTTAGCCTCTTTCGAAGTCAAAAAGCATTTTTCTTCTCCCCATCATAAAAGTTTTGTGAAGTAAAGGAATGCGCTAAGAATTTCTTTTAAATGGTTTCTTAAAGGATAATGCAAAAATATCCGCCAATCACGAGCCGTGGTTTCGAAAAAATAACAGTGTTCTTAACATTTTGCTCCAGCGAAAATTTAGCAAAATACATATATTAAAATACATTTAAAAATATTTTTACTTACAATTTTTGTAAACGATTGCTTTAATATTAATCGGAATATCATATATTTAATTTTAACATAAATATTTGCGCAGTTGCATGGCAAAAGTGATTTCCTTGTTTTTGCGTCATTCTTATCATTCTGAACCCCTTGTCGCACGCTGCAGAAGGTACAGTCGACCAAAAAAAGTGTACACCTCTTACATTTTAATCTCTAAATTGCACAAAAAATCCTTAAATATTCATTCGACTGGAAATTATGTCTTCTTTTAATTTATGTTTAAGAAATAGCTTACGGTGTTATCTTCACACTGAAATTGAGGGACCCTCTGCCATAACAAGGCAAGTGGAAAGTCCTCGGTTCCTGGTAAACCATCTAAAAAGAAGGTTTGTTGATATACCTTGCTATTCCTCGGGCTCTATTTCGTATTCGACCCGTCATGGCTTGTAAAAACTCCTGAAAAGCAGCAGTTTTACAAGAACTTGCTGAACACTGATGGCGTATTGGGATCGAAGCAGCAGGAGGCAGAGTCTGAAATGGGTGAATAGGATTTGGAGTTTTAAACAGGGCTGAGGGCAGTATAGGGGAGACTGGGGAGGGTTGACCCACTTTTTACAAAATGATTTTTTATTTTTTAAATATTGAACGTAGAATAAAATTTTATGTATCATTTTATTCGTTATACAATCAGTTATCAAAATAAAATTGCTACATAAATGTAATATACATAAAATTTTGAAAATGATTGATTTTAATCATGAGAAAATAATGAGTCAAGGCTCCCCACATACGGAAGAGTTGACCCACGATATGGGAGGCTTGATCCATTTTCTTTTTTATTGAAATATTTGTGAAGAGAAATAAAATCAGTTTTAAAATTCGAAATAAGTTTATGCTACATGCTTTAATTATTATAAAAAATATTTTTGAAAATATGATGCTCAAACAAATCTGTTTAATCGCAATCGCGAGTCAGAGGGGAAAAATTTTCGTTTATACAGGATCCTGTATGAGCAGGTATAATTGTACAGCGATGACCGCCTCGGGAACTCAGCTTTCGCTTTAGAGTATTAGTGCAATCCCGAAGGGTAGATGGTATCATTGTACAACTGGGAACATCAAATTTTAACATTTAAGACAGTATTCCGTTATAGACAGGTTCCATTTTTATATGGTTTCATGAATTATTATGTCCGCATTTAGGAGCCACTGTCCGCATTTTTTGTGTCCTTGTCCTTTTTTGTGACACTCGACCTAACAAGTATAGTTGTCACGTAGTTTGGCTTCATCTCACTGTATTCATTCTAGTGAAATTTGTCTACATACCATCCTAAAGTTTTTCGATCAATGCTATGTTCTTTTGCAGCTGCATGAACTCTTAACTTAATATTAACATATTTTAACCCTTTCAGGGGAAAAATAGTTTCAGTACAAAAAAGTTGAAATAAATGACTGGCACGGAATTTAGGAACAAATTTATTTCCAAATAAGAAAAAAGGCTATGTTTCACATTCAAATTAAATGGAAAAGATTTTAGCAAAAATTCTGACGCCATTGTGGCGTTTGGGAATTACAATTAAGTGGTTTCATAAACATTCCACTGCCCCTGAAAGAGTTAAAACTGCTGCTTTCATACTTTCGAGTCCTTTCTAGTCTTTTCCACTGTTTCTACTTACCTATTGTAGGTAATATTTAAATGGGAAAAAGTTTCTATCAACTTTCCCATTTATATTTCGTTAAATTTTTCTTGCAGTGGATACTATAGCAATTTTTCACATCTTTCTTCAATCAGTTTTAAACATTGTCTTTTCCATCACCCTATTTTACTGTAGCTTTACAGAATAAATTTACACCCTTTTTTATACATAACCATTAACCTTTCCCTATGGACAGTTTATAATAAAAAGATTTGCAAAACCACTTAACTAAGGGAGCCTTGAGCGTCTGATCAACCCTCCCTCACATTGTCTGGGTCAAGCTTCCCCACATAACCCTTTTCTAAAGAATAATACATTGTTATTTCAATCCTAACTTACTGTACAATTTTTATGCCTGGAATGAAAGCTCGATATTTCTGCGTTACTTAAAACCTACTTACTTAAATTTCTAAGATATATTTTATCTGAAAAAAGCTCACAAAATATTTCTAAAAAACACAACATTTAGGTTAAAAACGCCTCAGAATTGATTTTTTCCACACCTATTTCGATTACCTGTATGAAACAAAGACTATTGTTTGAGCATTCCAGTAGCTTTGGTTGATACTTGTTGATAAAACTCCGAATTTCTTTTAAATATGAAAACGAATGGGTGGGTCAAACCTCCCCTATGGTCAACCCTCCCTAGTCTCCCCTAAAGCAAAAAAAAAACGCTAAGATGATTTCATATTTTAGATGATTTTATAAACTCTAAATGTTACATTCATTTTTAACCATTGCAAAACAGATAGTAATGCGGGTAGTTTTTAAGCATACTTCAGAAACTACTGGACGAAATGAGATATCATTTTGTATTTGCCTATTTAAAGCTTCTAAAAATCGATTTCTGATATAAAAAAATTGTAGTTTACTATTCATATTTTTTTCAAAAATGTATTTCAAAATATATATCAATTGATATAAATTTTCGTAAAAAATTATGAATGAACTTATAAATTTTAAAAAATCGATTTCTAGAAGCTTCAAAAATGCGATTCTAAAATGACAGGTCATTGCATCAAGTAGTTCTTCAATTACAGTTAAAAAATTACCGGCATTTCAATCTATTTTCCGATGATTACAAATGAATTTCACATCAGGAATTCTAAATTTTAAAGCTTCGTAATTCTTAAGCTACTTGTCCGAATGACTTCCTGTTTGGCATCCTAGGTAAAATTTACCGAAAAAGCGAAATATGATGTCAAAAGTGGGTGTTAGTTTCACAGTTTGGTACAACTTCTGTGTTAAGACGACTCCCTGAAATTAATTTTTTATAATATAAATTGAAAAAAGACATACTTTCAATCCTATTTTTATGGGGTATTTTAAGGATTAAAATGTATGGAATGTTAATCTTTTTTTTTTTTTGTGTGTGTGTTGTTGTTTTTCTTTGGCAGACTATACTTTTTGCAAAACTTTAAGCGCAATTTTCTAGAATCAGTGATTTTTAAATCAGTCAATGGTTGAACCGTTTTCCATGCTTGTTGAAAGACTTACATATTTCTCTAGTTTTTGACATGTGTTATTTTTTTTAATTCGTTTGCTGTTTTAAAACAAAACACAATCGGATTTATTGTTAAAAATTGATACTTTACGTTTAAAATTTTATTATTTTTAAAAAATGCAAAATTTAAAAAAATCATCGGTTAATGGTTAGAGAATTATATGCATATATATATATATATATATATATATATATATATATATATTGATAAATCATACTTCAGACAATTCAATACACGGGAAAAGCATCTAACAAACCGTAACTAAAATATTAAACAACAAAACCATGAATAACAAAGAAAACAAAATTTGAAGGCAGGCGGCAAAGCTTCTGACTTGCATTGAAGTGTTAAACATGTTTTACGCGCACATGTGTTTTTTTTTTTTTAATTCGTTTGCTGTTTTAAAACAAAACACAATCGGATTTATTGTTAAAAATTGATACTTTACGTTTAAAATTTTATTATTTTTAAAAAATGCAAAATTTAAAAAAATCATCGGTTAATGGTTAGAGAATTATATGCATATATATATATATATATATATATATTGATAAATCATACTTCAGACAATTCAATACACGGGAAAAGCATCTAACAAACCGTAACTAAAATATTAAACAACAAAACCATGAATAACAAAGAAAACAAAATTTGAAGGCAGGCGGAAGGCTTCTGACTTGCATTGAAGTGTTAAACATGTTTTACGCGCACAAAATTTCCCTCACCTTCCAAAATAAAAAAAATAGAAAACTGAAACTGAAAACCAACCCGAAACCATCAAATGAAAACCATGAATATCCACACTACAAAACTATATCCGTCAGGTGTCATCTATCGATAAATCACTTGTATTGAATAATTCTAATGTTTTTTTCGATAGCTTTTATTCTTGATAAAGTTGGGAGTTAATTCATTCAGAAAATGTATTGGTAAATTTTACCTACTGGCGATAATGTAAAAAAGAAAAAATTCACCAATCATTTCATCAACATTTGAACACAAATTTACAATACGGTTTAAACCATTTAAATATGAGGACCCCAGAAGCCAAGAGATACAAGTGACAAAATTTAGATTTCTAGTAAATTGAGTTCAAAGTTAAACATCTATTGTAATTGAATGACTTGGAATATGAAACTGTTGCTTATTTCTTAGTGGTCTTTGAACTCTTATTTCAATAACTGTGAAAAAAACAGTGGAGTGCAATTTTTTTTTTAAATTTTTAATTAAGGAATATTGATCATCATTCGGCACTTGTATCCTTTGGCTTCCAAGCGGTACACAAGAAATAAAAAATTATGAAATAGAAAAACGAATTTATGAAAAATCTAAGAACAATTTTGATACAAATGAATGAAAGGATAAAACTTTGTTTTAATATAAGTTTTAAAAATGAAAGATCATAAATAAAAAAATGAGGAAAAATATAAGAACAATGTTTATACAAATGAATGAAAGGACAAAATTTTGTCTCAATTTAAGTTTTAAAATTTTATTATAAGTTTTTAAACATTGAAATTTTATAATTTTTTAACCTTTAAAATGCATTCATTTAACGTATAAGAAAGTAAATTCTAAAAGGAAAAAAATGACGCAAAACAGTTTGAAAATATGGAACAATATTCTTCTAGTGATAACATGGGAAAAAGACATCTACATTATCTCATCCTCGTCAGTTTCATAAGCGCGATTAGGCTCCTCAGCCTGATCGTCAGAAACGTGTAGGGCTTCAGTGTGTCCTGGAGCCACTTGGTGAGGAAGGTCTCAGTAGAAAACGTGGTACACTGATCGTACAAACTGCAATACTTCAATGAGATTTTAAACTTAAGGTACTTGACTTTTGGTTATTCTTGTTATATGGGAAGCTCAGGCAGAACTCTGGGGCATCTTCCGGCACAACTGGACTTCACCTTTAGCTCGTGGAAAGGTTCTAATTCAATACCAGCAGTTTCTTTGTAGAATGAAGTGAAGGTTTTTTTTTTCTCAAAATGCAGCCACTGCATCTATCGGATACATTTCATTGATTTTATAAAGAATGGTGCAAGTGACTTGATTAATAAAATCTTCATCTTTTCGCACTTCTACAGTGAAGTTTTTGCTGGAATCATTTACAAGTTGAGCCCAGTGCTCTGGAACATGCAGATCCCTTTTATTCCTCTTCTTTCTGATTTCTATGAGTCCAAAGTCTTGGTCCAATTCATGGTAGGAGTATCCTGAAATCCAAAAGCGATGATCGACTGTTTCTATGTGTGATTTTGCTATGATGCACAGCCAGAACTTTACAATCAAGTGGATTTTATTTTGTCCTCCTCAATTGCACTAAAAGCTGTAATATGCCTGACTGGAGAGGGCAGAGTCTTTATGAACTTCAAGAGACAGAATGCGATCTCTTGGCAACCACGAAAAGCCTGGCCTTCATGCCACATGTTTGTGCATGTGGGAAGTTCTGCTCTCAAGGATATGAATGTTCAAGTTATACGCCCAAAATTGACGTACGTAATAAGCCTTTGAATTGGTTACATGTGAAGTTGGCATGATGTTTTACAAGTCAAAGCATATCGCGACCTTTGAATCATCCTGGCAAATCTGGCAGCTTCAGCTTTGCGAGGATGTAGTTTCTTTTGGGTTTTTTCTTGTTGTTTCTCATTTGCATTTCTATGATCTATTTTCAATTGTAGCTTGTCACACATAACACATGTATCAGTCCCCGATCGGTGAAAACTGAGATTAAAATGGGTATTAAAAATGTGTCTATAGGAACTTTCCTTGACCGGTTCTACGCGTTTTTCTTCAAGGCAAAAATGAACATAGAATTTGTACATCTCCTTTAAATTGAGTTCTGGATTCAGGTATTTACGGTTGGGGATATTTTCTCTAGTATAATGGCTTCTACATCGTGGAAACTTGTTTAAGTGTTCTTTGATGACATCAATACCGTCTTGTGGAATTTATTCGCCGATTCTTTTCTTCCCCTTTCATCGTGAGATGGTACACCAGAAACTGTTTCTTCCTTTTTGGTTACTATGTTTCGCAACCATTTGTTAGAAACAACTTCGTCTTTTTGTGCCAAACGCCGTTTAAAGATGATCAAATTCGTGTGGCGTTTTAAAATTCATGAACTGGCCTTGTATTTCGTTGGCCGCGGTTCAGCTATGTGAACGTCAACGTATACAAGTGCAGTTATACCCCTTGGGCTCCAAGCGTTTCGCGGTTTCGGGAAAGAGGTTAAGTAATTGACCCCGAGAACGCAGCGCATAATTAAAAAATCACTTATATCTCTTTACCTACAAACAAATAGATTATTTCCAGATGACCTGTGAACTTAACTCAATTTTTTTAATTTTGTCACTTATACCCCTTGGCTACTGGGGTCCTCATATACACTGCTCAAAACAATTAAAGGATATTTGAAGTTTTATATAAAATAAAGATATAAACGAAATTTTTTTTGCCGAAAATAGAAGAAGAGAATCACAAATGCAAATTTTTCTGGTTTTCAAACTGTGGAGTATGCAAATTTTGAGTTCGACGTCAAAAACGTCGCTTCAGCGGCAGCGAATGAAATTTGACTTTCAACTGGATAAAAGAGAATGAAGACAAGGATGATCGGCATTCAGTGATTGCTTTGTTTCGATGAGTACGATGTCTCAGCGAAGTCATTTGACAGATTCAGAAGCTTTGAGAATTGTTGGTAGGTTAGAAGGGGGCCAAACTCAAGCCGAACTAGCGCAAGCCATTGGAGTGTGACAAAGTGTCATTTCCAGGATCTGGAACCGTTTTGTGGAGAGTGGATGTGCAGGCCGAAGGCCAGGGCAGGGTCGTAGACGGGCAACAACGCCCAATGAAGATCGGTATTTAGCGTTAACAGCTCGGAGACACCGAACCATGAACGCTACTCTTCTCCAACAACACCTTCGCTCGGCTACAGGCACCACGATTTCAACTCAGACTGTCCTAAACCGGCTCCATGCTGTAGGTCTGTATGCTCTCCGACCGATGGTATGTGTTAGATTAACATCAAGGCATCGTCGCGACCGCAGGGAGTGGGCAACCGAGCATGTCAACTGGAGGAGAAATGAATGGAGCAATATTCTGTTTTCTGACGAGTCCCGTTTTTCTGTGCATCCGGATAATAGGCGTATTTTCATCTGGAGGGTCCGTGGCAGTAGGAATAATCCTGCGTTCGTGCACGAAAGTGTCAGATTTGGCGGTGGAGGAGTGTTGGTGTATGGTGGCATCTCCATTGACGGGCGCACTGTCCTCTACATCATTCGAGATGGAGCTCTGACTGGTCGCCGATATAGGGATGAGATCCTCAGACCTATTGTAGTCCCTTACGCTGCAGCAATGGGAGATAACTTCATTTTAATGGACGATAACTGCAGGCCACATCGTGCAAACCTGGTGGAGGATTTCCTTTTCGAGGAAGGAATCGTTCGAATGGAATGGCCAGCGTGTTCTCCAGACATGAATCCAATCGAGCACGTTTGGGACGCTCTAGGAAGACGAGTTTCTGTCCGCCAACAACCCCCACAAACTCTCCAAGAACTGGAAAGAGCTCTTCTGGAAGAGTGGGGCAGAATACCCCAACTCGTCATTAATAGCCTCATTGAGTCCATGCCTCAAAGGTGTTCAACGTTGCTGGCCGCCCGTGGAAACCATACCCCCTACTGAAAATGATTTTCTTTGAAGAAAACACCTTTTCTTATTCTTTTTTTCTCATATGCACAAATTGTGTTTTTTTCCTTTAGTACACAAATGCGCAGTAAAATGCATTTTTTTCTATATTAAATTATAAGCAGAAGTTCTCCTATACGTCCATTAAAAATATTTCAAAAATATATATTCTAAAAACACACTCAAAATATATATTAAACATTTAATTGCTAAAAAGGACGTCAAACGGTAATAAAATACATTAAAAGATCTTAATAATTTTACATGTTTCGATTGAATTTACTCAATCGTCATCAGAAAAACAAATAAACACAAAGATGGAAAATGACAATAAACTATTACAAATGAAATTTAAAAAAAAAATAAATAAATAAAAATTGTTTTTCTGATGACGATTGAGTAAATTCAATCGAAACATGTAAAATTATTAAGATCTTTTAATGTATTTTATTACCGTTTGACGTCCTTTTTAGCAATTAAATGTTTAATATATATTTTGAGTGTGTTTTTAGAATACATATTTTTGAAGCATTTTTTTCTGCCAAACATGTGTAATTTATTCTCATACACTGTAAAAAAAAATCTGTAGTTCTACAGATGTAAAGTTACATGCTTACTAAACTTTCACCTGTAACTGTACGAAAAAAGCTGCAAATCTACAAAACTAGTTTTTGTAAAGCTACAAAAATCTGTAACTTTACAAATGAATCTGCTAAAATTTCAGTAATCTTACTAAACTTTTATTTGTAACCCTGGCTGCAGTTACATGAAAAGTTCTCGGAATCCCAGTTTCCAAAAAAATTCTTAGTAACCTTACAGATTTTTTGATTTTCGGCGCAAAAGTGTGTCTGTTACATGAAATTTTGTTGTTGCCGTTACATGAAAAGTTCTAGGAATCCAAGTTTCCTAGAAAAATTTTAGTAACTTCACAGACTTTTTTTTACAGTGTATAACCTACTATGTCTGTCGACCATGTATCAATCAGCTAAACAGTTTACCAGATACAAAATCCACCTAAAACTGCAATATCCTTTAATTGTTTTGA
The DNA here is from genome assembly GCA_963932465.1 of Maratus speciosus. Taxonomy (NCBI): domain Eukaryota; kingdom Metazoa; phylum Arthropoda; class Arachnida; order Araneae; family Salticidae; genus Maratus; species Maratus speciosus. The sequence goes on from OZ010796.1 coordinate 411,473,011, forward strand.
GCAGTGTATATTTCGGAAAATTGAAACATGCACGTTACTATTAAAGTTTAAAATTTTAAAATCAAAATAATTTCTTTTATCGTAAATGCTAATAACTAAAATTCCGTTTGTAATTTCTAATTTAACATCCAAGTAATTGATTGTGTTTTGATTTTCTGAAGCGCTTTTTAAAATTAAAGTACAGAGTGATTTTTTTTAAGTTGTGAAAGTAAAACCCTATAACAAAAGAACCACTGATCCAAATGACCTGAAATTTCACCAGTATGCTCCCAAGCAATGGGCATTTTTAGGCGTGCTTAAAAAAAATTAAAATCGCACCGACAGATGGTGCTGTAAGTTAACGGAAACAAAAAATAACGTCAGTGGTAGAGAAACAATGGGCGATATTTCGAGAAAAAGAAAACTTTATTACGCATATCAAAAACATACAGAATGCAGTAATTGGGAAAAGAAACTGGGAACACCTTAGCAGAAATAGAACGAAATAAAAATATGGAGTAAAGTATTCGCACGGAATTGCGCAACTAATGCAAAAGATTTTCAATGTGCTTTCCATCGTTTTCAGCTACGAGTTGTGAACGTGAAATCGCATGTTCCACAACAGAGCGAAGAGTATCCGGCTGGATGCTGTGGATCTGGTGCACAATGCGTGCCTTCAGGTCAACGAAGTTCGTAACACCACCGCAATACACAGTATTCTTTAGGTACCCCCGGAGCCAGAAATCGCAGGAATTGTGATCAGGAGGTTGAGCTGACCAGACTATTTGGAAATTGCGGCTTATAATCCGATCATTTCCGAATGTTCTCCGCAGCAAATCCTTAAGTTGTGTACCAATGTGTGGCGTAGCACCATCTTGCATAAATACGGTATACTTGCATAAAAATGGCATTGACAGTGCAGGTAATATGACCCGCAGGAGTGACTTCCTCGAAAAAGTACGGCCAACGACAAACTCTGCTGTAAACCCGCGCCACACAGTCACCTTTGGGGAATGAAGAGGTAAAGATTCAGAAATGTCCTGATTTTCTGTTGCCCATATTCGGTAATTCTGTGTATTGACTGCGTTTGACAGGTAGAAGTCGACTTCATCTGCCCACAAAATATTGTAGGGCCATGCGATGTCCACTTCCATGCGCGCAAGGAATTGCAAAGCAAAGTGTTCTCGTTTTGAAAGGTCTACAGCAAGCAATTCTTGCACATGGCTTATTTTGTAAGGATAGCATTACATAATTTTTCTCAAAACTTTACATACCGTACTGACCGTCATTTCCAAAGTTCTGGCAATGCCCCGTGCATTGCAGCTTCCCGCACCACTGCTGGATCCTTCTTCTAATACAGTAGCTACGCTTTCCACAGCAGTCACATCACACTTATTTCCTTCCTCTACCGGGCTTTAGGCTCAGCGAACCAGTCTGTTCAATTTTCAAAACCATCTTCCGTAGGCGTTCTGTCGTCATTGGAGCTTTTCTTAAATTCTTAAGTGTCCTAAATATCCTAAGAGTAGTTGCTGCGCTGTCATTATTCTGATAATACAGTTCCATTAACAAAGCACGGTCCGTCAACTGCACAGTCATTACGAGGATATCTGTAGAATAATGAACACGAAGTGTGCGTGCTTAACGCTTTTATCGCCACTGTGCGTGTCTGTGCGCAAGTTCGTCTCCCTACTTTACTGCATATACCATTTACTATCTGTTGGTGCAATTTTATTATTATTATTTTTTTTTTTTTTAACCACGTCTAAAAAATTCCCATTGTTTTGGGAGCATACCGGTGAAATTTTAGGTCGTTTTGGATAAGTGGTTCTTTTTTTATAGGGTTTTACTTCCACAACTTAAAAAAAAATCTCCTTGTATTTGGATAACATTTAAATTGATAAATTTATTTATTGTTATTCAACTTAACTGCCAAAATGTCATCTATATATCATTAAATCTTTTTCCAGCAATAATCCGGCTTCATATGTAAACAGATAAATATCTGCAAGGATGGAACTGCAACTCCCCCCCCCCCCCCAATCCCCCATTGGGATACATCTCACTTGTTTATATATATATTTCCCCTCAAATGGATAGTTCTCTCAAACTACAAAATGAAATAAATCAGTGAACAGTTCAAGTACTGATATCCTTTTCTTTAGAATTCATAAAAAAATCCATAACTTTGCGCTTCAAATTATCTAAATTTATACTATTATAAAGATCCTCAAAATCATATATATACAATCCTGTAATGTTTTTCAATTTTTTTAGTCTTTTTACTATGACTGTTTTTTATTATTTTCGACGAATATTCATTTATAGCTTGATCGAAAATCTTTTGTGATATATTCAACAATTTTTTATTTACACATTCCAAATAAGTGCCAAACCCATAGGTTACAGTTCTAAAAGTTATTAGGTTTTTATGGAATTTTGTAATCATAACTAGAAAAGGAAATTCTGCACTTTTTTGCTTATATTTTATTTTATAGAATGCCTTCACTCAGTTTGCAATAATAGATTTCAATAGTTGATAATTTCTCTCATTATTGTAGGTTTCCCTTAGAATATCTCTATATAATTTTTTGCATATTATAGCATAGTTTGTGTTTGATTTATCCACATATATAATGATAAAATTATCCTGGAGATTCTTTACTGATTTAATCAAATTTTTGTAAAATTCTCCCCAGACACCGTCAAAATCTTTATAGTAAAATCGTTGAAATTCTTTTAAAATGCAGTATCTCCATTCCGCAAAAACACCTTCTTGTAAATTATATTTATATATTAATTTTTGAATGAACATATCTGTATTATTGGAAAAGCGTTTTGTAGCTAAATCTCTACCCACAACTGTTCTCAATCTGTATTTTGTACCATATCTCATGTAATTTCTAAGATTTATATCTACCACCATATTTAGATCTCCGGTAAGAATATGTCCATAATTTAAGTTAATGTAGTTTTATACTCAACTTTATTACAGTCATAAATACTGTTCTCGATGCAGTTCTGCAAATCTCTAGAATGTCTGTTGTAATTAAATATAACTCTGCCCCTAAAGGTTTATCATATTTATAAGCTTTAACAAGCTTAAGCTTTTAAAGTTTTTAAACCTTTTTTATTATATATATATATATATATATATATATGATACCTTTGAGATGTTTGTTTTATATATAAAATACCTAATATGAAGTTAAAAAACTAACATATTTTAACAACAAAGTGACCAATACTCCAAATTTAGAGATGGCAATTAATAATCCACGGAATTGTCACAGGAAAATTACAAAACGACAGTTTAAATAATTCCCTATTAAATACTATTACAGTAATATGAATAAAAAACTTATCAATCGATAAATAAATAGAATAGAGATATAAGGTGATGATAGAAATTTAACAAACCAAAGTGACATGTGGATGTCTAATTGTCAGTCAGCAGAATACCATATGTCGCGAATAAATGCATTATTTCAAATATACACTGGAAAATTTGCTAAGAATAGTCTACACTGCCGATATAATGCATTGGAATAAGAAAACAGAAGGAAAAACAAGAAAACCAGAGAAATATAGAAAATTTATACTCCCATGCCAGAAAACCATTTGGAGGCACACTAAATGTGTTAAACTTTAAGCTTCTCGATTCAAGGAAAGTGAAACAATAAAATTTGCTGTTAGTCTGAACATCTCATATTTTTTTTTAATGAAGCGCTCCGTAAACCACCCCCCCCCCCCCCCAAAAAAAAAACAGTTAACCAAATAGAATTAACATAACTTTAATATACATAGATGGTGCAGTAAGTAAACATATTGTCTATATGATAGAAATCATGAGGCAATAAATGTCAGCTACAATAGATTTATTTTATTTATAATTGTTTAAGAAGCTTTTTAGATGAGTATTAAATTTTATTTAGACAACAAATCAATAGATTGTTAGGAGAATATATCACTGTTTAATATGATTGAGTAACGTGGTAAGAAATCACAATTACAAAATGTTTATTTTATCTCTAATTTTAAAAGAAGCTTTTGAGATGTAATCAAATTAAAAATAAATTTACATTTAAGCAATAAATCAATAGATTTTTATGATTAGAACTGAGTATAAAAGTTAAATGATATAATAAATTATTTATAAAATACACATGCTGATGATCTAACGAAATTATAAACAAGCTTTACACAAATGAGGAAAATAACATTCATGCTTGTGATTTATGGATAAAAGTAAAAGTGTTTACAGACTGATATGTCAAATATTTATTAGAAAGTACAGAAGAAATAAAATTAATATTAAATATGAACACTAGATATAATTTTAAAAGCTTGAATCTACATCAGAAATAATCATATAATTCAAAATCTACTGTATTACTGTCCTATATTCATATTATAGCCATATGTAAACCAATTAACCTTTATTATAATTAAATTAAATTATAATTGCTATGCAGTATTTAATTATCATAAATATGCCTAATATAAAGAAAATTGATGTTATTTTAGTTTTGTATATAAATCAGATTTTAGTATTATTGACTACTCATAAGAACAATATATTCAATGATATAAATATAGATAATTATATTAAAAATTGAAATATATTTAAAAGAATAACAGAGCAAAGACCACAATTTTTTTTATTAATTGATATACATATAAATATACATGTATAAGCCAACATCCACGATTCCATCCTCTACTGTGCTTTTTTTCTATAGAAACATATTATAAATTAACTAATAAATTATTTAATATTATTTAACCCTTAAATGTATAGTGATGCATATGTGGCATTCTCACAATCTTTTGACTTTCATATCCCTGAATAATAATTTTTATTTTAATACAATTTTGTGTTTTTTTATTTCATATACTTGGGAACATCCCATTGCATGATTGCACAACAATATTAACGAGATAAATAAGTTTTGGACGATGTTGGGGGTCCAAACACCTGGAAAACTCCTATACCGTCCCGTGTCCCTGATGCTGATTTTTAAGTTTGGAGCTGTCTGGATAAAATTGTTTCAATAAAAAAAATTCGATGTAATTTTTTTCTGAAACTGGAACTGTTGTTTTATATAAATAAGTAGCTAAAAATTAGCCTGCACAAATTTTTAGGGTTGTTATTTTTTTTTAACTCTGTCCCTAGGTTTTAGATTTTTTACCATCCCTCTTCTAAAATTATACAGAAAATCACTTCAGATGCAGCCACAGAATTTTTTTCAAGTTTTTTCTCATGTAGAAGTATGCTAGAGAAATAATATCTAAAATTCTTTGGCAGTAAATTTACTGTAGAATTTAAATCAGCATTTAAACATCAATTTCAAGCATCGTGGCTTTATTGGTAGTCTCACCGTCCCCAAGGTTTATTCCTGCACTTTTCGAAGTAAATTATTTTTTTTTAATTTAATCCAATATAAATAACAGTTTCTAAAAATCAATGAACATTTTGGCTACCACGTAGTCTTAACATGATCTGCCTAAAATAGGTGGTAATTTTCCTTGCTGTTCCATTCTTACCGCCCCTTTTTATCCCATTTCGTCCCTTTTTTCCTATACCATCCCCTTTTATTACATTACCGTCCCCTCTTTAACACCACTTTAAGACAATGTTATACCAAAATTTTCTACTAAAAATATTACATTGTCATTATTTCTTATTTGAATGTCCTGTGGGTACTATGCAAATTCATTATAAGTAAAAATTTAGAAGAAAATAAAAAGTTTTAGTGGTAAAATGGTAAGGAAAATTAAACTCGCAAGTTTAACTTAAACCTCAGTTAAATAAAATTTTTTCACTGCTGACCATTTTTTCTTTATTTTGAATCATTAAGGCATTCATCTATCAGTTTAAAATGTTATTTTAGCAAGTTTCATTTCGCCAGATTTTTTTCCCCAAAAGTCAAAAGATGAGAATGCCCCATATCTGCATCACTTTTTATTTAACTCCTAGAAACCACCATATTTATAAAGAAAAATACAAAAATATGCTACTAAATAAAGTTAAAAATCTATCTTAAAATTTCTCTAATCTTTAATCTAAGAAAGGGTCTAATCTTTAATACAAGATTAAAAATCCCTGCCGGCCCGGCCTACAGGCAGAGGTAGATTTCGAAGTTAAGTATACTAATTTCACCAACAAAAACTAAATCATTATTAGATATAAATCCACTTTAACAGTTTTATCTGTCTGCTTTTGACGAGTTTTTATTTCCTTTTTATAAAATAGCTGGTTTTATCAGAATCATGTTAAGGCGATATTAAAAATAATATTTTTCCATGCTCAAGAACTTGAAATTTTCTGGCACATTTTCAGATTCATTTTTAATTTAAAAAAAATATATATGAAACATGCTGACGTGATTTTTGAAAAGATTTATAAGCGACCTGTGTTTTTATTTTTCTTTAAATTAATTAAAACTTGATTAATAAACAATTATTTTCTCAGTAGGGCAATATTTTTCGTTTCTAACACAATCGCTTCGGAAAATTCTGTTCAAAATGCCCACTTTGACATAATGTTTTGAAATATATTCGGCCTCTATCAAAAAAATCGATCATTACTGTACATTTTATAGTTTCTGAATAAGAGAATCTAGTAATTGGATGCGTTTGAGAGCAAAAATGAATTTAAAAATGAGTAAGAAAATAGACAGTTTGGATTTGAATGCACCCTTAATAAGATGATTTTTTTCTTCAGCCGCTATTTATTTTTAATTTGTTTTTGCTGTAAGAATTTTCCCTATCAAAAATTTGTCTTTATAAATGTTGAAGACAATATTAAGAAGATATATGATAAATTCATGGAGATTTTATATCTTCTGAATTGACGGAGTTATGAAAATTTTTCTTCTTCAACCTCTTTCTTCTTTTTGTTTTCGTTTTTAATTTTTTTTTTTTTTTTTTTTTTTTTGCGGTACGAATTGGTCCTATCAAAAACTTGTGAATATAAAAGTTGTAGATAATATTAAGGAGATTTATAATAAAATTAATTGGAATTGATATCTTGAGAATTGACGAAGTTGTGAATTTTTTTCTCTCAAAAACCCTATTTTTTGCGCCCCTTGAGCCCATTTTTAACTTTATCAAAAATCTGTGATACATAAAATTTTGGCCCTATTTTTAGAAGTAATAAAAACTTTAAACTGACTTGATATGTACAAAAATTAAGAAGTTATGGGGGGTTTTCTGTTTTCACAAAACCCCTCCCTATTTCCATCCCCTTGGTCCGATTTTGCCCATTAACGAACTTGACCGAGATTTTATGCCCCTTGATTTTATGTATCAGTTTGGAAGAGATTGTTGCAGAATTACGAAAGTTATCGTGTCCAGAAGAAAGTGATATATATAGATAGACAGATAGATAGATAGATAGATAGATATACAAAGTTTTTTACTGAGGGTGGTTTTGAGTTCTAGGGGTCATGATCGGTGTAGATCTGCAAAAATTTTCAGAAATTCCAACATAGGAACGATCCCAATAGATAGTATTTCATACGAAATCTACCTAAAACACAATTCTAAAAGAATAATTCGTGCATTTAAGAAATAAATCATACAAAATAATAAAAAAATTATTTAAAATAAGTATTTAGATTCATACTTATTTAAATATTTACTAATTTGCAATATTTTAGTTTTTACTTGCATTGCAGATGTGCAACATTAGAAAAGGTTGACGTATTTTACGAAAAATGTATCTCTGATTTTGTTCATTATTTTTCCTGTGTAATAAACCTTTTTTGAGAATCATATATAGTTTTTTCGAAACAAAATAAAAAATCATACATTTAAGGGTTAAATGAATTCATGATTGAGCTTACCATGTAATTGTGGTATCCATTTAGTTTTGCTTGATTACAGATAAATTTAATATTTCTATTTTTTTTTCTTATCTGAGCATAAATCTTTTCTTCTGTGTAGATAATAAAATAAAAAAATTTTAAAAACAGATTTTTGTAAGCATAAATTATAATTCGTAAAAATATTTACATTAAAACGAAAACCAGATCTTTTATCATAAATGTCAAATGTTAATTTATTTTTATTAAGCATAATTTTTTAGTCAAGAAAATTGATTACATTATTGTTCATATCATTTTAGCTTAATGTAAGCTGAATCTAACGAAAACATAATTGTGAAAAAAGGGAGCCCAGTTCTGTAAAAAAAAAAACCCGCCAGAAAAGAAGCGATATGTAAGTGAGTGCCAAGTTCAAACGAAATTCACTCAAGCTTATCTACTAAAGTATTGTAGTATTGTTTTAATTGCTTAAAAGTAAAAATTATTGATAGCATATTAATGACAAATCTAGAACTTGGCAAGTTTCTACCTACGAGTAATTTATTTTTATTAATGGCATTATTATATCAAAACTTGATATTTCATGTTTTGAGGCCTTAATCTGAGTGTATTGAAGCTCCTGAAAGGGGTGAAACTTCTAGAGTCATGACCAAGGACAAGCGTATATGTATCTGTGTCTTTGTCAGACATTAATTAGTCTGTTTGTAATGATGTTCCCGGGGAGGGGGGAATCGCTAATGTGATAATCAAAGCCGAGCGGAAGTGTATCTGTGTGTGTATTTGTTTATCAAATCTTTAACATACCTAATTTGTCTATTATAATAACAAGATTGCAAATTGTTATAATGACATTGTTATTAATATTATCATCATCATTTTATTAAAACATGAAAAGGATAGGCATAACATTTATCAAAAACTTGCCAAGTTCTAGATCTAGTATTAATATGCTATCAATAATTCTTATTTTTAAACAATTAAAACAATGCTACACTACTTCAGCCGATAAGTTTGGGTGAATTTTATTTGAACTTGGCACCCACTTAAATATCACTTATTTTCTGGCAGTATTTTTTTTTTCTTAATGCAATTTGGCTTCCTTTTTTCACAGTTGTGTTTTTGTTAGATATAACTACTTTTTGTAAAGCAACAATATACACTGCTCAAAACAATTAAAGGATATTGCAGTTTTAGGTGGATTTTGTATCTGGTAAACTGTTTAGCTGATTGATACATGGTCGACAGACATAGTAGGTTATATGAGAATAAATTACACATGTTTGGCAGAAAAAAATGCATTTTATTGCGCATTTGTGTACTAAAGGAAAAAACACAATTTGTGCATATGAGAAAAAAAGAATAAGAAAAGGTGTTTTCTTCAAAGAAAATCATTTTCAGTAGGGGGTATGGTTTCCACGGTCGGCCAGCAACGTTGAACACCTTTGAGGCATGGACTCAATGAGGCTATTAATGACGAGTTGGGGTATTCTGCCCCACTCTTCCAGAAGAGCTCTTTCCAGTTCTTGGAGAGTTTGTGGGGGTTGTTGGCGGCCAGAAACTCGTCTTCCTAGAACGTCCCAAACGTGCTCGATTGGATTCATGTCTGGAGAACACGCTGGCCATTCCATTCGAACGATTCCTTCCTCGAAAAGGAAATCCTCCACCAGGTCTGCACGATGTGGCCTGCAGTTATCGTCCATTAAAATGAAGTTATCTCCGATTGCTGCAGCGTAAGGGACTACAATAAGTCTGAGGATCTCATCCCTATATCGGCGACCAGTCAGAGCTCCATCTCGAATGATGTAGAGGCCAGTGCGCCCGTCAATGGAGATGCCACCATACACCAACACTCCTCCACCGCCAAATCTGACACTTTCGTGCACGAACGCAGGATTATTCCTACTGCCACGGCCCCTCCAGATGAAAATACGCCTATTATCCGGATGCACAGAAAAACGGGACTCGTCAGAAAACAGAATATTGCTCCATTCATTTCTCCTCCAGTTGACATGCTCGGTTGCCCACTCCCTGCGGTCTCGACGATGCCTTGATGTTAATCTAACACATACCATCGGTCGGCGAGCATACAGACCTACAGCATGGAGCCGGTTTCGGACAGTCTGAGTTGAAATCGTGGTGCCTGTAGCCGAGCGAAGGTGTTGTTGGAGAAGAGTAGCGTTCATGGTTCGGTGTCTCCGAGCTGTTAACGCTAAATACCGATCTTCATTGGGCGTTGTTGCCCGTCTTCGACCTTTCCCTGGTCTTCGGCCTGCACATCCACTCTCCAAAAAACGGTTCCAGATCCTGCAAATGACACTTTGTGACACTCCAATGGCTTGCGCTACTTCTGCTTGAGTTTGGCCCCCTTCTAACCTACCAACAATTCTCAAAGCTTCTGAATCTGTCAAATGACTTCGCTGAGACATCGTACTCATCGAAACAAAGCAATCACTGAATGCCGATCATCCTTGTCTTCATTCTCTTTTATCCAGGTGAAAGTCAAATTTCATTCGCTGCCGCTGAAGCGACGTTTTTGACGTCGAACTCAAAATTTGCATACTCCACAGTTTGAAAACCAGAAAAATTTGCATTTGTGATTCTCTTCTTCTATTTTCGGCAAAAAAAATTTCGTTTATATCTTTATTTTATATAAAACTTCAAATATCCTTTAATTGTTTTGAGCAGTGTATTTAGACACTTTTCTTAATGCTTTTTAATGTGTTTACATGTGACTATTTTATTCACCAAGCAATATTCAATTTTAATTTAAATTTCCTACAACAAAATATTTGCCTGTCAATTTGCGGCAGAAATCTATACTTTAATACTGCTGTATTGAATGCATGTTTTGAAACGAAATGTATTGATTCAAAAATTTTATTGTTTCTGAAACAATAATAATCATATTGATAATTAAATAAAATTATAAATTAATAGAAAATTTAAAATTTAAAAAATATTGTAAACTTAAAAAATAGGTTAAATTTAAAAAGCAACAAATTTATTAAAATTATTTGGAATTTTTCTTCCTTTTCTTTTTAATGAAGTCGCTAATTAGCAGTTACAGTAAATAATCTTATTATATAAATCTTCTCTCCTCCGAAATTTTCACTTCGCCACTTTTCTCCGCCAACATATAATGCGTAAAATTATATATATGAGGACGTGAGTTTCAAAACTCGCCATATCAAAAAAATCAAATTTTGGGAAATCGCAAATAACCTGTAACTGCGACCCCGTGCATCGAATACCTCAAATTTTTTGTACAGTTATAGCTAGTTGCTCTGTGATATCATCGTGTTAAGTTGGAAAATCTACTTTAATTCATTTAATTAATTAATTGGAAAAAGTTTCGGATAAGAAGAGTTTTGTCGCCAACCTATGGATAAGATAAAAAGTTTTGATATCAATTTCGTTAAAATAAAAACATCGTTTATCATACTTGCTGAAAGAAATTAATAGTTTCTATTTTTTGTCATCTGATAATAATATTTTGTATTCAAAAATAATCCTTATGGCAGCATAAGTCTGATTAAAATTTAGTATTGCGTTTTATTATAAAAAAAGCAAACTAATCAACAATCAAATAAATAAAACTTATCATTACTAGCTTATGATTAAAATAATTTGTTTTTTAATGTGATATAATATAATCTATATAACATATAATATTATATATATGTATATAAAATAATATAATGTACTTACAGAATATCTAAAAATAAATTAAATAATTAACTCACTGTTTTTTTTTCTTCTGGAATTTCATCGTAATCCTCCTGGACTATTATATTTCTGTTCTGGTTCCTTAGAAATAGTATTTTTATAGAAAGTAAGCACCTCCATTTCTGATCAATTTTCATCAAAATGTTTTTTAACAATGCTTAAACATCCTTAAGTATGTCTTGCTTCAAGGGTACTCCGTCCCCCTTCTTTTTAAAAAGAAAGTCCAGTTTTTAGATGCCTCTAGCACAACTTTTATACTCTGAATTTTGATATTTCAAGAATCTACCGAAATACATTTCAACAAATTTGAAGATGACCATGGTTCTTTGTCTTTATATAGTACCTTATGGTAATGCCTTTGAAAGCACACTGAAATGCACTTAAAAAACTTTCAAGTTGAGAATTTTACTTTTCTGGATGTTTAATGGAAGAAAAGAAACCTGGACGGTTTCTTGAAGGAGATGTTTGAGATGTGAACTTCAAAATAAAGTTGCCTTATGCAGTTAAGTCTTTGCTTGAAAAAAAAGGCTTGATGGAAGCGTCATACATCTTGCATTGAGAGAGTTGAATACTCGAAGTTCTCTTTCTGGTGAGTGCACTTTGAGAGAACCAGAAATGCCTTAGGATTATGCCTGATAATAAAAATTAAGTATTTTAACACCTTCTGACAGTAAGAAATATAGAAAGTGATCCTCCATTTTGAACTTACTTCTTAATCTTCTTTTGCGTGTATTCTTTACTAGCCCATGTGTTCTTATTTTTTTTCTCTTCTCCCCCCCTTCCCCCACAAAATGCAAGGGTTTATTCACTGTCCGTTATGCATAAGACATGCTGTAAAACTTATTTAATTTGTTTGTATGAATAGAACAGATAAAAAGTTTAAACGAAAATAGCTACAGATCGCAGAGAAATGAAAGAAAATTACTGTGATAGTAGCTGATAAGCTGGTCGTCCGTTGATCTACGCATGCGCAGGGATAAAGCCAGTTTTGTTGCCAACTCCCTAGTGGATAAGGCGAGTTTTGAAACCAAACCAACATTTTAAGAACCCGAAAATAAAGGATATATATATATATATATATTTTTTTTTTTTTTTTTTTTACAGATTATAATGGTTTTTCTGTGCAGGTTTATCAATAGAATAGATTGGTAGAGATAACTCGATTTTTTAAATTTTGGATAAGGTGAGTTTTGAAACTCACGTCCTCATATATATATTAAATATTTTCTTATATTTTTATAGTAATAATAATAAGAAAATCTAGATATTCTACCTCATGATTTTTTAAACAAGAAAGAAAAAATCATGCGTTAAGCATGGATTATGAAACACTTTCCAATATTTTTTGAATGCTTTAACAAAACTTAGTTATTTAGGGAAGTAAGGTAAATAAGATAACTAAGTAAACATTTTAGAAAACGCATAAAACATTTAAAAAACTGATTTCAGCAGTTACCGTCCATAGCCAAATATGTATTCCAATTCTTTTGAACAGCCCTGTATTTGATCTGTAGGTTCATATATATATACTATATAGGGAAAATATAGTTTAGCAAGGAAACGCATAACATGTTGAAATTTCTCTTTCAGCAATTTATACTAATAGATAGAAGCGTACTTGAACTCTTTTGTACATTCCTGTAGTTTACCTAGTATGATAGACCGGGGCTAGTTGGCCCGCTTTTTCTTCTAATATATATATTTTTTAATCACAATTCAACATTTTAAATTTCTTTTTATGTTACCACTATCAGTGTATTTTCAGGAAGAACTCACAATAGTAAAACTTGAAAATATTAACTATAAGCATTAATTTCGAAGCTCAAAATGAAACCAAGTCGCTTGGGCCAACCTGCCCCGATTGCGGGGTAAGTTAGCCTACGTCCCTTTTTAATGTTCTGATAGTGTAGAAGTTTAAGAAATGTTCAAAATTTTACCAAATCTTAATTTTTATTTCGTGCGAATGAAAACACAATATAGCCTAAAGAAACTCTACCATACAAGGTTCCTTAATGAAGCCATAAAATTATAAAAATGTAAAAATATTAATTCGAGAAAAAAGGGACTAAAGTTTTAAGAAAAAATCAATTTATAGATATAAATAGAGTTAATTGATTTACTCGATATCATTTTCATCGTTACAATTAAGAGAAACATAAAACTTGTTATGTTTTTGGTAGAACCAACTATTACAACAATAAAAGGTGGGTTGAAGAAGAAAAAACTTCATAACTTCGTCAATTCACAAGATATCAAATCCGTTTAAATTTATTATACATCTGCTTAATATTATCTACAACTTTTACATTGACAAGTTTTTGATAGGATCAACTTTTACAGGAAAAAGAAATTAAAAACAAAAAAAAAGTGCGGTAGGGGGGTTGTATAAGAAAATCCCATTACCCTTAATCCGGTAAATTTTTGGTGAAATTAATACCATAGCTCTCAACTTTTACGCTTTTTTGCTACCACTAATATTTAATAGGGATTTTCGCTTTGTTTAACAGTGAGATTTCGACGATTAAATAAGACAATGTTTACAATGAAATTTTAGTGGTAAGAAAAAAGCGTAAAAGTTGGCAGCTATGTAATACTTAACTTCGAAATCTACCTGCGCTTGTAGGCAAAGCCAACAGGGATTTTTCTATAATTATGAAAGTTATAAATGTTTTTGTACAACAGAGCAGCTGATTTAATGTGGGGAGGAGGTAAACAACATTACTTCATTTTTAAAAAAGATTGACTGGAATAACAGGAATTCAATAAATAAAATAATTCCTTACTATTAATTAATAATTAATTAATTAAAATAGCAATAAATGCTTATTAAAATAATTCATTAAAACTCTCAAAATTCCGATCCCCCAGTGCCAAATTCCTACGGTGCATGTTGGCGCGCCGGGCGAACCTGCCCCGTGCCAAATAGACCAACTAACCCCATATCGCCATTTTTATTTTTCATGACTGTAAGTAATTATTCTGAAAGCATCTCAATAAACAAACATGCCCTACAATAACTAAGAACAAATATTTTTATGACTACTATATATCAAAATCTAAAATGTAAGCTACAAACAAATAAAAAACGATTATTTATAAGAGATTAAATTTACTCACCTTAGCAAAATTTTGAAAATTCTCGCTGGTTCTTTCATGTACGCTCCGACTTCAATGGCGCTGATGTTGGAGGAGGAAAGCGTAGCAATGCATACTTGGCAGGACTGACAATGCCGTTAAACGGAAAGTATAAAAAAATATCGCAACAGGGCCAACATGCCCCTATGGCCAAATAGCCCTGGTCTACCTTACCTTTATTACGCGCCACTATTAAGCTAAAATGTAATTCAAACTAAAACACTCTTAAAAATATTGAAATCACATATCCAGAAATTATCATCCACAGACGGCCGTGAATCCAATTCTTTGCGTGACCCTGTATATCATTTTATTTATATTCTACAAACATTTCTTAGTAAACTAAATGCAGTTCAGCATGAAAATGCATAACTCATTTAAAACCCATCTTTAAGCAATTTCCGTTCCTACCCATTAACACTTAACAATTCTGTTTTTTTTTCCTGCATATGAATTATAGCATTTGTACACACCATATAGTATGCATATATAGCGAAATATAAAAAACGCACATCATAATTAAAAATCATCGCTGATATAGAGTACTTCGGATACAATATGGTATCTGAAATCTTTTGTGTGTCCCTGTAAATGCTATGCACTTTGTATTATATATGAAATAACTTATAGTAAACCTGAACGACGTATATCAATTTTATTATATACGAAATAGTTTAACATAATTAAAATATGCCGCAAACAATCGCCCCCTCCCCCACCCCATATCATTATGTAACGGAATTCTTTTGAGTGGCCCTGTAAATGAATAATAACTATTCTTTGCACCGCATATTCTACAGAATACATATTTTAGTGCACTTCATAAATGCATATCAATTTTATTATGTTTGAAAGCGTGTAACATCATTAAAAATCATTTGAAACGATTTTTTCCCATTGACCGTAATTTAACGGAATATTTTTGACTGTCCCTGTAAATGAACTAAACATGCTACAAACTTCATTTGAAATAGGGATCGTGCTATGGTAAACTTCAATAACATCAAAAAATTTCAGGGCAATCCGAGTATATTTACGAGAGTTAGACCGCGGACAAACCGAAGTCATAAACACTTTCCAACTTTGTTGGAAAGTGTTAAAAAAAGTCCTTCCGGCCAGTGCTGGGAGGAAGAGGTAGCTTTCATATTCCTTATTTTTTAAAAGTCAGCTTATATTATTCAAACACACAAAGCTCAATTTAGTGGAAACCGATTATAGGAGGTTCAATATTAATTTTTATTAATACTAAATCATTATGAATGTGAATTTCGCGAAATTAGTCAGCTTTATCCAAGCTGCTTTTATTTAAAGTAACTTATATTTGGTTGCCAAATTCGTCGATATCTTGAAGTGCCTGCCATTTTAAGACAACATGGTGGATGAGGCTAACCAGTGAACTTAGTGGAGACCTTAGTAATTCCTGTGCACATGCTCACTCACATCGGAATCGGTTGATATATACGACTGCTGTTGCAGGCAAAAAATCAGGTTTTTCAAATTGTCACCCACATTAGAAATTCAAACTGCTATATCTGAACCATTTTTTAAGATAAAAACAAAACAAAAAATGCTCCGGAATCCTTATATCAAGGTCAAATACTTAAAAAAGGAACCTTTTTCAATTTATAATTTTTTTGCACTTTACTTTAAATACATTTTTTTTTTATTTACTGGCCGCCATTTTGAAACAAGATGGCTGATAAAGCTGGCCAGCGAACTCGGGCAAGACATTGCTATATACTATCCACATGCCTTCTTACATCGAAATAGGTTAATAAATACACGTGTTATCGCGTGACAAATATCAGATCGGTTCAAAATGTCAGCCATGCTAGAAATTCAAAGTGCTATAATTCAACCATTTTTAAAGATATACACGAAACAAGAACTGCTATTGAATCTTTGTATGAAGGTCAAACACATAAAAAAAACTTTTTCTTTTTCCAGTTTTTTGATACCTCATTTTAAATATTAAATTTAAATTTTTTTTAAATGGCAACCCTTTTGAAACAAGATGGCGAATGAAGCTGGCCAACGAACTCGGTCTAGACATTGGTATGTACTATGTACACACCAAGTTACATTAAATCGGTTCATAAATACGCCTGTTATTGCGCGACAAAAATCAGGTCGTTTCAAAATGTCATCTACAAATAGAAATTCAAAATCCTATAACTCAGCCATTTCTTTAGATATAGACAAAACAAAAACTGTTCCGGAATCTTTGTATTAAGGTCAAACACATTTAAAAAAATCTTTTTCATTTTCCAATTACTTGGTACTTCATTTTAAATTTTTAAGTTTTTTTAAATGGCCGCCATTTTGAAACAAAAAAGCGGATGAAGCTGGCGAACAAACTCGTTCGAGACATTCTTATGTACTATGTACACACCAAGGTACATCCAAATCGGTTCATAAATACACCTGTTATCGCGTGACGAAAATCAGGTTGTTTCAAAATGCCAGCCACAATAGAAATTCAAAATGCTATAACTCAGCCATTTTTTTAGATGTAGACGAAACAAAAACTGTTCCGGAATCTTTGTATTAAGGTCAAACACATACAAAAAAAATCTTTTTCATTTTCCAATTTTTTGGTACCTCATTTTAAATTTTAAATTTCTAAAAAAAAAATTAAATGGCCGCCATTTTGAAACAAGATGGCGGATGAAGCTGGCGAACGAACTCGGTCGAGACATTGGTACTTATTATGTATACACCAAGGTACATCCAAATTGGTTCATAAATACGCCTGTTATAGCGTGACAAAAATCAGGGCGTTTCAAAATGTCAGCCACAATAGAAATTCAAAATCCTATAACTCAGCCATTTCTTTAGATATAGACAAAACAAAAACTGTTCCGGAATCTTTGTATTAAGGTTAAACACATTCAAAAAAAATCTTTTTCATTTTCCAATTTCTTGGTACCTCATTTTAAATTTTATATTTTTAAATGGCCGCCATTTTGAAACAAAAAAGCGGATGAAGCTGGCGAACAAACTCAGTCGAGACATTGTTATGTACTATGTATACACCAAGGTACATCCAAATCGGTTCATAAATACACCTGTTATCGCGTGACAAATATCAGGTAATTTCAAAATGTCAGCCACGCTAGAAATTCAAAGTGCTATAACTCAGCCATTTTTTAAGATATAAGCGAAACAAAACCTGCTCCGGAATCTTTGTATCAAGATCAAACACATAAGAAAAAAATATTTTTTAATTTTCAATTTTTTGGTACCACATTTCAAAATTTAAATTTTTTTTTAATTTAAATGGCCGCCATTTTGAAGCAAGATGTCAGATGAAGCTGGCCAACGAACTCGGTCGAGACATTGTTATGTACTATATATACACCAAGGTACATCCAAATCGGTTCATAAATACACCTGTTATCGCGTGACAAAAGTCAGGTCGTTTCAAAATATCAGCCACGCTAGAAATTCAAAGTGCTATAACTCAGCCATTTTTTAAGATATAAGCGAAACAAAACCTGCTCCGGAATCTTTGTATCAAGATCAAACACATAAGAAAAAAATATTGTTTAATTTTCAATTTTTTGGTACCACATTTCAAAATTTAAATTTTTTTTTAAATTTAAATGGCCGCCATTTTGAAGCAAGATGTCAGATGAAGCTGGCCAACGAACTCGGTCGAGACATTGTTATGTACTATATATACACCAAGGTACATCCAAATCGGTTCATAAATACACCTGTTATCGCGTGACAAAAGTCAGGTCGTTTCAAAATATCAGCCACGCTAGAAATTCAAAGTGCTATAACTCAGCCATTTTTTAAGATATAAGCGAAACAAAACCTGCTCCGGAATCTTTGTATCAAGATCAAACACATAAGAAAAAAATATTGTTTAATTTTCAATTTTTTGGTACCACATTTCAAAATTTAAATTTTTTTTTAAATTTAAATGGCCGCCATTTTGAAGCAAGATGTCAGATGAAGCTGGCCAACGAACTCGGTCGAGACATTGTTATGTACTATATATACACCAAGGTACATCCAAATCGGTTCATAAATACACCTGTTATCGCGTGACAAAAGTCAGGTCGTTTCAAAATATCAGCCACGCTAGAAATTCAAAGTGCTATAACTCAGCCATTTTTTAAGATATAAGCGAAACAAAAACTGCTCCGGAATCTTTGTATCAAGATCAAACACATAAGAAAAAAATATTTTTTAATTTTCAATTTTTTGGTAGCACATTTCAAATAAAAAATTTTTTTATTTTAATGGCCGCCATTTTGAAACAAAATGGCGGATAAAGCTGGCCAACGAACTCGGTCGAGACATTGGTATGTACTATGTATACACGAAGTTTCATCCAAATCGGTTCATAAATACGAGAGTTACAGTGTGACAAAGATCAGATATCTATATATCTATATATCTATCTATATATATATATATATATATATATATAAACATTTGAACGGAGGGTGCTTTCGCGGTCTGGGGGTCATGATCGATGAAAATATACCAAAATTTTTTGAAATCGCTTTCCTCCGAACGGCCGAAATAGGTAGCTTTTTGTAATGAAAGCTGCCTAATAGCAAAATGCTATCGAAACGTAGATGACCACGCCCACGCCCCCTTTCTCATTAGTTATTGGAAATTATCTTATTTCTGCAGAAATCCCTTTTGCCATCGACCCTTAATTTAAACAAAAAAAAAAAAAAATCTATTGAAATACAGAAGATTCACACCTTTCCCCGTCCATATCTAAATTCTCTACTTCCTGCCAAGAAAAGTCACTTTGACGCAGAAAGCTTTGACCAATCAGATTACGAGATGCCAAATCATGTTTGGTGAAGAAAAAAAAAATATGCTTGCTGTATGTTTAGCGCGGATTTAACATCTGGCGCTTTTTTTGCAAATTAAAATTTTGCCTAATAGACGTAATGTTAAAGTAAAAGTCCTTCCGGCCAATGCGGGAGGAAGAGGTAGCTTTCATATTCCTTATTTTAAAAAAGCCAACTTATATCATTCAAACACACGAAGCTCAATTTAGGGGAAACTGAATATAGGAGATTCAATACTAATTTTTATCATTATAATGAATGAGAATTTCGCGAAATTAGTCAGCTTTATCCAAGCTGCTTTTCTTTAAAGTAACTTATATTTGGCTGCCAAATGCGGCGATTTCTTAAAGTGCTTGCCATTTTCAGACAACATGGTGGATGAGGCTAACCAGTGAACTTGGTCGAGACCTTAGTAATTGCTGTGCACATGCTCACTCACATCGGAATCGGTTGATATATACGGGTGCTGTCGCATGCAAAAAATCAGATTTTTCAAAATGTCACCCACAATAGAAATTGAAACTGCTATATCTGAGCCATTTTTTAAGGTAAAAACAAACAAAAAATGCTCCTGAATCCTTATATCATGGTCAAATTCTTAAGAAAGAAACCTTTTTCAATTTCTAATTTTTTTGCACCTCACTTTAAATAAATATATATATATATATATATATATATATATATTTTTTTTTTTTTTTTTAATGGCCGCCATTTTGAAACAAGATGACTGATGAATCTGGCCAGCGAACTTGGTCGAGATATTGGTACTTATTATGTATACTGTAAATTTATCGGAATTCTTTTGTATGCCCCTAATAGCGAACTATAAATGCTAAACTCCTTATTTTCAGTAGCGAACATTCTGTAGTGAACCTCATTAACATATGAAAATCACACGTCATTCCGAGTATATTTACGCAAGTTAGAGCACAGACAGACGGCCCACTTTTCAACTATTATTAAACAAAGTATTAAAACACTTTGATTAGTTGCATTGTTTAATTGAATGCATAAAAATCACACTTTTTCTCTTGTATTGTACAGTTGGTCAAAAAAGAAAAAAATAAAAGATAGAGAGAACACGAGAACACCCCATATTTTAATCTCCAAATTATCACATTAAAAAAACGAAAATAATCATTTAACTGGAAAGTATGTCCTTTTTCAGTTTATATTAAACAAATAAGCTTTGGGGGGTCGTCTTCATATTGAAATTGTACCAAATCAAATATTCATTATTTATGATTATTTTTCAATAGGAAAACCTAATTTTCACATGACATTTAGCTTTTTCGTTAAATTTTATCTTATTATACCAAACGGTAAGTGATTTGGTCAAGTAGCTTGAGAATTATTTAGGTTTAAAGCTTGGAACCCCTAATGTTTAATTCATTTGTATACGTTGCAAAACAGATTGTAATGCGGGTAGTTTATTAAGCATAACTCAAAAATTACTTAGCGGATTCTGATCTAATTTTAGATTCATATATTTGATGCTTCTAGAAAACTATTTGTGTTTAAAAAAATTATACAATTCATATTTTTGCAATTCATATTGCAACTTATGATTTTTTGTAATATAAATCGATTTCTAGAAGCTTCAAACATGCTAATCCAAAGTTACAACTCATTACCTTATGTGGTTCTTCAGTTATGCTTAAAAACTACCCTCATTTCAACCCGTTTTGCAAAGGTTACAAATGAGGTTAAGGGTTCCAAACTTTAAAGCTTCAGAATTCCGAAACTACTTGGCCGAATGACTACCCTTTCAATATCCCAAGGTAAAATGGACCAAAAGTGCCAAATGCACATGCCCAAAACGAAATTCATCGGACTCATTAGATTTTAGAAGTTTGGTCAAATAGCTAGAAAAATACTTGACGAATTCTTCTGAAACTGCAGGAATATAAAGAATATGTTTGACCTCATATATATATATATTTTTTTTTTTTTTTACCGAAGGTTTGGTCAGGAGGACAAAAAGGAGGCCAACAAAAAATTGAATAAAAAGAATAATATTTGCGATCACTTTGTAAAATAAAAGGCTCAAAAAGGTTTTGTAACTCTACCATAACACTATGTTGGTTCCGTTCAATATTTTTGCTCATTTGTGCGAAACTAACACGTAAAATCATTGAGATATAAAAGTTTCTTAAATTTTGAGTAATTTTTGCATGTTTTTGCTATATAACATGCAGGATTTTCAAACACATTTAATGCTACTTTCAGGAAATATGACAAAATAAAGTAGAAAAACACATTGCAGTTGGAATATAAATATATTATATATTTGATAAAATATGAGTTTTTTGATGAAATAATTTTAAACTGCGTATCCGCAAAAGATAAAAAAAAAAACATTTTTTGCATAATATAGCAGTCAACTATATAGGGCAACTCATATATAAAGTGTAGTCGAACATCGCGAAAATTGGGAGATATATCGGCGATATAGTGAGCTGAATTTCAGTTGTCTTCTAAAAGTAGCTGAATGATAAGGGATTTTCCACAAGTTGTCATTTTTTATTTTCTTATTTTTTTATTTGTGATTTTGTTTACTTTGGAAGAGTTATTGGAACGGGTCCATTCGAACAAAAATAGAATTATACATTGAAGTATCCATCCAAAAGATATACGTGGATATACGTTAATACATAAGCCTTCGTTCGAAGTCAATTAATAAAAAATGAAAATTTGAGGAAAACACCTACTCTTGCAGCTACTTAAAAAAAAAATTCTGAAATTCAGTTCACTAATATCTGTTTGTTCTTTTACAATGTTAGACTGGCCTTTTTATATGAGTTACCCTATATCGTTGACTACTAAATCATGAACACAAATGTTGAACAGTACTCACATAGTCATGTTCTACTGCTATAGTTAATTTCGAGCACTTTAATTTATAGAGTGGTCACAAATATCATTATTTTTAGTCCTTTGTTGTTGGCCCCCTATTTGCGCTGGTGCCCAAACCTCCGCTGAAAAATATATGGTTAAACCGCGACCGTCGACATCGAGGGTCGCGGTCAAACTTGTTCTTTACATCCCTGAAGTTCCAGAATAATTCGATAGATATTCGATATTCTTCAGATATTCGACAAAAAATTTAGAATCGAGAGTGTTCGGTGACTTTTGGCCATACAGTGTATGATAACAAAATTAGGTGTCCGGATTGAAAATTTTAGAGTTTGGTACAATTTCAGTATGAATGCGACTCTCTAAGCTTATTTACTTTTTAACATAAATTGAGAGAAGACATAATTTCAAAGTCAAATGACTATTTCCGTTTTTTCTAAGACAATTTGATTTGTATAGGATGTTCTCACTCTCTCGTAAAAGTTGAAACTGGTCTTAAATATTTTGCAAATTTCTAGTTTAATTTGAATAAATATTTGAAAACGTATGATTAGTTGAAATATACACTATTTTAACATATAGTATGAATCATTAGAAGGGATAAGACATTTAAATGCAGCGTAGCACAGTTGCTTTTTTCTTAGTAGCATTTGACGAAAATTATTTGAAAACACTTTTGGCAAATTCATGTAATAAAAAAAAATGGTTACTTTTGCCAAATTTTGACATTAGAGAACTCCTAAGTCCACTTAACTCGGAAAACGGTACATCAATAAGAAAAAGGGTATTCTTCCACTTGATAACTGAATCGTTCGATTTAATAACCTTGAACAATTAATTCAATTTAGCCTTGAATACATCTGGAGATTGAAATTTTTGTTCTGAAATGTTTTCTTAATTTGAACGCATCCGAGAACATTCAAAATGAACTGGAATGGTGAAAAAAAAAACTTATTATTATGACTTTCTCCCCGCAAACCGCATTTTGTCTCCTACACACACCCAACATTAAGCATTCGAGTCATGGCCTTACATCTCAATATACGCCTCTGATGGGTGCATGTCTTCCTTGCCACACCCCTGTCATACTTAAATTTTTATTCTTGTCGCATCTCACAATCCGTTATATGACTTCAACTTCCTCCTGTCGATAACGAGATCTTTTCTTTTTTTTTCTTAATGTCTTCGACAAGCAATAACTCTTCTTAAGCGTTCTATCAATCTAAGAATGAAGCAAAGATGCTACGCTGATGATACTTTTTTATTTGATTTTTATCTATAACCTTCAAGCTATAATGAAAGAGGTAACACGCCACCTTTATTTATTGTGTTAATTTTGTGCATCTGATTTTGAACTTTTTTCTTCAATTCTGACCATGGAAATCAAAAGTATATAAGGCAAATGTGATGAAAATTATACGACATCACTTACAGTTTTTGCTCAAGTGAAGGATCAGAGCAGCATCTCCTCTATCAGTATGAAATTCGTAAGTACCTACTTTGTAACCATTCTTAGGATTTAAAACACAACCTTTGAATTGTATTTACTTTAAAACTCTCGTAGTTATTGAAGCTTTCAAGCTTTTATCAAGAACGATGGATGAATCTTACAAAATTTCATAGTGGTTATAGAATATTATAATCGAAAGTGCAAGATTTAAAAGTTTTATATATATCTGCGACAATACCATATTCAAATTTCCCTATTTACAATTATATGATATATATTTTTAATCTGGGTTACAATGACTGAATATATGAAGAAAAACACCAAAAATAATTTGTTGGTGATTTTGTGTTTAGCTTTGCTTTGCTTTCGTGAAATGTGTAAATTAAGAAGCATTTTATTCCCGCAACAATCAACAAAAATTTTGAAACAATAATTGTATGCGTTACTAAAACGTTTTTTAAAGTGTAGTGTAGATTTGATTTAATGGCCATTCATTTTTTAAAATTCATAATATAAACTTGAATGCAATCAGCAGGAAGATGAAAGCGAAACATTAATCCTCTTATGCACGATAATCTCAAATGAGGTTGTAGTCAAATCAACCCTCAGAGAATCGTTCATGTAGTATTTATTCTTTTATCGCATAAGGACTTCATAAGAAGTTTAATAATGTTTGTTAATTAAAACAATAGATACCAGAACCATTTATATTTCGAATATTAAATTGGAAATTACCCTTTTAATAAATTTGCTTCTGTTCTGTGTGAGATTTTCCCAAAAAAAATCCTGCTGTTGGATCGAAACAAAAACACCAAAAATGTTTTTTACTTTCCACTTTGTGTTAATGCATCCAAAATTTAAACTATAACAAAAATTGTCTGGTAACTATTAATAATGATTCAAGTAAACCTTATATGATATTGGTTTTATAATTTTGTAATAAATGTAATGCATTTTTACAAATTCAACGCTATTTGATTTTAAAAGATCCATTTCAATTTCAAAATTTGTTTTTAATCTATTTGAAAATAATTCATGCATCAAAGGGTTAATTTTATTGTAAACAAGCTCATAAAATGATAAATTGTAAAATTAATTCCATAGTTATGTGACGCATAGTATACGGATGATGTATAAATTTAGAATGTTAACTGCATCTCTACATATAATAGTAAAATATAAACGAAATTAATAATAAGGGGCAAAAATAATAATGAGCAAGTTTTATGAAATTTTATTATTATTATCCATTTCTATAAAATAAGGTTAATTTTTAAGAATGATTTATTATTGTTATTAATATTTTATTAATATTAATATTGTAAGCTTCAGTTAAAAGTAAAATGAATATCCTAAAAAAATTCAAGATTTCTATGAAAGACATGGTTTAAAATTTAATTGTGTCGTCTAGTTGCAAAACCGGCCATCTCCAAAAAATAAAATTTTGAGAAAAAGCTGATTTTTTACCACACTTAGCCAAATAAAGTTTGGAACGAAAACTCTTCAGTTTTATAGTCATTAGAACAGTATATTTGAAAACACGAAATAAGGTGGCAGGGGCACATGAAGGGAAGGGGTTATTTAGGTCTTTGTTTTGGATTTGGCCGCCTTTGCAACTTACTTTGGAGTTGGCCGGTTTTGCAGCAAACCAGAAATTAATTTTTGCTAAATTTAATCTGACATTGCGTTTTTAGGGGTTGCAAATACACAAAAATGTTTTGTTCAGCTTAATGTTATTTAACAAAAAGAACTTTAGGAAAGTTATTAACGTAAAACGACTTTTACACAGTTACTGATTGTTAAAACTGACTAAAAGTTAAAACTAACTGACTAGCTGTTAGAATTGATTTGAACGTCACTAAACAAATGATTTAAATGACATGATATTATTTTAAATAAAATTATTAAATTTTAAAAACTTAAACAAAAATCATACTATGTACATGTGCATACAATTTCGAACTTTAGTGGTCTCATCGTTTTCGATAGTCTCACAAATTTCGTCATGATGGTCCATCCATGCGTCTTTTTCTTCAACATCTTTGCTTTCTGCTTTTTAAGCTGCTGATACCAATATATTTTTGTAAAAAAAACAACCACTTGCCAGTATCCCAATTTGGTCCAAAATGTTTCGTCAGTAAGTTTTGGACATCCCGAAGTTTTAGAGGCTTCACCACGATATCTGAAACCACGTCCTCGAGCTTGCTGTTCATAATACTTCTCTTACTCTTGACAACAGACTTTCTGACTTCTACCTCAGATTTGTAGAAGACCTCCCATTGCACCAACAGCTTATTTTTATATTCTGTTATGAATTTTTTTTTCCCGTAGGAGCAAATTTGAAATGCCACAGTGCAGGTGGTTTAGGGAAGAAATTGCTGGTCTTCTTCCAAACATGGTCGGTCACTTCCCGACTTGAAAACTGTTCCATATTCAGATAAAATTTCTTCATACTTTACGGGCTGAATGAGGGACTCGATTTTCTTCAATCTCCTTTCAATTTGAGCTGAAACACGATTGGAGGGATAAAAGAATACTGAATCAACGTAGGCAAGTTATTAGATTAATAAAATATTATGGCATCATGATAATTAATTAATCAAAATATGCTAACTATGATGTTATTATGTTATCAATTAATAATGTATTATATTATCTCCAGGGTGGATTACCCATAAGGCAACTTAGGCTATGGCCAAGGGGCGTAAGTTAGGTAGGGTTCGCAAAATTAAGAACTTTGAAGTTTTTAAATTTAATGAAATAAGAACAATTTAAAATTTTAACGAAAAGTGTTAAATAAAAAAATGAATTTGTAATAAATACATTTAAAACAATTTTTCTACTTCTCGATACACCAACACAAAATTCTCTCAGATTTTAAATGTAACAAAAGCCCATTCAATTCCAATGTACAATCCTCAAAATACTAAAATTTATAAAGCAAAATTTAAATGTATTATTAATTAATTAAATAGATTAAAAAATTCTTAAATTTGAAAGAAAATTCACTTACAGTTTTATGAAGGGGGGGGGCGGAAAAGTATTTTGGCCTAGGGCGTCAAAAAGTGATAAATCAGCCCTGGTTATCAAAAGGTGTACATTACCTTTGGATTTTGGGTTTTTTCCTTTACCACGTCGTAGATACACTTTGCCGCTTCCTTGGTTGATTAGTAGACACTTCTTCCAGAAACACATAGAGAGAAAACAGAAATAGTCGGAGAAAACACGAAGCTAAATTATTAGAAAATTTGTATGCACCAAAGGGGAGCAGTCACAGGCGAGAGAAAACACGATAACGTTAATCTAATCAACAAGTGAGAATTATTGTGGGGTCGAGCAGAAGCGTCAGCTAGCGGATATGGAGATTGCCGGTTTTGAAACTCACCGGATGAAGGATTTGGCCGCTTTTGCACCACATCATGTTTTTCAAACGCATATAACACAGGGATTGACAGGTTTTTGCATGGTTTAGGTTTTCCAAATGATAGAAACCTTTACTTAGAACTAAAAAAACTGAAAAAACACATTTTCAATTTTTGAGGAGTTGGCCGGTTTTGCAACTAGACGACACAATTATTATTTTTCTGCGTATTACCTTTTCGAGAGAGAGGAAGCGAAATAGATAGAGAGAAACTTAAAGTTGTCTCGTAAAGAATAAATCCGTTGTAACCTATCATTTTATCATTAATTTATCTGAGTACTTTTTTAATTTATAACGGTGTCCAAACATTGTACTGAACCGATGCTTAGAGAATGTCACTAAGGTAAGTTATAGTACCTTGTATAGCGCATTTATGAGAATTTTCATAAAATAGAAAACATTAGTAATATCAAAAGCTTATACAGGGTGTTCGAAAATTCCTGGACACATTTTAAAATTCAATATAAAATCAAGTAATTGACGTACAGGAGTGCGACTTGGACTAAAATGGTTCTAAGGATGAAAAGTTTTCTTCAGATGAATGAAAATAATTGCTATAAATTTTGATCATATATGTCGTCACTTGGCCATGTGTATGTTTGCTTTCAAACATACGTTTTTTTCTGATTTCCAGATTAATTTTGACGCTGTGACACAAAAATGACGATTCCCGGTGCTGGAAGTCTTCATTTATGAGTCACGCATGTTTGAAAGTAAACATACATACGGCAAAGTGACGCCATCTATGATCGAAATTTAGAACAAATTATTTTCATTTGCTTGAAGAAAGCTTTTCATCTTGAAAAGCATTTTAGCCCAAGTCGCACTCCTGTACGACAATTACTTGATTTTATATTTAATGTGAAAATGTCTCCAGAAATTTTCGGACACCCTGTATTATTTTTAAAGCATTCGATACACTTTTAAAAAAAAATATTTAACTACAAATTCTTACGTAGTCATCTCCCAATAATGCTTAGAAAAATATAATCTTGTATAGTAATAAAAATATATATATCTTCTTGGGCGTCATAATTCGAAAGAAAAAAAAACCCAAAAATATATTTTATGATTGGAATAGACTGTATTTTTGACTGTAAACACATTATTCAGTTCACATGTGGACCATGTGTGTATCATGTGTGGTATCATACTTTTCACAACTTACCAGCACTAAATGCTTCTTGATACGAAAAAATATTTATGAAGAAAGCTTACCTCTTAGTTACATATGATTCTAGAAATTTGTCCTCTATCTCTAGAAAACTTTAAGAGCAGAACCAACTAGAAAACTCACAAAACAGTAGGTTTCCGAAATTAACAGAAACGACTTTTCAGAAAATTGGGACCAAGAAAGAGAGCCTTTTGTTTTAAGTGAATCTCAAAAACTTATTTTCCGAGTTTTCTGATTAATTCGTTTTCAAATTATTTCAGAAAACAATGAAAAGATTTTCGGAATTGTAGGTAATGACGGGATTATATTCAATTTTAGTTAACCTTTCAGTTATATCCGAGAAAATTTCTTGAATTTGTTTACAATGAGTGCTTTTATTTCACTTAGATTCTTAGGGAATGTTTGTTGAATATTAATTTTTAAATATACTTGTAATTTTGTTGATATAGGCAGTTTCTTTCATTATAATAAGGTGTGATGATTATGATTTAAATAATTTTACACACATGCATATCTTGGTCATGTCATTTGCTTTGTTACATTATTTGTTACATTTTTCTCGGTAATAATAACAATAATAATTTAATTCAACAAGCCTTAGAAGAGCATTTTTTCAAGAAGTTGATTTATAAAAAGCTTAATTATGTAACCGGTTAAAATTAATTATTTTATTGTGCATATAAATGATTTTTTTAATAAGAAAGATTTGAAAAAATTTAGTGCAGATTATCATATTTTAACAGTAATATTTTGCCGGTGTTGTTAATCACCGAAATATTTTTTTTTCAAGTTAGAAATCATGTTAAACTTAGAAGGTAATAACTAATATATTTCATAAAATGCATTATATTTTTTAAATAAAAACAAATAATTTTTACAAAATTTATAACTATTTTGTTTGTTTATTTTTTTTCTTGAGATTTTCTTTTGGTAAATAAGCAGTTGAAGTTTTTCATATGGTTTAAGAATAATATTTTGATAAATAATTACAAACACATGAAATTAAAATCCACTAAATAAAAACTATAAAACTTTAAAACCTACCTACTTTTAGAAAATCTATTAAGTTTGTAATACAGTAAGATAATAATACCTCAAAGTTTTCCATATATAAATCATCTCTGTAACTTTTCCGTAACCTTATAAACTGTTGAAGAAGCTTAAACGAAGTGACTTTATATAGTGTGACTCAGCCAGTAGTTCATCAAATGAAGTCAGTGCTACGGAGTCTTTATTCTATTTCCTTCCTTTTAAGTTTTAGAAGTAAACTAACATGATTTCTACAAACCTTAATGAACGTCTTATAACAAACATGAAATCCGCTGAAATTAAATAGCAACAAAATTATAAATAAATGTTTTTTTTAATTGCAATTTTCCCAGTGGTTGATCAGGCGAAAAAAGTCAATTGAAAATCTAAAAATTAATCTTTAAAATATCATCCGTGTAGACTGTGATTAACAATAATTCTTATAAAAATATTAGTTGAAACAAGCAAGATGGAAGTGAATTGTTTTAACTTACCATAATTGTCTCCAACTAATAAAAACTAAATGTTTACACTTTCTAATAAAAAATTTTTGATAAAATGGCTTCTCTTACAGCAGACGGCTGACAACAATGTTACAGCAGGTGCACTAACATTGAAACAAAAATATTATGTCTAATGCCACGTATAAAACTCATTTCCGCCTGTAATGGCGCAATATTTCAAAAATTTTATCAACTACTTGAAGGGTATCAACTACTGGTGGAGTCACGCTCATCATACATCAAAAAACTCTTTATATGAGTATTACAGTAATGTAATATTTTCTTGCATTATTAAGCTCAATTTCTAGGATGTAAGTATAAATGAAACAGGATAGAAATTTTAGAGTTATTTTTTTATTGTTCAGCATTTAAAGAATTATTATATACAATATGTAGTTGTTCAGACTTCAAATATTAGCTCGAATTTCGTCTTCAATTCTTATTTTCTTTCTTCTATAAATTTGTTAAGATATAACAAAACATTGCAAGAGGTCATCCATTAATTACGTCAAGCGAACTTTGTAATTTTTTTACCCTCCTCCGCCACTTTCCCTATCACAGTTTGTCAAACTTGAGCGATACCCCTTCCTGTTGTTTTTGTAACTATTACAAATTCCTGGACACAAAAATTCCCGGACACATTTTTAAATTCAATATAAAATCAAGTAATTGTCGAACAAGAGTGCGGTTTAGACTAACATTTTTTCCAGGATGAAAAGTTTTCTTCAAGTAAATGAAAACAATTAGTTCCAAATTTTGATCATAGATGGCGTCACTTGGCCGTATGTGCAAATATACATACGGCCAAGTGACGCGATCTATGATCGAAATTTGGAACTAATTATTTTCATATTCGCTTGAAGAAAACTTTTCATCCTGAGAAGCATTTTAGTCCAAGTCGCACTCTCATACGACAATTACTTGATTTTATGTTGAATTTTAAAATGTGTCCAGAAATTTTAAGACACCCTGTATTTTGTAACGCCACATTTTTTTAACTATTAATTTAAAGCTAATTTTATATTTAAAAAAAAGTTACATACGGTTTGTTACCTACTGATATAAATGCTGTAAAACTGTCAAGATCTTGCGTGCTTTTATATCAAGCTGTTATGAATCAAATCAAAAGAAAATATATAATTGATATTACACGAATAAAAATCATATGGAATGAACAGCAAAAGAAAGAAATTTCCGCCAATTGATGCCCAGAGGATTTTACAAGATTAATTAGTACTTTGTCTTGTTAATATTTTGCAAACTGGAAAAAATTCGGTTTTGACACCTCTATAGCTCGTGGTTTATTTATCATAGTAAAAAATTTCATTTTTTGTTTCTATGGCATTGAGAATAACAATTGACTAAATAAACAAAAGCAAATTGGAATCCGGCGACTAGTTTTTTAATAAATGCGATTTCAAAATTATACTTTTTCACCTTTTTAAAATTCTTGTTCAGTACAGATCTTTAGTCAGGTTACAAATATATCCATCATCGAATTTTTTTGTAGTTTCCTGCATTTTATTTGCTTTTATGGGTATTTCAAACATTTTTAGTTTCATAAAAAAATATTAATTAGTTTCGAGTTATACAGTGCGGCGCAAAAGATTAAGCACAATGCAAATATTTTAATAAAAATAAAATTATACAACGGAATGCTTTCAAATATCCACTGTAGGTGAATATTATGATCATAAATATATATCTCAAGTTTCGAAAAAATTCCTCGTTTTCGAAAATCAAAAATTACAGGAAAACAGTTTTTGTGAAGTCGCAAAAGTTTATGCACAAATGAGATTTTATGCAAATATCTCCTTAAACATGATAGGAGGAGGATCGGCGAGACTGTTTTCCTAGAGTATAAAATGTAGAGATCGCTGTACGGGTTATATCAAAATGCCGAAATCTCTGCCGCTCTCGCCTGAAGAAGTTGTAGAAGTTTGGAAGGCTGAAAGCTGAAGGTAAATCTTT
Source organism: Maratus speciosus (assembly GCA_963932465.1). Taxonomy (NCBI): domain Eukaryota; kingdom Metazoa; phylum Arthropoda; class Arachnida; order Araneae; family Salticidae; genus Maratus; species Maratus speciosus. Next base: position 411,504,904 of record OZ010796.1, read on the forward strand.
TTTGCAAATTTCGCTTATTTTAAATCGGTCTAAACTTCGTGTTTATAGTGTTTTGCAACGTGGAAAACAATTCAAAAATGCATATTGCTCTGACCCATCGAGTAAAACCACATTTTGGGAGGATAGAAGAATTAAAAGATTGACTTTAACTAGTTATTTGTCTCTTAATGAGATAAAAAATCTATTTGGTTAAAAAATATCACATGACATCATATGCAGCCGAATAACAGAATCAGATTTCATCGAAAAACACAAATTATCTCGTAAGGTTTTTCTGAAACAGTGTCACAAACAAGCACGACTTGAATGGGCAAAACAGCACATGTATTATCGTGACGAATGGATTAGTGTTATTTTTTCTGATGAAAAAAAAAGGAATCTGGATGGTCCAAATGGCTTCTCATTCTTTTGGCGTGACTTATGGAAAGATCCGAAGAGCATATTCAGCAGGCAACAACGTGGTGATTCGCACATGGTATGGGGCGCTTTTGGCTGTAATGTACAAACGTCTCTTTGCTTCCTAAATGGCAGACAAAATTCTCAAAAGTATCAGGAAACTCTGATGGAGCATTTGTGACGTTTGGAGAACTCCTAGGTGGTCCCAACAGGACCTTTCAGCAAGACAAAGAATCAATACTCACTTCCCGTTGCACAAAAGAATGGCTTAGATCTCAAACTATCAGTGTGATGAAATGGCTAGCACTCAGTCTAGATCTCAATCCTATAGAGAACAACTGAGGAATCCTCTCACATGATGGCTGCAAGAATGAGAAGCAGTATTACCCAGTGCAAAAGCTCAAACCAGGGATCAAGCCTGGTACAAACTCGCTCCCAAAACCTTCCATACTCTCGTGTTATCAATGGCAAATCGAGTATTCTATCTCATCATGTGCAATGGAAGTACCATAGGACTAAAGGACTTTTGTGCCTTGTGAAATGTATATATTTTGTTTTTGTGCATAAACTTTTGCGACATCACAATTTTCAATTTTTTATAATTTATTATTTCCCTTACAATAAATTGTTTCCGAATTCGAAACATGAATTTGTAATCAAATTGTTTAGATACGGTAAAAATTTCAAAGCATTCCGATGTATAGTTTTTATTTTATAAAAATATTTATCTTGTGCATAAACTTTTGCTCCGCACTGTATCAGTTTAAAGTATTGGATCTCTATACTTATTATTGATCAAAAAAATACTAAATGGCCTATCTCCTGCCAAATTGGTAATATACACACGATATTGAACTATTTCACTGCAGTCGACTACAGTAAGCTTCCTATTGTAAAGCAGCCTTTTAGCTTTTGTGGTTCGTTCACATGGTCACTGAAAACATATCGAATAATACATTTACAGCCTATGGATATTTACCGAGTAAAATGTGTTTTAATGTTTTTATAATATCTCAATCTTTGTGAAGTTTTATTATCTTACTTGAAAAGTGAATATGTATATTAGTCTTATAGTTCGCCCATCCATCATTTTTGCAAGAATGTCAAACTAACCACCCCGTCCGTCATATTATGCCACATTTTGTAGACCCCTTCTTGAAGCAAGCTCGAATTTATATATTTCGCCCCTTAGTGATCAACGTTAAAATAAAATCCGAAATATATTTATAGCCCGTGGACGACAAAATCAGCCTTCCTTCCTTCAAAAAGAAAATAAACGAAGTTTTTAAAGTTACTCTTATAACTATCAGTTGTTAAATAAACCTGATAATTAAATTATCAAATACCTAATCAATCATTTGAGGTATCATTTTCAAATAACTTTCTCGAAAATTTTGGCCTTGTCAGTTGCGAGAAACAATTTTCAAATGACTTGAAAACCATATATACCTTCAAATAAAAATAGCAAATTTGCTTTTTAACATATATACCTTCATTTAACGATAAGGAGAAAAATTGTATTTTTGCATTTGTTCCCGGGGCGGTCATCCCTGTACAATTATTGCTTGAACCGATGCAATTTACTAAATAGATTTCCTGAAAAGCGTATGTTGATCCTGAATAATTTTTGCATAATATTCGCTAAATCTTGCTACTTTTATTGATTTTATTACCAGCAGTTTATTTAGAAAGTATAACATCTCTTAATGAAGGAATTTTTTATATTGATGTGCACTTACAAATGAAAAAATGTAATGTGCTATGAAAATTGACTTAGTTCAGGAAGTCAAGACTCCGTGACCTTCGATAATATTTATTGGGTCCATCGAAAAATCGTATCGTGTTGGGAAAATCAATTCGTACCGGAAAATTCTATCATTTAATTATTAGACATTGATTCCGATATCTAATGTAATTCCGATATCTAATATAATTACCCGGCAGAATTTTCCGGTACGAATTGATTTTCCCAACACGACACGACTTACCGACCGACCCAATAATATTTGTAAAGAACCACTGAATAATCTGTAATATCAGGGCTGCCACAGGCTACTATTTTTATATTCTGTTCGCACCACTAATTTTAAGAAATACATTTTGTAGTATATTTCTCTTGCAAATGTTGTCAAAGCATATGTAAAAGTTTTTTGCTTTAAAAAAGTGGTACGAAATATAATTAAAAAATAGTCGCCGGTGGCAGCCTTGTAATATATTTCCTGATTATTTAACAGAATAAAATTATTCTCAAATTTATTCATTTAAAAAAACCGTTTGTTATTATATAAAAGCTCCTTGGATCAAAACTTATAAGCACAGTATCAAAAGAATATTGTGCTAATATCGCTCGTAATGGTTATACTGTGGCCAAAATTGGCAGTGGGTGTTTATATGTATCCAATACTGCATCAATAGTGGCGAGAAATATTTCGCGAATTCAATTCCAATATTTCCAGTGTAAATCCAATATTTCTGCAATATTTAAAATTTCATTGCAAATATTTTCAATATAAAGTTAATATTTTTGTAATTTTGAGATTCCATTGCAGATAATTACAATGTAAAGCCAATATTTAACCAATATTAGTATTTCATTGGAAGTACTTTGGATACATTACTAGCACAATATTGCATACTAACAAGTACAACCAGTATAATCAATATTGGCTTGTACTAGAGAAATTTCAACAATTTAGTTACAATTTATAATTATTGTAAACTTTTTTTTCACTTTCAGTTAATATTTCCACTTTTGTTCGCTGTCGCTATGGCAGCTGAAATCGGCGTAAATCATGCTGGTGAGGCCTATAATTTCCATTATTCAGCTGGAGATGCTGGCGGCCATCAGCGTACTGAAAGCGGTCATGGTGACAAGGTGTCTGGCAGCTACAGCTACATTGATCCCAATGGCAATGTGAGAACTGTTAGCTACACTGCTGGACCTGACGGCTTCAAGCCATCTGGTGACATAAGTGTTGACAAAAAGACTGCTGAAGATGCCGCTGCTATTGCTGCTTTAGCTCCTAAAGCTCCTGCTTCAATTGATCCCGCTGTTCATCCACAATATTTCCATTGGAATCCTTATTACTACCACCACGGACCTGCTTCCTGGGTGCATCATGGCTTACCTAACTATGCACATTGGGCAGCACAATGGTAAACGGACTGGCGACTTTTGGATAACGTTACATAAATAAAATTCGAAATATCTTTTTGTTAGAAAAATAGCTTTGGGTCCAAAAATATTTGGCAAAGTTGGTATAGTATTGTTTATAAAATCTTCATCAGAACGCCTGTAATTTTTCACAGCTGTAAATTTTTCAATGCATAAATAAACTGTATATTTTTATATGTCTGCAGTAATTTCATCAGTTTATCTTCAAATCGATATCTTGAAATTTAGATTAATAACATATTTATAATAAAAAATATTTATTTAACTGAAATCTTTAAAGAAAAACCATTCGAAGGATTGTATTAGAGATAGACGTAATATAATAAAACAAAACAAATCAAATAGAATATTGTATAATAAAACCAATCACGTAGGGTTATTTTGTGTGAAAAGCTTATATATGTATACCTACACACACACACACACATATATATATATATACATATATATATATATGTATACATACCACAAGCATTTTTTCTTTCTTTTTTTTTTTTTTTGTATCCATAATTGTGTTTTTTTTTTCTTTTTAATCCCCATAAGGTAGTACGCTGGACTATACAATTTAAATAATATTTTGTTTATGTGGTGTTTGTGATTTCATAATTATTGGTCAATTTCATTACTCAATGGTATTATTGTACAGAAAGTTTATATATATATATATATATATATATATATATATATATATATATATATGTATGTATATATATATATATATATATATATATATATATATATATATATATATATATATATATATATATATGTATGTATATATATATATATATATATGTATGTATGTATATATATATATATATATATATATATATATATATATATATATATATATATATATATACCGGGTGTCCCAAAAAGGACTGACTGATTTTAAAATTCAATAACTTGCAAACGGTGACAGATATTAAAATAATTCTTGCAGGAGGGTTATGCATAAGGTCAAAAGTTTTATTACAGTGATTTTCAATTTTAGTTCGATTTACAAACAATAGATGGCGCTGTAAGCAATAGTCGCTAAATACAGGCTCGATTTCTAGTCCTTTCTCTTGTTCCATGCTGAAAAAGGAGATGGAAATGTATTATCCGGGCCATGAAGAACCAAAAATCGAGCCTGAATTCAACGTCTATTGATCGCAGCGCCATCTATTGTTTGTAATTCGAACTAAAATTGAAAATCACTGTAAAAAAACTTTTGACCTTATGCATAACCCTCCTGCAAGAATTTTTTAAATATCTGTCACCGTTTGCAAGTTATTGAATTTTAAAATCAGTCAGTCCTTTTTGGGACACCCGGTATATATATATATATATATAAGCATTATATAAAATTACAAATCATCATCCTTTTTAAATGAAATTTATAAATTGAGTATCAAGACATGGTACAGACATTTTACATATTAAACTGTATCAACAATTATTAAATTAACTAATCACTAATGAATTTTTTAAAAATTAGATCTAATCACTTATAAATGAAGTATTAAAAAATCATAACATTTAAAATATGCGAAAGGTAAATATTAACAGGAAGGTGAATGCATAAAAAAATAAATAACGAGAAATATGTAGGAAATCCTAAATATTTCACATATTTTGTCAAGCTATTTGTAACCAAAACAATTTAAGCAATGAGAAAAGGCCGGAAAAAATGAATCATTGTCAACACCAAAGATTCATTGTACGAAATGTAGGATATCAAAATTGAATATACATTAATTCAACAAGAAGAACTACAAAATGAATGCAAAAAGGGAGAACTATCATGAATAAAAATGGATAAAAATGGAAGTAATGATTAGTGACTCGTTTTCAAGGGCAATATAACGATATCATTAGTAAAATACGGTTAATTTCTGAAGTAGAAATAATAATAAGCCAACGCTAAAATGCATATTTCTACTATTGACCGATTAACCGTAACCAGAAAAAATAAGAAAGAAATATATTAATAAATAAATCTATAAAATTTGGACCATCAAGCCATGCACAATAAAAATGAAAATGAAACATGTGAGTTAAAAACTTACTCATTAATAGAAACAGTTAGTATTTTAAATGTCAGAATTTAAATAAATTCATGCATCTATACCAATACAGCTAATACCTTTACATGTGTTATTTAGATGAGTTGCAGTTAATGGCGAATTCTGACAGTTCAAAAAGAGCATATTAATTGAATAATTTTATTTATAATATAAATATAATAATTATTATGTATTATCGTAATAAAACTAAACATAATAAATTATTTTATATTCTATTTAAAGTAGCTGGGAGGAAATTGATTATAAATAGGATTGAAGAAATACAGTTATTAATTTAGGGGTGGGAATTCAAGTAATATTTATTAACTGGCAACACGTGATAGTTTTATGGGGAAGAAAAGGAATGAGAACAATTTATAGTGCCTCCATCTACTGGTGATTTTTCAAGTTATAAAATATTTTAAATTAATAGTAAGTAAAATACTTTTAGTGCTGCCATCTATATTAAAATCTTGAAACAAAGAACGGAGAATTACTTTGCAAGTTCTTGCAAATCAAAAATCCATTTTTATTCTTAATTTCAAAAACCCATCATCACAACATTTTTTGTATAATTCTAAATCAGCTAATTAGAATATTGATTACAAATAATCAGCATCTATAATGTCGTCATAATATGCTTTAAATTATAATTCAGAAAAAATATATATATTAAAAATAAAATAAATAAGTAATAGTATTAAAGTTAGAAAACAGGAATTCTGCTTTTTCAGAATTTAGTGTTGCCCCCAATGAAAAAAAATATATGTATATACCGGGTGTCCTAAAAAGGACTGACTGATTTTAAAATTCAGAAACTTGGAAATGGTGACAGATATTTAAAAAATTCTTGCAGGAGGGTTATGCATGAGGTCAAGTTTTTTTTTTTTTTTTTTTTTTTTTTTTTTTTTTTACAGTGATTTTTTATTTTAGTTCGAATTACAAATAATAGATGGCGCTGCGATCAATAGATGCTAAATTCAGGCTCGATTTTTGGCACTTCGGGACTCAATACATTTTAATCTCCTTTTTCCGCATGGAAGAAGAGAAAGGCCAAAAAATCGAGCCTGTATTTAGCGTTTATTGCTTACAGTGTCATCTATTGTTTGTAATTCAAACTAAAATCGAAAATCACTCTAAAAAAACTTTTGACCTCGTGCTTATGCCGACTGCAAGAATTTTTTAAATATCTGTCACCGTTTCCAAGTTACTGAATTTTAAAATCAGTCAGTCCTTTTTAGGACACCCGGTATAAATAGTACAAAACATATTTCAATTTTAAGACTTAAAGCACACACTTTTATTTTTTGTAAAATGACGTCATTCGCATCCGCTTAAGAATTCCACATTTACGATCCACTCTTAAACATCTACAGTAAAGCATGCATAAGATGTCACTATCGCAGAATAATATACAAATGCAGCAAAAAGATGCCGTCATTAAAGAATCGCGACAAAAAAAAACGGCTATCTAATGATTCATAAAATCTTCATTTGTTTATAACATTAATATAGACGATTTCAGTCGTGACGTTATGGTTGGAAACTGACTCCAAGCAAATAGTTGCTATGTTGTATTTTCTATTTTGTTTGTGTGTTGCAGCTATATCTTATATCTATATATCACATCTACGTATTTTAATATTTGATATGTACCGGTAACATTTTCCACGATTTATATATAAAAAGAAATGACGCATAGCAACCGTTTGTTTGGAGTCAGTTTCCAACCAAAATGTCATGACTGACGTCACACTGAAAGTGTCTATAGATACTTAAAATTAAATATAGTTTATAATATATTAATATATATGTTTTAACAGAAATTATTCGCTTATATTTTTTCAGAATAGCACGTATTTTAATTATATTTTCTTTCTGTTGTTATGAGAAAATAGCAACAAAAAGGTATAATTGCTCTTTTTCAACTATTTTCCCTTTACTTTCTACATAAACGGAGTACTTGAGTTGCCAAATTTGAACAAATAGTGCTAAAAACTACAAAAAAAAAATAATATTTCAAAAATAAATGGCGATACAGTTTTCAAACAAATTTCATTTAAGAGTACTTTTTTTTTTCAGATACGACAACATAAAAAATGAAAATGTGCGATGCTTAGAAGTTTAAAAAATTGCTATAGAGTATTTAATCGTACTGATTTTTTTACGGCTGGCTTCTGTAAGGTAACGTTATTTTTTGGAGTCGACACAAAATAAGCTGGGAGAATGAAATAGCATACTGTCCCGGGGGCTAATAAATAATAACAATAATAATAATAAATTAAATGTTTCCTACACTTCCTTTCCCATTATAAAATTTATTTATTTTTCTTTTTTGTGGGGGTGGGGAGATAGAACTAAATATAATATTTTTACATGTTTATATACACATATATCATATACAGTATTAAAGTCCACTATTGTATATTATTTCCAAACAGAAAATTTAAATTTCAACACTCAGAAAAAGTATTTTTGATCCAGTAAAATTCTATAGAGCTATTTTTAAACAGAAAATTATGTTCCCAAATACGTTTTTTGTAGGATCAAAAATGTCACTGACCCAACAATTGGATCAATAATACTTTTTCTCTATGATAAAACTGTTCTTTGTTGTCAATTAATTAACATAATTAAAATATATCATACGAAAAACACAACTAAGGCATTTAATACAAATTTTACTGGTAATTATACGTTTTTTTCATCAACTGTAATGTTTACACAGGAGTAAAAAAAAATTCTATTATTTTTTTAATTTTGATCGGTGATTCAAAGAAACAATTCACATTCCTAATTTAATATATATTTAGATTAATAACATTTATAATAAATAATATTTATTTAACTGAAATCTTTATGAAAAACCCTTCGAATGTTTAAATTAGAGATAAGATGTAATATAATAAAACAAACAGAATATTGTATAATAAAACTAATCACGTGAGAGGGTTATTTTGTGTAAAAAGCTTATATATGTGTATATACAGGGTGCAATATGTTATCTATCGCCGACCTTTAATTTTTCAACCGTTGGTCATAGACATATAGTTCCAATTACAAAAACTTTTCAAATGAGCTAAATATTCATGCTGTGGAATTATTCAAAGTAAAAAATCAATTTTATAAAAATTACAAAATCTATCTTTTTATACGATGCCCCAGTCCCTATAGTTATATTTAGTAAAAGTTTACACATATCATAACACATATAACACAAAAAGTTTGACATCTGTACTACGAAAATTGACAGAGTTATTAAATTTCAAATTTTGAGATTTTTGCACATGATTTTGTCTTTCATTGAGGGATCAGTTAAAAGATGAATTAAAGTAATTTGAGATCAAAATCAGACTGCGATTCCGCTGCCATTTATTAGTCCAAGAGCTGTTAAACATTTTAGGGAAGGTATTTGAGGCACCCTGAAAATTTGTGCAACACTTCTTTTGTAATGGCTGATTACAAAATCGAATGTCTGGCTGAAGGATCGTGGCCCAAAAACTGTGCCAGACACGTGTCAAGTGCCATTTTTTGACTACCCAAAAAAGGTGTTTGAGGCACGCTGAGATTGAGACAGAATAATATTTATACTTAGAAAAAAATATTCAAAATGGCACTTGACACGTGTCTGGCACAGATTTTGGGCCGACTAAAGTGTCTGTCATTTTCAAAATATTTTTTTCTAAGTATAAATATTATTCTGTCTCAATCTCAGCGTGCCTCAAATACCTTTTTTGGGTAGTCAAAAAATGGCACTTCACACGTGTCTGGCACAGTTTTTGGGCCGACTAAAGTGTCTGTCGTTTTCAAAATATTTTTTTCTAAGTATAAATATTATTCTGTCTCAATCTCAGCGTGCCTCAAATACCTTTTTTGGGTAGTCAAAAAATGGCACTTGACACGTGTCTGGCACAGTTTTTGGGCCACGATCCTTCAGCCAGATATTCGATTTTGTATTCAGCCATTACAAAAGAAGTGTTGCACAAATTTTCAGGGTGCCTCAAATACCTTCCCTAAAATGTTTAACAGCTCTCCTACTATATCTAGTCCTTAGTGAGTATGTTTTATTTTCCGGTTGCCAATTCTACCTACTTTGACGCTTGAATATTGTTCGACCCATAAAAAGCTCAAATATTTAGACGAAATAACCCACTTTGATGATTTGGCGATACCGGCTAAAGGTGATTTCGCTGCAAAAAGGACATTTCACCTTGACTTTGATCTCGAATTACGTTAATTCATCTTTTAACTGATCCATCAATGAAAGATAAAAGCATGTGCAAAAATCTCAAACTTTGAAATTGAATAACTGTGTCAATTTTTGCAGTACAGATGTCAAACTTTTTTGGTTATATTTGTTATGATATGAGTAAACTTTTACTAAATATAACTGTAGGGACTGGGGGACCGTATAAAAAGTTAGATTTCGTAATTTTTATAAAATTGATTTTTTACTTTAAATAATGCCACAACATGAATATTTAGCTCATTTGAAACGTTTTTGCAATTGGAACTATACGTCTACGGCCAACGATTGAGAAATTAAAGGTCGGCGATAGATAACATATTGCACCCTGTATATACAGGGTGATACATAAAGATCGAAACAATAGGCCATTTCCTTAAATATTGCCTCTAGACAAATACTTCCAATTGCAAAGTTTCATAAAAAAGGTGCAAATTTTGATAAGATGCATTTCCATGGGGGGTCTATCTGAGAAAATACGAAATCTAAATTTTTATACACCCCTGTAGGGTAAAATTTCCAATTGGGAAAAATTCCGTATCCATTCCTGAATTAAACACAAAAAAATTCAGCTTCATATCTGCAAAACTCACAGAGATATGCCCATTTAAATGATTCGTCAGGTTTTAAGGGATTAGACACAAATTGAAATGCGTGCAATTCGAGAAACAATGTTACTTTAAGAGTCCCAATGAAACATGCAAAAAATATATTTATTGAGTTAGAATTTAGATTTTTTTTCTGTTTTGTTATGGTTAACCGTATAATTTGCAAATAGAATCACATCCTAAAATTCTCATAAAGTTTTTTTAAAATATAAAATAATTATTATTTTTTTTTAAAGAGGTAATTTAAAATCTTTATAACTCGAAACATCATTTTTCGAATTTCAAAATTTTTTCGTTTAATTAAAGAGGAAAATATAATTTTAATTTTGGTTCAGGGTATTTTTAAATATTAATTTTAAAAATATTTAAAATATAAATTTAAAAAATGATGCAACTTATTTTTAAAAAAATCATATTTTTAAAAGTAATATTTTTTTCAAATTTGCCGAAACAAAATAATGTAAAATAATCAAAAAAGACATGTTCCAAGTTTGCACCTTTTTTCTTTAACAATTCTTGACTTATAATTATTTAAAGACGAGAAAGGGTGAGAGAAAACCCATCATGCAGAAAAACGTATTTAAAGTTTTAAACACAGATTGACTCCTAATAGAACGTTTAAATGCTTTTCTTTTAATTGCAGGTGAGGAAGTAACTCCTTCCTGTAGCTTAAACTTACGATTCAGTTTAATTTTTGCCCTTTCCACCTTCTTTCTGTACTATTTAAATGTCTGCAGTTGATTTAAAACAAGGCATTTTCTAACATGCGATTGTGAGTTTTTTCATAATTTTAGCCCTCACAAATTCAGGTTGTATATCGTCACGGCGGGGCCGTTAAAAAAGTCTGTATTCTGGGTCCGATCCAGCCTGGACCTTACTTTTTCCTGAAGGGTCGACCTGGCCGGGACTAAAGTATTTATTGATACCGAACCAGGACTGGCTTTCTTCTTCCTAGGTTTGCACGGGACGAAATTTCCAGTTCCGGTCTCAACCCAACCCGTATTAAAATCACTGTCTCTGACTGACCTGATCCCTGCAAAAATCTGTAAAATTTGACTCAACCCAAAAATTTTTATAAAAAATTTATATATTTTTAAATCGCCATTAGTTTACAATTCAATTTTTTTTTAGAGGATAGTAGATTTAAAGGGAAAAAATTGAAATACAGCAAAACCAGTGAAAAAGAACTTGCCTATGACGGGATGCGGTCTTAAACGGAAAAATGTGTTGATCCATGCAAAATGAATATAATAATACCCGAGAAAGGCGTAGGCTACATTTACACCTCCTAAGAAAGGAACTTGTCTATAACGCATTTTTTTTCTATGTGATTCCATCTTAGAAGATTTTACTGTACAGCATTTCTCAAAGTCTCCAATACATGGAATATGGATTAATGATATTAAATGAGAAGTGAAAAATTTACATACAAATAGAGATTCATAAAATATATATACATATATCACAGCCTTTGGCGCTTCTTTAAAAATGAAGATCATAAACATGAAAAAAGAAAAGCTATAACAAGTATTTTTGGTCAGAACTCCTCCATACAAAACAATTTTTAATGATATCGACGTAAAAATCTATGTTTTGTAGAAATTCAGTCAGGCCGAACCGAGCTCGGGCTAAGATGTTAACTTTTTTTCCAGACCGGGCAGAACTTTTTTTCTATGGGTCGGCTGGGGACCGGGCCTGGATATTTCGACCTGTGCAGACCTCTAGTGCAGACCTCCAGCATATTTTGAAAGCAGGTTTAACGTAAAATCTATACGCTGCTATTTTATGTCCAAAGGAGAGGCACTGTCTTAAATGGACATTTAATAATGTGCAATTTCTGGATGATCGATATTTTGCATTCAAAATTAATCATTAACTCGTCGCTCAGAGGCATGGGTAAGTGGTGTAAAACAAGAATTTTGTATTTTAATATCTCTGCGAGTTTTGTAGATATTGCAAGATGAATTTTTTTGTGTCTAGTTCAGGAATCGATAAGGAAAAATTTCCCGATTGGAAATTTTTACACTACGGGAGCCGTATAAAAATTTAGTTTTTGTATTTTCTCAATAGACCCCAAATGGAGTTGCAACTTATGTCATTACATTTTGACCCTTTTTTTAGGAAATTTTTCAATTGGAAGTATGTGTCTAGGGGCAATATTTAAAGAAATAACCTATTGTTTCGATCTTTATGAATCACCCTGTATAGACTCTCAGAAATGAATACTCAGATTTCACGAAATTTTCTTTGTTTTGGACGAAACGGTTTCCTGGGAAATGCTCCGAGCGAACATTTCGTCAAATCGATGAAATTACTTTCTTCACTTGCTTGACGATATAAATTTCGTCAAAAGAGGGATGGTGGTGCCATCTATCAAACAGTTTGGAAGCTCCAGTATTTATTGACAGGAAGAAGAAAAAAATCACTTCTCGCTTTCCTCGAACCCACGACCTTTGGTGTGGGAGACCGTTGCTCTTCCAACCTCGCTACTGGAGACTTGTAAAGATGTGCTTTTAGATTGGTGTAATGAATTCTGCTGCGTATTTATATTTTTATAAGGTAGATTGCAATTTTATCGGCGCTGCTATAATTTCTGAAAGTTTTAAGTAAAGCTAATTTATTATTATTGTTTTCTCATGTCAATGAATAATTATAATATGGCTTGATTAAATAATTTACTAGCGAAATTTTCTTTGATCAATGAATGATTAGAATATGGTCTGGTTAATTTGTTGCTCGCAAATAACGAATTGTGAAGTGATTGCGTGAGATTTTATCATTTTGAGTCGGTAGATAAGATTTTAACACTTTACTGTTTATAAAGGGGTGAGGGATCAATTATGTTTATTTTTAATTTGATTAAAAACAGAATATACACTTCTTAAAAAAAAAAAAAAAAAAAAAAAAAAAAAAATGATATCCCAGAAATTTGAAATTTTATTACGCAAATTTTCTTTTTGAATAGTTTTGAAGAACACAGGAAATTTATTCTTTTCGAATTAAAACATAACGAACAACAACATATAAATAAATAAATAAGAAAAAATAATAAGCATTCCTAAAAATTCTAATAGCTAAAAAAATAACTAATGAAGAAACAATAACTACCTATATTTCAGTATTTTCTGAAAAGCACTAAAAAATGCTGTTTTAAAATAAATTATTACAGGACTAACATAAACAAGCAAATATCTGCTTGCTAAAATCGTAGGATTTGAGGAGGTACAGCAACTATTTTCTTAAAATGCATTGAGTCTGACCGTGATTGAGGCAAAACTTTCGTCAAATATTTGAGAGTTTACGTTTCGTTAAAAGTCACGTGATGTTGATAGGAAATGATCGTCAAAAATGACGAAATACAGCTTGAGGATTGTTGAATCGTCAAAAGTGAAAGTTTTATTTCTGAGAGTGTATATATATTCATATATTATATTACCTCCAAACAGAAAATGTAAATTTCAAACACTCAGAAATTTTTTTTTTGATCCGACAAAATTCTATAGAGCCATATTTAAACAGAAAATTATATTCCCAACACGTTTTTTGTTGGATCAACAATGACTGAACAAAAATGTCGTCGATCCAATTATTGGATCAATATTACTTTTTCTCTATGATCAAACTGATCTCTGTTGTCAATTAATTGACATAATTAAAAAATATCATATGACAAAACGCAACTAAGGCATTTAATACAGATTTTACAGGTTGTTACAGGTTTTTCCATCAATGGCAATGTTCATACAGGAGAAAAGTTTTGAACGAAAAACAAATGATCAAAATATTTTTATGATTAAAATAAATTTAAAAATCTGAAAAATCTTTTCTACACACTTTTCTTAATTATGTATACCCTTTAGAAATACACAGCAAATATTTTGCGCAGTTTCGAAGAGTAGCTTGTCTGTGTACAGTATTTTTCGTAAAGCCAGATGGCAGAACACTGTGTAGTTAGTCCAAGTAAATCACTTAATAATGCTCCGAGATAAATTATTTAAGATTTCCGCCTGCAATAGCCTCTTTCAATTGCCTAATATTGTTTTAATTGTTAAGATGGACAAGGACAATAATAAAAAAGAAAAGTGCCCAGCTAAACTGATGGCATTGAGCTCACAGGCTATTCACACTAATTGTATATTATACTCTTATTTTAAAGAATAATGCCCCTCAAAGAAATAAGTGAAGGGGAATTAGCCCCCGTTTCCCCCTTTATACTTAACCAGTGAACCTCCAAATCTAATCAGGGAAGCTCCTTATCATAATAAACCGGTATACCAAATTTGCAGCAAATCGAATAATCCTCCAAAAAAAAAAAACATTTATCTAAATTAAGGGGGTGGACTAGCCCTCCTTTATCCTTAACCAATGAATCGCCAAAACGAATCAGGGAAGCTCCTTAACATAATAAACCGGTATACCAAATTTGGAGCAAAGCGAATAATTCTGCATGAAAAACCCGTTTATATAAACTAAAGGGGGTGGACTAGCCCCCCTTCCCCCTTTATCTTTAACCAATGAACCCCCAAAACTAATCAGGGAAGTTCCTTAACATAATAAGCCGGTATACCAACTTCGGAGCAAATCGAATCATTCTGCATGAAAAAACAATTTATCTAAATTAAGAGGGGCAGGCTGACCTCCTTTTTCCCCCTTTATACTTAACCAATGAACCCCCAAAACTAATCAGGGAAGACCCTTAACATAAAAAACGGTATACAAATTCGGAGCAAATCGAATCATTCTGCATGAAAAACCCATTTATCTGAATTAAGGGGCAGGCTAACCTCATTTTCCCCCCTTTATACTTAACCAATGAACCCCGAAACTAATCAGGGAAGATCCTTAACATAAAAAACCGGTATACCAAAATCGGAGCAAATCGAATCATTCTGCATCAAAAACCCATTTATCTGAATTAAAAGGGGTGAACTAACCCTCCTTTTCCCCCTTTATCCTTAACCAATGAACCCCCAAAACTAATCAAGGAAGTTCCTTAACATAATAAACCGGTATACCAAATCGAATGATTCTGCATGAAAAACCCATTTATCTGAATTAAGGGGGGTGTACTAACCCCGTTTTTCCCCCTTTATCCTTAACCAATGAACTCCCAAAACTAATGAGGGAAGTTCCTTAATATAATAAACCGGTATACCAAATTCGGAGCAAATCGAATGATTCTGCATGAAAAACCCATTTACCTGAATTAAGGGGGTGGACTAACCCCCCTTTTCCCCCTTTATCCATAACCAATGAACCCCCAAAACTAATCAGGGAAGTTCCTAAACATAATAAACCAGAATACCAACTTCGGAGCAAATCGAATCATTCTGCATGAAAAACCCATTTATCTAAATTAAGAGGGGCGGGCTAACCTCCCTTTTCCCCCTTTATCCTTAACCAATGAACCCCAAAACTAATCAGGAAAGTTCCTTAAAATAATAAACCGGTATACCAAATTCGGAGAAAATCGAATCATTCTGCATGAAAAACCCATTTATCTGAATTAAGGGGATGAACTAGCCCCCCTTTTCCCCCTTTATCCTTAACCAATGAACTCCCAAAACTAATCAGGGAAGTTTCTTAACATAATAAACCGGTATACCAAATTCGGAGCAAATCGAATGATTCTGCATGAAAAACTCATTTATCTGAATTAAGGGGGTGGACTAACCCCCTTTTCCCCCTTTATCCTTAACCAATGAACCCCCAAAACTAATCAGGGAAGTTCCTTAACATAATAAACCGGTATAGCAAATTCGGAGCAAATCGAATAATTCTGCATGAAAAAAACCATTTATCTGAATTAAGGGGGTAGGACTAACCCCATTTTCCCACTTTATCCTTAACCAATGAAATCCCAAAACTAATCAGGGAAGCGCCTTATCACAATGAACCTAGGAAAAAATTTTGAAGCAAATCGGATGTTTCTATCAAGAGTTATCGCGTTACGTACATACGTACGTACATACATCCATACAGAACGGGCGGGCACATTAGCTCTCAGGCTTTGATAGCCTGTGAGCTAAAAAATGGTACATTTTATTATATATAAATATTTTTTACTCTTTTAAGTAGCTTTCATTACAAAAAGCTACCTATTGTAGCCGTTCGGAGGAAAGCGATTTCAAAAAATTTTGGTATATTTTCATCGATCATGACCCCCAGACCCCGAAACCACCCTCCGTTCAAAAGTTTATATATATATCTGACTTTTGTCACACTGTAACTCTCGAATTTATGAACCGATTTGGATGTAATTCGGTATGTACATAGTACATACCAATGTCTCGACCGAGTTCGTTGGCCAGCTTCATCCGCCATTTTGTTTCAAAATGGCGGCCATTTAAATTTTTTTTAAAAATATTTAATTTGAAATGTGGTACCAAAAAATTGAAAATGGAAAAATATTTTTTCTTATGCATTTGACCTTTATACAAAGATTCCGGAGCAGTTTTTGTTTCGTCTATATCTTAAAAAATGGCCGAGTTATAGCATTTTGAATTTCTAGCATGGCTGACATTTTGAAACGTCCTGAATTTTGTCACGTGATAAAAGGCGTATTTATGAACCGATTTGGATGTAACTTCGTTTGTACATAGTACATACTAATGTCTCAAAACCGAGTTCGTTGGCCAGCATCATCCGCCATCTTGTTTGAAAATGGTAGCCATTTAAATTTTTAAGAAAAATTTAAATTAGAAATGTGTACCAAAAAATTAAACATTGAAAAAATATTTTTTTCTTATGCGTTTGACCTTGATACAAAAATTCGGGAGCAGTTTTTTTTTCGTCTATATCTTAAAAAATGGCTGAGTTATAGCATTTTGAATTTCTAACGTGGCTGACATTTTGAAAGGTCCTGATATTTGTCACGTTATAACAGGCGTATTTATGAACCGATTTGTATGTACCTTGGTGTGTACATAGTACATACAAATATCTCGACCGAGTTCGTTGGCCAGCTTCATCCGCCAACTTGTTTTAAAATGGCGGCCATTTAAAAAAAAAAATTAAATTTAAAATTTAAAATTTAAAATAAGATACCAAAAAATTGGAAAATGAAAAAGATTTTTTTTTGTATGTGTTTGCACTTAATACAAAGATTCCGGAACAGTTTTTGTTTCGTCTATATTTAAAAAAATGGCTGAGTTATAGCATTTTGAATTTCTATTGTGGCTGATATTCTAAAACGACCTGATTTTTGTCACGCGATAACAGGCGTATTTATGAACCGATTTGGATGTTACTTGGTCTGTACATAGTACATACCAATGTCTCGACCGAGTTCGTTGGCCAGCTTCATTCGCCATCTTGTTTCAAAAGTGTTGCCATTTTAAAAAAAATTAATTTAAAATGAGGTATTAAAAAATTGGAAAATGAAAAAGATTTTTTGATGTTTTTTGCCTTGATACAAAGATTTCGGAGCAGATTTTGTTTCTGAAAATTTGTTCTTTTGTTTATATCTTAAAAAATGGTTGAATTATAGCACTTTGAATTTCTAGTATGGCTAACATTTTGAAACGATCTTGTATTTGTCACGCGATAACACACGTATTCGCCTATTTCCATGTAAGAAGGCATGTGGATAGTATAGATCAATATCTCGACCAAGTACGCTGGCCAGTTTTATGCTCTTCTTGTTTCAAAATGGCAGCCATTAAATTTAGACAAATTATATTTAAAGTGAGGTGCAAAAAAATTAGAAATTGAAAAAGGTTTCTTTCTTAAGTATATGACCTTGATATAAGGATTCAGGAGCATTTTTTGTTTGTCTTTATCTTAAAAAATGGCTCAGATATAGCAGTTTCAATTTCTAATGTTGGTGACATTTTGAAAAATCTGATTTTTTGCCTACGACAGCACTCGTATATATCAACCGATTCCGTTGTGAGTGAGCATGTGCACAGCAATTACTAAGGTCTGGACCAAGTTCACTGATTAGCCTCATCCACCATGTTGTCTTAAAATGGCAGGCACTTTAAGAAACTGCCGAATTCGGCAGCCAAATATAAGTTACTTTAAATAAAAGCAGCTTGGATAAAGATGACTAATTTCGCGAAATTCTCATTCATAATGATTTAGTATTGATAAAAATTAGTATTGAATCTCCTATATTCGGTTTCCTCTAAATTGAGCTTCGTGTGTTTGAATAATATAAGTTGGCTTTTTTAAATAAGGAATTTGAAAGCTACCTCTTCCTCCCGGCACTGGCCGGAAGGACTTTTTTCTCTTGAAAAGTATATTTATATCTCAGTGGCAAATTCTGTTGCTCAAACTGGCACGCTCTTTCTTTTTGTTTCATCATCGCGTTCTTTGATCGCAAAAAATTGCTAGAAAATACATCAAAGAATACTCTGTGAAATAAGTGGTGGAAAAAGCTTTGAATAGCAGGATTCGCTCCTGTTATACTCTGCAACAAAAGACAAATGTTTCTTAATCTTGAAAAGTATAATATAGCCACGAAAACGAAACATACTATAACCCCTTCCGAGATGCCCGTGATTCCGAAAAGTGTTACTAATTCACAGAAGCCAATATATTTTCAAGATTTAAAATAGTCTTTATAAAAACAAAGTTTCTTTCGCTGCCAGTGATTTTCGGAAAAGTTTCTGCGTAGTTTTTATAGTGTATTAATCAATTTTCTCAAATCGGAATATCGATTTTTAGAATTCTGTTAATTCTCAAATGAACATTTTCAACTGCGTAATTGAATTCATGCATGCAAGAGTAACAAAATAATATTAATTTTAATGTTAATGTTTAGACTGTTAATTTATCATGTTTGTTAAACAGGGAAATGTTTACATAAAAACTTAAATTGTGCATCTCAATAATGTATATAAATTTCAATAATGTATATAAAAATGTTTAAAATAATGTAACACCATTAAAATACGCCGCAAATAATTTTCCCCGTAGTATTTTTTGAGAACCTGTAAACTAATATCCCAAACTTGAAGTCACTGAGGTCGCTCCGAGCCCAACCCTTCTCTCTTTTTGATATCTTTAATTTGTAGAATTTTTCTTTTAAATTTGTCCGGTTTAAATTCTGAAATTTTTTTTTTCTCTTTTCGTCATGGCTTCCGCTAGCGTCTCGGCATAAGGGAGGTAGGAAGAAAGAGCGGAAACGCCGCTCTCCGTGAATTCCGCGGTAGTTTAATCTCTTTAATTCTCTATATTTAAAATTCTCTATATTTAATTCTATTCTTCTATCAATGTAATTATATACAGACACGCAGAAAGGCATATCAATTTCATTATGTTTGAAATTGTGCAAAAAATTAAAATGCACTGCAAACGATTTTTCCCCGTACACCATCATGTAACGAGATTCTTTTGAGTATCCCTGTAAACGATCTATAAATGCTACAGTATACATTTTCAATAGCGGAGACGCCATAGTAGCTTCGATAAAATGCATCAACTACATGGTAATCGAAGTACATTTACGAGAAGTTAGAGCACGGACAGACGGCGAACGGCAGAAGAAAAACCGAAGTCATAAACGTTTTTCCATTATATTGAAAAGCGTTAAAAACTATGGTGTTATTGAATCATGAGAGACGGAATTTTTTCGAGTGGCGCAGTAAAGCCCTGTTACCCAAAAACTGGCGCTCTATATATACGGCTGGCTTGAGATCAAAAGAAAAGCAGAAAGCCGCCATTTAATATCTCAACAAATGTGGGTCATATAGTTCTGATTTTTTTTTTTTTTTTTTACAGCAATTTCATATATTCTGTCTAAGTCTATTCTGAAATTTATGCCTTCCGTATGCAGTATATTTTGAGATCTAGAATTCCATTTTTAAATGAAAAGGGACGGTGTCATGGTGTCATAATATAAACTAAAGAAAAAAAACTCTGAAACCGCTCAGACAATTTTTTTTAATTAATATATGATAGTAACCGGTTTTCAATGACGTGAATAACATTTTCCGTTAATTTAGCGAAGCTCTTGTTTCTAATAAAATCCTGTTTAAATGTGGGAATTTATTTACGCTTATTAGTATCTTAAATGGAAACGTTTTAGGCATTTCTAAAGTAAAAATGTTTACCCCGATGCAAGGTTAATATTCTTTTCTCGGTTCACAGTTACAACTGCGAGTAAATTATTTACAAGGGGACCACCAAACATGATGCCCACAGATTTTGATGATTTTAAAGAATGTCGTAGGGGTCATACCCCTAATTATTCTGATGAAATGTTTTCTTCAAATGGGCTCTAGTTTTTGAGAAATTGGGGATCAAAGTTCAGTATTCGTTTCAAATACCCATTAATCTGAACAATGCATGTGAGCTTAATATCGTTGAGGTATCATGTCCGCTTATTATCCAAGAAATAGTGGGTTCGATTCCACTTTGGAGCTTTTTTTCCCTTTCTAATTAATTTTACATTTTTATCACTTTACAAGTTTTAAGTAGAATTGTGAATTCTGGAACTCTGAACTTTTTGTTATTTTCTTAAAAAATTAAATTTGCGTTTATGAATTTCTGATGAAAATTAATATTTTTTCTAAAATTTTTAAACTAATATTTTTTACTACGAAAATCGAAACTAATTTATTCTAGAAATCTCATCTTTGTAAAGCTTGTTAAACGGAACGTAATTTATACTCTTTAAATACTTGATATGTGATAAATATATATTAAAAACATATTAAAATTTCATATAGCATGTGTAGCATTACTTAAATTCTTATATTTGCCTGCAAAAGAAACTAAACGAGATGAATTTAAAAAAAATAAAAAAATTATTCTGATATTACTGTGAAAGATCAGCAGAGGATTTTTGAAAAAATATTTTTTTTATATGTATCGAAAATTTTATCTCATTTACAGAGGATTTTTAATTTTCCAGTAGAATTTTTATGTATCACGTAGCAATGTTTTCATTTGTTAGAATGAAAAAAATATTTTAAAATATAATCTGTAATTTTTTATCCGTCCAAACGAAAAATCATGTTGGGTTTGACTTGACAGATAAATGTATTTGTATTTAGAGGACATAAAGATTTTTTTTAACTTGCAAAAACTTATATATAAGCATTACTGCTTTAGTAATTTATTACTCTTTTGAAAATAGGCGATTAAAAATATCTAATTATAAATACGTTTCAGAGATTCTCCGTGAAAAAATATTTTGTATAAGTTTACATAAAATTACATAAAGTAAATTACATAAAGTAAAAAAAGGAAAGAAAAAAAAATTATTTGAGAATTGTTCTTAAAATAATAACAGTAAATAATAATAAATTTTTAAAAAATGCTAGACAGAAATTCATTTGCAATTTTGGCAATAGAAATATTATTTTAAAATTTTCAGAAAACAAATTTCATTGAAAATTCAAAAATGTAAATGTAATTTATTAAAAAAATAAGTGAAAATATATAAGATTAATTTAAAAAGAATAAAACCTCAAGGTGGGATCGAACCCACAAGCTGCTGCACAGTAATCGTGCATGCTACCTCCGCGATACGAAGTCCATATACATCGTCTAGACTAGGGGTGCACAACCTTTTTAAGAGAAGGGCCACTTACAAAAATGTCCGGGTTGTCGAGAGCCACATCAGTAACACGGAGAGAATTCTGTTTCGGGGAATTGATTTGTGGCCTATAATCAGATAAAAAAATGTGGTTACAGAGGGGGGGGGGGGGAGAGGAGTTTTACTCCTCTATGTTCACCTACCAAATCAACTTATCCAATTCAGTTGGCAAAAATATATCAACAGTTTACATTTGTATATATAACAGAGATATAGCAAGGATTATTTTCAAGGAATGATAGTATTCCTTGACTTTATTCGGGAGTAAGTTTTGTTTTATTAAAAGTGCTAAAAAACAAACATAGGCATGAAAGGAGCTAGTGCCGAAAAAAATGTGACCTTCATGAACGAAGGGGGGGGAGGTGCCGATCAACGAAATTTGAGATTTTTCTGCTCCCAGTAAACGAAACGTGAGATTTTTCCACGCCTGATAGACAAAATTTGCAATTTTTCGGAAGCCGGTGGATCATTTTCGCGATTTTCCACACCTAATCTATAAAGTTTGCTATTTTCCCGCGCGCAATCGACGAAACTTGCGATTTTTTACACCTGATGGCCAAAATTCGAGATTTTTTTTTTCGTTCCCGACCAACGAAAATCGCGATTTGTCCATGCCCAATCGACAAAATGCGCGATTTTTCCGTGATCGATCAACGAAATTTGCGATTCTTAACCGACTCTGACGAAATTTGAAATATTTTGCCGCGGAAAACTGACAAAATTCGCGATTTTTTCTCGCGATTAAACGGACGAAACTCACGATTTTTCCGCTGCCGATGAACGAAATTTTCAATTTTTCCGTACATCAGTACAAAATTCGAGATTTTTCCGTGCCCGATTAACAAAATTCGAGATTTTTCCGTGCCCGATTAACAAAATTCGAGATTTTTCCGTGCCCGATTAACGAAATTTGCGATTTTTTCGTGCCTGATCGACAAAATTCGAATTTTTTTTTCGTACCCAGCCAACGAAATTCGTGTTTTTTCGGAGCCTCATCGACCAAACTCGCAATTTTTCCGTGCCCGATTGAGGAAATTTGCTATTATTACGCTCCTAATCGACAAAATTAGTGATTTTTTCCGCGCCCGATCAACGAAATTCGCAATTTTTTCTGGCGATAAACAGATTATGCGCGGTTTTTCCGAAGCCAATCAACAAAATTTGAGATTTTTCCGCTCCTAATCGACAAAATTCGCGATTTTTCAGCACCCGATCGACGAAATTTGCGATTCTTAACTCACTGACGAAATATGCAATTTTTTCCATCGGCATATTGACTAAATTCGCGATTTTTCTCGAGAATGGCGAAACTCACGATTTTTTCGCAGCCGATTAAAAAAAATTTGCAAATTTTCCGAGCATCATCAATAAAATTGGTGATTTTTACGTGAACGATCAACGAAATTATCTATTTTTTAGCTCCTGATCGAAAAAAATTCGCGATTTTTCCATGTCTAATCAACGAAATTTGCGATTTTCCCGCGCCTTACCGACGGAATTCACGATTTTTCCGTGTCAGATTAACGAAATTTGCGATTTTTCCGAGTTTCATCGACAAAGTTCATTATTTTTCGCACCCGATTAACGAAATTCGCAATTTTTCCGCTCCCGATCAACGAAATTCGCAATTTTTCCGCTCCCGATCAACGAAATTCGCGATTTTTAACTAAGTGACCAAATTTTCAATTTTTCCCGTTGCAAATTGACGCAGTTTTTTTTCCTGTGACCATAGGCAGAAAATTTTCAATTTTTTCAGTTATAAATTGATGGAACTCGCGGGCCACTCGTTAATCCATCGCGGGCCACTTTTGGCCCGCGGACTACAGGTTGTGCATCCCTAGTCTAGACTAATGGGCATTTGAAGCGTATGCTGAACTTTGACCAAAATTTCTCAAAAAGTAAGACCCATTTGAAGAAAACCTTTCAGCAGAATAATTAGGGGGGGGGGGGGGTGACCCCTACGACATTCTTTAAAATCATCAAAATCTGTGGGCATCATGTTTGGTGGTTCCCTTGTAAATAATTTACTCGCAGTTGTAACTGTGAACCGAGAAAAGAATATTACATACTTTACGAGTCAAACATACTTTAAAATCATCAAAATCTGTGCGCATCAGGTTTGCTGATCCCCTTGTTAGATATAGCCATGGAACTAGAATTGGATATATTTATTGTTCAATGTATAGTTCGCGGGCATGTAAAGTTCAGCATCTGGGTTGTTTAGGTGGCAGAAACGATTCCTATACTTTTTCTCTGTGCTTTTTCGATTTATTTTTTTTAATTAGTTTTAAAGATTTTAAATGGTGTGCTATGGGGGAACAGATGGAGGGGGCAGAAAGTTTGGGGAGAGGGGGATAAATTAGATGATTGATTATTTATGTATTTTTACTAAATAGAAACAAGTACGGCACTTTTTTACTTCAATAAAGAGTTTTAAAGGTTTTGCATGCTGGCTGGGAGAAGGGGGTTGCGATTTCATTGGAAGATGAATAAATTATACGATTGATTATTTATTTATTGTCACTACAGAGCAACAAATCGGGAGAATGGTTTGTTTTTATATACAAATACAAATAACTTAAAATATTTTAAACTTATCTGTATGTTGTTGTGGGGGAGAAGCGTAAATTACGGGAGGTTAGGGGGCAATATGGATGATTATTTTATTTTCGTTAGAAACGAATGCCGCATTTTTTAATACATTTTTTTAAAGAATTTAAACTCTGTATAAAGGAGAGGGAGAGGGTAAGTGGAAAGCGGAAATTTCGGGGAAGGACAATAATTTATTGTCTCTAACGAGCATTAAATAGGGCAGTAGATTTCTTTTATATAAAACTAATGATTTATTTTTTTTAATTCTTTGTATGCCGGGGGGGGGGGGAGGCAAAGAAGAAAGCGGTGCAAATTTCGGAGGTTAGTGGGGGTAATTTAGATGATAATTTATATATTTTTATTAGTGAACAATGAAGGCTTCAGATTACTTTTTTAAATAAAGTTTTAAATATTTTAATCTCTGTATGCTGGAGGTGGAGCAAAGGAAGAAGCGGTAATTTTGTGGGGCAGAAGGATAATTTATATTAATAATTATTTATAGTCACTAAAGAGAAAATATTTTTGCAGTTTAAAAAAATAATAATAAAGAGTGCTAAAGATTTGAATCTCTGTATGCTGGAGGAGGACAAAGGGTGATAAGGAAATTTTGAGGGACAGAGGGGAAAATTATATGATTAATAATTTATTGTCACAAAAGTGCATAAGTAGGACAGAAGTATTTTTTTTTATATAAAAAAAAAGGTTTCTAAATACTTTAAACTTTTTTGTATACTGGGGGTATAAAAGAAGAGAGAGCGTAAATCTGGGAGTTTATTTAGATGATTGGAGAGTAATTTATGTGATTATTCATTCAATTTATTTAGTGAGCAACAAATGTTGCAGAATATTTTTTTAAATAAATTTTATGGATTCTAAACTCTTAGCTGGAGGAGGGCAAAGGGAAAAAGAAAATTTTGGTGAGAAGTTGGATAATTTATATGATTTATAAGTTATTATCACTAAAGAGCGTTAAATAGGCAAATGATTATTTATTTAAAAATAAAGATTTTAAAATATTTTTAACTTCTTTGTGTGCTGGGAGTGAAAAGAAGGGGGAAGCGTAAAATGGAGAGGTTATGGGTAATTAGATGATTATTTATTTATTTTTATTAGAAACCAACGAATTTTGCGCATTATTATTTTTTTAATACAACGCTTTAAAGATTTAAATCTCTGTTTGCTGGAGAGCGAAGGCAAAGGGGAAAACGATAATTTTTGCGCGTGGGTAAGGGGGCATGGGGGATAATTTGTATAATTGATTATTTCTTTCACTAAAGAGCATGAAATAGAGCAGAAGTATAGGTGCAGATTCCCAAAAATTTTAAGGAGCCAGTGGCTCCTAAACCCCAAAAATCCAGTCTCCACTTTGGCTCTAAACCAAAATTTAGTGGCCACATTGTGAAACAAACTCATAAAACAATAGTGTTCTGATGGAAAAAACTTAGCAAAAAAACTCAGGAATTTAAGATGAAAAATCGTTTAATTAATAAATAATCATGTACAACAAAACACAGACTAATTACAGCAAATGTGCACATTTAATTTAATCCTAAAATTCTTGAAACTTTGATATTAAAAATGTATAATATAAATCTGAAAAATCAGAAGATAAAGTTGGTTAAGATACAATTGAATAACAAAACATGTATAAACTAAGCAGCCATGATAATGGGAAATATTAGGCAAACTTTATTTCTTATTTTGCTTTTGTCATATAAAAGTACACATGTAAAAAGATTTAGGAATGTGTAAGATTATTTTCACTATAAAAATCTCGCACTTGCAGAAAAGATTTACACAGCAAGAATATACCTCGCGTTAAGTATTTTTTCGTGCGAGTTTCTTTTTCTTTTTGTTCTTTTTTCTTCAGAGTTCGGAACGCTCTATCCTCGCGACTCCATGATCCAAAGCCCTTAAATAATCTCCATCGCATCGGGAAATTTGGACGATCTCGTGAGCAGATCTGCAGTAAAGGAGTATTTATTTCAACTCTGGATTTCGGACGAAACCTTCGAAGGAATTCTTGTTTTCGCTGGTGTCCAAGGGAGAAGCTTTACAATTAGCGCACTCATGTGCCGAGCTTCGTAGCTGCTAAGCTTTGTAGTGGAGCGGACATGCTCAGAATTATATTGCAACATAATGTTCGGCAAGAAAGCCGTACAACACAGGGGCAGCGTTCACGAAGGTAACTGATCGTAAAAATTCCCTTACTTTTTATCAAAGTCATACTTGATCTCAGTCAGTGAAAAGAGCAGGTGCTTTTCTATTTGCAAAAGAAAAAAAAATTAAAATTCCGCGATGGGGATTGGAAACACTGGAAATTGATCTCTGGCGACTAAGACACTGAAAGTTAGTCGCCACAGCAAAAAATTTAGTCGCCACGTGGCGACTGGCGACCGTAAATCCGCACCTATAGGCAGAAGGGTTTTTAATAAAAAAGTAAATGTTTTTTAAAAAAATTAATTTGTTCTGTGTGCTAGACACAAAGCTAACTGAATCCCATTTTTTTAAATTCCTTGATTTATCCCGAATTTATATGTGATTCAGTTCGTGGTGGCAGGCGCTTGTTGACGAATTTATAATTGATGCAAGGAGGTAATTTGACTCCTAAACTATAAAAAGTAATTACATTATCTGGAAGTAACTACTTAAATCGCCAAAGTCAATGCTTCGTACAATTTGGTGGCCATTATGTTACCGTGATTTAAGAGCCAAAATTTGTGAAACGCTTATGAGTGTAACGATTTCGACACTGCAGTTTTAAATGTACGAATTTTGCAACTTCTTTGAATTAAGATGAAGCTAATAACACAGTTTATGTATGTTTAAATAATAAGAGCATGTTAAATTGACCTGCAAGCACTTAACTGATTCTGATAGGTCTACTCTGATCTGATTTATTAAGGTTTGTTTTATTTTTTTTTCTCGCGATAAATCATAGATGTGCATATCAGAATAAACATATTCACTATGGTTGTCAGTGCATGCTATTCAGAGAATATGCGGGGGGAAATTGGGATTGGTGAATTTACAAAAGAACAAATCAAACTAACTCTGAATGATTCAAATAAAATTAATGTTTCCAACACATTAGCATATATGTGGCATCTGAAGAAGTTAATGGAGGGCTAGTTGGAAGGAAATGTCCATATGACTCGATTTCTTTTTCACTGACCCTGATCTGTGTTATACAATCATCCATACGGATGCTAACACTCGAATGGAGTATTTTTAATGAATAAACATGGTTTTGGGCCCCTCGTGGCTGAGTGATTAAGGCACCACACCGCTAATCGCTTGACAGCTTAGGTTGGCTGCGGGATCAACTCCCGCTGGTTCCGTTGCACACTCTTTGTGGAGCTCCCGGATGTAATTCCCTGGTGTTGTCAATTTCCTTGTGCTAGCTCATCCGTGTATATTGACGATGACTTATAAGCGGGCATTTCATGTCAAGCACACAAGTCAGATGTATGTGTTCAATAAATAAATAAATAAATAAACATGGTTTTACAGAAACAGTTTTTCTTCCTTAACGCCTTCGCGACGATCGTGCTTTGCAGAATTTTTAATCCTGTATTAACAGATTTTCTAAAGAGAAATTTTTGCCTAATTTAATCGCAAAAATGTTATCATTAAATAAGAAAAAAATTGTAATTAAAAATCACAGGCAGGAATAATCAAAGATTCAGATCACCTTATGCGGCACGTATACGTGACGCTCGTCGCGAAGGGGTTAAATCTCTCGTGTTTCCTTTTGTGTTCGGAAATTTTCATTTTCCTACGCTTTTACATTGAAATGACGTATTAGTTTTATGAAACGTGTTTCCTTCGTACAATTATTTTTAATTGCATTTCCATTCTGATTCATAATTTTAACAATATCATTAAACTTAGGAAGCAGACATTTTTAGAAAATTGATTAGGCTGTATTAATACGTCATCAACAGAGCTATGTTAACCAAATAATGAAAAATTCTGGATTTTGGGTAGATTTTGTAAGAAATACTACCTATTACATTCTCCCCTATAATGGAATTTCTGAAAACTTTTTGCAAATCTACGCCGATCATGACTCCTGGAACCCAAAACCACCACCAGTTCAAAATTTATCTATCTATCTATGTCTCTCTGCATATACAGGGTGTCCCTGGTAAGATGTTATAAATTTCAAGGGGAGGTAGGGTACACCTAGAGGACTCGGAATCACATAGAAATGCCGGGTCCGAAACCCCTTCTTGACCCAGTAAGGGCATTGACCCAATCGGCTACATTTTTTTAATTCCGATTTCTTGATTTCCACCACTTTTTTTGAATTGGTAAAATTCCCTTTGTTCTCAACTTAATTAATATGTCATTAAACAAGGGGAATTTTACAATTTCAAAATAGTGGTGCCAATCAAGAAATCGGAATTAAGAAAAGGTAGACAACTGGCAACTCTACCAGGGCCAAAGATCAACTTCCTGAGATCCGGCCTTTTCAATGCCCAGTGTTGCCAGTGGCCTACTTTTTTAAAATTCGGATTTCTTAATTGGTACCAGTTTTTTGAAATAGTAAAATCCACCTCATTCAATAACATATTAATTAAGGAGAAAAGAAGGGGGAGTTTACCATTTCAGAAAAGTGGTGCCAATCAAGAAATCTGAATTTTTAAAAAGTAGCCCACAGGTAACACTGTCAATGCCCTTACTGGGTCAGGAAGGCATTTCCGACACGGCATTCCTATGTGATTCCGAGTCTTCTAGCTGTACCCTATCTCCCCTCGAAGTTTGTAACATCTTAGCAGGGACACCCTGTATATATATAACTTTTTTATGGACACGATAACTTCCCTAATTCTGCACAGATCTCATCCAAATTGATACATAAAATCAAGGGACAGAAAATCTCGGTTATGTTCGTTAATGTGCAAAATCGGACCGAGGGGGAAAAAATAGGGAGGTGTTTTGTGAAAACCGAAAAAAAAACCCGCAACTTCTTAATTATAATGCATATTAAATCAGTTTAATGTTATTATTACTTCTAGGAAAAGGGCCAAAAATTTGTGTATCACATATTTTTGATAAAATTAAAAATGGGATCAAGGGACGAAAAAAATTAGTGTTTTAGAGAGAAAAAATTCATAACTTTATCAGTTCTCAAGATAACACATTCATTTTTAAACTTATTATAAATCTTCTTGGGCGAACGCACAACAAGTGAAACCTTTCGTTACCTTGGCAATGAAACGACCGACGTAAAAGCGTGACGTCAGCCTCTACAGGTACAATCTCTCAAAACAAAAACAGTCCGAATTCGAACGGTGAAAATGACAGTACGCTCAGTCCTGTATTCTCTTGAGTCTAATACTTATTATTCGGTGTGGTGTAAGAGAATTATCTGTATTCATTTACTATTTATAAATCATAATTTTTAAAGTGCAGCCAAGAATTCGTATGCAGCGTTCGAAGATGTTTGTAAATCGACCAGATCAATGTGATTCGAAAATTAATAAGTGCATTCAAAAGGATTCTACAATATTCTTCTATTTCAGGGCTATGTATTATAATAAAATTGTGCCGTTTTATACTGCTGCTCCTTTTTTGTCAGTGTCTGCCTAAATTTCTGGGAATATGGGGTAAGTAACGCATATTTAAATTTAATTCTAAATTCTAATAATTACAAATAGCAGTTTTTTGTTTAAAACCGAGTCGGGAATTGAAGTCTGTTAAATCCCATTCTTTTGTCATATTATTCATATTTCTTTTCGCTAACTTGAATTCGAGTTATTCAAAATTAATTCGTAAAATCTTCTATCCATAATCTTGGTCCGTATCGAGCCAGGAGCTACGATGGAATCTGTTCTTAAGTTGTAGCAGTCATTTAATTTATCTGTGCTAGATGTAAAGTAAAAAAAAAAAAAGTAAAAACGGTGTGTTTATTTATTTAATTGTTGTTTGGTTTTTTATATTTTGTATATTATGGTGCAATTTGTATGAGGTTGTGTGATTTACGTATTTTTATAATTTTATTCAGTTCTTATATTGTTCATTTGTAAATATTAAAAATGACTAAACAAACAAAACAGGAGTTGTATTTTGAACGAATTTGTAAGGAAATAGATATAATTAAGTCTAAAGTTCAGATTTTGAATTCAGATGAGCAGGCAAAAATTAAAGTGTTGAAATCGAAAATATCATCTTATGAAGATTCTCTTGCGCAAGCATTTGATAAACTTTCGCCGAAAGAAAATAATGAAAATTTGGATACTTTTTTGAAGTATCAGGAACTTATTTGTGATTTGTTAGTCGATTTAGAGGACAAAACCAAAGTTGATTCTCCGACGGAAACTCGTGTAGAAACTCAAAGTAAACAGAATTATTCGCAAGTTAAATTGCCCAAATTCGATCTTCCCCATTTTTACGGCGATTCGGAACAATGGATTTCGTCTAAAGAGTTATTTCAGTCTACGATTTTGGGGAATGAAAATTTATCTGATATTGTGAAATTACAATATTTGCATTCTTCTGCTCGCGGAAATGCCGCAAAATTAATTCGAGGATTTTCTTTAAAAGCAGTGCAGAGTTTAATTAACAGTCAAAATTTAGTGCAGAGTTGGGATTTGTTAAGTCAAACATATGAAAATAAAAGACAATTGGCATTAAGTCAAATAAATAAAATATTTTCGATAAAGATTATTAAAGCTAGTAATTCAAAATCTTTGTTAGAATTGCTTGATACGTGTAATGAAGCAGTTCGGAATTTGAAAATTTTGGGATTAGAATCTAATGCTTTGAGTGATTTAATGTTAATAAATTTCATGTTGAATAAATTAGATCAGCCTCTCAAACAAAGATGGGAATTGTTGTTAGACAATGATAAAATACCGGATAGGGTCAGGTGGGGGAAAGTGGTAGTAATCTAAAAAAATGCACTTTTTCACAATAAATGTACATATTTTTACTTTTTTTTCAATTAATACATAATTGGAGTTTGTGACAAATGTTTCTATTAAGATTTGTAAATCTGGCAACAAGTTTACTGTTGTTTATCTTCTTGTTTACATATATGTGCAGTTTGTTCTTAACACATGGTATTGATAAACTTTGTTCTTGATCCTTTCTCACTTGAAAAAATTAGTATATTTTGATACATTTCAGTAAAACTTCTTAAAAACAGATTCATGCATCAAGGTAAGAATTATTTTATTATTTCAATTTTTTATGATCTTTTTTCTGAGGCGGGGGAAAGTGGTGGTATAGTTAGGCTTAGCTCAATGTTGTATGATGATTCATTTTTAGACTGTAGATGTGATTATTTTTTTTAAAATGGGCTGTAATAAATGTATTAATCTAAAAAAATAGGCTTTATTTATAAATTTTAATCTTAATATGATAATACAATTAAATTAAAAGTTATTTTTTACATAGGGTCAGGTGGGGGAAAGTGGCACCATGGGGTAAAGTGGGGGTATATTGAAAAAAAACCTATTTTCTCTTTCAAATTAAGATATTTTCTTTTATATTCTAAGATATATTCTTTTTTAGAGACATATATTAAGATTATGGCAACTATTCTTATTTTAGTTTTAGAAACTGGAAACAAATTTAATGTTTACAAACTATCTTGTTTATGCTCATTGCATACCGTCAAAAAGTCGATCAGCTAAAATAATCGTCCAAGTGATAAAAATTAATACATTGTATCACATAAAGCATTTGAATAAGTCACCATTGGGGAACTATTAGACTTTTCTTGCTATTTGGTGGTGAAGATTATATAGAGTTCAGCAATATATGCTACATACTAAGTGAACCTAATTTTGATAGCCATGGACATTATTTCTTTAATTAAATAATATCTGAAAAATATTTTTTTTGTGCATTTTTTGTGCACCTTTAAAAATAATTAAGATACATTTATTTCAGTGTATTTTTATTTAAAAAACAATATTTACACATTTTTATTTAAATATACACTAATTTTGGACTACCCCCACTTTCCCCCACCATGGGGTAAAGTGGT
Organism: Maratus speciosus; assembly: GCA_963932465.1. NCBI lineage: Eukaryota > Metazoa > Arthropoda > Arachnida > Araneae > Salticidae > Maratus > Maratus speciosus. The sequence continues at coordinate 411,537,519 of OZ010796.1, forward strand.
GGTATCAAAACATGCTCTTTTAAATGTATCACTGTCAGAAAACAATCGAATAAATTTCAGTGGTTATGCTTCATGTTTAATCTATATGAATCCAATGTATAGAAAATGCATAAAAAGTTTCATTAAAATATATTTAATAGCTTGATTTTAGGGCCTTTTCTAAAAAAAGCTTGATTTTACCACCACTTTCCCCCACCTGACCCTATGGACTTATCTCGAAAATTTATTGAGCGGGAAGCTTGAAGTGTAGAGGAGTCAAAATGCACTAAAGTAGAGCCTAAATTCAATTTCGCAAAAAAGCCCCTAGATGCTAGTCGAGTCAAAACCAACGGAATGAAAAGCGCGTTTGTCAGGAATTGTAATAACTGCATATTATGTAATGAAAGCCATGCTTTATTCAAATGTCCTGTATTTAATTCAAAACCAGTGAAAGAGAGGTGGAAAATCGTTGAATTAAACAAATTATGTGAAAATTGTTTAAGACAAAACCACATAGTAGGGCAGTGTAGAATTAATGCTAAATGCAAAAATTGTTCCAAAATGCATCATACGTTATTACATGTGTATACGACTAGTCAAACTAATAGATAGTTTGTTAATGATAAAGCACCAGAAATTTCTGTTTCTAATAGTGCGCAGTGTCATTCATCTTTGCAGAATTATAATGTTCCATTATCTACCGCTCTTATTAATGCAAAATCTAGCACAGGTAATGTTATTCAGTGCAGAGCAATTATTGACAATGCTTCTCAAAATTCTTTAATCTCAAAAAATTGTGTTGAAAGATTGAATTTGCCTGTAGGTAGAACGAATCATAGGCTTGTAGGTATAAATGGCATTTCGGCTGAAACCTGCCTAAATTTCACTGAATTTAATTTCTCCCCATATTTGGAAAATAATTACAATTCTTTAAAAACCCTTGTAGTTAATCAGGTTACTACCCCTCTCCCTAACTTCAGGCTGGAAAGGCATTCATGGCCGTACACGGCAAACTTGCAGCTGGCTGATCCCGAGTTTCATATCTCCAAACCTATTGACATTTTGCTGGGAGCAGATGTCTTTGCGAGTCTTTTATTAGGGTCACCCATTTTTGGACAATCTGGTGAACCCGTTGCAATCCCAACTCAACTAGGATTCATTCTAAGTGGAGCAGTACCTAATTCGTCAAAACCGGCCAGGACCGTGGTCTGCCATGCTGTAGACGTGACTGATTTTTTCAACTCAGAGTCTGTTCCTCATGCTAAGGAGTTTATTAAACCAGATGCTTCTGAAATACTCTATCACGATTCTACTCACCGTAATTCTGAAGGTAGGTATATTGTTAAATTGCCTCTCATGAATAACTTTGAATTGGGAGATAGTACTGCACAAGCTTTAAAAACCTTTTACGCGTTGGAAAATAGATTTTCAGAAAATCCTACTTTAAAACAGCAGTACATTGCTTTTATGGATGAATATCGCAAACTCGGCCACATGGAATTGTTAAATGCTGAAGACTTACACATTAAACCTAACTATTTTTTACCTCATCATGCTGTCATAAATCAGAACAGTTCCACAACAAAATTAAGAGTCGTTTTCAATGCGTCGGCCAAGGCATCTAATGGTCAATCCCTTAATTTGGTCTCCTTAAAGGGCCAAAATTACAAATCAGTATTTTTGGTAACTTAATCAAGTTTAGACTGCATAAAATTGCTTTATCAGCAGACATCGAAAAAATGTACCGTCAAATCCTAGTCTCCGATGAAGATACCCATTTACAACGAATTTTCTGAAGAAAACCTTCCCTCTGATTCATTGCTGGTGTACCTACTAAAAACTGTTACTTATGGAACTTCTTGTGCCCCATTCTTAGCTCTACGAACTATTCAGCAGTTGTGCGATGATGAGAAAATTAATTTTCCTATTGCGGCCAGTATAGCGCAAACACATATGTATGTTGATGACTTTTTACGTGGTACAGAGTCTGTTGAATCAGCTCAATCTCTAATTAGTGATTTTCAAATTTTATTTCAAAGCGGTGGTTTCCAACTGAGAAAATGCGCCTCCAACGAACCCCTTGCTAGTGAACATTTGCCAGATTCCTTAAAGTCAAGCAGCTTAACACATTCTTTAAATCCCGATTCATCCCAAAGAATTCTCGGACTAGAGTGGAACAGAGAAACAGATTCCCTACGTGTACAAGTTGGAGAAAAGCCTAATGTACACACTAAACGGCAATTATTATCAATAATTGCTCGTATTTTTTACCCTTTGGGTCTTTTGTCACCTTCCATTGTTATGTTGAAAATCTTATTGCAAGAAGAGTGAAAGGCAGACTTGAAGTGGGATGATCCTCTTCCCTCAGTTATTCTAGAAACGTGGAATAGATTCCATTCCGAAATAAATGCTTTTAATTCTATGCACATTCCACGATTTATGAATTTCAGCACATCATTACCTTTCAAACTCCATGGGTTCTGTGATGCCTCTATACGTGCATACGCAACGGTTGTCTATATAAAACATTTAATCCTGTCACGGTAATGCTAGTTGCTGCTAAAACAAGAATAGCGCCCGTCAGTGCAATAACATTGCCATGGTTACAGCTCTCTTTTGCTAGCAAACCTTATTCAAGTTGTGCAAGATGCATTACCTGACGCTCTCCACGAAACATTCTTGTGGACCGATTCGACAATTACATTAAGCTGGATTTTGAACCCTCCAACCAAAGACAATCAATTTGTGCTTCACCGTGCCAATAAAATCAGAGATTTAATCTCAATTGAAAATTGGCATCATATTCCTGGTAAACATAACCAGCAGATTGTGCAACACGGGGGCTATATCCCTATCAGTTAAAAGAGTGCGAATGTTGGTGGTCTGGGCCTACTTGGCTCTACAAGTCTTCTGATCCTTTCATTGATGATCCATCTCCAATTTCAAACTTTGCAGTTGAGTCGTTACCCACCGAAAGTTCTTGTTTAATAAATCAACTAAAAAACGATGTAGACATTCTTACCAAATTTTCTTCATATACAAAAGTAATCCGAGTAGTTGCTTGGATTCAAAGATTCGCCTACAACACAAGATTCCACTTAAAAAGAAAAGGGCCATTAAGTGCGGTTGAACTTAACAACGCTTGTAAAACTGTCATCAAGTGCTTACAACAGTCAGCCTTTTCTGATGAAATTAATCTACTTAAACAACACAAACCACTACTAACATCCAGTAAATTGCTTTCTTTAAACATCTTTCTAGATGCAGATAATGTTTTGCGAGTTGGTGGACGCCTCAGCAAGCACAAAACCATGTCCTTCGATTCCAAACATACAATGCTTATTCCCAAAAATCATCCCTTAACAGAAGCTATTATCCGGTACTTCCAACTCTATAGTCTGCATGCATGCGGGTGCTGATCAAGTTCTTTCCTTAATTCGTCAAAAATTTTGAATTCCAGATGGCAGATCAACAGTTAAGAAAGAGTATTCGTTGAATTCGAATATCTGCCCAACCGCTTACTCAACTCATGGGTGACTTGCCCTCTTCACGAATTAATCCTTGCAGAGCGTTCCAGCGCACAGGGATTGATTTTGTAGGTCCCATCAATACAAAATGCCAACATAAACGGAAGTCTACTACTTTTAAATCCTATATCTATCTTTTTATATGCATGTGTACCAAAGCAGTACACATTGAATTAATTTCACAACTTACCACCGAAGCCTTTTTTATACACTTTACAGCGTTTCATATCACGCCGAGGACATCCAACAGACATTTATTCTGATAACGGTAAAACATTCGTTGGTGCAGCCTCATATCTTGAAAAACTGTTCCTAATTCTCAAAGAATCAAAAGTCCAAGACTTTTGCGCACAACGCCAAATTATTTGGCATTTCATACCTCCTTATGTTCCAAACTTTGGAGGATTATGGGAGTCTTCCATAAAGCTAGCCAAACGGCATCTAACCAAATCATGTCAAAGTACTCTCATGACATTCGAAGAACTTTCCACAACCCTATGCCTCATTGAAGCATGTATAAATTCTCGTCCACTTATTCCTTTATCAACAGACCCTAATGACTTACCGTTTTAACTCCAGGACATTTCCTCATTGGTGATCCATTACTTGCTTTACCTGACATGTCATCTCATAATAATCCATGTATTAGTCTCTCTTCCAGTGGAAGCTGTGTATCAAGATTCGAGATAATTTGTGGCAAAGCTGGACTAAAGATTATCTCCAAACGTTGTCATTAAAGCATAAATAGAAAAAGGGCAACCATATCATCAAGATTGGTCAACTAGTCTTGGTAAAAGAATCTTCAATCCATCCAACTCATTGGAAGTTAGCCCTGCTCGAAAACATCCATCCTGGTGCTGACGGTGTGGTCAGAGTTGTGACTATCCGTACCGGGGAAGGCACATTCAAGCATCCGATTCAGCAGATTGCTGCTTTACCTGAAGTCCACGCCGGCCCCCCGGAGGTTATGGACGAGCGTACGGCAAGTGAAACCTTTCGTTACCTTGTCAACGGAACGACTGACGTAAAAGCGTGACGTCATCCTCTACAGCTACAATCTCTCAAAAGAAAAACAGTCAGAATTCGAACGGTGAAAATGACAGTACGCTCAGTCCTGTATTCTCTTGAGTCTAATACTTATTATTCGGTGTGGTGTAAGAGAATTATCTGTATTCATTTACTATTTATAAATCATAGTTTTTAAAGTGCAGCCAAAAATTCGTATGCAGCGTTCGAAGATGTTTGTAAATCGACCAGATCAATGTGATTCGAAAATTAATAAGTGCATTCAAAAGGATTCTACAATATTCTTCTATTTCAAGGCTATGTATTATAATAAAATTGTGCCGTTTTATACTGCTGCTCCTCTTTTGTCAGTGTCTGCCTGAATTTCTGGGAAAATGGGGTAAGTAACGCATATTTAAACTTAATTTTAAACTCTAATAATTACAAATCGCAGTTTTTTGTTTAAAACCGAGTCGGGAATTGAAGTCTGTTAAATCCCATTCTTTTGTCATATTATTCATATTTCTTTTCGCTAACTTAAATTCGAGTTATTCAAAATTAATTCGTAAAATCTTCTATCCACTCCTTAATACCTTCTACAACTTTTATATTGACAAGTTTTTGATAGGACCAATTCTTACCGCAAAAACAATTTAAAACGAAAAAAAAAAGGGGGGGGGGGTGAAGAAGAAAAAATTCTTAACTTCGTCAATTCACAAGATATCAAATCTGCTTAAATTTATTATAAATCTTCTTAATATTATCTACAACTTTCATATTTACAAATTTTTGATAGGACCAACTCTTACAGCAAAAACAAATGAAACAAAAATAGGGGTCGAAAAAAAATTATCGTATTAACATGATTCTGATAAAACCAGATCTTACAGAAAAATAAAATTAAAAGCTCGTCAAAAGCGGGCAGATAAAATTGTTAGACTGGGTTTATCTCTAATCTTGATTTAGTTTTTTTTAGTGAAATTAATACTTAACTTCGAAATCTAAATCCGCCTGTAGGCCGAGCCGGAAGGTATTTTTTTAATTAAGTTTATAATGCTATTTCACCCAAAAATCTTTCGCAATTATGTATATTCATATGAGGAGTATCTTCAGTATATATATTTTTTTTTTTTTACATGCGTTTCGCGCATGCGCTTATGGATACTTTCCTCCTTATATTCCACATACTGTACAAAATAAAAATGAGTTATATTCCCTGATCTATTTACCATATTTATAGGCGGTTTGCGTCATTTTATTGTATCAACTTTAGAGTATTTTTTTAACCTAAAATTTAAAATGTAATTTTTTCAGATTTTTATGTCCTGGTCCCGAATTATCTTAAGGTCGTTAGCCCGTGAACTCTCCAATTCCTCTCGCTAATTTTAAACCTATGAGCATAGGATGCATTCATATATTTTAAATATCTCCTTAGGACATTAATATTTTTAACTTTTTATATTTGTACTCTTCTTAAAAGATTCTCTGTTTTTCTTTGTGTTCAAAATATTTCTAAAACATAAGCTTAATTTAATATATTATGTGCCAAAATCTGACGAGTCGTGATTTATCATGACATAAAATTAAGCATATATTTTTAAAATATTTTGACAAGTAAGAAAAAAGAGACATTCTTTAAGAAGAATACACAGAAAACAGAAAAAAACAATTTCTTTGGGAGATATTTTAAATATACGAATGCATCCTACACTCATAGGTTTAACATTAGCAATGAGAATTGGGAAGCTCATTGACTAACAGCCTTAGCCGTATATGTCCCAAATTGTGAATTCGTGAGTTTCATCTTCTAAAGCATTTTTCGTGAATTTTTGAAAATACATTAGAAGATTCTCACAATCATTTAATAAATTTTAGAGGTATTTTTCCAATTAAAATCAATTAAATTTGAATTTATAGGGATTCTGTGCAATATTTATAACTCCGCTCAAATCTTTTATTTAAAATATTTTTTTAGTATTTTGCAGAATTAGGAAATGTACAAATATAATGTTCTTACAATAGAAATATAGAAATATTTCAGTACTGAACCCCCCCCCCCTCCCGTCTTTCAACATCAATAAAAGCGGAAAAGATGCAAAGGCAAAATAAATTATCCTTTTAAAAATATTTTTGTTTGTGCAACCAATAATGCTTTTGGAACAAGATAAAGTAAAATATCTATAACTCATTTTAAACTGTATTACTACTAATCGATGTATTCAATGAATTTTATAAGAAGTTATTTTAATGGTACTTTAACCCGGGAGAACACGCTATAGTGAGAATGCCCAATTGCTTTTCTTTTACTTTACATTCATATAATATCAACTTTTTTTGGTTGGCTTAGTACTTTTATTCACAAAATAGGTAAAATAATTGAAAAACATTTTGAAATTTTAATTAAAATGAAAAATGATTTAAATAAGAGTCTTAAAAAAGTACGACTGTGAGAGAAAATCTCGTGCAGCGAGTTCTCCCGGGTTAAAGTACCGTCTGGGCATAAAAGGTTAAGGGTATTCTTCACGCACTTGAAAACACACGCTCCGTAATGTTAATCCTATGGGCAGGTTATTTTCGAATTTCTCGTTTCAATTTGTTTCGAAACTGAAAATATCTTTTTAAAAAAAAATCTGCAGTCAAAATCGAAAAAGTAAAAAAGAGTCATATTAAAAATTGAGCTGAATTATCCTATGTAAAAAAATCGTTTAAAATTATTCAAATTGAAACGAGAAATTCGAAAATAACCTACCCATAAGATTAACCTTTAACTGATGTTACCGGTCTCACAGACCGGTGCTTTTTTCCATTTTCATAGTTTAGTCAAATTTCAGTTTATCTACAAACACCACCGAAATTTTGTTCCGTTTGGAACTTTAGTACTATCACCAGAGACCTTTGAATAGGTGAATTTTAATTATAACACTCCTGTACAAAAAGTTTAGTACAAAAACAACGTCCTATGAATTAATCGCGGCTTTTATTCATCTTTCGATGGAGCGGTCTCACAGACCGCTTCGCACTAGTTATGTGACAATTTCTGTGACATCAGTTAAAGGTTAACATTACAGAGCCTGCGTTTTCAGCTGCGTGAAGAATCCCTTTGAGAGAAAGAAAAGTGGGTGAGCATTTTAAAACGACTTTCAAGTTTCTGTAAATCGGTGTTTCATCGTAATTCATGTTTCATCGGGACGCAAAACTGTAAAATCTCCAAAGAAAATTTAAGTTTTTAAAAAATTAAAGAGCATTTCATAAATGTGGAACTTTTTCTGAGAATTTGAAAAAAAAAGTATAAAAGATTCCTATAACTACGCTGTAAAGCTGTTTTCCTGCATATTATCAACGTAACACTTTAAGTTGGAACTGAATATTAGAGTAAAATTTTGTCTGCTACATGTTTCGCAAGACGAAAAGAAATATTTTTCATTGCGTGTTTAACGGCTATTTTTCGAAAACGATTTCATCGAATTTCTCCGAAACTTTGTTTCGTGGGGGGGGGGTCTTCCTTTTCCTTTCTTTAGCTGCAGAAAAATCTTGACAAGTATCTTCAATAAAACATTTTCACGCTTTATTAAAGAGTCACGAATGTAAATCTTTGTATACTTCGAAGTACTGGTGAGTCAAGGCTATAATACTACTATTAAAATTATTAAAATTGTGCTTGAAAAAAGATTGTATCTACCATTTTTTTTTCGAATAATGATTATTTTTAATGAAAACCATTTTCCAATAATTTAAAACTAATCAATAAAATAAAATTCTATGCAGATATATAATTACAAGTGTTTATTAGAATTTATGGTAAATATTTCTGTGATATTAATTCTTGTAATTAAAAATATTTTCGAAAAGAACATTACTATCGATTTCGGTCATTTTCAACATATTAAAAAGAATAGTTTCAAAATGCATTTTTAATTGATTTCTTAATAAATTAAGGATATTAAATGTAAAAATGCATATGTGGAATAATGTAATTTTTCAAGATTTTGAGTGCAACAGCTTAAGATATTTCCTCCTAGAAATCAGTTTTAACCAGTTTTAAAAATGTTTATTTTATTCCAAATGGAGCTTTTGCTATATCAATTACACATGTCAGAAACAAAACATAAATAGGGGAGAGTAGCCATAATTGGACCGCCGCTTTAAATGGACCGTTACCATTCTGCTGTTAATTACTGAAAGAGACGACGACGCCACTACCACTGAAATCCGACACATCAGAATGACGTCATTTATGATTAGAAGAAGCACCCGTCTACCACGTGCTGTTTTCAGACAATTTTAAAATACCTAAAATTGGCTGTTTTGATCTAAGTTTTTCCTTCTAAACGTAAGTGAATACTTTAAAACTAAGGTAAGTTGTTATGTTTTCATATACATATCTAAATTCCTCTGTTTATTGCGCATATTTTCGACAAAGATTTGTTTGATTTGGTTTTTGTTCTTAGTTTTGAGATTATCTGTTTTAAAACATGGCGCAGTTGCATTAATTGGGCCAATTTAAGTTGCTTAAATTGGATCAGATATACGATCATAAATTTGAAAAGTAATGAATTTCGAGGGCTGTAAAGCTTAGTAGGGGAGACCGGGGGAATGCCGCCAACCCGGGTTATGCCGCCACCCCACCTAGTTTAAAAACTAAGGGCAGTTTGAGATAGTGAATGTGCCTGCACTATAGCGGCCAACAATATAAACAGTGCCTAAAGTGAGAGTGACTTTGCTGTACGTCGTTCTTTTGTTCTAGTGAAAAATGTAGTTTCCATCTAGTTGCTTGTTATTTTGGAGCTTCAAATGAGTAGAGATAAGCACCTTTTATTGTAACATTAGGTATTTAAGATAATATGACCCGTAAACTATATGCATTCGCCGACATTTTGATGTAATGTGTTGAACAAGTTCGGTTCTTCTTTCGGCTTTGCTTGAGGATTTCCGCCATATTGTCCTCTCGGGGTAATGCCGCCACCATGCAAATCGGGTGAGAAATGGCCTCATTTTAATGTTGTGGAGCCGATTCAGCAGAGTGACTTTTGCAATATGAAGTAAATTGTAAGCTTAACCATTATTTTGCTCAATTACATTGCTTTCTAACTATTTTCAGTAAGTTGTGTGTTTCCTAGTATCCATTTGATGCATGTACTAGGTCATTAAAGAGTGGCGGCATTACCCCGGTACAATGGCGGAATTACCCCAGTGTCCTGGGTAATCCCGCCACTGTGCAGAGGTTTAAAAAATATTTTTTTTATGTATGCTTACTTTACAGTTATGATTACGGTTAAATTTATACAGATACTAAAGATCATGATTCAGCTTTAGAATTTTTACTATTAAAAAATAAACATTTTTTCGAGGTGAAAAATTTTAAATTCCCTTAAGGTGTCGCCATTCCCCCGGTCTCCCCTACACTATTTTTTTTAAATAATGGATTATTATCCCCATGCAAGTTTTTGATATTTTACTTTCTTTGTATATCTGGGTCAATTTCTTTATTAGGCCTGTATGAACATAAAAATATTTTTTTATATGTTTATGTAATAAATTTTGTTTGCAATTTCTTTTATCTTGTATGTATTTGTATTTATTTTCTTGAATTCTTTATTCCTACGGCGTACTTCATTTACAGAGTTGAATTCAAACATTTTCCACCTGGAGGATATTTGCGATTCCGTAAGAGGGGGAGAGCAGACTTTTTACAGTTCTGGATGTTTGAATTACACATTTTTTCCATTAAAACGCATAAAATCTCAAACCTTCCGGCGGGAGTAGCTATTTCAAGGCTCCGGGGGGGGGGGGAGGGGATTCCCCCGAATTGAACACTGTTTGAATATATAATGTTTTGCGTTTGATTAATCGTAGCGGGGGGGGGGGGGGATTCCCCCGAATTGAACACTGTTTGAATATATAATGTTTTGCGTTTGATTAATCGTAGCGTATTTTTTTTAATATAGCATATTTTTTAAACACGTTTTTAATATAATTGGAAACTATTGAAAACGACACTGACAAACTGTCTGGAAGAAAAACACTCGTGACAGCAAAAACTGTTAAAGATATAGGAAACGTAAAGGAGAGAGTAAGTTGTGAAGAAATTGACCTGTAAAAAGGCTGCAGCTACAAATCTCTCCCAATAAGCCAAACAATCATTAGAAATGTTATCCCTCTTTCTAAATTCAGTTAAATCAAAGTACAGAGGGAGCCAAAAAAAAAACAGCTGTGTTAACAGCTTTGTCATATAAATTAAACCTTGAAATGAAAAATAATGACAAAAAGGAAGCTCTCATAGCACAAAAGAAATTGGAACATCAAGTTTTAAAAAGTAGACGTAATGCAATTGGAATGAAAATGATGGAAGGGCAGAATTACAAACATAATGTATAGAAAACTTCTATTGCAAAAAAAAAATGTCTAATGATTCGGAATTTAAAAAGAAAAATCTAGATAGTGATGACTGGTTTTGCCTAATGTGTAAGAAAAATAAAGTAGCAGAAATAATTCAGTGTTCAGATTGCAAATATCGTTCCATGTTGAGCGCGCTGGAATATAAGATGAATAAACGAAATTCATGTGTAAGCTTTGCATAACTTCTTACATGATAGTTAAATAATTGTCAATTATTTCCATAATTTCTGTTCTTAATTACTGATATCTCTGATTTATATTTTGAATGCATTTTGATTTAAAACAATTACTCTTATTTTCAAATATTTGATTTAATTATATTTCATTGCTGTTATTTTGGGTGATTGTTTCATTAATCGCAAACTTTGCTTTCAATAAAATTAGTTAGGGCAGACCGGGGGAATGGCGACACCTTAAGGGAATTTAAATTTTTTCACCTCGAAAAAATGTTTATTTTTTAATAGTAAAAATTCTAAAGCTGAATCATTATCTTTAGTATCTGTATAAATTTAACCGTAATCATAACTGTAAAGTAATCATACATAAAAAAATATTTTTTAAACCTCTGCACGGTGGCGGGATTACCCAGGACACTGGAGTAATTCCGCCACTGTACCGGGGTAATGCCGCCACTCTTTAATGACTTAGTACATGCATCAAATTGATACTAGTAAACACACAACCTACTGAAAATAGTTAGAAAGCAATGTAATTGACCAGAATAATGGTTAAGCTTACAATTTACTTCATATTTCAAAAGTCACTCTGCTGAATCGGCTCCACTACATTCAAATGAGGCCATTTCTCACCCGATTTGCATGGCGGCGGCATTACCCCTAGAGTACAATATGGCGGAAATCCTCAAGCAAAGCCGAAAGAAGAACCGAACTTGTTCAACACATTGCATCAAAATGGCGGCGAATGCCTGTAGATTACGGGTCATATTATCTTAACCCTTAAGTGGTGAGGTCTTTTTTTTCTAACGTAAGTGGTGCGGTGGGGTGTACGTAACCCCAAAATTCAACTTATTACGCACTCCTTAAAATTTAGCGAATTAAAATAAGACAATTTCCTGTGAATTTTGTATTATCTACGTGTATTAAAAGAACTGAAAAGTAACTGTAAGTGTTCATGCATATACATATAAATTCACGTATCTAAATATCAGAAAAATTTTGTTTGCAAATGTTGAGCTCATATGCAATTTCTCTAGGGTGCAAAACACCCCACCTCACCAGTTAAGGGTTAAATACCTAATGTTACAATAAAAGGTGTTTATCTCTACTCATTTGAAGCTCCAAAATAATAAGCAACTAGATGAAAACTACATTTTTCACTATAACAAACGAACGACGTACAGCAAAGTCACTCTCACTTTAGGCACTGTTTATATTGCTGGCTGCTATAGTGCAGGCACATTCACTATCTCAAACTGCCCTTAGTTTTTAAACTAGGTGGGGTGGCGGCATAACCCGGGTTGGCGGCAATCCCCCGGTCTCCCCTATATTTCCTAGTCATTAAAACAACCTAATATTGTTTGGTCCAATTTAGGAGACTGGGGGTTCCAACTTAGGCGACCAGTTGCTGAATTTGGACCACTTTTGACAATTTTTTCAAATTAAAATAAAACTTAAGATTTTCAAAAGAAATTGATCTAAAGATTTATTTAGTTAGTAGATGAATAAACTGACCTCGTGTAGTGATGTTTTGCAGATATTCCTAAAATTAAGTGAGTTACACCCGAAAATAATTGAAGTGGTCCAAATTCGGCTATTCTCCCCTATTCTTAAAAAATGTTACACAAGTACTGTTAAATTACAACGATGTGTTTATTTTATTCATTTAATTAACCCCTTTCAAAATATTTAAACATTCAAATTTTCTTCCCGCAGAAAATGGCGTACATTATTCTAGTTCAAATAATATGCATTCATAATAGAATGTATATAAAGACTTAAGAATATTTAACATTTCAAAAAATGCGAAAAAATTCTCTGAAACAATATATTTTTATTATTACTATATTTTCAAGTTATAACTATGATTTTCCTGGGGTTTTTTCTTTTTTTTTTAAATGAAAGAAAGATAATATACATATACAGGGTGTTTCTAGGATCCTGGGACAAACTTTAAGGGAAGGTAAAGTACTCATAAAGAAGCAATTTTGGTATAGCAATGTAGGGTCGGAAATGAAAGGTTTTGGCGAAAAACAAGAAATGTGGAGTAAATGAAAACAAGTGTTTTATTGACATAACAATTACAGTAAGTGCTCAAATGTGCCACCACTAACGTCGATACATACCTGGCAGCGTCTGGCAAGTGATTGGCGTACCCTTTCGGAGGTTCCAGATGCCTCATCTATTGACTCTGAAGAGGACCTCATTGTAAGACTTTCAGGCGGTACTGCAAATGTTCGTGAAACACTTGGAATCTGCGAAAAGGTACGCCAATCACTTGCTAGACGTTGCCAATGGCACATTTGTGGAGCAAACATTCAAACATGCTTTCTCCTTTAGATACAAATTTTCAAAAAACACAAAAAACTGATAAATTAGAAAATAACTTGTATTTAATTCTAATTTTTATTGTGTATTTTATTACTGATTATTAGAAAGAACTGCAAGCATTCATATTATATTAAACCTAAAACAAATTAATAAAATGCATTTAATATTTGGAGAAATCGCGTTTTGACCGAATTCAGAGGAGGAAACATGTTTTGGTTGTTTGATAAGTGGATAAAACGCTTTTTGAATGAAATAACTTCTAACTCACAAATAATACAAAAGCATTACTTTATTTTATTATTGACTTCAGTTGATTATTGATAAAATAAAATGACAGATTATGGTACCTAGTACTATTCACTAAATGTTTACTAAATAAATACTCGTTTGCCAAAAATCCACTTCAAATGTTAAAACCAATATCTCTATCTAGTCAGTCACACACTTCCCCCTCTTCTTCATTGCAGGCTGGTAAATCATGGATAATATGGTTGTAACATTTGAAGATATTACCAGGTTGATTTTGCCACTGTTGAAAGTTTGTCAACATCTTTTTTCTTTTCAGCTGATATGGCGTGGCTAAGAGGAAGAGATTTTAAAACAACCCTTTGACCACGGGCAACAGTAACTCCTTTTTTAAGAAGATTTACACCATATTCTTCACTTAGATCTTGAACTCTATAATTTTGGAAGCCTTTAACCTTAACAGTTCTCTTATTTTTCTCTAAAACAATCCGTTTCATTTGTGATATGTATAGTAGGTTTCGAAAGTACACATTAAGTGACAACTGTGATTGGCAGACGGGAGAAATCACTGTTTGACTGAATGCAGGCTTTGGAGGAAACACTCTTTGATTGAAACGCCAAGTTTTAAAATTGGTTTATAATCGGATTTTTTTTTTTTTTTTTTTGTTAAAACAACCGGTTATTTCTGTGCAATTTAACACAGAGTTCATAAAACTAACAATAACTCATTATTTATTTTTTTTGTGAGAAAACACGGTTTGAATATTTGCTCCTCATTGTGAGTACTTACTGTAATTGTTATGTCAATAAAACGCTCGTTTTCATTTCCTGCGCATGTCTTGTTTTTCGCCATAACATTTGATTTCCGACCTCATATTGCTATGCCAAAAGTGTTTCGCTATGTGTACTTTACCTTCCCTTACAGTTTGTCCCATGATCGTAGAAACACCCTGTATAATGTTTTAGTTATTAATTACGCTCCGAGTATTGAATATTTCAGTTCCATGAAATTTTGCATTTTTAACTAAGCGTAAAGCCAACAGACTGAAAAAGTGACCAAGCCGTAACTTGAACTCGGGTCATTGGTACAGCGCACCAACTTTCTACCGACTGAACCACAAGGACGATACCCAGCCATAACCTGGCACTTTCATGTGTTGGTAGGGCTGCATATTCTCAGCGCAAGATGAAATATCCTCATAAGCCACAATCTTCTGCGGTAAACCGTAGCAAACATGAGATGAAAATAAACCCTGCATCGGTGAAATGACATACATATATAATGCTTGTAGTTATGAATTACGCTCGGAATGCAATATATAATTTTAGTTGCATGAATTTTTGCATCGCTAACTAAGCGTACGTCAAATGTAAAGAATTGTCAGAAAAATATATTTCTTACAATGAATAGTATGTTTTGAAGTATTCTTGCCCCATTTTTAAGTTTTTGAAGAAGTTTACATTTATTAACGCCAATTGTGTAAAATGTCTTCACACAAACTGTCACATCATATGAAGTACCTTGCAGTACCTCATATAACTGTCGGAAGGTTATATGTTGAGAAGACAGTTGAGTAGAGAACATCGCATGGTAAATTTCAATAACACACATAAATTACATGGTAATGCTACTCCCTTTACGCGATTTAGAGCACGGACAATCTATAGACCGACAAATCGAGTTCATAAACACTTTTCAACTAATGTTGGAAAGTATTAAAGTGACATTTGTTTCTTAATCTAAGAAAGTATAATACAACTACGAATAAAAATATACAACAACCTCTTTCGAGTTACCCACGATTTCGAAAAGTGTTTTTTATCCTCAGAAACAAATATATTTTCGATATTTAAAGAAGCCTTTATAAAAACAAAGTTTCTTTTCTCATCACTGATATTTGGAAACGTTTCTGAGTAGTTTTTATAGTGTATTAATTAGTTTTCTCAAACTGGAATATCGATTTTTCGGATACCATCAATTCTTCAGTAAACATTTTCAGCTGCGTAACTGAATTTATGCATGCAAGATGCAAGAGTAACAAAATAATATTAATTTTAATGTTAACCGTTTGCGGTCGTATGTCTTCTGTCTACTCTCAGCCATTAAAGCTTTTTTACCGTTCCAGTCGTAAGTCTTGCTCTCAGCCACCACAGAAAAAAACCATACTGATTATATTAAGTCGACAAGCTTCAGGGATACGTAGAATTCGAAATAATATTTTACAAATTGTGTTTAAGTGTAACTAGGCATTTTCGCTTTTTAAAATATTTTTAAAACAATACTCTAGAATGGAAAAAAGAAAGTTACCGAAAGAAGTGTGCCGTGAAATCGAATGTAGTTTTAAAAAGATAAGGTATAAGATGTAAAGAGTAAATATTGTTGTGTATGTTCAAACAAAAAAAATTAAGGGCTGCCTATTGGAGACTGCTCTGAAAGATACCACACGATGGAGAACTATAAAATATAATTTTTACATAAAATTAAACCATATTATTGTGTTAAATATAGCTAAAATTTAAAAAAGAATTAATAAATTTTGTTTTTCCTTCATAATCTTGCATATTGTGTAGTATTACTGTTCGTTCAAAGAAAATTAATTCCGACAAGCATGACACATACCTATAAACTTAATACGACCGCAAAAGGTTAATGTTGTTAATTTATCATGTTTGTTTGTAAAACATGTTAATTTAGTATGTTTTTCTGTTGAACATGAAAATGCTTGCTTGTGAATTGATAGCATCCGAAAAACCTATATTTCAGACTGAGAAAACTGATTTGTATACTATAAAAACAATCCGAAACGTTTCCAAATATCAGTGGCAGGAAAAGAAACGTTGTTGTTATAAATGTCTCTTTAAACTCGAAAATATATTTCTTTCTGATGCTTCGAAAGATAAAGCAAGCTTTTCGTAATCGTGGGTAACTCGGAAATGGTTATTGTCTACTTCCATTCCTGGTTACATTATATTTTCCTAGATTAGGAAGTATTTGTGTGTTGTTCTTGATTTTAACAGTGTACCTTCCGCACTGCAAAAAACAAACAAGGAAGAAAAGTCATGCGTCAAGCATAGATTATGAAACACGTTCCAAAACTTCCAGAATACTTTAACATAACTTTACCTTTTAATAAAGTGGAAGATGATGTCTAAGTAAACAGTTTGGAAATACCGTCGGCATAACACAGTTGAAAATCCAATTTCAGTAATTACCGTCAGTAATTGGGAAAATGTCCGAATTATTTTTTGCAGTCCTATATATGATCTATAGATTTGTATGTATACTTAGATAGTATTCTAAAATTTAGGTTAGTTAGGAAACTCATACCACAGTTGTAAATTCCCATTCTGCAATTTTCGTCAATGAACGGAAATATACTCGAGATCATTCATGCTGCTCTGTACATGATCTATAGAATTTATATACACCAAGTAATAGGCAAAATATTAGTTTAACTTTAAAACGCGAACAACAACTTAAAACGCACTTTCAGTAATTATTTATGGTAGACAGAACCGAATCCTAGTAGTGTAACCGAATTTTTTTGTGGGTCCCTGTAAATGAAAGCCAGTCACACCATTTTCGATAGTAATCCTCCTGTAGAATTCATCAGTGATTCATTTGAATTTCGATATGTTGAAATAGTGTAATATCATTAAAATACACCGCAAACGATTTTTCCCTATAGGCCGAATGCAACGGAATTCTTTTGATTGTCCCTGTAGATGAACTATGAATGCTAGATATTTCGTTTTCAATACCAAGCATGCCGTAGTAAACCTGAATAACATATATGAATTAAAAATGAAGATTATAAACATGGAAAACAAAAAGGCTAAAATGTGTATTTTTGGTCAGAATTCCTCGTACGAAACAATTTTTAACCATATCGACGTAAAAATCATTGTTTGTAGAATTACAGTCCGGACGGGCAGAGATGTTAACTTTTTTCAGAGCCGGGCCAATAAGTTTTTTATACGGGCAAGCCCGGGCTTGGGCCAAACTTTTAACTTTTATACCCGGCCAACCGGGTCAAACTTCTTTTTCTATGGGTCGGGTCGGGCCCGGGACTGGAAATTTCGGTCCATGCTCTAGCTGCACGTCTATTAGATCTATTATAATTCCAGAGCGAGAATTCGATAATGAACCACAAAAATAAAACTCCTGTAGTGAAAATCCCGCGTGAAACCGCCGCTCGTCTGCACAGCCTCTAACAAGGAAAGGGTCAACCTTGTTAATCACAGATTTAGATTATTTTAATATATGTTGTAGGGTAGAGACCCTTATTGTCAGGTTCAACGGATTTTATCCAACGCTCCTTAGTTCTTGAGAAACCGGGGGGGGGTCTAATAATAGTACACAACTTAAATACTTACATTGCGACCGCAGTGATAGGTTGGTCGTAGCTCAGTTGGTACGGCGTTCGCTGGCTGATCTGCGGGCCCGGGTTCGGAACTCGTTCGCGCTACATTTGTTTTTCTCAATTTTTGTTTTAGAAATATACTTGTAATTATCTATATATATATTTCTCTTACGTAGCGCTAAAAAGGGGCTGTATTTGTAGCTTGCTATGTGGCAACAGCCAAAGCGACGTTTCTCAGTGGTAGTTACGGTCACATGTCCCAACCCACTCAGCAAATCAAAATCCAGACAGGATCTCTCTTTTAACGCAAACCGTTTGAGCAATACATGAATGACAATTGCTATTGGTCCGTTTTACGGGGACGTAGCTTTTTGATCCAAGGTTGTATTTAGACACAGACGAAAACGTTTTGTTTACATTTCAATAGCGTGATACGTAGCATGTTTAAATTATAGTTTTAAATTAATTTAAGCCAGGATTTTCAATACTATAGGCAAAATGAAACGAGAAGGACCCCATCTGACACTAACATGCCATTTAAATTTAAACGGCGTCAATTTCCTGTTCGCTTAGCTTTCTCAATGATGATCAACAAATCACAGCGCGAAACTTTTGATAAATGCATTTTTATTTATATTGTCAACAAAATTTTCAATTACTTTTTTATGAATTAAAATATTTGTAAATTTCACATGTTGCTTGCTCGGATCTCATAGCGGCACAACTAAAAATATTTTTTATTGTGTTTTCACTAAGGTTTTTAATTTATTCTGTTTCCAAGGTACGTTTTTATTTGCATTTTCAACGGTTTTCCATTACTTTTTTATACATTAAAAATATTTGTAAATTTAATACATTGTAATGATTTATGATAGCACTCATTCTGGCTAGAGTTGATATAAATAGTGGCGAGCGAGTGAAACGAGCTGGGATCGCGTAGCGATCCCAATATGAATTGCATAGCAATTCATGGGGGTTGGCGAGCGTCAGCGAGCAGGGGGCTGAGCCCCCTAGTAATTTAATAATTTCAATTACAAATTTTAATATCATACATTAATTACAATGTTAACAAACTTAAATTTATAATTTTTTATTTTTTAACTATTATTCCTCATACTTTAAAGAGGTTTAAAAAGAAATTGGATCTATTATTGAATGATAAAAATTCCAAAATCGTGACAAAATCTGTTGTGGTGCCAACTAGTTATGATAAAATAAAAGACTATTCAAATTAAATAAAAATAAAAGCAGAAAGAAGATAAAGGTGAAAGCAAAATAATTGAAAGCGCAAGCATACGTATTACCAATTTAAAAATCTTTAATATGCAAAAAATCGGTTGTAATTTAATTCTGATTCTAATTTTTAATATAATTATGCTTGTTAGTTTAAAAACAGAATAATAGTATTATCGCATTGACTTCCTTTGTTAAAGCAATGCGTAAATGATGTTTCTTTAAAATCACGAATTGACACAATTCTTCAATATCATTGCATCGAAAAAGAATATATGAAATACATTTTAAAAGTGATTTTTAAAAAATTAACAGTTTTGTGATTTTTTATACAACTATTTAGTTAAAAGTAAAAAATTAAATAGGTTAAACTTATAATTGATATACAATATTATAAATTTTAATTGACAATGAGATTATTAATTATACTTACAAGTATATAAAACAAAAATTGAGAAAAACAAATGTAGCGCGCATTCAGGTATCGAACCCGGGCCCACGGATCAGGCAGCAGACGTCATACCAACTAAGCTACGACCAACCTATCCTTGCGGTTGCAAAGTAAGTATTTAAGTTGTGTACTATTATTAGACCCCCCGGTTTCTCAAGAACTAAGGAGCGTTGGATAAAATCCGTTGAACCTGACACTAAGGGGTCTCTACCCTACAAGATATATTAAAATAATCAAAATCTGTGATTAACAAGGTTGGCCCTCTCCTTGTAAGATGCAAAAGCCGCAAAACCGCACCTGCTGCCGGGCGTGCTGAGAGAAACGTCAGACCATGGCGGAAAGCTTTTCATATTTTTCCCGCAATGGATTTAAAACGCCCGTGTGTACAGCCCAGAAGCGGTTACCACACCCTCAAAAGCGGTCGTTTAGTTCTCCGCTTCCCAAAGCCGCTTGTCTGACATTAGCCTTAAGATAGTCGTCTCATAGCAGTTAGGTACCTGGTTCGACTCCAAGGTCAGCGACATTTTTTTACTGCTTCCAATTGACGTATATTTTACCTCCTCTAACGGAGAAAAAAAGAAGCGGATATTCTTGAAATAACGGAAATATTCTGGTAGCACTGCTGCCAGGGAAATTTTCGTGATTTGAAGAAAGTATTTCTGAGAGTGCAGTCCATTTTTTCTTAATACCACATTTTTCAAAGAAAAAATTTCTTTTAGATTCTTACAAATTTTGTAAACACCTAACCAGAACGGTATTTATATTACAAATGTTGTAAAAGCTGATTACAAAATATTTTCTTCGTTATTATTGGTAAGTGGTAACAGTGAGAGCTCTTCTTTAACAGAATATTTTACTTAAAAGAATTTCCATCAGAATAATTCTTCTTTCATAGGATTAATTCGGTTTAGTCCTTAATAGGTAAGGTCAATATGCCTAAATGTGATGACCCACAAATGCGACAAACTTATTGTACTTAAAATCTTAATGCAATAATCGTAAATAAATGCTATATAATTGGACATTCGAACTTCAAGAACAAAACGCGAAACATTTCTCTTTGTTCAAAGCATTTCCTTTAAAAATAATTCCTAATCAAACACACATCGTTCATTTTAAAGCGCCCCCACCTTCCGGCAAAAATTTCCGAAAGTGGCTCACGGTTTTTCTTTTTTAACTTTGAAGATCAAATAACCTTATGAACCTCAAGAACCACGTTTGCTGTTTCATTTACCTGACCTGTAAACTTAAGGAAAGGCGCCCATTTTTTGGATTTGAATTTAAAATATTCTACGCATTTTGGAGACTTTGTATTCTGCAGGTATTTAATAGCGATATACCTAATGCTGTAAATACGGAGAGACTTTTAGGAGAATAAAGAGGTAAGTTTATATGGTATTTTTCATACACTGTATTAAAGTTATGTTTAAAACAGATTTTGTGTATAATTAAGCTGTGTGTTGAGTTAATAAATTATGAATTTCAGCATTTTCTTTAACCGAGTACTTATGAGTTTAAGACGATCAAAATAGGAAAAAATACGCGTCTTTAATTTTTTTTAATTAAAAAAAGGTGTAAGAAAAGCGATGAATATTCGAGACAGATAATATAGACACATGATTACGGAATTTGCAATGCTTTCATATGATAGAAATTCTGAAAAATCTTGTATAGATTGAAAACACTTAAATTGTGTTTATTTGCATGCGGTTGAGTAAGTTAATTTTACCAACATCATACCATCTGGTAGCTTAAATGCTGTGTTTCATTAAAACATGATGCAGCTGAGTTATGCTCTGTTTAGGGGTCCAGAAATTTTTTTATCACTTTTTTTTAATCTGATATTTTAATACTGTTTTCACTTTTTACTTATTATAATCATTATTTTCTACTTTAAAAATTAGAAAAAGAAAAAAAAAGTAATCTATGTTTATCTAAATGAGTATTTGTTTCCATATATGTATTCTAAGATACAGAAAATGTTCATTTTTTCTGAAAGTATAAGAAAAAGGAAGGGGGGTGAGCAACAGAATATCAGGCACTAGGCCTCTCTTTGGCTTAATCAGCCCTGGTTAAACAGGATTATTAGAAAACTTGTACGATTTTATCTATTTATAAGGATAATATCTTTATCATGTGACATTTTATGATGATTAAAGTTATGTGTAATAAATATTCTTGTTAACAATGTTATAAATATCTTGTAAATACTCTTTTAATCAGTGAACTCCCACACTAATACGAATTCGCACCGACCGAAATGTTGGCGTTATTTAAAATGTACTTTAATTAATTCGTATTTTCCATTAATAAAATGAGACTTTTGATAAAATCCAATATCCCATTTCAATTTCTTTTTAAATTTCGTGTAGGAATCATGTGGTTATATCCTCCTGAGACAATGGTGTTATGAATAAAGAGGAGGAGACATATAGTGTACTTTCTACCAGTTGCGAGTGAAGTAACTGAGGAGGTTGCCACAAGATGGCGGCTGCTTTATCGGATCTTCAGTTTCTGATTACCGCCAGGACAAACATCCCACCAGTGAAATTGAATAGAAAATTTCGTCTTATTTAAGCGTTGTTTTCATGGAAATTTTTCTCAAAAATGTCGTAAAAATTTCTATTTGTTTTTACTGGTGTCACTTATCTTGTAAAACTGCCAGTTTGTTTCCCTGGTTGTCACAATATGGCGGAAACGCAAGAGCAAACTACCGCCAGAGTAAACTTCTACCAGTAAAAATGAAAATCTGTTTCTACCATTATTTATGACAGAAATTTTGTAATATTAAGGCGTTTAAATAAGTTGAAGAATTCTGTATAAATCTACTGGTGAAAGTTTCCACCGGAGGTAAACAATGTCTGCGATAGCGGTTACAGTTGAAGCTTCACTATTTTAAGGATATGTCAGTTCCTCTTTATTAATAGTTCCATTCCTGAGACCTGGCATCCATTTAAATGGATGTTTTGCTTTCTTCTTCTATTGCGTTAAATTTCATTGTAGCAATCTAAAACCAGTTGGTTTTGGTAATGTATGAGTCAAATATGTCATATATAACAAATCAAAATGTATGAATCATTCAGCTTTTGGATTTTCGCAACGGTAACTACTTTGTTTACAATATGGCGTAATAAATGAGTCAAGTTGGAATTTTACGTTTGGCTGGTAATTTTCGTTTTTATGTTATTTTAATTTGTTTAAACTATTTTTATTTTGCAATTTTAAATTGGATGTTAATACTTGCCTTGTGTTCTTTATAATAAATTCTATTCTTTTCTATACTTCTCGCATTTTTTAATTACATTAACATTTAACTGCTGTTAGCGGTCTCACAGACCGCAGTATAGAGGAGATTTAATTATTAGAGAGTCCAGGTTCGTGGATGAATGAAAAAAAACTCCAACACGCGGATATTCGAGGACTTACTTCTTTATTATGAAACTTTTTAAAGGGGGAACCATGATAGTACAGTGGAGGGGAGAAGTCAGACGGGACTGCCCGACGGGGCAGCCCCCCGAAGGGCAGAGAGCCGAGGCCTGTCCCACTCAAGATCAGAGACAGTAGTGGTAAATTATTCATTACAATCACTCACTCATTGGCGAGATGAATAGCAACATCTGTACAGTATTGGCGATGAATATTGGTGGCGTGGACAAAGGAATCAGAGGCATCTCGAAGTATTACATAGAATTCAAACTTACGCCGTGGCGCGGCTATATGGTTACACGTTTCTTAACATTCTTGCGGTAAGGAAAAGTGGTTAAAGAAAGGAACACGTGATTTTTATATGCACGTTAGATCTAACTGCAGCTGCAAATTAGTCAGCAATGGGCATATGGTTTGTATCCGACAGAGTACAAGGTTGAGAATTGAATACTAATGCAAGCCCAGAGGCTGGGAACATATGCATTAGATAACGTCGGCTGCAAAGCGAAAAGAGATTCATTTGTATTTTATTCTTTTACTTTATTTCAATGGAAAATAATTGCGGTTAAGATCTTATTCTATCGTGCGAATTTGAAAGACAGAAAAAGGAACCGAGATAAATGATGTCTGCATTTGAAAAGAACTTTAAAAAGTAAAAGCGAAACTTACAGTAGTGAGAGGGGGGGGGAAGAAAATGAATAGACATATGAAATTAACTCTAAAATGTCAAATTTAAACTAAACACTTTATTTGAAGGGGGGGGGGGGAGAATAATAACAATTTATAATAAACCAGTAAAGTTAGAAGTTGATTTTTTGAGGGAGAAGGAGGAATAATGAATATATAACGGTAACGCCGTTATATATATCACCCATTACCACCAGAAAAAAAACTGTGAATCTTGAAGAACAGTTTTTTTTTATATTTGAAGATTACTTTGTCCACTCCATACATATAAGTATTTAAAACAGATATAACATAATAAGAAAGATAAGCCTCCATATATATATATATATATGTAACATATAACTGTGTGCTTGCAATTCTTTAAATGTTTGCATAGAGCAAAACTTTTCAGGTCATGATAAATGGCGCCTTTTTATTTTATTCTTATCTTGGTATTCATTAGTCAGTCACCAAGAAATTGCAAATAATATTTTTTGATTTAACAGGATCCTTTTTTAAATATCTTTTTAGTATTTGATTAAGAGGCTGGTACCAGCATTTTTCATGACCAAAATAAGAGAAGTAAATATTTTTTTAAGTAACTAGTTATAATATCTTCTCAAAATAAAAATAATATAATATAAGTGCAAGCAACAAAATACACAGATACTACTTTAAAATGAAAAAGAAAATAAATGACATATGCATGTCTGTTAATAGAAGCTAAATGAAAGAATATAAAAAAATAAAAAGAGTAGAAAATTGGTTTTCGTGCACACCGCACAGGACTACAAAAGAACGGGATGCATATAGCATGCCTATGAATGGGTGTAGCCCTTAATCTTGTTAATAAACAAGTGTGATGGCGTCAGTTTAGAACATCAGCCCTAGGGGGAGAGGGAGTTATGAGACCCAGACACCAAGTGATACCTAGGTCCCTGCTCCCCAAAGATCACATTGATGGCACCAATTTTGTGTATAGAGGAGATTTAATTATTAGAGAGTCCAGGTTCGTGGATGAATGAAAAAAAACTCCAACACGCGGATATTCGAGGACTTACTTCTTTATTATGAAACTTTTTAAAGGGGGAACCATGATAGTACAGTGGAGGGGAGAAGTCAGACGGGACTGCCCGACGGGGCAGCCCCCCGAAGGGCAGAGAGCCGAGGCCTGTCCCACTCAAGATCAGAGACAGTAGTGGTAAATTATTCATTACAATCACTCACTCATTGGCGAGATGAATAGCAACATCTGTACAGTATTGGCGATGAATATTGGTGGCGTGGACAAAGGAATCAGAGGCATCTCGAAGTATTACATAGAATTCAAACTTACGCCGTGGCGCGGCTATATGGTTACACGTTTCTTAACATTCTTGCGGTAAGGAAAAGTGGTTAAAGAAAGGAACACGTGATTTTTATATGCACGTTAGATCTAACTGCAGCTGCAAATTAGTCAGCAATGGGCATATGGTTTGTATCCGACAGAGTACAAGGTTGAGAATTGAATACTAATGCAAGCCCAGAGGCTGGGAACATATGCATTAGATAACGTCGGCTGCAAAGCGAAAAGAGATTCATTTGTATTTTATTCTTTTACTTTATTTCAATGGAAAATAATTGCGGTTAAGATCTTATTCTATCGTGCGAATTTGAAAGACAGAAAAAGGAACCGAGATAAATGATGTCTGCATTTGAAAAGAACTTTAAAAAGTAAAAGCGAAACTTACAGTAGTGAGAGGGGGGGGGAAGAAAATGAATAGACATATGAAATTAACTCTAAAATGTCAAATTTAAACTAAACACTTTATTTGAAGGGGGGGGGGGGAGAATAATAACAATTTATAATAAACCAGTAAAGTTAGAAGTTGATTTTTTGAGGGAGAAGGAGGAATAATGAATATATAACGGTAACGCCGTTATACGCAGCGTTTTTCAATTGTCACTGTTTAACTGGTAATTTTTAGTCTAACTATAGATATTGGCTATATTTTGCCTCGTTTGAAGCCCTATTACTAGAACTAGAGACTCTTGAATAGCTGAATTTTAATTATAATAGTACATAAAGTTTAGTACAGAAATAGTACTTTGAGAGTTAATATAGCATTTTATTCATCTTTGAATTAAGTGGTCTTACAGACCGCTCACAATAGTTATGCGACAATTTTTGTCACAGCAGTTAAGGGTTAAAGCGAGTTATGGCCTGAACATCCATTTAGATGGATGTGCTGTAAAACAAAATTAAAAAATCGAAATTTATTAATTTCTTTAAAAACGTCATTTTTTATGCCTTTTTGTAGAAAAAAACTCATATTTAAAAAAAATTATGCATTACATTTTGCTTGGGTCTCAGGAGGATATTTCATTATCACTGTACTGGCAGCAAAATTATGCGGAGTTGAAGTTACGAAACCCAAATCGCACTAGTGTAGAGTTTGTGGGTTAAGCATTATCTACTGTTAGCGGTCTCACAGGCCGTTACATTTTTCAATTTTCTCAGTTAAAGTCGTAATTTCTACTTTAACTATGAATACCAGGGAAATTGTGTTTCATTTGGAGCCCTAGAACTATTGCTAGAGATTTCTGAATAGGTGAATTTTAATTATAATTTTAATTATAATTATAATTAATATAATAATAATTATATATATGTACTTAAAATCCAGTACAGAAACAGTATCCTATGAGTTAATTGAGCCTTTCATTCATCTTTCAATCAAGTGGTCTGAGACCGCTCACAGTAGTTATGCGACAATTCCTGTTACAGCAGTTAAAGGTTAAGTAATTCGAAAAATAATTGCAATTAACACTTAACTTCTGTTAGTGCTGCTTTTTTTTTCAATATTCACAGTTTAACTTGTAATTTCCAGTTTAACTATCAATACAGTTGAATTTTGCTTCGTTTAGAGTCCAAGTACAATTGTTTGAAATGTTTGAAAAAGCGAAATTTTATTAGAAATAGTACTGTACAAACAGTTTAGTGAAAAAACAGTATTTTATGATTAATCGCGACTTTTATTAATCTTTCAAAGACCGCTCACAATTGTTATGTGACAATTTTCTTCAACAGCAGTTAAGGGTTAAATGAACTTTTTCAGATGAATTGTCATGTGTAAAATACATTCTCACATGTAGGACTATGGACGTCTCATTCAGGTTTTAACTGCCGTAAATGTGACAAAAAATACCTAAATGCGACAATCATGTATTGTGGTTTTATACTACAGATAATTATTAAATTTCTATAAAACAAATTAGTTTTGAACTAAAGGTACAGTATTCAGTAATTTGCTGCTTAATAAATATATATTTATGTAATAAAATTCCAACTACACCTAAATGCGACAAAACTATGGGAATCGCGTCTCATTTAGGCACAATAACCTTATCTATCTTTCCAAATAAAACATCAAAATCAAAAATCAATAAAAAAAATTTAATTTTCTTCTTATTGGAGGAAAAAATAGTAGTTTTCTGATAAAAGCGGCTTTATTTTTTGTGGTAGAAACTACGCTCATTCACAAAAAAGGTATATTTACAGAAAATAATGAAAAATGTTTTCTTTTTTTCATTTTTCACAGTGCGCGATTTTAAAATTCGTATAAAATTGAAAGAGATCCAATGCGTCTGAAAATCGGTACACTTACTTCAGATTACTTACATTATTAAAAAGGTATAAGATATAAAAATATAAAAAAGAAACGCACTTGCAGTAATTTGTTGAACTTTCCAAACTTTCATGTTCCCAACTAAAAAAATAAATTACGAAAATCATACTATCGGTTTTCAAGAAGAGTGAAAAAGTTAAAAATCATCATTTTTTAAGTAACCATAATATTACCTTTCATATTAAAGTTCATTTGATCTAGACATATATCATTTATAATCTGTCTATGGTTGCCGCTAGAGAAAATTGTTTGTAAATAATATATTAATACTATATGCCGTAATCTGTATATAAAAACTTTTCAACATTTTTCCCCCCAGAATGTTAATTTTGAATTATGTCACTCTTCTTAAAACCGAGTAGTATATATATGTATAATTTTTCATCCTAGTTCAATGATTAATATGTTTAAACTAAAGCATTAGAATCCGAAAGATGGCAAAAATAATTTTAAGTATACCTGGATCTGAAGTCGGACTATAAATGATTAAATAAAAACAAATACGCTTCCGAAAGAACCTAATTCACCACAGACAGTTTTTAAAATCATATTAAATAAAATTAAATCCTACCTTTTAATAAATCCCATGCTTTTAAATTCACAAATTATAAAATAATCTCTGTATCTATATTTTCATCCATAGCAAAGAAAGCAATAACTGATTTACAAAGGACCTACACCGTACTGTTTTATAAACAGCTGTGAGACTTTGACTGTCGTGTTATTTCGACAGTAGAATTGTTTGATATATTTGCCGAATGAACATTTCGAAATCAGAAAAAAATATCATAAAATGTAAAATAAATTCACTTTGTCTTTTTTTAATCATTAGACGATTTCTTATTTTCAGGAGATATTCCATGTTAAGAGAGCAAAATAATCTTTTGAAAAATATCAGCATTTTAATAGTTCGTTCTATTTAAATCAATTAAATTACTCTTTAAAGTAATCTAAATGTTAAAATAAATTTCGGATATCGATGAATTATTTATTTAATAAGTAAGTACATTTAAAAATTAATTAAAAATTTTACTCTACCCCTACCAACAAACCAATATTTTTATACACATATTGGTTACATTGGTACCCAATATTGTGCCAGTATTGTATTCGTCACAAATTCGTCCAATAAAACACCAATATTGGCAATTAAACACGTGAATTGTCACATTGCTAACTAAGCGTAAACCAACAGAGTGAAAAATGTCCAATGCCGGGAATTGAACCCGGACCCCTGGAATAACGCTCCAGTGCTCTACCATTAAGCCACGAATTAATTAAAACCAATATTGGCTTTACATTTGAAATATTTGCAATGAAATGCTACTATTACTAAAGATGATTAAACGTCCTCGAAATTCGAGAACATTCTCTAGTTTAGGAATTGGAATTCACGCAGTTCTCACAGTTTATGGTTTAAAAAATTTATTATATTTTAAAAAGATGATAAATTAGCGTGACCCAAAATATTTAAAGCTTTAAATGTTATAAATGTACGAAAGCTTTTAAAAAGGCCCGTTATAAAACCGTTGTAAAATGTCGTCACTGTAACTATTACTGAAATATTGGCTTTATATTGGAAATATTAGCAATGAAAAGCTCTTCGATACTATAGATCTTTTTTTTTTTTTTAACGAAGTATAACATACAATATTTCAAATGAAAATCAAATTTCAAATTATTTGCTTAAAAGGCGTAAAGGCCAACCTAGTGAAATAGACTCTATGCCGGGACTCGAACCCGGGCCATCAGTACAGCGCACAGACGTTCTACCGACTAAACCACATGGAACGATAACGAGCCTGGAACTTCTCACTATTACAGGTTGACAAGGCTACAAACGCAGCACAAGATGGAATATTTTTCCGTGGGCCTCCGACATGGAGCAAACACAGACTCATAATTAAATCTAGCATCGATAGAATCTATATTAAAATGTCCTCTGGAAAAATGTCCAAATATTAATATAGATTCTATCGATGCTGGATTTAATTATGAGTCTGTGTTTGCCCCATGTCGGTGGCTCACGGAAAAGTATTCCATTTTGTGCTGCGTTTTGTAGCCTTGCCAACCTGTAATAGTGAGAAGTTCCAGGATGTGGTTCAGTCGGTAGAATGTCTGTGCGCCATACTGTTGGCCCGGGTTCGAGTACCGGCATGGAATCTTTTTTCCCTAGGTTGGTCTTTGCGCCTTTTAAGCAAATAATTTGAAATTTGATTTTCATTTGAAATATTGTATGCAAGGCGAATGTTTCTCTCTGGAAAATTGTCCAAATATTAGTATAACGTACATACTAGCACGTAACACACTATTTTACTTAACAGAAAATTCAGTATTTTACTGAATTTAATTTTTTTATCTTAAACAACAAGTGAAAACAGAGTCATAAAAGCACTACATATCAAGTACTTTTAAAACTTCGAAGTATTATTTTAACAGATTTTCTCAAAGCAACATAACGAAATTCAACAAATAGCATTACGTGTACAGTTCCATAGCGGATAGATACTTATCAAAGTCATGGACTTAAAGCTAAGAGAGCTCGAGTTTAAGACTTGCCAGTTAAAATTATATAGGTGCCGTCGATATGCATGCTAAATTGGCTGAATGGAAAAATGCCCTAGCTCAGTGTCTGGTAGATTGGACAGGAGCATAGGATTAAGGTGTTACTTCTTTCTTATAATGATCCAAACTATATAATTATTCATAAGTATGTAGATGCCGTATATGTCCATGTTAAATCGGTTGAATGGAAAAGTCTCATTGCTCGGTGTCTGGTAGATTGGACAGGAGCATGGAATCAATGGGTTTCTTCTTTCTTATAATTATCCAAACGATACGATTATTCATACTTGTAGATGCCGTCGATGTGCATGTGAAATCGGTTGAATGGAAAAATCTTCTTGCTCGGTGTCTGGTATATTGGACAGAAGCATGGAATCAATAGGTTCTTTCATTCTTATAGTGATCCAAACTATGGAATTATTCATGATATTCTATTTAGGTTATTTATAACGATTATTATTCTGTTTTTAGGCAGTTTTATTATTATTGTTATTATTATTCTGCATTTAGGCAGAATGTGGATAACTAAGATCCCTCTACTGGTTAACCCGGGAGAAGTCGCTGCATGAGATTTTCTCTCACCGTCGTACTTTTTTAAGACTCTTATTTAAACCATTTTTCATTTTAATTAAAATTTCAAAATGTTATTTGAATTATTTTACCTCTTTTGTGAATAAAAGTACTAAGCCAACCAAAAAAAGTTGATATTATATGAATGTAAAGTAAAAGAAAAGCAACTGGGCATTCTCACTAGCGAGTTCTCGCGGGTTAACAATAAAATCAGGTTGCAACTGTTGCAAACGTCCATTCATTTTACAAACTAAAGAGAGGATTAAACACATATTTATCTAGTATATTCCCAATTACATTGTAAAAAATTGCTGTAAAATTAAAGCAATAATACTTCTCCTACTGGTGTAAAAAAAATTACGGGAGACCGGGGCAAGTTTTCCAACTTTTTAGATTTTTATTTTTTGTATTTTTTATTTTTAACTATTTTGATATATACAAGATATCATTGTATTCCCTAGACCTTCTTGTACAAACTGGCACAATTATTTTTCAAAAAACTAAATATACTTTTTCACAAAAAATAGTTAAGTCTAATCATGTTACGTTGGAAAATGTGCCCCGTATGCGGGGCAAGTTTTCCAGTCTACGAAAAATGGTCAGGGACAAGTTTTCCAACTATACTTTAAATGGTAAAATATCGGTAATAAATCTTACTTGTTAATTATTAAGTATTTTTTATTGTGAACTAAATGCTCAGTAACATAACAGTAACATAAAAAACAGTTTTAATCCATTTGACATTTAAAGACGAATGTCCAAACAGCTCCCTGACCGGAATTGGATTTTTTTTTCTCGCCCCTTTTATCTGATTCCTTTTGTAATTTCCTTTTTTTTAGATGAATCTTTTTTTTCCATTTTCAGTTGATTTTTGACAGGAGAATCAGTATGTACAATACTTCCTATTTTTTTTTCCACGCCATGTTTGCCTGCTTAGGGCAGCCTTCGCAAAAGTCCTAACTTCTTCTGGTGTAGGCAAAGCTTGTTTGGATGTAGAAGGAACGCTTTTTTCATAAGCAATAGGGAAATTTAGCTTCTTTGGAAATGCTAGCCTGCGTTGGTGTAGAATGATTAGATGCTTTCGGTGTTGTTTTGTTTCTGCGGTGTGGGGGGGGGGGGGGTGATTATTGAGGAAAGTTTCAAATCTTT
Source organism: Maratus speciosus (assembly GCA_963932465.1). Lineage (NCBI taxonomy): Eukaryota > Metazoa > Arthropoda > Arachnida > Araneae > Salticidae > Maratus > Maratus speciosus. The sequence continues at coordinate 411,569,271 of OZ010796.1, forward strand.
TCAGGATTGTTGGTGCTTTTAAGATTTGGTGTGGCAGGAGCTGGCCTGTCAGAAAAGTAGGATGGCGTAAAAGCAGAGTTTGTAAATATTTCAGGATTCAGTATGAAAATTCTCTAACGTTTAAAACCCGCCATAATATTAACTGTGGATTAACGCCAGTGGAGCGGCTCTAAGCACGGTTAATTTGCTTTTTGAGGGGTTCATACTCACTGCGATCTCAGTGTGCTAGCTTATGACTATAAAGGCATAATTAACATAAAATGGATTCATTAAATGAACCCATTTTAGAAAAAATTGACATTTTATTATATTTTTGAATTTACCTTGTTTTTTATATTGATAGTTTTACTTAAATGACTAAATGATCAAACGGGTTTGTAGTATATATGGTTATTTGGCCGATTTTTTGATACAATAAAACTAGCTGATTTAGGAGGGGGGAGGTTTTTAAACGAGAAACATGTTGAAAACATGCCCCGTATGTTGTTGGAAAACCTGCCCGTCGCCATATTTGAACTTTTACACTACCTGGACGAATACCGGTGTAAGTTATTTGATAAACAAACGTATAGTTACCTGAAGAAAGAAACACTTTTTTAGTGTATGCAATGTCAAAACAGTAAGTTTAATGCTAGTACGTTTTTTTTACGTTTTAATAAAGACCTAAAATTTTACTCACCGTTGAAAAATTGAAAAAAAAAAACAGCTCTCCAGACGAAGTGACAGCAGCTATTAAGCTATAACTTTTGTAGATGTTGTGTAAGATGTTGCCACTTCAGCCAGTTCACTCGCTAGCGTCACCTAGCGGCTCATTTAAAAACTAAAGCGAGTTAGAAAACTTGCCCCTATGGAAAATGTGTCCCAGTCTCCCCTAATTAAAAATAAAAATAAAAATACAGCACTGTGATGTAATCCATGTTTCGCATTTCTTTTTTCAAGCCCCCTGTGTTGTAAAATTGTCTTTCTATGTGAAGTTTTTTGATCACGTGATTTGATACGCCAATGAGGTAGGCAGAAACAGAGAATTAAAAATCAAATTTTCGTTCCGTCCGCCATTATTGCTGAAATTAGCAATTATTGTAGTACTTGTTTATAGAATGACAAGGTAAGTAATTTTTAATTTTTATCCTTTATTCCTAGTGATGTTTTATCTTATGGATATGAGCTAAATAGTTTTAACGTATTTTAAAGCAAAACTTTTGATATCACTCAATCTACTCATTTTAAAACTTACGTAGTGTTAAATTCCTTGTCTCGCAAATGATTATTAACTCTATATATATTTCTTCTTCATGTAACTCTATGGAATATAATTATTCTAAAAGAAACTTTAAACTACAAATATATATATATACGTATATTATATATACATATATATATATATATATATATATACACATAAAAAATAATGATTTATATGTTTATTATACGGCTCTGCACCCTGCGTCCTTAGTGCGCAAACCCCCGACATTCAGCCAAATTGCGTTTTGTAAACTCGTTCATATTTGGTAGAAACACATTGTAATTTACCTCAATAACAAATTTAAAATTCTAGAATTTAAGAGCATTTTAAGAAATTTAAATTGTGTATGAATGGTCAGACATGCAGACAGGTTAATTGCATTTACCCTGGGATTGACTGTTTTATATAACAACTTAGTTGATATTTTAGTATCAGTGATGAATTGCTAATTTGTAGTTATTTCTATATCCATAATTCAAATTTGTTTACACTATGAAATGAAATTAATTCAAAGTAATCGCTGTAAATGTCTTCATACAGTATCATATATTATAATACGAGCAAATCTTGTGTGTGTATGTGTGTGCAAATTTTATCTTTTAACGACTCTAACGATTTGGACTAAATTTTGTGTACTACCGTTTTAGGATACGAGAAGACCATTCGGCAAGGTCCCATGTTCGAGGAAATTCGATTAGTGGGCCATTTTGGGTTCACTGGGCGTCAATGCATGTCAATGGAATGAATGTTGAAACAGTTATTACGTTGTTGAACAGTTGGCAGTAAGCAAAGTCTCAAAGTTGGCAACATATCGCCAAATTTGGCGGTACTTGGCGAATATTGGCGACATTTGACGGGCAAATCGAATTTCAAAATTATCAATGCAAAACAGATGCTTGACCCCAAATGAAAGAATGTCACCAAATTTGGCGATATTTGGCGAAAAAATTAGATTTCAGAATCTGAAGGAATTTCCTAGAAATTCCCAATAGGACCCTAGGTACATGATTCAACCAATCAGTCCATAGAACGTTCTCGAAAATAGTTCAACCAATCAGGGTACATCGAAAAGAAAGTGTGCAACGAAATAAAAATGTAGTTTGGAAGGATGCCCTTTTGCTGTAAATACGTAGCTAATGTAAAATAGAGCATAGAAATATGTACATAGTTTTAATATTGATTGTTTCTCTAAATAATACTGTTATAAAATAAAATTCTGTATAGCAATAATACAGCGAGAATTTATTAGTATATCGAGTTGAACACAAAGCTTAATTTAACAGAGCGTAGTCTTCCCCGCTGGTAACATAAAAAATAAATTTTGCTTAAGAATAGATAGCCTATTTCCCGCCATGGGTCGCTATACACGAAAAAGAAAATTGTGTTAAATCAGTACTACCTATTTTTATCTTAATGCTTTCCTAAAGTGAGTGATACTTACAAAAACATTTTATTTTCCAATTTGTTTAATCTTTTTCTCGCTAGCAGGTGTTATTTGCATAAAAGAAAGTTGGGTTGCGTCTGTCCTAATTTTATTTTGGAATGTGGTTGCCACACAAGAAAACTTTTAAAAAATGCATTTTAATTTTTAGTTCTGCCTCCTGCCCCCTCAGTGTAAAGAAAAAAAAACTTGTCATGAGAAAATGTTTATCAAAACATCAGTTTGACAGTAGCAGAAGCGTAGTCTGAAAATTTGATTTAAAAAACATAAAAAAAATCAATTTTAATTTAGTTACTATTTTTACCACCAGGGGACGCTATAAACATAAAAAAGAAATTGCGTCCAATCTGTGCTACCTATTTTTAACTGCAGTATTGCTATCATGCAATGAAACATTGAAAAATCGATTTTACTTAAATTTGGTTACCTTATTTCCTTTCAGAGGGCACTGTGAAGTTAAAAGAAAATTTTGTTGAATATCTATCCTCCCTTTTAACTTGGAGTATGGCAGCCACTTAAGTTTTAGCTACGCAATTTCCCACCAGGGGCGCTACCAGCGTAAAAAGACCTATCATATGAAATTTTTTAACAAAATATAAATTTGACCATGGCAGATGCTTATTCTAAAGAATTTTTTTTTTTAATCATTTTTTAAACATTTAGCTGCTTTATTTCTCGCCAGTGGACGTTATAAGAACAAAAGAAAATTGTGATGAATGTGTGCTACCTTTTTTTTTATCTTCAGTATATATATATGAAAGCTATACTCGATTTATGTACGTTTTTAAATTAAAACTATGTTTTTATTTTCAGCGATTTAACCCTTTGGCTACTAATTTAGTTTTCATGCGAAATTCCCGCAAGCGACAGAATATATCTATTTCTCTTGGTATCCGTCTGTTGAATTGTGCGCATAATCATTGTGATCTCCCTGCAGTTTCCCTTCTAATGTTATGCATTGCCATTTAAGTTGCGAGATGAATCATCAGTTTTGCATTTTAAAAGTACGAGCATTCAGAGTATCGTTATATAGTCTCGTTATGTAATCAAAGGGTTTAGAAATAATCGACATTGCCTCTATTTTGCATCACCCTGTACAGCATAGTATATAGTATATGCTCGCAGATGCTCACAAAAGAGACATTCCAATATTGCTTGAGAAATGGAAAGAATTTCCCTTCTCTATTTTATTTTTCTGTATACCTGCCTAATTAAAAATAACTTTAAACAATATGAAACCAGTACAAATACAGTCTGTCTTTGGCTTACACTCCTTTTTAACTTATTTAGTTATAAGCATATCCCGAAATAAATTTTCTTACATTCTCAAATTACAACATATTATATGTAAAAATAATTTTTAAAGTGACAGAACACATATTTAACAGACAGTGAAAGAGAAACGGCAATCTTAAATAAAATGAAACAACGATCTATTGATCCAATGAGAAGGAGTACATTTTGATGGCATCGGGTATAACTCTGTCAGAAGCTTAAGCTATGAAATTTAAAGACAAGTTGCAATAAAACTGTCATGAGGGTCTGTCAATATATGCCGGAAATACAGGGAAATCATATAAGGGTATCAAATATCAAAAGCACGTTGCAGACAAAAGGAGCAATTTTACGAAATTCGGCGGATGAAATATAAGTACTCAGTTATTCAGAGACTCACCTTCCTAAACAAAATTTACATAAATATTCGAAGAATGAAAAGTTATTATTTGTTTCTTATAATTCATAATAAGACTCGGGCAAAGCTTTAGTATTAACCAGTCATAGTAGTGAATCTTAGGGACCCATCTTTTAACATAGGTGTGTCGCTAGCAATGGAAGTGTCTGACTATGATTTAATAGTCCTGTATACAGGGTGCTCCAACATCACGGCTACAACCTTTAAGAGCCGGTAAAACACACAACAGATATTTTTTAATAACTCTGGAACAAATATAAAATACAGATTGTCTCATTCCAATCCCAGACCCGATTTTGTACCTTAACTTTAACATACATTGAAGATACTTTAATTATTTTTAAGCACAATCATCTGATTGGCAAATAATTCAAAATGAGTAGTAATTTTTCCATCTGAGCGAAAATGTGCCCCGGTCGGGACATGAAACCAGAGCCCTTGGCTTTAATTTCCAATGCTCTTTCATTTGAGCTACCTGGACGACATCACAGCCAACACAATATTCGCTCAGATCAACCATTTGGACATGACATCTGGGCTGTTATTTGAAACAGTACACTGAAGAAACTGCAGGTAAAGGAACTGCAATAAACTATAGAAGAGTAATTACACTTCAATTAATTATTTTTAAGCACAATCATCTGATTGTAAACAATTCAAAATGAGTAGTAATTTTTCAATACTAGAACCCAGAACTCTTGGCTTTAATTGCCAATGTACTACCATTTCAGCTATCTAGATGACACCCCAGCCAACACAATATTCGCTCAGATCAACCATTTGGTCATGCCATCTGGGTTGTTATTTGAAACAGCAACCGCAAGTAAAAGAGTTATAATAAACTATGGAAGAGTAATTACACTTTAATTATTTATTTTTAAACACAAGCATCTGATTTGTAAATAATAAAATAATGGAAATATTTCTTCTCATTTTGAATTATTTACCATTCAGATGATTGCGCTTAAAATTAATTAAAGTGTAATTACACTTCCATAGCTTATTGGGGTTCATATACCTGCGGTTTATTCTGTCGTGCTGTTTCAAATAACAGTCCAAATGTCAGGACAAAATAGTTGATCTGAGCGGATATTGTGTTGGTTGGGATGTCTTCCAAACAGCTCAAATGGTAGAGCATCGGTAATTAAAGCCAAGCTTTTTGGGTCCGAGTTCCTGTCTGGACACATTTTTGCTCAAATGGGAAAATTACAACTTATTTTGAATTATTTATCATTCAGATGATTGTGTTTAAAAATACTTAATTGATGTGTAATTAATTACTCTTCCATAGTTTATTGGGGTTCCTTTACCTGCGGTTTATTCTGCCGTGCTGTTTCAAATAACAGCCCAGATGTCATGACCAAATGGTTAATCTGGGCTAGAGTCCTGCGCGGGTCAGGTTTTACCCGACCCGAACCCGCAAAAATAATTTTCGGCAACCCGCAACCCGACCCGAACCCGCAAAAATAATTTCAGGCAACCCGCAACCCGACCCGAACCCGAGGTATATCAACCCGCACCCGACCCGAACCCGCAATATTTCGACCCGCAACCCGACCCGAACCCGCAATGTAAGGAAAGCAATTCATGTTTTAATACCATTATAAAAAATAATCTACAATTGTATCTCTAATAGAGGTTTGCACCGGTCCGGCCCATACAGACCTCTAATTCTCCAATACCATTTTTATATTTTACATGAATGAACAAATCTATATTCTTTAAAATTAAACTACAGTAAAACCTCTGATCCGACTCGATACAAGACTCAAAATGGTATAAAACTAAAAATCTAGTCTTTAACTTTGCTTTAAAATTAGTTGCGGTTTCGAAAGTTCCACTTATAACCATACACCTTGTTTTACACAAGTGGAACATATGCCTTTAGTTTATCAGCAGTTATTATTTTGAAAAATTTCCTGTCTAACATAGTGCATCGCGTATGACCACGATTAAATTATTCACTTGATACATTAGACAGGAAGGACTATTTAGCGTTTTGCCGCGTATTGTACTTCTAAAATACGGTAAACATATAATGCAGTTTGTTATTTCGAAGACTCGTGAAAGGATGACTAAAATCAAAACAGACAGACATACATTTTGCTTTTGTGAAACTTTGACCTGCAGTTTATATAGGCTTTTAACGGAAAAAATATTTTCCACATTCTTTTAAAAAAGCGGGTCAACCCGAACCCGACCCGCAAAAGTAAAAAAGCCAACCCGAAACCGAAACAATTAAAGCCAACCCGACCCGCACCAAAAAAATTTAAAGTCAACCCGTCCCGACCCGACCCGCAACGGGAAAATATAGCGCCAACCCGACCCGACCCGAACCGCGGGTCGGGTCAGGTTCGGGTAAAAGCGGGTAACCCGACCCGATGCAGGACTCTAATCTGGGCTAATATTGTGTTGGCTGGGGTGTCGTCCAGATAGCTCAAACTGTAGAACATTGGCAATTAAGCCAAGCGTTTTGGGTTCGAGTCCCGGCCTGGACACATTTTCGCACAGATGGAAAAATTACTACTCATTTTGAATTATTTCCCAATCAGATGATTGTGCTTAAATATAATTAAAGTATCTTCAATGTATGTTCAAGTTAAGGAACAAAATCCGGTCTGGGATTGGAATGAGACAATCTCTATTTTATATTTGTTCCAGAGTTATTAAAAATATCTGCGTTAAAGAAATTTGCAATAAATTTATTTTGCTTTATGTAAAATATAACGAGATCACAAGAAAGACGCGAAGAACTACCAGCAGTATCCACGCAGCACTGAATTGGATGCTCGATATTTCGTAACGTAATTAATGTTGCATACGATGTTACTACCCAAATTGCTCTCCAGCACTTTTCGTGATACCATCGCATTTCACACAAAAGAAGTCTGTTGAAAATTCCATTAAATATTTCCATCATTCTTAAAGCGCTACAAACAAAAAATCCAGATTCGGACAGGATAACAAACTGTCTTTTTTAGAAGAATAAATGCATTGTGACAGCGTTGTAGTGGAGGGAGGGTATACCTTCTAAAATTTTATAGAAACTCAGTGTGCCATATATGTTTTTCAACTAAAGCTATACCATGTATTAACTCAACCCTCTGCCTATACTATATTACCCTGTGGTTTTTATATTATACACTGTAAAAACAACGAAAAATGTTTTTTAATCTATGAATAAGGTTTACGAAAATATAATATTGTGTCCGGTCTCAACGGTGTCCAATGGCTAATTCCTAAACCGTTAGTCATAGACATATAGTTCCAAATGCAAAAATGTTTTAAATCAGGTAAACAAATATTTTAAAAGCGATTTGGATCAATAAAAACATTTCTTAAAAAATTACGAAATTTAAATTTTTATACGGTCCCCCGGTCCTATAAGTTATATTTAGTAAAATTTTCCTTTTACACTGACAAGTAATACAAAAAAAGTCCCGTTATTCTACGATTAAAATTGACCGAGTAATAGCTGTTTAAAATTGGAGAATATTTTTTGCTGCAAACTGGGGGTCATTCACAAATTTAGTCGAAATATAATTTCGTCAGATATATTAAAAAATGGTTGAGTAAATTAACATTGCAATATAAATTTGAAATCTTTAATCATTCTGACATATTAATGCAAAATATAGAATTTGTAATAAACATTTAAGAAGAAAGAAAAAACGGAATTTTTGTTAAATAAAATGATGCTAAATTAGCAGCCTCAATTCTTTACAAAATGATACGGATTTTAAAATATTATTAGATTGCACTAGCCTGCAAAAGTTGGGTTATGTAATGTTTTGTACCTTTTGATAATTGATTCTTATGAATTCTGTACCGCATAATCCGAAATTGGCCGCCATTTTTAACCATCGCATCAGGATTTTTCGCAAATTGCAAATTTCAAAGTTAAAAAGTTCAAAGTTAAAATTGAATCTCCTCCCTCATCCCATCGGACCACTCAGCTGTTTAGCTGTAGGAATCCCAGGATAAGCAAAAATATTGAATAAATTATTGAATTTTTAAAAAAAAAGTTTTACATATGTTTTATAGTATGAGATTTTCGCTATATTTTAACTTACACATTTACGATTTGCAAAAAAATTCTAATGTGATGGTTAAAAATGAAGGTCATTTTCAGATTCAGTTCTAAAACAGTACGTAAAAATCAATTATCAAATGTTAAAAAACACAGCCATCTCCTGTACTTTATAGTACCCGATTTCTGTTATTCTTTAAATTTGACAATTTATGATTTGCGAAATATCCTGTCCTAGGATGGTTAAAAATTACGGTAATTTTCGGATTCAGTGCTAAAAAATACATAAAAGTTAAAAAACCCAACAATCGCAATCTTGTATTTTCTAATATAAAACATTTTCTTAAACTTCTTGGCGGTAATCTAGTCGAAATTTTTTGTGTTATCCTGAAAAATAAGTATAAATGGTAACCACCGAAAATCATAATAATATTAGATTGTTATCGGATTTGCGCCAGTATGTAAAATGTAGCTCGATCGGATATTTGAAAGTGAGTTAAAGTTCCAGTACAAACTTTGAACTGGAAAACATACATACGATCGTTGAAGTAACATAAAAACCTATAAATATAACATAATTTTTGTTAAAAGAAATCATAAAAGAAACAGTCTAAAATCCTGACAAAATAAAACATATGCTATTTTAGCCAATATGAAACTTAATAAATGTTAATCGTAATACTTGTACGATTTTTTTTCAAAGTGCAGATAGACATGAAATAAGATCTTCGAATACTTTAAGCATTTGGTATGTGATCCCTCAAAGCCAAGCCGAACTCATTCGTTTTCAGAGCAGAAAAGTGGCATAAGTCATCCATTTTTAAAGTTTCATAACTCGATCAATTTTAGTGTTTTATGAATGGGACTTTTCTTGTCTTACTTGTCAGTGTAATAGGAAAATTTTACTAAATATAACTTATAGGACCGGGGGACCGTATAAAAATTTAAATTTCGTAATTTTTTAAGAAATGTTTTTATTGACCCAAATAGCTTTTAAAGTATTTCTTTACCCGATTTAAAACATTTTTGTAATTGGAACTATATGTCTATGACTAACGGTTTAGGAATTAGCCATTGGACACCGTTGAGACCGGACACCCTGTATATTAAAACCGACATGTTTCGATTCATTCATTGAATCATCCTCATAATATACAAAAACAGAAATACAATTGTTTTTTTTTATTGTGCTTGTGTTTTTGTATATTCTGAGGAAGATTCAATGAATGAATCGAAACGTGTCAGTTTTAATATATAAGGTCGTTGTGCCTAAATGAGACGCGAATCCCCATAGTTTTGTCGCATTTAGGGTATATTTGACATTTTTATATAAATATATTTTTTATTAAGCAGCAAATTACTGAATACTGTACCTATATAGTTCAGAACTAACTTGTTTTCAATAAATTTAATGATTATCTGTGGTATAAAAGCACAATATACGATTGTCGCATTTAGATAATTTTTGTCGCATTTACGGCAGTTAAAACCTAAATGAGACGTCATAGTCCTACATGCGAGAATGTATTTTACACGTGACAATTCATCTGAAAAAGTTCATTTAACCCTTAACTGCTGTTGAAGAAAATTGCCACATAACAATTGTGAGCGGTCTTTGAAAGATGAATAAAAGTCGCGATTAATCATAAAATACTGTTTTTGCACTAAATTGTTTGTGCAGTACTATTTCTAATAAAATTTCGCTTTTCAAACATTTCAAACAATTGTATTTGGACTCCAAATGAAGCAAAATTCCACTGTATCGATAGTTAAACTGGAAATTACAAGTTAAATTGTGAAAATTGAAAAAAAAAAGCAGCATTAACAGTTAAGGGTTAATTGCAATTATTTTTTGAATTATTTAACCCTTAACTGCTGTGACAGGAATTGTCGCATAACTACAGTGAGCGGTCTCCGAGACCGCTTGATTAAAAGGTGAATGAAAGGCTCTATTAATTCACAGGGTACTGTTTCTGTACTTAACTAGTACAGGACTATTATAATTAAACTTCACATATTCAGCTTCTCTAGCACTAGTTCTAGAGCTCCAACTAAAAGAAAATTTCACTAGTATTCATAGCTTAACTGGAAATAACAAACTTAACTGCGAAATTTGAAAAATGTAGTGGTGTGCGAGACGGCTAACAGCATTTGTGAGTTAATAAAGAGTTGAAATACATAAAATTGAAAGATAAATATCTTATTATTGAAGTACTAAATAAGCTTTATTTAATGGTAATTTAAATAATAAAACATTAACTGAGATGCATAATATCAAATAAATTATAATTAAACATCGCACATTTCAATATTCATAGTTTACAATAGATCCTTTAAGTTTGAATTGTTTATCACGTTCTGTTTGCTAATTTTACACTGCTAATATTCAAAAGTTCCGTGTTGTTATTTGAATGTTGTATATAATGCTTCTATTCCTAATATAAATAACTCTCATCCCCCTTTTCCACAGCGCTATGGCCATAACTACATTTAAATGATTGTCGCGGAAAACTTCTTTTAAAATTCGCGGAATTCGAATGAGAATATTAACCCATAATTTCTACACTAGTACGATTTGGGTTTTCGTAACTTCAAGGCCGCATAATTTTGCTCACAATCTACTGATGATAATTACTTGATTCATATACGAAATTTAATAAGAAATCGAAATGAGGTATTGGATTTTAGCAAAAGTCTTATTTTGTTAATGAAAAACACGAATTAATTAAAGCATGTTTTAAATAACACCGGCATTTCAGTTGGTGCGAATTCACATTAGTATGGATTTTACGGGTTAAAAGAGTATTTACAAGGTAGTTATATTATTGTTAACAGAAATCTTTATTACATATAACTTTATTTATTATAAAATGTAACATGATAAATATATCAGCCTTATAAATAGATAAAATCGTACAATATTTCTAATAATTGTTATTAAGCCAAAGAGAAGCCCTGTGCCTGACATTCTGTTGCCCCCACCCACACCCTAACCCCTCTTCATTTTTCTTGCACTTTCAAAAAACTTTAGCATTTTCACATCAGAAACCTAAAAATACGTATATGGAAAGAAATACTCATTTAGATAAACATAGTTATATATATATATTTTTTTATCGTAGCAGAAAATGTCGATTATAATGAGTAAAAAGTGAAAACAGAATTAAGATATCAGATTTTTAAAAAGTGCTGACAAAAATTAAGGACTCCTAAACCAGCGCATAACTCAATTGCATCCTGTTTTAATCAGAGACAGAATTTAAACTACCGAATGGTATAATGTTGGTAAAATTAACTTACTTATCCGCACTAAAATAAACATAAGTTTTCACAAGAGTTTTCAATTTACACAAGATTTTCCAGAATTTCCATCATATAAAATTATTGCAAATTCCGTAATCATTTGTCTATATTATGTTACTGGAATATACACCACGTTTCTTATACCTTTTTTTTAATAAAATATTTAAATAAGTGTATTTTTCTATGTTGATCATCTAAAAATACATATTTAAGTGTCATGTTAAAGAAAAACATTAATGGAGGATTATGCTGACTCAACACAGTTTAATTAAACATCATATTTGCTTTGAGCATCATTTTAATACAATATATGAAAAATACCATACAAACTTACCTCGTTAATCTCCTAAATGTCTCTAAGCATTTACAGCAATCTCTATGTCACTATTAAGTACCTGCAGCGAACAAAGTCTCCAAAATGCGTAGACTATTTTAAACTCTAATTCTAAAATTTGTCGTCTTTTCTTAAGTTTAACTGATAATGTAACTGAAATAGACAACCTAGTTCTTGACGCTCATAAGGTTATTTGATCTTTAAAGTTAAAAAAGAAAATCTGTGAGCCAATTTCGGGAATTTTTGTCGCATTTATGAAACACGGGGCGCTATAAAATGAACGATGTTTATTTGATTGAAATTTTCTTCGGAAAGGGAGTGTTTGGTTGTTATTTAGGCTTTACGTAAATTTCGGTGCTTTTTCAGTGAAGGTCGTTGTGGCAGAGTTATCTGCAACATATCAATTTCACCCCCCCATTTCTCAAAATCTACTTTAAACATGTAAATTCATTATAGTAATTCTTTTTCCTAAAACAATTCATACTTCTACATTCATTTAGTTTTTTCTTTTCCTTTCACAAGGAACTTTTCTTAACACATATAAAGATTTATGGTTTCAGATATTTTGTTTCATTTATTCAAAATTCTCATTCTCGATTATTTATTTATTTCCCTTCCTAACGGTTCTTATTTAACTCCATACAGCTGCACTTTATTTCAACCGTTCATTTTTTCTCTAACGTATTTTTATCTGCACTAGAAATAAATCTCTCTCATTTCATATTAGAACTTGACAGATAAAAAAAAAGGAAATAAATAAAATAATGTATTTATTGGAATCGCAGTTATAAATTATATCTTCAATCATCATTATGCTTTCTACAGTTCACATACATTTATTAAAGATTACTCAATCACATTTAACTGCAATCTGTTTTTTTTAATATAAACAAATGCCAGACTTTTCTTCTCAATAATTCTGGAAACATGTAGGGTTGCTTCACATCTGTGAGTGTGCCGAAAGGCAGCGCTGCCACGTAAGTTGTCTGCTAGTCCTGTCGCCAATGCTTTGTCTTTGTAATATTGGCGTCAAAATCTTGATTAGTTGGCGATAACACAATATGCCAAGTCATATGAGTTCAATACGCATTATGAGAGAGTTCGCCCCTGACCGCCCTGCTGAACGGTCCGCAAAAAGGACCGCTGTTGTTTTTTTCTTTTCCATGGTGTGATGATGCGCAGCAGTTTCTTTCTTATTAACGGATATGCTTCTACACATAGAGATAAATATATTTAATCTCTGCTTTTACAGAGCTTTGTATTTGAAGCTCCCTTTTTGTGAGATGTCCTTCTACGTATTGGAAATGAATAAAGACTAATTGTACTTTCATCGATATGTTGGAGTTTTTTTGTAATCATCTTTTAGCGAACCCAAGAACCACCATCTGATGCGATCTCCACGATATAAACTTTGGTGCATAGCAGCCGTATTTTTCTCCAACTCAAAAAAAAAATGATGAAATGAATAGAAACATGGTTTTACTTCTTTCTGCTTGCGAACATTTTTCTCGCCGCTACATGTCTTCGCCAGTGACCTGCGTAAGATGACGGGCAGTTCATTTGTCGCACGGAAACGGGAAATCCCCTGTTCTGTTTGCTGGAGAGTTCTGAAACTTTTTCGAGTGAGAGAATTCATCTCTTGGATGGACAGATGTTTTACGGTGCGGTGTTCCCCCTCCTCTCGCCGAATGTCGTCAGTGGCTTCTTCTGTTATTTTTTTTTCCTCTGATCACCTTTTCGTTTATTCCGTGATTTGGGTGAATTCGCGTGTGCTCCCTCCAACTTTTCAAAAAAAATAATCAGTGTTGTGCACAAGTTCTGTGTTCTGCTTCAAAAAACGGCGTTGTGTCAATGATATAGTGAAATATGTTTAAAGGCGACTTAGAATAAAAAAAATTCTCTTGGTGAAATTAGAGTGCATCAATTTTCAACTGTGCCAAGAATAGCGTTGTGTAACGGCCAAGTTGGTGTGTAAAAAAAAAAGGCTTGTGAGGTATCAAGTGTCTTCAGTTTTTGTTGTCCTTCAATGATTATACATTTTTTGTGAAGTTGGTGATTTAAAAAGTGGTTTAAAAAAGACCTGAAGAAAATTTTCGTTTCATAGTGAAAAGTGGCTAAAAAAATGCCATAATAAAACACAAAAATTTTTTTGGCAGCTGATAGTAAAAAGAAAACTGCTCATTCTTTTTTCTTTACACATATATATAGAATACGAGAATTGAATATTTGTTTCAAAATTTTTCTTTTCAGTAATTTACTGAAGTCACATTAAATGCTTGCATTGAATTATATTTAATTCAATTTTCGTATTCACGAAAGAATATTTTACAAAGTAATTTTTATGTGATTGAAATGATTTATATTATGTTTGCCTTGACTTTTATGCTCTTTATTGATTTACTTTTTAATTAAAAAAAAGAGGGCATTATTTTCAGTATAAAGTTAAATCCCTTATTTTTAAATTTGTGATTTTTCACAAACTTTAGGGATATTTTACGTAATTATTATTTTACATTCCTCTATTAAAAAAAGAGCTATTTGCTTATGCATTTTTTTAAGTGATTTATTGGCATGATTTATATAATTTTTTTCTACTCTTAAGGAAGTTACATGAAGACTTTTATTTTTATTTTTTTGGATTAAGTTAAAAGGAGAAAATTTTTATTTTCTTTAAATTATCCTATATTATATTTAATTATATTTTATAATGCTATAGTTTTAAATTGCATTTTATTATTTGATATGCTTTGGTTTTATGCAGAGATTGTATTATTGTATATGTGGTATTATTCAGAAACTCAGTAATTATCAGTTATCACATTACTTAAATTGATTCTTTGGCGACAATGGCTAAGACCATCCCAATTGGTGTTATTGAATTTTACGGGGACCCCGAATTAGTGCAATTTTTCTTTGATCAGGTCAAGGCTGTTGCCGAAATTAATAAATATAATGAGCAAACAGCTACTTCGTTCCTCATTGGGTAAATTACGAGGACCGGCACAGAAATTTTTCGCGCAGAACCCTGATTTCAAAAACGTAAAAGATTTGGAAACTTTACGTAAGGAATTCGCGGCTTTCTTTTCCCCGCCAAGTAAATCTGCAGCCAATCTCGAGTTAAATAACTTATCACTTTTGCCTGCCGAGACTATAAAGAATTTAGCTCACCGCTTAAATGTTTTGGCAGCAAAAGTCTATGAGGATATACAGGATCCCAAAGCGCGGGATTCCATGAAATATATGAAATTTCTTGAAGCGATTCCTTCTCAAATTAGAATTAAAATTAAGAAAGAAGGAATTACTGATTATCGTGCCACAGTTGAAAGGGCAAATCAGTTATACGAGATTCTGCATAATGAAAAAGTGTTAAATGCTTTACCCTCTATGCCAAAATCAGAATCTAATGTTGAACAACAGTTACGCGAAATTTCTGAAAAGATAAATGCATTAACATTTAAACCTAAGGAATTAATCAGAGATGACATAAATAAAAAAACTGATGAGAAATCTAATCACAACTCAAACAGTTTTCGTTACAAACAAAATTTCAAATATAAAAGACATGAGAGACATTTTTCTCCGCGTAAATTTCATAAAAAAAATCTAACAACTTGTCAATTATGCAACCGATCTGGCCATGACGCCCAGGCATGTTTCAAATGGAAAAGTGCAAATACTCAGAGAAGAGAAAATAATTATAAAACTAACAGTCGTTATAGTCAGGAAAACTAGAACAGAGACGCAATGTTGCTGATGGTATTGTGTCTCACATTAACAGTTCCACATCAGCTAATTTATTTATGGACCCAAACTTACCCAAGATTTCTAAAGAAAGATTAGTTAACTCTGTTGGTTCTCAAACCAGAGAGCATATTTCTATTGCTAATTGCATAGCGACACAAACTGAAAACAACAACAAGACACACTTAATTTGTAATGTAAATAAAGACACCCCTTCTCTTCCACTTGTTAAAGCTACTGTGGCAAAACAATCTGTCACTTTTCTAGCAGATTCTGGAAGTTACATATCACTTTTATCAGAAAAGTTGTTTAACGATATTAAAACTACACTTAAATACAAACGACTATCCACTGGCATATGCATCAAAACGGTAAATTCAGATGTTGAATTTTCTGCATGCATTAGAGCTACAATAAAATTACAACATAAGTCTTTTTCTCACCATTTTTATATTGTCGATATTCCTAAATCCTCGACTTTTGAAGGTATTCTGGGATATGACTTTATAAACAAATTCAATATTATAATAGACTCAGCTAACAAATGTGTACACATAAATAACAACTTAACTATTCCATTAGAGTGTCCAGATACTGAGGCAACTCTCAGTAATTTAACACAATGTAATAATCACTCTGTTAACACAAAAATTCAAGATGTTCTTCTAACACGTAAAGTGACATTAGAACCACATGAAGAAAAATGGATATCTGTGTACACCAATAAAAATGACAACAAGCAATCCGTAAGTTATTTGTTTGAGTACGTCCCACATGAAAAAGACATTGTAGGATTTGACGTCATTATTCAAATAAATAACAAGCCTAAACGCAAAACTAAAACTGCTCAACCGCATGATTTCTTTAGTGTTTTGGTTAAAAACAATTCAAATACTACCATTCACCTGCAAAAAAAGACAAGAGTTGGTGAATTATCTGAATTTGAAGAAATTTTGGAGTACTCTCCTGAAAATTCAGAAAAGCATCATAACTCAGAACAACAGTTCATTAATCTTCTACAGGCATCTAAGGAAACTTTAAAAAAAAAAGAAAAGAAGATTTAACACCTAATGATTTTGATTTGAAACATTTAAACTCTAAAGAGGCAAATACTTTAACTGAGTTACTACTCAATTACTCAGCTGCATTTTCAAAATCTTTAAATACCTTAGGCCACACTGACAAAATAATTCCAGACTTAAAATTTGTTAATGAATACCCTATCAAGACCCTTCCATTTCTCCTCCCCCAGTCTCTACAAAAAGATGCTCAAGAGCAATTAAATCAACTATTAGAAGCTGGTATAATTGAGCGTAACTGCTCCGAATGGGCATGTCCTCTGTTACTTGTTAAGAAAAAGCTAGATGCTGCTGGGAAACAAAGGTATCGCCTCGCTCTTGATCTCCGCATGATCAATACTATAATACAAGGTTCTTCATACCCTCTGCCTAAAATTCAAACAATTATTTCCAATCTGTCATCTTTTAAATTTTTCACTGCTCTCGATTTTCATCAGGCCTACCATCAAATCGATTTACCGGAAAAATTTCAAAACCAATTAACCTTCACAACCATGTTTGGCTCGTATAAGTACAAGAGACTTGTTTTTGGATTAAAATCCAGTGCTTCTATTTTTCAAGCACTAATGGACTCCTTATTGGATGAGTTACAGTTAGAAGGTGTTTACACCTACCAAGATAATTTCATATTAGGTGCAAATTCATTTCAGGAAATGTATACAAAACTTGACAAAATCCTGAACATCTTAACTAAATACAACTTAACACTTTCACCTAATAAATGTACATTCCATAAAACCAGTATCGACTATTTGGGCTTTCACATTCAAAATCACTCTGTGCCACCAATTAAGTCGAACATTGTGAAAATAACTTCATTCCCCATTCCTACAACAAAAAGGCAATTAAAAAGACTCATTGGTGTAATCACATTTTATAAATCTCTTATTCCATCCTTTTCTCAATTGGTACAACCTTTGATAAACTTAACCACACCTAAAGCTAAATTTAAGTGGACAAAGACACACCAGGATATTTTTGAAACTATACAGAAAATCTTCTTTAACTTGCCTATGGTAAGGTTACCAGATTGGGATAAAACTTTCTATCTAAACACAGACGCTTCAAATGTTGCTATTTCTGCCGCCTTGTTGCAAGAACATGACAATCAGTTATTACCTGTTGCTTACTTCTCTAAATCTTTAAAATCTTCAGAAAAGAAATACCCAGCATTAAAACTAGAACTTATGGCAATTTACAAATCAGTTATTGCTTTTAAATATTACCTATACAACCGGGATTTTGTAATTCTTTCTGACAGTAAGCCTTTAAAAAAATACAACAAAACAACAAATCCTGCTGATATAACTACTAGATGGCTTATTGAACTTTCTGAATATTCTTATACTTTTCAACACATTCCTGGTGCAACAAATGTATTGGCTGACTATTTGTCTCGCTGCAATTTTGAAAATAATCAACAAACTTTGCTTACTAATCCTGAAATTCTACATGACACTCAACCATTACCTATTGTGGACTAAGATACAACATAATCTAACAACTACTCATCAAATATCAACACTCATAATGTAAACTATCTTGTAACTGGTAATCAAACAAAACGTGATCCATTGTTAGAAATATCTAATGATACTTTCTGCATGGAACAGAAAAACGACCCTAATTTGTCTTCAATTTACAATGAAATTTTAACCAAAGGATCTTCACAAAAGTTCCCTAAATATTTCATTCATCCTGATTCGAAAATTTTAATGATAAAGAAAGAAGACCTGAACAACAACTCCTTTTCTTATCATATTGTTGTTCCAGATACCCTAAAAAGTAAAGTCCTAACTGTTTCACATCTGTCTCACTTTGGTTTCCATAAGACATATGAATTTCTTTCTGTTAGATACTTTTGGAAAAACATGTATGTTGACACTTTGAATTTTGTCGCCTCATGCGTCAAATGTTTACAAGCAAAACATCACCGCACTCCTCCAGCACCTTTACAACCCACTTACACGCCCAGATACCCTGGCCACACAATAAGCACAGATTTAGTTGGACCTTTCTCAAATGGAAAACACGTATTAACTGTCACTGATCATTTTTCACGACCCGTAGAACTTTATCCACTTAACGATACTTCTGCTTCTAAAATAGTTAAATGTCTTTTCAGTTACATTACTACTTTCGGCAGACCTGCTGTGGTTTTGTCTGACTTAGGACCCCAGTATACTGCCAATGTATATAATATTTTTAATGATACTCTTGGTATAATGGTTCTTCACAGTTCTGTTTCACACCCCAATCAAACAGTCTTTCGGAACGTATAAACACCTCAATTAAATACTCTGTTACTACTCTGTTACAAGAAGGTCACACTTTTGAAAATGCAATTTTTATACACAAATCTCTTTACAATGGTTCAAAACATTCTACTACATTATTTTCCACTAATTTGCTTCATTTTGGTCGTGAACTTTCATTAATCTTTGACACTTTTGATCATTCTTGTAATCAACCTTTTCTAGATAAACATATTGAAATTTATAAATTACTGGAAGACTTGCACAAAATTTATGAAAAAGCCTATTCCAACATTAAAACTGCTCAAGATAAAAGATATAAAATATACAGTCGAAAAGCTAAATTAAGAAACATCTGTTTGAAAGACATTGTATACTTAAAAACAATTGACAAATTTAAACCTAGATATACAGGACCATACATAGTTACACATAAACATTCACCTGTGTCTTTCTCGACAAAAAGATTACATGCTGCTGATGATACAGCATTTCGTGTGCACATAGATAGACTACTCCTTGCACCACCTCGTTATGGACATTTGTTTGATCCTTCAAGTCATGTTAATAACAGTAATTTCACTAGTAACTTTCAACCACACACTTATAATTTAAGACAAAGATAATCTTTTATTATTTACAAGACTTATTTTGAATTTATGTATTGTGACGCTATGCTGTTAATCCCTGATCAAGATTATACATGTGTTATTTATAGGTGATCTTTGACAATATTGTGACTGGTCCATGAGTGTGTTGTTTCGAAGATCATGTGTGAGCAATATTCTGTGTCACTTTGCATTTTTCTCTATATTTTTTACGCACTTAAGCTAAGCAAAACAAGCTAACTTTAAATGCTTTCACTTTTAGTTACAACTTAACAGTAACATGTCTAGCTAGATAATCTTTTATCATTCAAAAAAAAAAGAAAAAAAGGAAAGGTTATAATTTTACAGGCCACTTATGTCTTAAAAAAAAAAAAAAAAAAAAAAAAAAAAAACCTTCCAATTAAATTCTATACCTGCTTACATGACTTGAACATAACTTTACCAGATTATGGCACTCCGTCTCTCACCACTTTAGGATTGTCCTTTTTGAGAAGTTTGATATTTACAACATATTTTTTTTTGTTTTCCCTTTTTTTTATAATCATTGTCCCCAAGAAGTCGTGAATCGTTCAAAATTGTTGCCCTAAGGTTCACGCAATACTGTAATGAGAGACATCTTTCACGTGAATTGGTTTTCCAATTCAAATGACTTACAAAGAATTTATATGGGATACTGAATCGCGCTCCTTTCGCAGATCACTGTTATCTACTGGGGAGCGAAGAGGCTCATGTTGTGCTCAATGTGAGTCGTCCTTTTTATTCCCTCTTCCTCTAGGGCTGAGGTCTTAAACCGAAGCCATAAGACTTGTTGACATACAAGAATTAGGGCCACCCCTTTCTTATGGGCGTGCTTTAGGCACCTCTTTATTTTGTGGTCCTGTGCCATGTGCACGAATTTTCAATTTTTACATTTATATTCTTCATGTGTACATTTAAGTTTTGGTTACAATTGCTCATACCTTATATTTTTCAATTTTTATTTTTAGTGTACTTGAATTGTTTTTTATTATTTCTTTTAAATGCTTGCAAATGTGTATTTCATGGCTGATCCCAAATAGGATCAAAGTTAAAAAGTGAGTCTTGGTACCAAGAACAAAAAAAATGATTGTTCACTGACTGTAAAGTTGCAATGGATCAGTGTAAAGTGTGGATGACTGTAAAGTTGCAATTCAACTAGGTTGCGTAAGCAACCTAGTTGACGCAACCTAGTTGAATTTATGCTTTACATGCATATAACTTTTAAACATATGTTTTTTTTTTCTTCAAACTGCAAGCTCATATATAAGCATTTTCTAATGTGTTTAATTTGTGAAACTGTGTTTGAAGATTTATAATTTGAAGATGGACAATTTGTTTGTTTTTCTATAAAGCTGCAACGTACCGTCACAGCTTTTTCTCGGTTGTCCCGGTGAGATATGTGGCAGAGTTATCTGCAACATATCAATTTCACCTCCCCATTTCTCAAAATCTACTTTAAACATGTAAATTCATTATAGTAATTATTTTTCCTAAAACAATTCATACTTCTACATTCATTTAGTTTTTTCTTTTCCTTTCACAAGGAACTTTTCTCAACACATATAAAGATTTATGGTTTCAGATATTTTGTTTCATTTATTCAAAATTCTCATTCTCGATTATTTATTTATTTCCCTTCCTAACGGTTCTTATTCAACTGCGTACAGCTGCACTTTATTTCAACCGTTCATTTTTTCTCTAACGTATTTTTATCTGCACTAGAAATAAATCACTCTCATTTCATATTAGAACTTGACAGGTAAAAAAAAGGAAATAAATAAAATAATGTATTTATTGGAATTGCAGTTATAAATTATATCTTCAATTATCATTATGCTTTCTACAGTTCACATACATTTATTAAAGATTACTCAATCACATTTAACTGCAATCTGTTTTTTTAATATAAACAAATGCCAGACTTTTCGTCGCAATAATTCTGGAAACATGTAGGGTTGCTTCACATCTGTGAGTGTGCCGAAAGGCAGCGCTGCCACGTAAGTTGTCTGCTAGTCCTGTCGCCAATGCTTTGTCTTTGTAATATTGGCGTCAAAATCTTGATTAGTTGGCGATAATACAATATGCCAAGTCATATGAGTTCAGTACGCATTATGAGAGAGTTCGCCCCTGACCGCCCTGCTGAACAGTCCGCAAAAAGGACCGCTGTTGTTTTTTTCTTTTCCATGGTGTGGCGATGCGTAGCAGTTTCTTTCTTATTAACGGATATGCTTCTACACATAGAGATAAATATATTTAATCTCTGCTTTTACAGAGCTTTGTATTTGAAGCTCCTTTTTTGTGAGATGTCCTTCTACGTATTGGAAATGAATAAAGACTAATTGTACTTTCATCGATATGTTGGAGTTTTTTTTTGTAATCATCTTTTAGCGAACCCAAGAACCACCATCTGATGCGATCTCCACGATAGTTGTAACTGATCATCCGGGATTAACGAAGTTGACAAATGGGAAATGTTTGTCTTCGCGTATGTTAAAGTTGAGTTTAAAGTTGACTGAATACAATGTGAGTATTGAATACAAACCTGGGAAATAGAATGCAGTAGCAGATGCATTATCTCGAAACACACAGGATTGTGTAAGTGGTTCATGGGCTGAAAGTTTGTATATTATCGTCTTCGGTATTTAATCTAGAAAGCAGTTGATTCAAGATAATCTTGAATTTGGTGGCTTATATGATTATTTAGAGGATCAGGATGCTGTTAATAGTGAAAATGCGGCCAATTTCAGAAAGGGTCCCAGTCGTTCAAATTGATAGATGGCCTTTTTACTAAAATCTGTAAATCATACTTTTTGATATCTATTAGAATCACACACTATGTTAGACATGATTCAATTTAAATAATATTTGCTATCTTAGAATTACAAAGTGTAAAATATATCAATTAACATAAAATTAATGTTAGTTCCATTTATGCAAGTTGTTTCAACAAAGATGAGACAAATTTTAAAGTTGGAAGAACATACTACAGGGAATAATTTTTGTGCAGGAAATCGGGGTTGCAATACGCTCAGTCAAAAACATAGTCTGCCAGTAGTGTAGCTAGGAGGGTGCAAGGGGGGCGGCCGGCCCAGGGCGCCAAATTAATAGAAGTTTTATCCGAAGTTATATCGCATATTTTGATAAAATAAAAATTGTTGATTTTTTTCTCTCTGTTTTTGTGTGTGTGAATGTTTTCTTTAGTAAAATATTTTGTTATTTCCAGTTAATGAAGAAAGGAAAAGCTGTTTCTACGGATAGTTCAACACACTTTCTAACATATGATTACGTATCTGAAAGGAGGCACAAAATGATTAAATAGTGAGCGCCAATTTCAGAAAGAGTTTAAACAGAAATTATCTCACATATTTTGAGAACAAATAATAATTTCTGAACTTTTGCTTTTGGTGTGTGTGAATGCTCTGAAGAAATTCGGCGAAGGAGTAGACAGAGGAGAGTTCCATAAGAACCAATCGCGGATGGAGGCTCCTCACTGTCCAGCTTCCAACTTATAAAACAAAGGAGCCTGCTGGCGTCACATTTCTGATATCAAAAGAACATGTCTTAATTTATCTATTGATTTTCATGCTAATTTTTGCGTGTTTAACATTATATTTTCGTTTAATGGGGGTTTCGGTGAATCAATGCTAAATGGATTTTGCTGCAGGAACAGTAAGTAAAGATATTATTAGGGTATCGTTCATCTGACGAAACCCTATTCGTTTCACTCCTCTGCCTGTCTGTCACAGAGTTCATTCTCAGAAACTGTATAAGTTAGAGACTTGAAATTTTGCATACTTATAGCTGAATACCTCCTATCACACGATTAATCATAAAATTTTGAAAAAGTCTTATATTATTTTAATTAAATGAGTAAATTCTTGTTAATGACTAGTGCTGACATCTTTAAAAAGAATATTAAACGAAACCCTTTGAGCGATCCTCGATCACGCTTACCCAGTTTCTTCTTTATGGGAAATTCTATTTTTCACTCGAATTCGCATTAAGAAAAGCAGAATATCAAAATGTGGTCGACCTACACACGAATTTACCTTTCTTAAAAAGTATAAAAAAATAAAGGAAGACTTTTCAGTCTTTATAGTAGGACCAGTAAAAATAGTTGTGTATAAATATCAAAATTATTCTCTTGACCTTGTTTATTGTTAAATGAAAATAAGATTTTGTGATTTTTAGAAGGATTTGAAGATTTAAAAAATCTTTAACATTAAATGAGCAGTATAATATGCTCCTGGAAAAATGCCCATCTGATATACACGATGCGGAATCATTCAACCACTTGAAAGCTATAATATTATTGAAAAGGGCTCTAAAAAATAGTAAGTCATTGTTTTAAAAGTTAAATATATTTGATGTATACTTAAATTCAGCACACATGCATTAGAGAAAAACTGTTTACATTATATTTTCATGTATCCCTCTTTTAGGTATCTTCCATTACAAAAAGTAATATGTTATCTATTAATATGTTATCCGAAAGAAAGCAATTTCCTAAAATTTTGATATAATTTCATCGATCATAACACACAGACCCCAAACCACTCCCTCCTCGTTCAAATGTTGATTTATATAGGGGAGACTGGGGAGAGTTGACCCATTTTTTTTTACAAAATGATTTTTTACTTTTAAAATGTTGAACTTAGAATAAAGTTTCATATACCATTTTATTCGTTAAACAATCAGTTATCAAAATAAAATTGCGACAAAAGTGTCATATATAAGAAACTTGAAAAATGATTGATTTTAATCATGAGAAAATAATGGGTCAAGGCTCCCCACATATGGGAGGTGTCACCCACTTTATTTTATATTGAAATATTTGTTAAGGGAAATAGAATCAGTTGAGAAAAAGTCATAATAACTTTATGCTACATGTTTTAATTGTTAAAAATTATTTGGGAAAATTTTATGTGTAAATAAACCTGCTTAGACGGAATTCAAGGCACAGGAGAAAAATTCCGTTTTAAACACCCAAATTTTGTGACACTCGACATGGAAACACTAGTTGCCGCATAGTCTGGCTTCATTTGATTGTGTTCGTCTTCTTGAACTCTGTCTACATATCTCCTAAAGTGTTTTGATCAATGTTATGTGCTTTTGCAGAGGTATGAACACAACATTTCTTAAGGCTGTTGCTTTCATCCTGTCTAGACTTTTCCATTCTTTCTATTTACCGAATATGGGTACTACTTAAATGAAATAAAAGTTCGTAACAACTTTCCAATTTATATTTCATTAAATTTTTTCTTGCTTCTAATAACAATTTTTCACATCTTCCTTTAATCAATTTTAAACATTTTCTTTCTAGCAACCATTTTAATTTAGCTTTACAAAATAAATTTAGATCATATTAGAAATATAACCCTTAACCCTTCTTTATGTGTGTAGTACATAATAAAACGTGTAGTTTATAAATAAAAACGCTTTACTAAGGGACCTTTGGCCATCTGGTCAACTCTCTCTCACATTGATTGTGTCAAGCCTCCTCACATATCCGCTTTTTAAAATATAGCAAATGGATTTAGCCTAATTTACTCTACAATCTTTATGCCTGGAATGAAAGCTAAATATTTCTGCATCACTTAACCCTTTCTGGCACAGACAATTTTTATTGTAAACTGATGAAATGATTGACTGACACCGGAATTTAGGAGCGACTTTTTAGATATTAAAAACAGGTTACTTTACATGTTTATTGTAAAAGCAAAATTTTACTAAAATATTCTTGGTTCCGTTCGTAAGTTTAAAATTAAAATTAGGTATCCCGAACTGGGCACACTGTGCCGGAAAGGGTTAAAACCTATTTATTTAAATTTTTATGATATATTTTATCTGAGAAAGTCTTACAAAATGTTTTTAAAGAATACACTTTTTAAGCTGAAAACACTTCACAATTGATTTTTCCACACCTATTTCAATTCTCTGTATAAAATAAAGATTATTGTTTGAGTATTTCAGTAGCTTTGGTTGCCACCTATTGGCAAAACTCTGATTTTTTTTTTTTTTTAAATATGAAAACTGAAGGGTGAGTCAAGTCTCACCTGTGATCAACCCCCCGCCTTCAGTCTCCCCTTTATGATTTTTGTCATACGATTGCGCTCGTATTCATAAACCGATTTGGATGCGATTAAGCATAACTATGTTAAAGTTTTAATAAGATCTTGATCGAGTTCGTTGGGCAGGTTGATCCGCTATCTTGTTTTTAAATGGCCGCCCTTTAAAGAATTGAATCTCAAAATTAATATAAAAAGAATTAGAAATGCAAATTTTTTTCTTGCATAACTGTTAGGCCTTAGAGAGCATTTTTTTTTCCCTTCTCTATCTTAAAAATCCCTGCCGCCCGGCCTACAGGCGGAGGTAGATTTCGAAGTTAAGTATACTAATTTCACCAACAATAACTAAATCATGATTAGAGATAAACCCACTTTAACAATTTTATCTGGCCTCTTTTGACGAGTTTTTATTTCATTTTTATATAATAGCTGATTTTATCAGAATCATGTTAAGGCGGTATTCAAAAAAATACTTTTCCATGCTCAACAACTATAAATTTTCTGGCACATTTTCAGATTCATTTTTAATAGAAAAAATATGAAACTTGCTGACGTGATTTTTGAAGAGATTTATAAGCGACCTGTGTTTTTATTTTTTGTTCAATTAATTAAAACTTGATTTATAAACAATTATTTTCTCAGTAGGAAAATATTTTTCGTTTCTAACAAAATCGCTTCGAGAAATTATGTTCAAACTGCCCACTTTGACATCATTTTTTGAAATATATTCTGCCTCTATCAAAAAATCGACCTTTACGGCACATTATATAGTTTCTGAATAAGCGAATTTACCAATTGGATGAGTTTGAAAGCAAAAATGAATTAAAAAATGAGTAAGAAAATAAGCAGTTTGGATTTGAATACACCCTTAATAAGATGATTTTTTTCTTCAACCGCTATGTATTTTTAATTTGTTTTTGCTGTAAGAATTGGTTCTATCAAAAACTTGTCTATATAAATGCTGTAGACAATTTTAAGAAGATATATAATAAATTCATGGGGATTTTATAACTTCTGTATTGACGGAGTTATGGATTTTTTTCTTCAACACCCCCTTTTTGTTTTCGTTTTTATTTTTTTTTTCTTTTGCGGTACGAATTGGACCTATCAAAAACTTGTGAATATAAAAGTTGTAGATAATATTAAGGAGATTTATAATAAAATTAGTTGGATTTGATATCTTGAGAATTGACCAAGGTATGAATTTTTTTCTCCCAAAAACCCTATTTTCGCGCCCCTTGAGCCCATTTTTAATTTTATCAAAAATCTGTGATACATAAATTTTTGGCCCTATTTTTAGAAGTAATAGAAACTTTAAACTGATTTGATAAGTACAAATATTAAGAAGTTATGGGGTTTCTTTGATTTTCACAAAACCCCTCCCCATTTCCACCCCCTTGGTCCGTTTTGCCCATTAACGAACTTGACCGAGATTTTATGCCCCTTGATTTTATGTATCAGTTTGGAAGAGATTTGTGCAGAATTGTGGAAGTTATCGTGTCCAAAAGAAAGTGATATATATATAGAGATAGATAGATAGATAGATAGATAGACAGATAGATAAAGTTTTTTTACCGAGGGTGGTTTTGGATTCTAGGGGTCATGGTCGGTGTAGATCTGCAAAAATTTTTCAGAAATTCCAACATAGGGGAGAATTTAATAGGTAGTATTTCATACGAAATCTACCTAAAACTGATGAGATATAGCAATTTGAAATTCTCTAAGGTGGCTGCCATTTTTAAACAATACAGATTTTTTTTCCATATTCGGATTTAATTTGCGAGTTTTAGCGAATCGCAAATTCACTTTCATTGTTGCTACTCCCATACGCTTAAACTACATAATCATATCCGCTAATATCAAATTGTCGCCAAGATTCGCGGTATTTGTCTTCGCCAAACTGACAACAATAGTAAGTCGCCATAAATGAAGCCAATTTGGCAATAGCTGATTAATTTTTCGAAATTCCCATTCAAATTCGACATTGATGAAATATGCATTTTAGTTTCGTGTGTTTGAATAAAAGCTGACTTCTTAAAAACAAGGAAGAGGGAAGCTGTCTTTTATTGTCTGTACTAGCCGGAAGAACTTTTTGCCGTTTTGAGGGAATACTAAATAACAACATACATACTAAATATACGTTCGTCGAACATACTAAAAAACAACTTTTCAAAAGTTTAAAAAAAAGAGGAATTTTGGGGTTAAAAATGGTGTTATATCAAATTTCCAAGCTTATATTATGGTACTTATTTAACATTTTCCATTAAAAATTTACCATATGTAAGTCGAGTGCCTACGTATACGTTAATAGAAGGTCTTTCCTCTTTTACTAAGTACATCATAACGTGTTTCTGAAAATTCAATTTTTTTTAAAGTATGCATGATGGGCTTGGCGTTCATCTTTCCATATTTTGCACAAATTTCTAAGCACACAAATTCGTAAAGGAAAAGCGTAATATGTTTGCATTATTAACAATTTCGAACTTCTGGTTACGAACAGATAAATTAAGAAAGGCTTTTATTTTGAGAAACAAATTTATTTTCACTGTTTTTAAATAATTAATTACCCTCAAAAAAGGATAATAAGATGAATCCTGAAGATACATCATCATTATCTTTGGACACAAATTCTAGGCAC
Organism: Maratus speciosus; assembly: GCA_963932465.1. Classification (NCBI taxonomy): domain Eukaryota; kingdom Metazoa; phylum Arthropoda; class Arachnida; order Araneae; family Salticidae; genus Maratus; species Maratus speciosus. The sequence continues at coordinate 411,597,722 of OZ010796.1, forward strand.
ACATGTCCATAAAGGAAAAACATAAAATGTTTGATTGAGTAGCATTATCAAATTTTAACTACGGATTTGTGTGCTTAGAAATTTGTGTAAAATATGAAAAGATGGCAGCCAAGTCCATCATGCATATTTTTTAAAAATTTGAATTTTCAGGTACACGTTATGATATATTTAGTAAAGGAGAAAAGGCTTTCTATCAACGTATACGTAGACACTCGATTTACATATAGTAAATTTTTAATGGAAAATCCTTATAATATTATATGTGCGAAAGTGTGTCTGAAAGCTTGAATGAAGTCAACGTCAAAACGGATGAATTAATGTTTTTGTATCTTAGCATATAGATGTATTATAAAACGGAAAAGAACATAGGCTATATTTTATTTTTTTTATTCAAATATTTTTCTTAATTCAAAATTTCACCCTTTTTCATACAGATTCAATTGACATTTTTCCGATGAATTTAACCATCTTTCTTTCTCATTGCCAAGAAAATCTTAACCTGGAATAATAATTTCTCCTCTACGATTAATTTTCTATTGAACGATTTCCACGTGAAAAATCCTTATAATATCATAAAGTCAAAAGTGTGCCTGAAAGTTTGAATGAAGTCAACGTCTAAACGGATGAATTAATGTTTTTGTATCTTTGCATATAGGTGTATTATAAAACGGAAAAGAACATAGGCTATATTTTAGTTGACTCCAAAAAGGAGGAGGTTATCAATTCGACCTGTATGTACTTTCTGTTCACGCATAACTTTCGTAAATATGAACCGATTTTGATAATTCTTTTTTTTTTGTTTGAAAGTGTAAGACGCCCGTCTGATCCCATTCCAATTTCATCAAAATCTGATGATTAGAAGTTTTTTTTAAATAAAAACTTTAGATTCAAATTTTTTTAAAGCAGTCGCTCAGTTAGAAGCGTTCCTTTTTCATGCTGTTACTCTTACACAGATACGAGATCTTTTCAATGTGCGAAATCTTGACTGGACAAAAGCCGGGATCCAGAGAGATTTTGCGCTGTTAGCGAAACGAGATTGACTAATAAGAAAATTTACTTACTTAAAGCAGCAAAAATTTCGCAAAAATGCAGGCTTCTGAATGGTCAATCTGGTTTCGCTAACAGAACCATCTACCTGGATCCCAGCCAAGTTCTCTTATCCACCAAACCGGAAGGCCCACATCGATACCAACCGATATCGGCAGTAGGTGTCGAAAAGCTGAAAATCAACCTTTAAAGTTTCCTCGTGTATCAGAGCGCAAGTGCCTATATAAGAGGTAGCCAGTTGTGCAGAAAATGCAATCATATGTCAATACACAGTACAGTGCATTGCTATGTGTAACCACACTGTCTTTAGATTCAGATTCGGTTATAGGATTAGACATCAGAATGATTTCAGATTTTCTTCAGGTTGGGTTCCCTGGTAAAAAATCGGCGTAATACGGAAATATTTGATTGGTTGAGATGAATCTAGACAAAAGCTATTATTAATTTTTTATTTTTCGTCATCACGAAGCCTTTTTTTGTTTCGTTTTACCATTATTAAAATTCATTTTTTATTTTTGTCATCACGGAGCATTTTAGTGAGCCTGTCGTAACCGTCAAGCTTGTTAAAGTCTCTCACTCGTATGACCGATCTCGTTCAGGTGTCCACCGCCATATTCAGGAAGAGAAAATTTCCAGGATTGCTATAGATTAGACTAAAGCATCTGTCAAAGCACAATCTGAGCACCGAATATTGCCACTCTTACATAGAGGCAACCAGGTTCAGATTATCAGATTCGGACTCAACATCCAAACTTTATGACTCATTTTCTATACCATTACAACTTTTATGGAAAGTAGATTGCTGCAGTTTATTTACTCAAACATGGCGTGGTTTTCGCTAAAATTTTTCTTTTTAGTTTTTTTGACTGAAGGGGGAGTACCTTTGACTACACGTAAGAAAGTATTGTGCAGTGACATATGGAGCCACTTTGCTATGCACTGACACATGAAAGAACTTAGCTACAGCGTCTAGAATTTACAGTGCGGAAGCTATCCCAGTAATACTTAAAAAAGTGCTAAAATATTGGATCCCTTAAATGTCAAACGATGCTGAAATCCAATGAGTCGATCACAGTGGCATCTGCAGGATATGTTCTAAAACTCAAAGACCATTTGGTCTAGACACTGTAATAATACGATGTTTACTTTTAAATTTGAAAATATATCGCAGATGTCGCTGCCATCAGCTCCCTGGATTTCATCATCATTGCACATTTAAGGGATACAACTTTTTAGCGCTGTTTGGATCAAAGACTTTTAAGATACATAGACCGGCAATCCCCATTCAAAAGCATGCGAAATCATGGCAGCCATCTGAAGTAAATTGAAACACCAGAACCGCGAGGTTTGTACGTCAGCTGTGGTTATTTACCATTAAGTGCTATGGCTAGAATGAGTTTAAAAATTAATTTTTATCAATATATATGAAGTTTATGGCATATTGTTTTACATGAAGCTATTTTTTATATCTAAATATGTGTTATAAATATTGAATTTTCAGAAATAAAGTTAAAAAAGGCGATTTATTAATACTATTATGGATGGTATGTTTAAAAAAGAGTATCTAGTTTTAACATGTCTTATAAATCTAAATAAAGGCGAAATTTATATGGAACCAGATTGTTAAAGATTATAATTCCACCTTTTTTTAAGTTTCTTACAAAAGTAACGGGAAAGAAAGTTTAGATAAAAGGTAGCAACTGTAACATAATATAGTAATTTACAAAATTTTAAATTATTTGTAAAGAAATTTATGTTTTTTAAACTAATTTTTATGCAAAAAGTTAATTTAAAAAATGCATATTAACGAAAGTAACACTATATTTTTATAATTGGGGGATGTTTTTTGAAATATTTACTTGCTATACAAAAAAAAACAAAAAAATTGATGAATAATAAGGTATTTTTTTTTAAAGGCCTAAGTGAAATAGAGTAGACTAATACTTAATGAACGGCAATGAAAAAATACGCTAATAAAAGCATTTTCTTAGGTAAATTAAAATATAAAACATATGAACTGCCATACAACAGCTGTATTCAAAAATCCTCAGTTAAACTGACAGTTTGCCGGTCTATGCATCTTAAATGTCTATAGTTTGGATAGCAGATTTCCACACTATGTATTCAAGACGCTGTACTATGGCTCTAACAAGAACCCCTTCCCAAAGACTTTTAAGATACATAGACCGGCAATGGAGGATATTCCAAATATGGGTTCGAGGCTGAAAAAGTCACGTGATACCGGTAATGGAGGGTATTCCATCTGCGTTTTGATCACGTGATCAAGGTAAAAACGTTTAGCGTAAATAAGGGAAGCCTCCGTAGACATGTAATGTAAATCCCCGCTAGCCAATGAAACAGTTCATCAGGCAAAGCAGTAGCATCTTCCCTTCTTATCAGTTAGAAGTTCCTCGGGTAAATTACCAGTATCACGTAACTTTTTTCAGCCTCGAACCCATATTTGGAATATCCTCCATTTACCCAAAGAATTTCCAACTGATAAGAAGTGAAACGGGAAACTACTACTGCTTTCCCCCATGAACTGTTTCATTGGCTAGCGTGGATTTACAGTACGTTTGCGGAGCCTTCCCTTCTTTACGCTAGACGTTTTTGCCTTGACCACGTGATCATGACGTAGATGGAATATCCTCCATTCTCGTTCAAAAGCATACGAAATCATGGCAGCCATCTGAAGTAAATTGAAACACCTGAACCGCGAGGTTTGTACGTCAGCTGTGAGTTATTTACCTTTAAGTGCTATGGCTAGAAATGAGCTTTAAAAATAATTTTTATCAATATATATGAAGTTTAAGGCATACTTTTCACATAGATCTATTTTTAATCTAAATATTCGTTATAAATATTGAATTTTCAGAAATAAAATTAAATAATGCGATTTATTAATAATTTTATGGATGGTATGTTTGAAAAAGAGTGTCTAATATTAACATACTTTATAAACCGAAATAAAGGCAAAATTTATACAGAAACAGATTGTTATAGATTATAATTCCACCTTTTTTTAAGTTTAACTTGCAAAATTAACTGGTAGGGAAGTTTAGATTAAAGGTAGCAACTGTGACATAATATAGTAATTTACAAAATTTTAAGCTATTTGTAAAGAAATATACGTTTTTAAAACTAATTTTTATGCAAAAAGACAATTTTAAAAATGCATATTAACGAAAGTAACACTATGTTTTTATCCTTGGGGAATATTTATTGAAATACTTACTTGCTATACGAAAAAAAAAATTGATGGATAATAAAGTATTTTTTTAAAGGCCTAAATAAAATAGGGTAGACTAATACTTAATGATCCGCAATGAAAAAGTACGCTAATAAAATCATCTGCTTAGATAAATTAAAATATAAAACATATATACTGACGTACAACAGCTGTGATCGAAAATCCTCAGTTAAACTGACAATTCACCGGTCTATGTATCTTAAAAGTCTTTGCCCCTTCCCGACCACGGTAGCCACACTCGACAGTAGAGCATACATACCGGCGGTACTAGAAAGAATAAGCTAAAATGTGAAAAAAACAGGCTTTAAACAGATTTGGCTATGAACTTTGTGAGAAATTTTCTCTACAACCAATGAAATTTCGAGATAGGCAGAAACTGACCATGATAGAGCGTCTAGATTACAGCACCTAGAATATACAGTGTGGAAAACGGCAACAAAATAGTGCTAAAAAATTGAATCCCATAAATGTACAACGATGCTGAATAACAAGATGTCGATCGTAGCGCCATCGTAGTGATTTAAAAACGATAGTCATTCTGAAAGAGACTCTTTAACCTATTTCACGTCATTCCTTAACTAAATTAGCTTATAACAGACTAAAATATCTTATATTTATAGTTTCCGATATTTAACATTCTATAATTTTTGAAAACACAGGGTTTATATTGAAAAGAGTTACGAGATGGCGATCGTATCTGCATATTGCCGCTGAGCATTGTTGGAGATTTATGGGATACAAGTTTTTAGCACTTTTTAAAGCATTATAGGAATAGTCGTTTTTCACACTGTATCTTCTAGACGCTGTAGTCTAGATATGAGAGAAGCGACATACGAGGTATTACATTTGACTGGTTGTGAAAATTCTAAACAAAAGCAAATCAGCAAGGATCTTGATGAGTCTGCCCTTATTGCCAAGCTAATGCTTGTAAACTTGGCTCAGTTGCATAATCAAAAATACCCAGGCGAGCATCCACAAGTTTTGAAATAAAGAATACCTAGGTTTGCCATAATTTGGACAAACACGTCTGTCTAAGCACAGTCTAAGCATCATGTGTCGCCTATTTCATACTTAAGCTCCATAGACCATTAAAGAGGGACTGGAATAAAGCAAGATCACATAAAATTATCCCCAATTCTGCGATTATCCCCAATCAGGTTAACATAACATTTCAATATTCGATCGAGGTTTTCATGCTTACTGGCAGTCGAGGTAGGTGGTGAATATGGCGTAACTTGATAAGACCAATGATCTAAGCACAATAATGAAAGACAAAATTGATAAGATCCTCTCCACTAGAATACCTCAAAGAGTTTGTGACATTCGAGAATAAAACTTTTATTGGTCTAGACGACTTTAGACAAAAACAAACCGCCAAGAAAATGTTCGTTGATATCTCATTCGTCTAATGGAGAATATTCTATCTACGTCATGATCACGTGCTCAAGGCAAAAAGTCCATAGATTAACATACAAGATGGGACATTTCCATAGAGCGTAATGGTAATGCGATTGCGATCGTAGCGCCTTTAGTGACAATGGGGAAGAAACTCCCCATCCTTGTAAAATTTTTATCATTGAGCATCTACCTTATTGTGATCTTTCTTTTTTTTAATGTTTCATGTTTACGTTTTCAATAGAATCTTGCACCGATACATGAACATAGAATAGATATTCTATTTTATATATCTAATATCGATTCTATGTTCATGCACGGATATATGTTTTTTTTTTTTTTTTTTTTTTTTTTTTTTACATGATGAGTGAACGATATAAGTGCAACGAAAAACAGGGTAAAAATTTCGTCTTGAATGCTATATATGAAGTAAATATGATATAATTGGATTTAAAGCTACATAAAGTAATGGTGTAATATAAAAATATACGAAGTATTGCACTCTACAAATCCCATAAAATTTCATAAATATTCCCATTCGGTAGGAAATTTTTTTATAGCCGATGTTTTATTAATTTATGAAGTTTAACGTATTAAACAATCGTTACAATAATCTTTTAAAATTTACGCATTTTCATTTTCTTACAGATAAAATAAAAATATTGTTTTTAATGTAAATAACATACAATCAGTTCAATAGTATTTATAATATTAACATATAAGAAATAATAATAAAATTACAGATGGGAAAAAATTCATTTCGACAGATTTGTAGAATTATATAAATAAATAGAGGTACTGACATTACACTCAATGAAGTTTTATTCGATATGAATAAATCCACACAATACCTGAATTTAATTTTTTTACAATTTAATCTCATAAACTTACATATTTACGTTATTAACAGGATTTTCTAGGGTTTTTATTTTATATTATTACTCTAATTATCATTTTGCAAGTTAAAAGTGAGCAATACAAGTACGGTAAAAAAAGCAAATAATTTGTTATTTGAGCTTTGAGGTATGTGCTGCGGCTCCGGCCGGCATGACCTCAAATGATCACATATACCCAAACCAACGAAACAAAAGGAACCAGTTTACCACCAGAAACAAAGTGGAACAGCCCACACAACAAACCACGAACTGAAAACCCCAACAACAGGACAAAAACTACCCCGAAAAACACAAAAAAGACGCACCCTAAACAATAAACCAGGGGCAACCTAGAACGAAGGAGCCAAACAACTCATCCAGACGAGCAGCACCAAAATCAAAAAGACAACACAGCTATTAAGAAAGAGTGATGAAACAAGCGAGAAAGGATAAACGGAAAAAGGCGACTAAAAACGCCCGCTCCCGAGGAATAGATTGATGAACAGACGAAAACAATGACGATTAGAGTTGATACATTCCCAAAAGTCAGTCCAGTCATCAGGAAAGAAATTAACAGATGCCATGGCATCCCGTAGCATCGTTCTTTCAGCATCAAAAGCCGGGCACTTGAAAATGTAATGGAATTCCGTCCCATCCTCCGTAGAACAAAGAGAGCACGTGGGAGAAATACTTAGCTTGAAAATATATAACTTCCTGTCAGTGACAGCCGTTTGCGTCCGGAAACGAGCAATAAAAACATCCTCTTTACGGTTATGCGTCCACTTATAAATATTCGGACCAAGATACGGCGAATCGACTGCATATTTACAATCATCCCACCAGCTCTGGAAGCTAGCAAGAAGCTGATCCTTTAAATGCCTCTTTAAGTCTTCAGGGGACACCCACTATAAGTGCTAACCGCATACGGGCCATTTCTAGCCTGATTATCAGCTTTCTCATTAGGAGGGATACCAACATGGCCAGGGACCCAGATCAAGGTAATCCCACACACAGAACCACGGACTCTGCATAAAGACTGGAAAAGGCGTAAGATGACAGCTGGGGACTTCTGGTTAATATGTATTAAAGCTTCAAGGGCAGACTTGCTATCCGACAAAATAAAGTAGTTGTAACTCTTGATAAGAAAGCGCTGGACAGCCAGATTAAGGGCTAGAGCTTCTGCAGTAAAAGTAGAGTTTAAGTGATGGGTGAGGTAAGCGCAGGATGTATCTTCAGTAATATTAACAGCAGCAATAGAAGTTTTAAAATCGTTCTTCGAAGCATCCGTGGCGATAAAACAAGAATTGGTAAGATGACGGAACTCATCCATGTACAGACTGAAACACTGACTGATGGCGGTGGGAGGGAGGTTTTTAGTTTGAAACGGCAACTCATCAACTATGATCTCACAGACATCTTTTAAGCTCCCGCAAGGCCAGTGAGAAGTAATCAGCATATCAGGAGTCACAATAGCATGGTCTGTAGTCCAAGAAAACCCATCAGGAAAATAATTGGAGCAGGGACGACCAAAATTAACAGCAGACGTACACCGGATGTAAAAAGAAGAGGTAAGATAGCTTCGTCGAAAACTAAGAGGAGCTTGGTTGGATTCACGATAAAGCTTGAAGATGGGAGTCCACTTGGGCAGGCCGGTCGCAAAACGGAGGGCCGCATTATACACCACATGCAGCTTCTTTAGAGAGGTCTTAGCGGCAACGCCGTACACAGGACACGCATAATCAATAACGCCCCGAATAAGGGAATTGACCAAAGGAATGAGATGGACGGTTTTCGCTCCCCACTGAGGACTGGCTACAGCTTTTAATAAATTAAAGCACTTCATACATTTTTTACATAAAAACTCAATATGCTGATTGAAAGACAGGTTGTGAGTAAAAGTGACACCCAAGATCTTAGTAGTATTCTGCCACGGGATGTCTGATCCATGAAGACTGAAATTCTGCTGGGGAAGATCCTTTTGCCGAGAGAAATTTATTGCCGAGCATTTATCAGGCCGGAGCTCAAGCTTCCAATAAGTGCACCAAGCATTGATCCTGTTAAGCATCTCCTGAAGTTTCAAAAAAGCGTCTTCTAAGGAAAGATCTGAAAAGTAGAGAAGGATGTCATCGGCATATACAATGATTTGAACCCCCGAATCAACAGCTTCGAATAAATCCCACAGGAAGATCGTGAACAGGATGGGCGAAAGGACGCTGCCCTGCGGCACACCACGAAAAGAGTTCACCAGATGAGAGAAAACACCTCTCCACTTAACCTTGATCTTCCTAATCTCGATCCACTTTAAGATCCATAAGGCCGTTCTTCCAGCAATGCCCAGGCTAGCCATCTTGTAAATAAGAGCATCCCTCCATACAGAGTCATACGCCGCATGGATGTCAAGCTTGAGAGCGATGATGTACTTCCTCTCCAATCTGGCACGCTTAATGTCTAAGTAAAACAGCTTCAAAGCCTTCGTGCAATCGCTATTGGGAAGAAAACCAAAGAGTCGATCATTAAAAAGATGTCTAGGCATAACCCAGTCGAGGATTCTCTTGAGGAGGATGCGCTCCATAATCTTTCACCCCACAGCCGTGAGAGCGATGGGCCGGTAACTGCTAAGAAACCCTTTAGGTTTCCCAATCTTCCAGATAGGCAGGATCACCGCAGTTCTCCAGCATTCCGGAACACTACCCGACATGAAACTATCATTAAAAAGCCGAAGCAACTTTTGTTTGTTTCCAATTGTAAGAGCTTTATAAACACGAGCCGGAATTCCGTCTTCGCCAGGGGTGGTATTCTTCGTGTCCTGAATTGCACGGTTCAACTCTTTGAACGTGATCGGGTTGTTCCAATGCTCATCCGAACTGCTAAGATCAAAAGGGATACTACAGAACTCACGGGTGCTTCGAAATTGCTCGGCAAAAGCATTGGCTTGGTCAGACCTGTCGAGAAGCTCTTCAGTCTCGTCCATCAAATAGAAATTTGACTCCAGCAAATAAATAAAGCAAGCATGAATAGAATATCGTCTTCGTTTTAGGAAAGAATAGATATTCAAAGAATAGAGGGTAAACATATTTCTTCAACATAGGTAAATCTCGGAGGCTTGTTAATTCTTCCCCTTGTCGGTAGTGACGTTAGTACTGTTACCATTACAGATTTTGACGTAAATGTCCCATCTTGGTCCTTAATCTATGAAAACGTCTAGCCTGATGAAGGAGGCTCCGTAGACGTAACGTAAATCGACGCTAGCCAATGAAACAGTTCATAGGGGAAAGCAGTAGTAGTTCCCCGTTTCCCGTTTCCCGTTTCCCGTTTCCCTTCTTATCAGTTAGAAGTTCTTTGGGTAAATTACCGGTACTACATGACTTTTTCCAGCCTCGAACCCATATTTGGAATCTCCTCCATTGAACTCGTCCAGAGATTATCTCCACCTCCAAGTTCTGTATTGCATGCTCTCATACTTTGGACAAAATATTCAGTCTGACCAAGTGATCCACTCTCTTATAGAGGCATTCTATCCTGATTGGAGGATAATTTTTTTACATATTTTATAATGTTTTGATAAAATTTGTGGAAATTGGTTCAAAGGTGGGAAAAAGTCTAGTAAATAACTCATTCAATGGGAGATGCTGTGTTAGAATAACATGGGGGAGTCGCGCTGGAAATAAATAAAGCATGGCACAGCTATGCCATGCTTTAAATAACAATTAATCTTAGAAATTGTCTTTGTATTGCCTACTGTTAGGAATCTTCCATTCTTGTACAGTTTGTAATAAAAATTTGTGTAGGTTACGTGCTCTCCACGGAACACGTGGGGGGCGTTAACTGACTGTGTGGCAGATTTGTGTGGTCTCCGGGTTTGTCGGTGTTTTTGATGGGTTATTTTTTCTAATTTTGTTTCCCAATGAGGTAAGTGTTTTAACTGTTTCATAGCTAGAAGTTATGAGTTCTTTCCCAAGTGTTCTAGATATTATTTTTGGTTTGTCTAGTGTAGTTTTCAATTCTGGTACGGCATTATGGCGAGTACAGTAGTTAAAGTTGATCCGGACGATATCTCTGAAATTGCTCCGTCCAATATTGATATGGTAGAAATAGAAGAAACCAGTGATGAAACTGGTGCTCAATTTACTGAAATAAACCCGAAGTTAGCTCGTTCTACCATATCGACAGATGGCCTATTACAATTGGCTACACAAAATGGGGGATGATTGGTTGGTTGGTTGATTGAATGATGTTTAATGACACAAAATCCCTGAAGGGACATGCTGCGCCAAAAAAGAATAGATTAAACACAAAAAAAGTTGAAGAGCAATGAGAAAAGCAATCTGGATGGGGGTCCCATCCAGATGCAGTCAGACAAGTGTAGATGAATAAGAAAATTTAAAAGCTAAACTATCAGGGTATAAAAGATTTTAAATAAAAAATGCAAAAGTGCAGTCTGGATGGGCTCCCATCCAGATGTCAGAAAAGTGTAGAAAACATTTTAAGTTGTTGTTAAACCAAAGAAAGATATAAAAATTATATTTCAAAATATAATCCAGCATGTTTTAAAAAAGTGAAGAGTGCCCCATGAGGTGTATCCCCAATGAGGTTTGTCAAGATTGGTGATGATGAGTTAAAATAAATTCTGTATAAGTGCCGGAGACCCGGACAGTCAGTTAAAACATGATGAACAGTCAGGTATTCAAAATGACAATGTAGACACATGGGTGCAACCTTCCGAAGCAAAAGATATTTATGAGTAATCCTAGAATGTCCAATTCTCAGACGAGTTAGAACATCTGTTTCCCTTGGATAGTTCGGAGGCCAGGTCATGATTCTTGGTTTAACATGGTGCAGTTTATTATCATATTCTAAATCCCAACTTTCTTGCCATTTATTATGAATAAAGTGTTTTGTAAGTAGTTTAACGTCTGAGAATGGAATTTTATGGTATAAGGGATTAAGAGCACGTTTTTCCGCCTCATCCGCTTTCTCATTTCCGGGAATACCCATGTGTCCAGGTACCCAGCAAAATAAAATATTGTAGCCACGTCTTGTCAATTTATTATAAAAATCAAGGATGGATGAGACATAAGGATGCTTTTTAAATGATTTAATTGCGTCAATAGAACTATTTGAGTCAGTATAAATGATGAACGATGAGCTATGATGATGAGATATGTGGAACATCGCTCTCTCTATTGCAATTAGTTCGGCTGTAAAGACAGGAGTACAAGAATGAAGGCGATAGCTTAAAGAAGTGTTCTCACAAAAAATCCCACAACCAACAATATCACCTCTTTTAGAGCCATCTGTATAAATCTCAGTGTAGTTATTAAAATTTGCTCGATGTGAAGCAAATAACTGTTGGAAGGCAACAGGAGCCAAGTTGTTTTGATCATATCCTTTAAAAGGATGGAGAGAGGTAATAATAGGAGGATTCCAAGGAGGTAGCACATGTGAGGGACATGGGCTCACCTTGATATTATTCAGAGGGCCATTATTAATAATGTTTTTCATTCTGGCTCCGAAACATGGGATGCAAGATGGTCGATGCTGATAAAGAGTATCATTGTTGGTATTTAAAATATAAGTGTGAAGAGGATGGCCGGGATGAGAAAGGACACGGTAATACAATTCGAATGAAAGTTTTTCAAAAGTATGGTGTAATGCTGGTTCATTACAGTCAACATAAAGACTTAAATTTGGAGATGTACGAAATGCACCAGAGCAAACACGGAGTGCGCTATGGTGCACTGTGTCAAATTTTTTAAGAACAGAATTACGGGTAGAACCATAGACCTGGCAGGCATAGTCGATTTTAGTACGAATTACAGCTCTATAGATTTTAAGGAGAGAAGTGCGGTCTGCTCCCCAAGATGTATTTGAAAGTACTTTAAGTAAGTTAAGCGATTTTTCACATTTTGTCCGTAATTGTAAAACATGTGGTAAAAAAGTAAGTTTTTTGTCAAAGTATAGGCCTAGATAACGAACGTTGTCCACAACAGGAATTTGAGATGAACCGATAAAAATTTAAGGATCTGGATGCAAATCCCTTCGTCTACAGAAATGCGCACAAGAAGTTTTGTCAATAGAAATTAAAAAACCATTTTTGTTAGTCCAGCTAAGAATACTATTTATTGCTATTTGCAGTTGTCTCTCAATAAAACGAATATCCTGTCCCATACACATAATACGGAAGTCGTTAACGTATAGATCTCCCTTAACAGAAGGTGGTAGTTGATTGAGGATGTCATTTATTTTAATAGCAAAGAGAGTGACACTCAGGACACTGCCTTGAGGTACACCCTCTTCTTGTACATAGAAACTGGATAAAATCCCCCTATTCGAACTTGAAAAATTCGAATTGCAAGGAAGTTTTTAATAAAAATTGGGAGGCTAGCACGGAACTTCAATTTAAAAAGGTCACGAAGAATCCCGTAACGCCATGTTCTGTCATAGGCTTTCGCCATGTCAAAAAATACGGAGACCAAATGGTTGCGTTTAAGAAAAGCTGTCCAAATATAATGTTCAAGATGGATCAGGTTATCGATAGTAGACCTACCACGTCGAAATACACTTTGAAAAGCGGCAAGGCAATTGTTAGTTTCTAAAACATGGACGAGGCGGCAATTTACCATTTTTTCAAGTAACTTGCAAAGGCAGCTAGAGAGTGCGATTGGCCTGTAATTATTAGGATTGCTAGCATCTTTTCCTGGTTTAGGAAAAGGAATAACGATAGCTCTGCACCAAGCGTTGGGGAATTTATGTTCTGTCCATATTCTGTTGAAAAAGGAAAGGATATTGTTAAGAGAAAGTGGTAAGAGGTGCTTGAGCATAACATATATAATGCCATCGTGACCTGGGGCTGATAAATGACTGTCTCGCAAACACTTTAATAGCTCTGATATGATAAATGGTTGATTGTATGAAAATGAATTATGAGTATTAAAATTAATCCTGGTCATTTCAGTTTGTCTTTTGTAAGTTAAAGAAGGTTCTGGATATGCGTCTGATTTAGAAATTGATGCTAGGGTACTACCTATCGTCTCAGCTATGTTTTTGGGAGAAATGATGGTTTGACCGTCCATATTTAAAACTGAAATATTATTTTCAGAGTACAGGCCCATACATTTTTTCACTTTTTGCCAGAGTTCTTTACTTGAGGTGTTAGAGTCAATGCTCGAAATATAGTTAATCCAGGACTCCCGTTGGCTTTTGCGTCGCACTCTTCTAGCTTCAGCCTTTGCTTTCTTGTATGCCATATAGTTAATATTATTTGGATATCTACGAAATAAACCCCAAGCCTTTTGTTGTTTTTCTTTGCTACTTGGCAATCACTGTTCCACCATGGTTTTCTGTATTTATGAGCAGATGAAGTTTTAGGTATGCTAGCATCAGCAGCATTGATAATACAATGAATTATATTATCAAGCGCTTTGTCAATATCTATGTTAGTCTCTATCATGCTATCAGTAATGTCTGCAAATGCAGTGAAATTTGGCCAATTGGCTCTGTCATATACATATCTTTTCGGATAGTTATTATAATCTCCACTAGTAGTCAGTGATATAAAAGTAGGAAAATGGTCACTGCCGTGTAAGTCATTTGAAACCCAAAAGTTTCAGAAAGGATAGAGAAATGAGGAGCAGATTATAAGATCTATTGCATGGAATGTGCGTGTTGGCTCGTGAAAATAGGTATGATCACCGTTATTGAGCAGGCATAAGCCGTTGTCAGAAATAATTTTTCCTATAATATCACCACGGTGATTAGAATCATTGTTTCCCCAGAGTTGGCTATGTGCATTAAAATTAGCAAGAATGATATATGGAGCGGGGAGTTGAAGAAGGAGATTATCCAAATCTGCTGAATGAATATTTTTTTCGGAGGTAAGTAAATCGTACATATAGTTATGAGTTGATTAATATGCACACGGACAGCAACAGCTTGTAGGTTTGTAGTTAAAGTGATATGAGTCTGGGGTAAACTGCAAGAGATGAAAAGAGCCACTCCACCAGTGGCCCTATCACTACCGATAAAATCTTTTCTGTAGGTTGAATAGCTGCGTAATTTGGCTTTGTCATTAGGTTTTAAATGGGTTTCCTGTAGAGCTAAGCATAATGGTTGGTGGTCGGATAGAATATTGCGGATTTCATCATGTTTATTGTGATAACCACGGCAGTTCCACGAGATAATATTAGTCATGATTTGAAATTTTTTTTTAGATAAGATTATCTGCATCATTTATTCTGAGGTAGTAGACATACTATCTCCTTCGTTAAATTCTTCATCCGGTTCTGGGTGAAAAGCTACAGCATCCTCCTCCTCCATTTTATCTTTCTGTTTTTTATAGGTTTCTTTTTTGGATGTCTTATTCTTTTTCTTTTTGGCTGCATTTTCAGATGGCACAGTGGCTTTAATTGTTGGTAGGTTAAATTTTTCTGCATCAGATTTACGGTTTGGTTTTAAAGATGGTGTTTTAGTTGCATTTTGGGAACCTCTTTTTTGAAGTGGAAGTTTAGAAATAAAAGATTGTGATGATTTTGAAGAGGCATTTTGTGGTACATTAGGAGGAGCAGATTTAGGTGATTTAGGAGGAGAAGATTGCGTTGATCTGTTTGTCTTACCAGAATTATTAGACAAGTTGTTTTCCTTTTGATTAGGTTGGGTATTAGTTCCAGTGGAGAATTCGGTTTGGGTTGCAATAGTTTTATGAGTTTTTTGGGCTGTTTTAGATAAGGCTGCAGCATATGATACACCAACTTTGGATGTCCTGGATTCTACTATTTTTCTGGCTTCTGGGTATGATATATTTTCTTTTGTGCATATTGTTTGTATTTCTTTTTCTATTTTCCATTGTTCACAAGCTTTAGAATAGGATAGGTGGTCTTTTTTGCAATTTACGCAGTGAGCTGGAGCGCTACAGTCAGCACTTTCATGACCAACTGTACCACAGCGACCACAGGTTATTTTACCATGGCATGATGTTTTGGAATGCCCAAAACGTTGACAATTAAAGCAGCGCAGAGGATTTGGGATGTACAGTATAACGGAACATAACAAATATCCTGCTTTTATATATTTGGGTAAGTTGGGTGAGTTAAATGTGAGAATAATATGCTTAGTGGGTATTTGAACTTCTTTTAAATTCTGTAGTAGTTCATCTTCAGTAACATGGAGGAGGTCAGTTTCAGAGATCACTCCGCGAGATATATTTAGAGTTCTATGTGGAGATATGGAGACAGGAATGGTTACAAAATGTGTACATTTTTTAGATTAGCTGCTTGAATACTATTACTTACTTCAATTAAGAGTTCACCTGATCTTGGTTTTTTGATTGTTTTGGTTTCACCAACCAAACCTAAAACAGATTTATGTATCAAGAAGAGAGGTGTTTGATCAAAGCTCCCTTCTTGGCGTTTGACAACAAAGAATCTTTGTTCTAACTTACAAGTCTCATTTCCATCAAGTTCAGAAGAACAATCTTCAGGAGAACAATCAGCTCATGACTTTTTTGGCTCTTATCAAAAGTGGCTTTTGAGCCAGAGCCCAACGCATCCTTCGTCACTTTATTCAGTTGTGGGGCTTCCACATTGCATGCTTTTCCCCCCAAAATTGTGGCCATATTTAGAGAGAAATAGAAAAACGCCCTTACCATTACTTTAGGCGCAGGTCTCAAAAGGGTTAAAACTGTCTCAACAAACTTCCACGTTTTTTGAACATTGGATTAAACTCGATAGCATTTCCTAGTCTCTAGTTCTTTCACTTTGGAATCAGGTAGCCAGTAGGTAAGCCTTTACAGCTCTGTCCAACCTACAGCCCCTTTCGCCGAAAGACACCAGTCTCCCGGTGTTGGTCCTAACAGCCACCATACAAGTATGGCGTCCTCCGATCACGGAACCGGATTTTGGAAATGCCCTGCACTCTGGGACTCGAGATCAGCCTAAAAAGGTAGAAACGAGGCGATGAGATTAAAAAAAACCTCAACACCCAGAGTGTCTCACGTGAAAATAAAATAAACCACTATTGTAAAAAGAAAAAGTAATGTGAAAGAGAACTTAGAAACAAGGTGTATTTTTTGTCTTTTTAAAACTTATTAATTTTTTTTCTTTTTTTTTAACAAAAGAAGGAGAACAATGTTAGTAGAACCAAGAACAAATTAAACAAAAGTTAGTAAAAAAAAACCCAACATGAACAAGAACAGAGAGGGATAACAAACTGAAAAGAGAAGATTAAAAAGTGTGAAACAAAGAGAAAAGGATAGACAACCAAAAAGAGAAGAGGACAGGAAAGGAGAAAGATCTCTCGGGAACCCGGGGACGCGAAACCAGTAAACAAAATGGGGGAAGAAATTTTAACATTTTTGTCACGAGTTCTGAAACTTCAAGTATTACTAGGAAAGACCCTCATGCAGTACAAGCTGCTCTTAAAGAAGTAACTGAGCATTTTAAACATATTGCAAATATCTGATATACCCGAACAGGTACGGCTATAATCTGCACTTATGATTTAATGTGAGCTATTGATATGTCGAAAATATCCTCTTTTCTGGGAGTTACCATGACCACCAGAGTTATTTGGGATAATATTACAAATAAGTTCTTGCTGTTCAATATTCCGGTAAATATCCCTTTGACTGAAATGGACCAGGAAATCTCAACTGAAAATAATATGAATATTTTGGAACTGCGACGATTCCACCGACAAGGAAACACTAACGAAGTGTCTCCAGTTTCAATTACTATTTTAGGCCCATCTCTCCCCAAAGACGTAAAGATTTGGTTCTCCATTCAACAAGTGCGACAATTTATAGACCATCCCCGCCAATGTCGAAAATGTTATAAATTCAACCATGCTACCTCTAAATGTAAATCTGATCAACCATGTGTTACTTGTAGCTGCCAACATGTAGGGTCATGCACTAATCCCGTCAAATGCAACAATTGTAAAGGGGAGCACCGATCAGACTATAATCAGTGTCGGTCTCGTCTTCAAGAAATAGAACTGTTAAAATTTAAAAGCCACAATTTTTTGTCTTTAGTTGAAGCTCGCAGGCAATTCTCGAAAAGAGCGGAAGTTCAATCTTTTGCGAAAGTGACGAGTAAACAGGTCTCTGACTTAGAACAGTTTAAAAATCTAATCGAAATTCGTACTAACGCCATGCTCAAAGTGATCATTGATTATACCTCCCAATATTCAGAAAAAATCGGTGAATCTATAGGTACTTTAAGCACCACTATTATGAACTGCCTTGCTAAGTTTAGCGATCAGTCGCCAGAGAGGCGCAAACGTCAACATAATGGTGCGGGTAATCAAGTTAAGTGTTTTCTGATATAAATGTTGTGTCTTACCACAACAAAAATCAATCCCACAATTCAAATTGAGAAAAAAAAATTGTAAGAAAGTGTAATGCTGTGATAAGAGACAACACAAAATATCAATTTAAATATTTCCTTTTTACTGACAAGAAACTTAATTCCCATAAAATGTACCTTAATTCATTAACTTCCAGAAAACTTCAATATAAACAATTAACTTATCCCATTAAAATACAATCCCTTATATAACACTTATTCCATTAAACATTAATCCTATTTAAATCATAACTATTACCTTCTTAACTAAACTTCCCTTATTAAATAGTCAAATAAATTAAAATTCAATAATTAACAAATATTAAGTGTTGAATGGCGTTGTGAGCAATCAACTTTAAAATTGAGAAACCCGCAATAACTAGGTCCTAGTCTAGAGATCAGTATTAGTTAATTAATTTAAATTTTCCCGAGTCATGCACTTCGCATGATTCCTTAAAGACAATTAAAATTAAACCCAAATCATGTACTACACATGACTTCTTCAAAAGACAATATTTACTTCAATTTATTCCAAGGACTCAGCAGAAACAATTAAATTCAAGAATATAATGAAAACTACAAACTTATTGAATTATCTAAACACCTTACAAAAATTAACAACAACAATAATCCAAAATCACATTACTTAAACCTAACTTCTAAAACTCCAAGAACAACCTAAGGTAACTTCAAGAATAAAATTATTTCTGCCAAGTTATTCCTAAAAAGACCCCACCTGAATGTGAGCAAACTCACTTGCATTACCTGAAAAATAGAGTTTTACAATTTAAAGATGTACACTGCAGAAATAACAACCAATATTAGGGATGACATAATTTAATTTTAATTCATCAATTATTCTCTTTTTCCTTTACAAAATAAGTTCAATTAATAACAAGACTTCACATTGAAATTTTCAGATTCTGTACAGACTTAATACAATATCAATTCCACCAAGAAGAATCAGATTAAAATTCTATTCGTACTTCCTTTACTAAAAACATTGTCACTATAATAAAATTGTTACTCATTACAATATAATATTGTTTAATACATTTATAATTACTAAGTCTAGCATCCCTAAAATAATTTATTATCTAGGAGCTACTGGAGCAATCGAAAAATGCAGACACAAGGCTTAAGGCCAGTGTGTTTCGAAGATACAAAAAAAATGTAAAGTTAATAAGCATGCTTGAAAATTAATAATTAAAAGAAAATTAGGAAAGGAAGATGGAAATTACTCATCTCGATCAAAGAAAGGGTGGCCCCCATGGCATTTTGGATTCTACTCCGACGACTTTTCAAAACGAAGCTCTCCACTTCACGTCCCTACAGAGAATCCTCCAATTTTACCGCCAACCACCTGTGACATCACATAAACTATATTTTTATTTTTTTGGTTTTCGTGACCGCCAGTGACAGTTTCACCTGGGTCTGTTTAGTTGTTTAAAATTTGTCTCGTTTTTGTGTTCATATTTCTTGTTACTAACTTTACTGTTTTTGTGGATTTAAATATCATCCAGTGGAATTGCAGAAGTATTGCAAACAAACTGGCCTGGTTAGACCTCCCCCCCCTTTTCCACAGCGAACATTCTTGTGTTTCAAGAGACTTTCTTGTCCGCTGACAAAACGTTTCACATTCCTGGGAAAATTGTTTATCGACGGGATAGATCTGGCCGCCCTGGTGGTGGCCTTGTTATTGCAGTCGACTCCGCAATCTCTTCATCATGGATTGACTTCCACAATATTAATTCTGGATCGGAAATTATGGGTGTAAAAATTTCTTATGGTGCTCTTTCCATTAATATTGCAAATATTTACTCTAGCTCAGGAATTACTGTCACGGATATCTCTAAGGTATGTCAGCACCCCTCACTACTTTTGGGTGATTTTAACCTGCATCATCCGCTTTGGTGATCCTCTTCTGCTACTCGTGCCAGCGAAGATTTTGTAGATTGGTTGGCTAACAGCTCCTTTTGTTTACTCAACACCACAGATCCAACCCATGTGTCTCCCGGCGGTACATGTTCCCTCCTTGACGTCTCGCTTTGCTCTACTGATCTATATGCAATCTCTTTCTGCAAGTCGAAGATCAGCTCTTTGATAGTGACCACTATCCTACCTCCATTACTCTTGATGTCAGTCCTTCTGCCCAATCTAATCCCACCTTCTTCAGATGGCATCGTATCTGCCAAGAATTCAATAACACTATTTCTGAACACCCATGTTCAGACTACGATAGCTTTTTTGATTTGGTACATCAAATCATGAATAATCACAAGCATTCCCGCAGCTCTCCCTCCAGAAGCTTCCCGGGTGCACAAATCAGCGCACGCAAAGAAATTGTATGAAGAAAGTGTATGAAGTTATGCATAGAATTGAACCAAATTTTTTGCGTATGTTTTTGGCCATGGCAAGAAAGTTCTCCCTGAATTTGGAAATATTCCGCCGAAAGGGGGCACTATAATAGCAATTTTTGTGTAATTTTTTTGATTTTTCGTAGTTCTATTGTATACTGGCGGCTCGTGTATCGACGGGAACTTCCCATTCTGATAAGCCGACTATTTGTGAACCTCTGATATACAACGGAATAACGAAAAATTATTGATTTTAATAAATATCATGATCGAGATTAACTCGTTTTTACTTCAACTGACTGACTGAAGCAGAAATTCATAGCTGCCAACTTGTACGGATTTTTGCTACCACAAAAAATTAAGACATTTCTGCCTTATTTAATCATAAAAAATGATTGCAATTCAGCGATTGAATTAGACAAAATTGACTATTAAATTTTAGTGGTAAGTAAAATCCGTTTGGAAATTTAAGATGGAAGTCAAAGTTGATATAGTATTGATCTAATGAATATTGACATTTAAAAATGAAATATTGACATTTCTAGCAACATTTTGAAATATTAAAATATATGAGATAGAAGAAACTTTTGGGATTGGCACATCCAACTAGTTTTTAAGATTTTTAAATGTGTATTGCACAAGACTGCTGTGATATCGTACTTTCACCACAAATTTTCGACGGGGGAAGCAACAGGCATTTTCGTGGAGGACAATAGTCTTTTGTGTAAAGGCATGCAGGGGAAATAGCAGGCATACTTCTGCCCTTGGGATCTGCTCAACAGAGTATTTCCACTTTTCCAAGAAACAGGGAGGACTGGACAATGTGTGGCAACTCGTCCCCAAAGTGAAAGAAAGAAAAGGCTCAGGCAGGAGCTGGTGAGGAGGCTGAACAGTAGACGGGAGATACTGGTCAAGGCAGGTCGTTTTTTACCAACGGAAGAGATGCGAGTAAAAATCGTTTACTCAGGTTGGCTATGAGAAGTATAGAACTGTTAATAAAAAGTGAGAGTGTCTACCTATGAATGGTAAAGTTTGTTATTTCATTTTTCAAATCTATTTTAGTTGTTCTAATAAAGGACTTTGGTAAGAAATATGTATTATCTTTCAACGATCATCTCACAAGAGCTTAGTGAACCAAAAAGCTCTGGCCCACTACATCACAGCTATAGTATTATAAATGGTGGCAGCTTACGGATTAATTAGGTCTAGCATAAATTAGACTGGACCCACGTGAACTTGATGTACAGAAGGAAACTGTGTTAGAAACAAGGACAGTTGGTGATGAAATCTTGTGTTTAACGAGAAAGATTTTCAAGTGTATCCGGTGAGGAACTGTGAAATCGGGAGTGTCGAATATGTTAGCTGGTATGTAACAAGGACTAAGGATCCGACGATATAGAAAATTTCTTCAGTAAACGTCCAGTGCAGTGGATAGAAGACTATTCATCGATCTCCCTTAGGAATCCATGGAGACAGCTTGTGTGTAAATTTCCCGGCGGAAATCAAGTTAGATCCGGAGATACGACAGTACCTGAAAAAAAAAGTGCAGGGAAGCCTTGGGGCAGTGTAGAGAAATGTCTACATTTGAAGGTAAGCCCTTTTATGAAATTTTCCAGAGAGGTCTGTTAGGATTTAATATTGTATATATCTGTTCTTGGTAATTTGTATATGTTTAATAGATAAAAATTCTAGGGTAGCTATTAATTCGGGATCGAAATTTTTAGTTCGAATTTTTATATTAAGCGTGTTTCTTAAGGTCTGTACGGTAATTCATTTGGTTTTGAAAATTTAATATTTATGTATTTCATAATTTACTTGGGGATAGTAAATTACGGTTGATTAATAAAAGAATATTAATCATTAAAATTAATCATAGTTGTGGATGTAACTTTTAGTTATAAAGTTGGGGCATATACAGCTTTTGTTTATTACAGTAATAAAGTTATTTGAAATTTTATGGGTATGCTGTAGAAAAAAGCGGGATTAATTGTTTATATATAAATTGTATTTATATAGTACTGTGAGTATCAAAATAATTTTGAGGATTTACTCAGTTTTAAAGGATATGACAAGTGCCTGAAAATTTTCGGTAGGAAAATTGTATTATTGTTTTATGCATTGAAATATATCTAAAGGATAAAATCCTATTCCTTATTGGGTTTTTTTTGTGTGTGTGTTTTACAAATTGTATATATTTGTGTATTTTTGTGATTAGTATATTTTGGGAGGGAAATCGTGGAAGAATTTCTAGGGAAATATACTAAAAATATCTTGCTTTTGCTGGCAGAGGAATTTGAGACCAACGTGTCGGCAACTGATAAGAAAAAAACTATAATTCAGGCTATTTTAGCAGCATCGGATTATAACGAGAGTTTTGCTAAATCGAATTTGGAATGTGTTCTTAAAGAGGATGCAGAACGTAAAGAAAATTTAGTTTTGGAACGGGAAGACGAAGAGCGTGAAAAAACAAGACAGTTTGAGTTAGAAAAATTAAGAATTCAAAATTCTTCGGAAACTGTTATTCTTTCGTCTAGTGATAGGTTTGCATAGGAATCCAAAAATTAATTTGAAAGAATTAGTTCCACGTTTTGATTCTAAATTAATTGACATCACTCTTTTCTTTATGATTTTTGAAAAACAGGCGGAAAAAGATAAAATTTCGCAAGAGGATATGGTTAGCCAATTAATTCCCTTATTGCCATCAGATATCGCGGAAATTATAGTGAAACAACCAGCAGAATTAGGAGATGATTTTCAACATGTAAAAAAAGTTTTATTAAATCGTTTTAGATTGGAAACAGGTGCTTTAAAACAGAAGTTTGAAAATCATCAAAGGAAACCTGGAGCGTTATGGGTAGACTTGGTATATGAATTAAGGGGTTATTTCGATAACTGGTTGGAATCATTAGAAATAAAGGATTTTGAGTCTTTAAAAGAACTCATGCTCACTGAGCAAGTAAAAAAACGCGTTCCTTTTGAAGTAAAAGAAAAATTTATGGATGAATGGGATGAAATGAAAGAGGCTTCGAAGCTCGCTGATAAATGTGACAAATATGAGAGTATTAGAAGTAATTTCAGGAAATTAGAAAAAAAATCTTGGGAAAAAAAACCTTATTCAGAGATGCAAAGAAGCAATTTAAATCCGAAAATTAAGGGTGAAGTAAAAGCTAAATCGGAGTTAGAGAATAAAACGGAAAGTTTAAAAAATGATAAATTTAAACAAGACCAGGCTTTTGAGAGGAAAAGGCAGATTAGGTGTTTTGTTTTAATCAACCAGGGCACATAAAACCAGATTGTGCGGAATGGTTAAAAAACAAAAATCAGTTCAATACAGTTAATCATTTAGGTAATGATATTGATTTAGGGGATTGTTTTAAACCTTATCTAAAAAAAGCTCTAATAAATGGGGTTGAAAGACTCTATTTGAGGGACACGGGAGCAGGGATTGATCTATGCGATAGAAATTGGGTTAAAACAGATGATTTTACTGGAGATATATCTTGGGTACGTCAACCTCTTGATAATGAATGTAAATGTTTACCATTAGCATGGGTGACTATAAAAGGGGATTTTGGTTGCATCACCACTAAGGCGGCGATTAAACCATCGGAGTCGGAGCAAGGTTACTATCTCTTAGGTAATAAAACTGCGGAGCTTATTGAGCAAAATAAAGGAAATGCTGTTCCTATAAATATGGTAGTTACCCGTAGTAGGACGGATTCTTTTAAAAAAAGAATGGATCAACGGGATGCTGATAATGAAATGTCGTTTATTGAGCATGCAAAGTTAGAAGAACAACCAGGTAGGGTAGATAAAATTGGGGATTGCTCACAGAACAAAGAAACGCAGGTAGTTCAAATGCATGAGAATAGACAGGATGAAAGTCAAATCGAAGATCTTATGTTATTACCGAAATGGGAGGTGAAAGATAATGTGGGATTGAATAAAATTACAGCGAAAGATTTCAGCTTAGCTCAGAAACAGTGCTTATCTTTAAAACATTATGGGAAAAGGCGAATAATGTAGAAGAAAAGGAATTTAAAATAATGGGAAATAATTTAGTAAGAGTTTCACATTCAAATAGTGGGGATGAGAAATTAAGATTATGTTTGCCATTAGAATTTAGAGAGAAAATAATGAAAATGTGTCATGAGGAAGTTGCGGGACATTTAGGGGCGACTAAAACAAAAGATAGGGTAATTAAATGCTATTTTTGGCCAAATTGTTACAAGGAAATTGAGGCATTTGTAAGAACTTGCGATCTGTGTCAAAAGGTTGGTAAAAATAGAGATAAAAAGAAAGCTCCCTTGAAGCTCGTGCCAATAATTTCAGAAGTTTTCTCCAGGATAAATATTAATGGTGGGGGCCCTTTGAGTTTAAGCGAGAAAAATAATAGATACTTGATTACTTCAATTTGTGTTGCGTCAAAATATCCAGATGCGATTCCAGTAGAAGATTTAACTTCTCCGTCAGTGATTGAGGGGCCAATACAAATATTTTCTAGGACTGGTTATCCAAAAGAGGTACAATGTGATTTGGGTACGTCATTTACAAGTGAGTTGGCATTGGAATTTTTTGATAGGTTCGGTATTAAAGTTGTACATGGTTCAGTTTGCCACCCAGAATCGAATACCGTTGAACGGATGCATGGTAGTTTAAAAAGGGTTATAAAGACATTATGTTTAGAGGCAGGAAAAGATTGGGAAGCAGTCTTGCCAATGGCTTTATTTGCTTTGAGGACTGTAGGTCATGAAAGCACGGCATTTAGCCCTGCTGAGCTTGTACATGGTAAGAATTTACGAATGCCACATACTCTTGTATATGAAAATTGGATGGAAAAGGAAACGGTAAATCAGAATGTAGTGGACTATATTTTGAACTTAAGTAATAGATTGAAACATTGTCAAGAATTAGCGTGTAAAAGAATGAAAGAGTGTCAGGAGAAACGAAAACAATGGTATGATAAGAATGCGGTGTATAGAAAATTCAATGTTGGAGATAAAGTGTTAGTTCTGGCTACTTCGAAACCAAATAAAATGGCGGTTAATTGGATAGGACCGGGAACTATTACTAGTGTAATATCTCAAACTAATTATACTATCGATATTCCGGAAAAGAGAAATAAGTCTACTATTTATCATGTTAATTTAATTAAACCATATTATAGTAGACCTGAATTTGTAAATTTGTTGATTGATGAGGAGTGTGAGGAAATTGAGGATCAAACGGAAATTCCTTATCCCATTGCGGATCCCACCCAATTAGACTTTTGGGAATTAGTAAAAGAAAGTAATTTGGAAAAACGCGTTTCTACAGAGCAAATAGGAGATTTCAGGACAATGATTGAGCGTCATATGAAAGTTTTTTCTACGGACCCTGGGAGTACCCCGTTAATTAAAATGGACATTGTTTTAACGGATGGTGTGCCGGTAAGATCAAAACCATATCGTATGTCGCCGAGGCAATTAGAGATTATGCGTGAAGAGATTCGGAGGCTTTTAGATTTGGGTGCCATTAAAGTCGAGCAGATTATGCTTCGCCTATGATTTTGGTTGAGAGTGCGGGTAAAGACGCTAGCCTTTGTGTGGATTATAGGAAATTAAATGCAAAGACCAGAACTGAATTTTGCCCTTTGCCAAACATTGAAGAGGTCGTTGAGAAAGTGAGTGCAGCGCCTTTTATTACTGTTATGGATCTGACGAAAGGTTATTTTCAGATTCCTCTCACGGAAGAAGCTCAGAGATATGCGGCTTTTGTAACACCATTTGGGACTTTTTTACCTAAAGTCATGATGTTTGGACTTTAAATTCAGCATATTATTTTTGTAAATTGATTGCCATAGTTTTATATGGGTTAGAGTCATTTGCGGTTCCATATATCGATGATATAGCTATATTTTCTTTGACCTGGGAACAGCATTTAAAAGATGTGGGGGCGGTTCTTAAGCGGTTAAAAGAAGCAAATCTAACGGTGAAACCATCCAAATGCCAATTTGCGCAAGATCACGTAAAATTTCTGGGACACGAAGTTGGGTCAGGAAAAATGTCTCCTAGTGAAGCTAAATTGCAGGCTATTAAAGATTTTCCAATTCCGACGACGAAAACACAGCTAAGAGCATATCAGGGAATGGTAGGATATTACGCGAGGTACATAAAGAATTATGCTACCATAGCAGTACCGTTAACAGATGCTTTAAAAGGGAAAAGAAAAAAAGAAAAAATCATATGGGACGAGAAGTGTAATAATGCATTTGAAGAATTAATGTTAAAATTAATGAAAAGTCCTGTGTTATATGCGCCTGATTTTAAGCAGAAATTCATTGTGCAAACAGATGCGAGTTTGTATGGGGCAGGAATTGTTCTATCTCAAATTATTGCAGGTGAAGAGCATCCAATTTTGTATCTTAGCAAAAAATTTTCTCGTGCGGAGCAAAATTATAGCACGATAGAAAGAGAATTAGCGGCTATAGTATATGGATTTAAAAAGTTAAATTATTATTTGGATGGGCAAAAATTTGAAATACAAACGGATCATAATCCATTAGTGTACTTAAAGAAAATGGTTGATATAAACTCTCGTTTGACACGTTGGGCTCTATTTTTGCAGCCATTAAATTTTGAAATTACACATAAGCCAGGAAAATTACATGGAAATGCATATGGTCTAAGTAGAAAGATTTAGAATCAGAGTTCGATTTTCTGTTTGGAATTTAGTGTTCAAAATTTTAATACTTGTATTTAGGGTGTTTTATTAAGATATTGTGCTGTATGTAAAAATTTAGTTACCTAGATTGTGTTATAGTGTTTTTTTTTCTTTTTTGAGTTAGTATTATATTCAAATATTTTAAATTTAAATTAATTGTTCCAGCATCAAAAATGTAAATTCTTTTTATTCTTTTGATTAACTATGTTTAAGGAAAATTCTGAAATTTTCATATTTTTGGTATGTCCTTTGAAACTGAGAGTGGGTATTCTTGAATTTAAGTAGAACTTTCATAATTGGGTCAAAAGTCTAAATGATATTTTATTGCTGATTTAATGGTGTGCTTAACCTCTCGGGAAATATATTAAAAGGGCTTATTACGTGAATTCATGCCAAATATTTCCTGTGGAAATCTCTTTTGGGGGGGAGGTGTTGTGATATCGTACCTTCACCACAAATTTTCGACGGGGGAAGCAACAGGCATTTCCGTGGAGGACAATAGTCTTTTGTGTAAAGGCGGGAAATAGCAGGCATACTTCTGCCCTTGGGATCTGCTCAACAGAGTATTTCCACTTTTCCAAGAAATAGGGAGGACTGGACAATGTGTGGCAACTCGTCCCCAAAGTGAAAGAAAGAAAAGGCTCAGGCAGGAGCTGGTGAGGAGGCTGAACAGTAGACGGGAGATACTGGTCAAGGCAGGTCGTTTTTTACCAACGGAAGAGATGCGAGTAAAAATCGTTTACTCAGGTTGGCTATGAGAAGTATAGAACTGTTAATAAAAAGCGAGTGTGTCTACCTATGAATGGTAAAGTTTGTTATTACATTTTTCAAATCTATTTTAGTTGTTCTAATAAAGGACTTTGGTAAGAAATATGTATTATCTTTCAACGATCATCTCACAAGAGCTTAGTGAACCAAAAAGCTCTGGCCCACTACATCACACTGCGATTTGAAAAATCGGGAGGTTGGCAACTATGCATAATATTATATTCAGGCAAGAAAGCGGGAAATAGGAAAAAAGGTGGAAAATCTTTTCCATCTATAGAATAGCGCTAACTTTTATAATTTAGACAAATTTTTGCAGTTATTTATAGGATAAAATGAAATATAACAGTATGTAAGTTTTTTTTTTCATAACTTATAACATATTAAACAAATTTTCACTTTTAAATCAAAAGTGTTGTATAAATAGGACAAATTATTCTATTCCAAAAAGAACTTCATGAAAACTTCCTTAAAGTCTAAAAAAATTTGCACTTTGGAAAGATGCTTTAAACAACTTTATTTACATGACTTTCCATATGCTTATAATATAAGCTTTCCTTTGATTTGATAGCTTTTTGTACAGCAATTCAGAAAAAAATTCTAAGGATTTGAGTAGACAAATGTCTGATTATTAAATTTTTGAGATCCCCCTCCTCCACCTTATATGCTTCCAATATTTTCTTTGTATTTTTGCATCAATCCAGAGAATGACCAAAATTGTTTTTAAAAAGTTGGAATTTCTCCTTTAGGAGGAACTCTTTCATGCCTGTATATTTAAAAAACACAAAGAAAAATTTTACAGTTAAAAACTATACAAGTACAATCTATTAAGTTACGATTGATCAAAAGAAAAAATTATAAAATGTCCAAATAATGCAACATAAAAAAAACAGGTTCGGACTGTTTTAAAAAACAGTGTAAAACACATAGGCTTAAATTCCTCAAAAACAGCATTTTCTTCATCTGAATGCGAGTCATAACTGTAAGAGTTGGATTCCATAGTCTTTTCTGCATAATTGAGCAGCTGTTTGAAAACCTTAATAATAGCAAGCGATGGGTCAAGACATGATTTCTTGGGGGTTTTTTATTATTATTTTCAATTTTCCTCTGTGAAGATGATTGAGTCAAGGTTTTCCTTTTCTCATTCTTTGCACATGGTTTTTGTTTTGGGGAAACACCAAGTTTTTGCAAGTTGTTTGCAAATGAAATAGAAGTTTGCTCAGACTCATGTTCAGTTCACTTTTTATATTGACTTAAGGGGACAGTTTACCTTTTCAACAATTTTGTTCATTTTTAAAAATATGGTTCAAACGGTAAACTCGCTGCATTTCGATGTTCAACTAAAAGTACATTTAAAAAAATAACTTTAACTGCATATTTAATTACAATTTTTAAAAAGTTTATAAAAATTTGAATTTTTTAAAATCCCTACTACTTTTTTAAAAATTGATATTTTGCCCTTTTTTTCAAAGATTTTCAAATGCGTATTATTATTTGCAATTTTAAAGACTGCGCATGAATTTTTAGATACATCTAATATTACATTTAATATATTTTTTTTACTCATACATATAGTGTAAAAGGATGAAATCTGCTGAAGGTTAATTCCATGTGCAGATTTATCCCATATATAATAAAGAACATGTACAAAAAAGTTTAAATCTCTATTTCAAATACAAAAAAAAAAAAGCCTTAGCATTATTAAAACATGAAACTGAAGAAAATATGAACATGGAGAAAAATCCATTTAAAGTTTTAATTTGTGCGGGTAATTGTGCTGAGTGTATTAACAAAATTTACAATATCTCACGATATAATTGCCATACAGGTACAAATGAGGTGTCAAAATATTCACAATTAAACAGGCTTTCATTTAGTATTAAAAAAGAAAAATTGATTTTTTGACCAATTTTAAGGTAAACTGTCCCCTCCTTAAAATTTTTTGAGACTGACTAACAAAAGGATAATGATGTATACCAGGACCAGGATCAGAGTATTCTATTTTAACAGGTTCTGATGATGGTGGCAAAAGTTCTAATGAAGGTACAAGTCTTGTTCTAGTGGTAGAGTACACATTGCTTTTTTTGTTTTTTTTTAAATAGTGATGAATGGTAATGTCACAGGAGAATTATATCATGGAAAAGAGGATTGAGTTTGGATGCTTGTGTGCTTTATGGATTTTGATTGTTCTTTTAGTAAACTAAACTAAGAAACTCCTACAGATGTGGTTCTGGATTCAACAAGTTTGTGAGCTTCAGGATAAGAAAGCTTTTGAGTAATTTTAGCAGCAAGATTTTTTTTTTCACAAATTCAGTTTGGACCAGAGCAAGAGTATGTCGCATGGTCATGCTTACAATTGTGCAGCATTGAGCTTTTTCGCAAGATTTACTACAATGGCTTGACTTCTGCACAATGTATGCAGGTAAAGGAACCATGACAGGTAGTTATACTATGGCCGTAATGCTGGAAGTTAAAACAATGGAGAAAGTTAGGAATATAAGGTTGGAGAGGACAGCTTAGGTAGGCAGCTTTAATTCTAGCTGGTAAAATAGGCTATTAAAAGTCAGAAAAAATGTGCTTCATATGAAACACTTGCTCATGCTGATGGATACGCCATACATCTATGACATTTTGATCTTTTAAATTTTGTAGAAGTTCTCCTTTGTAGAGAATAAAAGCTCTGGTTCAAATATTACACAACAGCTTGTATTTAGAGTTTGAAGTACCTGGACAGAAACAGAAAAATAACATATTTTTGCGAAATTTGAGATATATTGTCACTGATTGACTGAAGAAATCGCAACTAGCAAATCCCTCAGATAGCATTTTTTTAAGTGAATAACCATCTCCAGAAACAGACTGAAATGTTTTTGCGATAAGAAAGGTGAAATTCTCTTAAAAGAACTACCAAAAAGACTATAAAGTTTAATTATAATGAAGCAAGTAAATGAATTGGATCAGAATCAAGAAAAATATACATTATATCATCAAATGAAGATAGCTTTCCATAGCAACTATTATTTTTTTCCAAGATCTATAAATTTCTTTAATAAATTTTGAATAGTCAAGACTGCAATCATATATGATGCCCACATAACTGTTGATCAAAGTGTGAATCTATCTGCTATCATGATCAAGGTGGCAACAGATTTATGCTTGTACACAATATATTATATATTCTCCAATATCAATGATCACCTCACTTTTGGCTTTTTTTTCCCTGTCAAGTAAAAGAAAAGTCACCAATTATTCTCACTAAATAATAGAATACAAGGTTACACAAGGATGTGTGTGCAATTTAACATACAAGAATAATATTTTTTTAATATAAAGTTATCAGAAGTTGGTAAAATCATTAAAATTATTATTGGTTTCACTTAATCTGTGCATTCATCTGTTCTTTCATTCATGTCTAATAATCCATCTAAATTAATTTGTGATATTTAACTATGCTGACCTGTCGAAATCATGTAATATCTCTAGATTATAGTTAACACAGTCATCTTTATCTTTATATGTAATAAGATTAGTAACTCTTTTTGACCTGCAATTTCATAAAGGGAAACATTGCTTTGTGTCCTCTAAATAATGGAATCTTTTGTTGTCTAATTCTTTTTGTGTAACATGCTTGATATTTTTTTTTTTTTTTTTTTGCTATGTGGAGCGCTTGAATGGTGCCACTAGAATGGCTGCTTTTAACCCCTTCGTGACAAGCATCACGTACACATGACATGACACATAAAGCACTGAGTCCTTGATACCTAAGTAATTTTTAATTACAAATTTTGCTTTACTTAAACTAAAGCATTTTTGCATTAAATTAGGCAAAAATTTCTTCTTTTTTAAAAAAAAAAAAACGGTGATTAAAGATTAAAAATTCTGTAAAGGACACTCATCGCAAAAGGGTTAATAACTAGTCGGAATGGTATGACTGTGGCTTGTATAATAACGGCCGGACTGATCCTCTGGAATGTGCTCATGGAATTGTTTCTTGCATGGTGCCATAACAGCTATCTAGAACTAGCAGGTTGAATAGTATGGTGCAATGCACAAAAGAATTAATTTCCGGATTCTTCATAATTCACATCATTTCAAATTTCTTCAATGATCCATTGACTTTCACTTAATATCTGAGATGTACTGCATTTGAATGGATTAAATGGGCTTGAGTAACTTGGAGGGTAAGGTATGACTGGAAGTTTCATCAAGTGAATTTGTGATAGTGCTATATAAAATAGAAAACACAACTAACTAAAAATAAACATATTACAAAAATTTGACATTCTGTCACCAATATCAAAATCGAAAGTTATTCACAAATCTTTATTGAGATAAAAAGAATAATAAAAGGAAGCTAAATGTACAAAACTGAGCCACAAAATTGGTGCCAAGAACCATTTATTTGAACAACAGGTCTTTTTTAGTGTTCCGTACTTAAAAAATAAAAACGGAACCATTATAAGATCACTCCTGTGTCTGTCTGTCACAACCCTTTTACTCACAAACTATGCAACGTGGAAAGTTCAAATTGGGGGGAAGTAATAAAGACTATTGACCCACATATTTACAGATTAATAAATATTCATAAATATATTTAGGAAAAATGTAGAGGGGCTAATTAAGTTACTTGAAAAAAAAATATTTTCTTTGTATATCGTGTGGGATATCGTGTGAAAGCTTTCGTAACGCTAAAATCAAAAATATATTTCATTTAATTTTAGGTATTATGTTTTCAAAGTTATGGTGGAAAATGTAGTTCAAAAATATGTCCCCCCTCCCCCCCCCCCACATCTAATTCCGAATCTATTGAAACTAAAATTATGAAAAAAAATTAGAGGTAATAGACATTAATTTAAACCTTGCAGGAAAATTATAGCGGTTACCCTAGGTCACATAGTTTTTGAGAAAATTGCATTTTTCCGTTACATTCAAATTTCGATTTACGGGCTTCAGCAAAAGTGTTGAGCAGAAGTATAAAAGCATTGTTAATCATGAATTTCGAAAAAAATCATCGGTAATTAGATATTAACCCTTAAAGACACGGACGGTTTTGACATGCATAATGACAGGGACGACGCACTCTATGTTCCATCGGCTTTTAAAGCCTAGATAACAAATTTTAAGGATATATTTATGTAATGCAATGCCCAGTAGCAGTGTAAAAGCAATAAACGTCAAATTGTTAAAAACAGACTAATTTAATGAGAATTAATCACATAAATACTATGGGATTCGCGACTAGTTTCCACTGAGTGGCTCTCTCAATACACCTACTATGTCTTTAAAGGTTAACTAAAAAACCTATATGGAATAACAAGTATACAGAATAGCTATATTTTCTATTATTTAGGTTCCATATATCTTTGAACTTTAATGGTATATCCATTTATACTTTTCTAGTGTACAGGGTGCAAAGGAAGTCCTTTCAACCTGAAAATACAGCTATGCAAGTGAGGGAACGGTACAGTAAAGCGACTACGCCCGATTTAATGAAAACGACAGCAGCGCCCCTAGTGGCGAAATTTGGAAGATAGCCACTGCAAATCGAAACGAGGTAAAGCAAAATTTCCAGATAGAAAGTTTTAGAGCATCAATTAATTAATAGAATACGACAAATGTCCGAAATCGATGCACTCCATTTTGTGTAAACGTTTGAATGAAATAGTCAGAAGTATGAAGAAATATGCACAATTTATGCTATAAATACGAACTTATCCAATACATTTTGATAACATCACACACACACACACACACAAAAAAATAAAAAGACAAACTGTCTCACAATGATAAAAAGTTAATATTCAGTATGTTCGAAAATTTCGCCATTGCTCACGATACACGTTTGTATTCGTGAGAGTAATTCTGCATGCACATTTCTCAGCATGGAACGTCTATTGCAAGCCTCTTCAATACGACGACATAGATTTAACCCTTTCAAGGGCGGTGGCTAGACGGTATAGCCACCTAATTTGAATTCCAAAACTGACAAATGGCACCAAGAATATTTTAATAAAATTTTGCTTATGTAACGAAAGTACAAATTAGCGGGGTTTTGTTTTCTGAGAAATTCGTTTGAATATTCTGGTGTCAGTCAATTATTTCATCAGTTTATGAACAGAATTCTTCTGGCCCTGAAAGGGTTATTCTAAAATTTTAAATGCATTGGAAATTAAATCTTTACAGATATTACAGCACAATACAACGTCACAATCTGCAATTGTGCACTGCTACATTTCCGGAATGTGAATAGGCAAAGTAGAATCGTCGCTCATCGATTTCGGACATTTTTGGGTATGCAGATGACGATTTATCTTATCCGTGTGAACCAAATGTCGTTTCGTACTAATTAATTGATACTCTAAAACTTTCTAATTGGAAAATTTGCTCTACCTCTTTTCGTTTTCGATTTGCAATGGCTATCTTCCAAATTTCGCCACTAGGGGTGCTGCTGTCGTTTGCATTAGGCCGGGCGTAGTCTCATTACTGTACCGTTACCTCACTTGTATAGCTGTAGCTCTCTCCGTTCGCAAGTATTTTCAGGTTAAAGGGACTTTCCTTTGCACCCTGTATACTATACAACTATACCCTATCCTACGTTGTATAGTTTTTACAAAGTCTTATTATTCTTTTAGCAACGACATTTTTTTAATAATATACTTACTAATTCATATATTATTGTACGGAACCCTCTGTGAGCGAGAAATACTCGCACTTGACCTTTTTTTTTTTTTTCCTTAACAGCATCTCCAGAACATATTTTTATTCTGCATATAAAAATAGATCAAAGGCAGATCCAATGGTATTCAACAATCAACATCTTAAACTAGTCACAGAATAGAAATAAATGGTCCAGTGCGAGTATTACTTGTGCTCAGAGGGTTCCGAACAATAAATATATGAATTAATAACTATATTATTAAAAAATCGTTGCTAAAAGAATAATAAGACTTTCTAACAAACTATGCAACGTAGGGTTGGGTATAGCTGTATGTGTATATATTAGAAAAGTATGAATGGGTATATCATAAATGTTCAAAGAGATATGAAGCCTAAATAATATCAGATATTACTATTCTGTAAAACTCTTTTGTTAATCTTTTCCTAATCTGTTTATGACGAGCTTAATTCGGTACTGACAATAAAAGTAGTGCAAATTTAAACTTCATAAAACTAAATTCAGCGTAGTAATAATCTTTTATTTTTTACAGGGTAGCTAAAACAAAACACTTGTTTAAAGGTTAAACTTGGCAATGTGCTAAACGCTCTTCGAAACGAGGTTGTAAAGTTGCAATGTCACATTGGTCCGTTCCACGTTTCTCCAGATAGGTTTTTAATTAATTTTTTAAGACACGGGAGGTGCATTGGGATATCCTCTCAATGCAAACTAGTTGCGAATCCCATAGTATTTATGTGATTAATTCTAATTAAATTAGTCTGTTTTTAACAATTTGAGGTTTATTGCTTTTATACTGCTACTAGGCATTTCATTACACAAACATATCATTAAAAGTTGTTATCCAGGCTTTAAAAGACGAGGGTACATAGAGTATGCCATCCCTGTCATTATGCATGTCCAAACCGTCCATGTCTTTAAGAGTTAATATTTTGGCTAATTACCGCCGATTTTTCTCGAAAATCATGATCAACAATGCTTTTATACTTCTGCTACGATAGGTACCCCAAGCGCTCCACAACAGCTTTGCTAAATGCCTGCAAATCGAAATCTGTGTGTAACGGGAAAATGTGCTTTTCTCAAAAACTATGTGACATAGCATAATCGCTATAGTTTTCCTGTAAAGTTTAAATTAACGTCTACTACCTCTAATTTTTTCATAATTTTAGTTTCAGTAGATTCGGAAATAGAGGGGGATTTCTGAATATTATTATCTGTAAATATGTGGGTCAATAGTCTTTATTACTTCCTCCAATTTGAACTTTCCACGTTCCATAGTTTACGATTAAAATGGCTGTGACAGACAGACACAGGAAAGATCTTATAATAGTTCTGTTTTTAGTTTTTAAGTACAAAGCCCTAAAAAATATATAATTATTAAAGTAAATATATATATATATACAGCGGTGGACAAAAAAACTGCATCACCTAGAAAAATATACTTTTTGCAATTTAAATGTACTGTTTTATTTATCTAAAACTACTTTAGGTGCTTTAAAGCATTGTATAGCATCATTGCACATCACTATTGCACCATACAACAATTATGAAGCAATGCATCAACCAGTTTTCCTAAATAGGGTGCCAAAATGAGAAAATTACCAATAATCAGGATTTTTTATACTGTGAAAGCATAGTTCCATACTTTCAATTGACACCACAGAAAAAAAAGTGTTGCGGTTGCGTTAAGTGAAGAAGAATTTTTGACAAGTGTGATCAACAAAATAATAGGATGACATCAGTCTGCATTTGCTAGAGTGATTAAATTGAAGCTGCACTGTAAAAAAAAATGGTAACGTTCCATGTAAAATCCAGGAACGTTTCGCCTTTTCTCAGGTTTTCAGAATAATTTAGCTCTTTCCTGTGAAATTCTGGTTTTCTTATCTGAAACGTTCCTGAACCCTGAACAAAAGTTGAAAACAGCAAAACGCTGCGGCCGCCATTTATTATTTTTTTTTTTGCTATAATCCGTTGCTCGCGCGCGAGTGTCGAAAACGAATTACTTAAATGAATGTAAAAAAATCAATATGGAATGCAAATAAATCAATAGACGACATAATCCTTTATGTCTTTATTGTCAAGACAATTCAGATGAAAATACAATACCTCTGTGACATCGCTAAGAGATTAATCTCTCGTACTTGTCTGTGGAACGTATAACGAGCAGATCGTGTAAAAAAAATACACCTATTATTTGGATCTCCATTAACCAGGGGACCATCAAACATGATTCTCACCGATTTTGATTAATTTAAAGTATGTTTTAGAGTTCTTATCTCTAATTATTCTTGTGAAAGGATTTCTTCACATGGGCCTTAGATTTTGAGAAATTAGATGCTGAGGTTTAGCATACGTTTCAAATACCCATTAGTTTTCAGCTCTCGACGTGCCTTTCGTGGTGTGGACGCAGAAAGCTCGCACGCCACCCGTACGGCCCGAGTTCGATGCTACCTCTGGACTTTTTTTTTCTTTTTTAATTAATTTTATATTTTAACACTTTATTACAATTTGATTTAAATTTGATATATATTTGACACTTTGAATTGCTGCAAATTTGAATTTTTTTTTTATTTTCGGAAAAATTATACAATTACGTTTAGTTTTTTTTTTTTTTTTTTTTTTTTTTTTTTCATGAAAATTTATATGTATTTTATCTAACTTGTAAACTAACATAATTACTGACGAAAATCCAAAATATTTTATGTCTAGATTTTTTTTCTAATTATTATTTACATTTATATATTTTTATATTTTAAGCAAAGTTCAGAAACAATATATCATATATATATATTTACTTTATTGAATTTTAACTGAAAATTTATTTTTTCGTGTAAATTATAAATAATAATTTTGATGTCAATTTCAAAATATTTTTTCATTCTAACAAATAATGATAATAAAGCGAAAATTGTCAACTGGAAATGTAAAAATCGTCTGCGGATCCCGCATGCTGTGAAATGTCAGTAATGTTTTGCTGTCAACAGAAATATTCCTGGTATTTCGCAGGAAACTTACTGGCATTTCTGTAGAAAGTTTTTAACATATACAGTAAAGTTCCAGTCATTTTCAAGAAATGTTTCTTGGAAATAATGGGCAACTCAGCTGCCCATTTTTTCCCAGGAACGTTGCGGAATTTTTTTTTTACAGTGTGGTGATGTAAAGAGAAAATAGGAATAGGCTGAAAGAGAATAACTACAACACCAGAAAATCTATATCTGAACCAGGTGTGTCTCCATAATCACCATGTAAATACTCTTGATTTAAAAGTTGAATTTAAAAATGCATGTAGTATTAATATAAGTGCATGAACTGTATTGCACCACAAAAAAGCCTCTGCTTACAAAAATATGCAGAAGCAACTTGCTTGGATGTAAAAACATTTTTCATGGGCAAGCACTCAGTAGGACTAAGTAATTGTTTCAGAAGAATCTAAACTCAACCTCCATGGATCAGATGGCAAGCAGGATGTTAGAAGACGAACAAGTGAAACATATTGTCAAAACTGCATTTCTCCAACTGTGAAATAGCTAGAGAGCCTAATGCATAATGAGAAAAGCATATCCAGCAAAGGGATGGGATGACTAAAATTATTACTAAACATCAGTTTCCATTGACCTCTCGAAAGAGTATTTAAAGCCAGTTATTTGAAATAATTTTAAAGTGCAGAAAAATGCATTTTTTTACAAGACATAGTAGTCTGTCATATGGCGAAATTGGTAAGAAGAATCTAATATATTCATAAATGATTTTTCTGAGTCATTTGCAAGCTTTTATCTCCACAACATATCATATATTAATAAAATAATTTTCCAATTATTTCTCTACTTTAGGTACAGTCCTACCTGGAAAAAATCTTGGTATTAAAGCTATAGTCTGATCTTAATTCCATTGAAAATTTTTTGCTTGTAATAAGTGCTAAAATTGCTAAAAAGATCACGCTACCAAGATTAAATTAAAAGAAAGCATTAATAGAGTTTGGCACCATGAAATTGGGCATGATTACACCCAGAAGTTGATTTTTTCCATGCCGGAGTGCTGATAGGCGGTCATCGCTGGTTGCAGATAATGTAAAAAACATTAAAATGATCCTTTTGCATATAACCACTTAACATGCATGTAACAGGACTGCAGTTATGTAAAATTTATTATTATCTACTGCATTTGAGGTTAAGTACTTTGTTCCATATTTTGATAAAAGCGTAATTTTTTTCCTTTCAGAACTTATTCAACATAATTATGTGTTTCAGGAAAATAATTTTTATGGCAAATTCAAACTACAGGTTTATTTTAATGTAGAAACATCATCTTTACATGAAACATAAACATAGAACACATTATATGCACACTTTTCCATTTTTTCACATGTGATGCAGTTTTTTTGTCTGTCAATGTATATATATATATATATATGTATCTTAAACAAAGCTTGGCGCAGCATGTCCCCTCAGGGATTTTGCGCCATAAAACCCCATACAACCAACTTAAACAAAGCCTAATTTGCAGAACAAATAAAAAAAGCAAAATTTATTTCCTACATTGTTTAAGCCCGAGAAGGTACAGAATTTTATTCAATTAGATCTACATTTAATGTTACATTTTTGTAACAAATAAATTAAACCAATTGAAAATTAAATAAACGGTCAAGTGCGAGTATTACTTGCGCTCAGAGGGTTCTGTACAATAAATATATGAATTACTAATTGTATTATTTAAAAAAAAGTTGCTAAAAGAATATTAAGACTTTGTAAAAAACTATACAATGGAGGAGAGAGTATAGCTGTATATACTAGAAAACTACGAATGGTATAGCATAAAAGTTCAAAGAGATATGAAGCCTAAATAATATCAAATATTGCTATTCTGTAACTCTTTTTTTAACCTTATCCTAATCAGTTTATGATGAACTTAATTCGGTACTGACAATAAAAGTAGTTCATATTTAAACTTCATTTGGCATTTCATAAAACTAAATTCAGCGTAGTAATAATCTTTTCTTTTTACAGTGTTGCTAAAACAAAACTCTTGTTCAAAGTTTAAACTTGGCATTGTGATAAGCACGCTCTGAAAGGAGGTCGCAAAGTTGCAATGCCACCTTGGTCCATGCTGCGTTTTTCCAGATAGGTTTTTAATTAACTTTTAAAAGCACGGGAGGTGTATTGAGAGATACACACAATACAAACTACTCGCAAATCCCATAGTATTTATATGATTAATTCTAATTAAACTAGTCTGTTTTTAACAATTTGATGTTTATTGCTTTTATACTGCTACTGGGCATTGCATTACACAAATATATCATTAAAAGTTGTTATCTAGGCTTTAAAAGCCAATGATACATTGTGTATGCTGCCCCTGTCATCATATATGTCCAAACCGTCCGTGTCATTAAGTGTTAATATCTTGGCTAATTACCGACTATTTTTTTTAAAAATCATTATCAACAGTGCTTTTATACTTCTGCTGTGATAGATACCTCCAGTGCTCCTCAACACCTTTGCTGAATGCCCATAAATCGAAATTTGTGTGTAACAAAAAAAATGTGCTTTTCTCAAAAACTTTGTGACTTTGGGTAATCGCTACAGTTTTCGTGCAATTAACGTCTACTACCTCTAAATTTTTCATAATTTTGGTTTCAGTAGATTCGGATATAGAGGGGGAGTACACAGAGTACACCACCCTTGTCATTATGCATGTCCCTTTAAGGGTTTAATATCTCAGCTAATAACAGACTACATTTTTTTTTATCATTATGAATAATGCTTTTATACTTCTGCTATGATAGGAACCTCAAGCGCTCTTCAACACATTTGCTGAATGTCCGCAAATCGAAATTTGTGTGTAACAGAAAAGTGCTCTTTTCTCAAACTAGGTAACCTAGGGGGTAATTGCTATAGTTTTCCTGCAAGGTTTAAATTAATGTCCCATACGCTCGCACACCTGGGGGGAAAAAGCGTCTTATGGAGGAAAAAGCTGTGGAAATTACTATATATAAGAAATTGATAGTGGAACTTTTCTATTTTTTTAGTAAAGCTTTTGTTGCTATGATTAATCAAGTAGTATGAACATGTTTTCTGAATGATAAATCATTTTTTTGAGAAGATAATGATCTGGAATTTGCATTTCGACCGAACAAGAACTGCGATAAAGATTGGAATTCTGTGATTGGAGAATTTTTCTTCTGGCTTATTCATTAGTGCAGTTAAATTTTTCTGATGGAATTATCGGTATTGGGACGTCATTGATTCATCGAGTATTGGAGTTCATACTTGCATTTTTCTATGAAAAGAAGGAAAAGCCATATTAACTACTGAAGTGTTAGTGGATCCTGGTGGAATCTATAAGAATGTTAAGTTTTTTTTATTCAAGTTCTAGACGACATTGCCAGCAGTTGGATCTTACTTTGGAGAGACATCCTGAAATATTTTTGCATCATTTAAGAATGAACTTTTTAGACTTTGTCAATATTGACAGTCAGTGAGCATCAATGTTCTACACAAGTATGAGATTGTACCAAGAGAATGAATCATCTGTAAACTTCGTTATGATAATATATTTTTAATGAAAAATTTTTGATGATCTTATATATTAGGTAATTAAGCTTTTGGAAAGTTTTTTTTTTTTTTAAGGATTAAATAATTTACAATTTTTTTTTTTTTTTAAGTAGAATATTGGATGAATTTTTAAGAGTTAAATGAGTTTTTACATGTTAAATAAATATGGTAATTAAGTAAGTTTAAACATTTAATATTAATTAAGCATATTAATTGAGTAAGGTTAAACATTAACTGTCTGATATATCGATAAACTGAAAGTACATATATTTTTAAAAGACTTAAACATCTTTTTGGGTGTATCTGGATAAATTATCCTAATCCTGCAATTATTCCCAATCAGGTTAATAAAATATTTAAATGATCGATCGAGATTTTCGTGCTAACTGGCAGTGGAGGTAGATGGTGAATATGGTGTAACTGTATAAGACCAACAAACTAAGCACAATAATGAAAGACAAAATTTATGAGATGCTCTCCACTAGGATGCCTCAAAGAATTTGTGACATTCGAGAATTAAAATTTGATTGGTTAAAGGACTTTAGACAAAACAAATCGCTAAGAAAATGTTTGTTGATACCTCATTCGTCTAATTGAACTCGTCCAGAGATTATCTCCACCTCCAAGTTCTGCATTACGTGCTCTCATAATTTGGACAAAATATTCACTCTGAGCATGTGATCAGGGCGCCACTCTCTTATAAAGACATTCTATCTTGATTGAAGAGTAACTTTTTACACAATTAAGTGTTTTGAAACAAATTTGTGGAAACGGGTACAAAGGTGGGGAAAAGTCCAGTAAATAACTCGTTCAATGGGAGTGCTGTATGAGAATAACATGGGGGAGTTGCGCTGGAAATAAATAAAGCAGTGCTTTAAATATACAGGGTGATTCATAAATATCGAAACAGCAGGCTATTTCCTTAAATATTGCCCCTAGACCCATACTTCCAATTGCAAAGTTTCTTAAAAAAAGGTGCAAAATTTAATGACATAAGTTGCAATTCCATGGGGTGTCTATTTAAAAAAATACGAAAATTAAATTTTTATACGGCCCCCGTAGTGTAAAAATTCCAATCAGGAAAACTTTCCTTATCCATTCCTGAATTAAACACAAAAAATTGCATCTTCATACCTGAAAAACTCGCAGAGTTATGGCCGTTTAAATAATTCATCAGGTTTTAAGGGATTAGACACAAATTGAAATGCGTGCAAGCCAAGAGACAATGTTACTTTAAGATTTCTAGAAAACATGTAAAAAATATATTTGTTGGGTTAGAATTTTGATTTTTTTTTTCTCTTTTTGTGACGATTAACCATATAATTTGCAAACAAAGTCACATCCTAATATTTCTCATAAAGTTTTTAAAAAATTTAAATGATTAGTACTTTTTAAGTGGATTTAATTTAAAATCTTTATAACTTGAAACATTATAAACCGGATTTTAAAAATTTTTTCATTTAATTAAAAAGGAAAGTAAAATTTTAGTTTTGTTTCAGGAGTTTTTTAAATATTAATTTTAAAAATATTAAAAATATTTATTTAAAAAATTGTAACTTATTTTTAAAAAAATCATATTTTCAAAAGTAAATTTTTTTTTCAAATTTGCCGAAACAAAATTAATGTAAAATAATAAAAAAAGACATGTTTCAAGTTTGCACCTTTTTTATTTATGATTCTTGACTTATAATAATTTAAAGACGAGAAATGGTAAAAAGAAAAAAAAAACATCATGCAGAAAAACACATTTAAAGTTTTAAACATTGATTGGCTCCTAATAAAATGTTTAAATACTTTTTTAAAAATTGCACGTGAAAAAGTAACTTCTTTCTGTAGCTTAAACTTATGATTCAGTTTAACTTTTGCCGTTTCCACCTCCTTTTTGTACTACACTGGTTATCAAAAATTAAGGAAAAGTCACAAAATGCTAATTTTCAAATACGCGAACACTCAAAAGGAAATAATATAATTCAAGTAATTGCTATCTCTACAACACAGCTAGTCCATATAACATCTCATTTATGTCACACATGGTCACAAATGTCACAGTCACTACGGTGAAGCAAAAAAATAGGAAATTCCATACATCTCATTATGAGTCTCAAATGATTCTATATGTGACTCCACTGAGATGTCACTGTGATCGCTGCTTTGGGACGAGTCACCACGTGACTTTACAATGTAGTTACATTGTGACTGTCATTTGTAGACTCAATTTCAAAGTCACCGTAAACGCTGCATTGTGATAAGTTACCAAATAATGTCACATTAAAGTCACATGATGGCTTTTAGGTGATAGAGAGACTACTGTGAAGTCACCATTGTGCTCTTTTGGGAAAAGTCTCCATGTGACTATAATATGATATTATTTAGTGACTTATCATAATGCAACGTTCATGATGACTATGAAATTGAGTCTCAAAATGACAGTCACATGAGTCACAATTTAACTACATTGTAAAGTCACCTGGTGACTCATCACAAAGCAGCAGTCACATTGACTTCTCAGTGGAGCGGCATATAGTGATCATTTGAGACTCATAATGAGATGTATGGAATTTCCTATTTTTTTGCTGCACCGTAATGACTGTGACACTTGTGACGATGTGTGACATGAATGAGATGTTATATGGGCTAGCTGTGTTGTAGAGATAGTAATTACTCGAATTATATTATTTCCTTTTGAGTGTTCGCGTATTTGAAAATTAGCATTTTGTGA
Source organism: Maratus speciosus (assembly GCA_963932465.1). NCBI lineage: Eukaryota > Metazoa > Arthropoda > Arachnida > Araneae > Salticidae > Maratus > Maratus speciosus. Next base: position 411,641,395 of record OZ010796.1, read on the forward strand.
CTTTTCCTTAATTTTTGATAACCAGTGTATTTAAATGTCCACAAATAAATGTTAAATGTGTAATTTGAAACAATGCTTTTTCTAACATGCCGATTAAGAGCTTTTCATAATTTTAGCCCTCACAAATTCAGGCTTTTTATCGTCCCGGCAAGGCCTTTAAAACAGTCTGTATTCAGGGGCCGGGGGGCCAGACCTGGGATTGGCGACTTTTTTCTGAAAACTCGGCCAGGCCGGGCCTAACGTATTTTTTCATATCGAACCGGGTGTTGGTGTGATTTATGACGGCCAATTATCTACACGAGGGGTATGGGCCCGAAGGGGGGGGGGGGGGGTGCCTTCCGTAGATGTCTTTCTAAGGGAACCTAACCCGTATTTACGCAAGGATATCCAAGGTTCGGAGAAAACAACTGAAAACTCCGAACGATTGGCCGAACGACACGATTGGGTTCGAGCCCAGCACCTCCCGTCTACCAGCTTTGAGAGCAGAACCTCTCAGCCACTGGTTATACCGAACCGAGACTGGCTTCCTTATTCCTAGGTCTCCCCTGGGCAAAATTTTCAGTCCCGGTCTAGAGACAACCCGTATTAAAATCATTATCTTTGACTGACCTAATCCGTGCAAAAATAACTAAAATTTGGCTCAGCCCAAAAACTTTTACAGCAAATGCATATATTTTTAAATGGCCATTATTTTACAGGGTCAATCCATTTCAAGTGGTCCAGAAAATGTCATATTCGTTGCTCGACCATTTTTTAAAAAAACTGAAATTTTTTGTACAACAACCCTAGCATGATGGAAGTTCAAAATGACTATTATTTTAATTTTATTAATTTTTGTTTGTGCATGGCGGCCATCTTTGTTTCATCGTCTGCAGCAATTTTCTCACAAGAAGGGTTTACGGAATTGTAAATAATTCATCGTTTATTTATTCAATTCAAGTGCGGATTAAAGCAATTTATACAGAATACATTGGGCTAAAAATTTGGTAATGGAGTAGTTTCCGAAAATAACTGCTTATTGGTAAAATTTAAGCATAAAGTTTCAGTTTTTTTCCAAAAATTTGTCCGTTTACAAGAGTAAATTTTTCTAGCAAGGAAAACTGTCAACATGACATAATTTTTTTTACAAATAGGCCGAAAGTACTTGTACTCACACGCCGAGTTCCAGATTTGGGACTTGCTTTCTCTTCGGTAAAAAAATACCAATTTTTTCAAAAATGACAAAAATTGCACTTTTCAGGCTTTGATATCTCTGGTGGGGCACGAGATAAAAATCTGAAAATTTTTTTAATGAGAATATTGTTTGGTAGTGTTATGCACAAGAAATTTCAAGATGGAGATTTGACTACAAGATGAGATATGGCAAGGGCAACATGTCAAAACAATACTGCCAAACTATTGTTTTGTTGTAGTCACAGCTAAGTATTTATCTCAGAGTATCATTTAAATTTATTTTTTAGATTATCTTTAAATAATAGTAACAGAAAATAAATCTTTTGCAATTAATTTAAAAAATAATTATGCCTAAGGCTTACATTTTGTATGGTATCAGTAACTTTTGTTGTAATTTTAGTAACTAAAAGAAACCTCAGCACTTTTACATATATGTATATATATATATATATATATACAAGACCTGAGACAAAAGCAGAATCGGGAAAGAGAAAAGCTGTTAATGTTGGCATACTTGTTGAGACATGATGAAACGTGTCAAAACACATTCCTGCTTGTTGGTTTAAAAACCACAATTTTAATGCTGCTTGCCAGTCCCTGAAACTTGTTCCTACCATAACTATGTTCCTGTAAATGGACATTATGCGATGTTACCTTGCATCAGCCTCAAGTAATTTTCAGAAAGTAAAGATACCCAAAGCCTTTTCAAAATTTATACTGCAGAAAAATCACGTTTTGGCATAAGAAGTAAGCTAGGAATTATTAATGAATTGAGACTTGCACATAGTGATTTCAAAGTATATTTCTATGAGCCAGCAGGGCCAAGATCTTCAATCAAGTTATCAAGAGATGACAAGACTTGGTTCCTACAAATAAAATTTTGAGAAAGATCAAAATTGTGGTTTTTGAACCAGCAAGCAAGAATGTGTTTTGACACGTTTGATCATGTCTCAACAAGTATGACAACATTAACAGCTTTTCTTTTTCCCTATGTTGTTTTTGTCTCAGGTCTTGTATAAAAATATTTTTTTCTTTATGTAAAAGTGCTGAGGTTTCTTTTAGTTACTAAAATTACTTACAACAAAAATTACTGAAACCATACAAAATGCATAGTCCTATGCACCTTAGGCACAATTATTTTTTTTATTAATTGCTAAGCTTTACAAAGGGCTTTATTTTCTGTTACTATTATTTAAAGGTAATCAAAAATATAAATTTAAATGACACTCTGAGATAAATACTTAGCTGTGACTAGAACAAAACAATAGTCTGGCAGTATTGTTTTGACATGTTGCCCTTGCCATATCTCAGCTTGTAGTCAAATCTCCATCTTGAAATTTCTTGTGCATAACACTACTATACAATACTCTTATTAAAAACATTTTCAGATTTTTATCTCGTGCCCCACCAGAGATATCAAAGCCTGAAAAGTGCGATTTTTGTCATTTTTCAAAAATTTCAGATTTTTTTTTAGCGAAGAGAAAGCAAGTCCCAGATCTGGAACTCGGCGTGTGAGTACAAGTTCTTTCAGCCTATTTGTAAAAAAAATTATGTCATGTTGACAGCATTCCTTGCTAGAAAAATTTCCTCTTGTAAACGGACAAATTTTGGAAAAAAAAAACGGAAACTTTATGCTTAAATTTTACCAATAAGCAGTTAGTTTCGGAAACTACTCCATTACCAGATTTTTGGCCGAATGTATTCTGTACAAATTGCTTTAATCCGCTGTTGAATTGGATAAATAAACGATGAATTACTTACAATTCCGTAAACCCTTCTTGTGAAAAAATTGCTGCGGACGATGAAACAAAGATGGTCGCCATGCACAAACAAAATTAATAAAATTAAAATAATAGTCATTTTGAACTTCCATCATGTTAGGTTTGTTGTACAAAAAATTTTAGATTTTTTAAAAATGGTCGAGCAACCAGTGCTGGACCACTTGAAATGGATTGACCCTACAATAAAACTTTAAAATTTATTTTTTTAAGGGATAGTAGATTTTAAGGCAAAAAAATTAAAATACACTAAAACTAGTGAAAAAAATCTGCCTATGACGGAATCCTTTCTTAAACGGAAAAATCTGTTGATCCATGGGAAATGAATATAATAATACCTGAGAAAAAATAGACTACATTTACAACTCCTAAAAAGGGAACTTGTCTATAACGCTTTTTTTTATTTCCTATGTGATTCTATCTTAAAAGATTTTACTTCATGGCATTTTTTATTGTCACCAACACATGGAATATGGATTAACGATATTAAAGGAGAAGTGAATCATTTACATATAAATAGAGATTCATTAATGAAACAAATAATCACAGCTTTTGGCGCTTCTTTAAAAATAAAAATTATAAACATGAAAAAAGAAAAAATATAATAAGTATTTTTGGTTAGAACTCCTCCATACGGAACAACTTTTAACCATATCGATGTAAAAAATTATGTAGAAATTGTGTCAAGCCGGACCAGGCTACGATTTGAACTTTTTTCCCTATAGGTCGGTTTGGGACCGGACCTAGATATTTCAACCCGTGCCGACCTCTGGTGCAGACCACCAGCATACTTTGAAAAGAGGTTTAACATAAAATTCAACATAACACGGTTTAACATAACACGCTGCCTATTTTATGTCCAAAGGACCACTGTCTTATATCGACTTTTAATAATGTACAATTTGTGGATGATCTCTATCTTGCATTCAGATTGAGTCAAAAACTCGTCGCTCAGAGGCATGGATAAATGGTGTAAGTCACGAATTTTAGATTTTGATATCTCTGCGAATTTTGAAGATATCGAGATGAATTTTTTTGTGTTTAATTCAGGAATGGATAAGGAAAAATTTCCTAACTGGGAAATGTACTCTACGGGGGCCGTATAAAAATTTATTTTTTGTATTTTCTCATATAGACCGCCCCCCCCCCCCCCATGGTGTTGAAACTTATCTCATCCAATTTTGCACCTTTTTTTATGAAACTTTGCAATTGGAATTATGTGCCTAGGGGCAATATTTAAGGAGATAGCCTATTGTTTCGATATTTATGAATCACACTGTATAAATATTAGAAATCAGCCCACAACCTGATCTAAAGTTATAAATTATTTACATCAGTAGAAAACACAACTTATCATAAGGAGAAATTTGCTCAGACTTTAGCTTTTTAAAAAACTAATGTGCACTGCTAAATAAATACTTTTCACCTGATGAAAATGAAAAAAGGATAATGCACACTGTAAAATATCATTAGACTATTTATTATTCAGTAAATATAATAGATAATATGCTATTTTTCACTGAAAAACTGAATTTTAGAGGGTTTTTTTAAGATTAGAAATGTTGAATAGAAGTTAAATGATACAATACGATAAAATTGGCGTACTTCAATAAAATTCAAATCTAATTCTAGGAATATTTAAGTTAACAGTTATGTTAAATGATAGCACACCAATCTTTATGATAATGTGGTATAATAGTGTGCAGGGCCCGCTTAACACTTAGGAATAGGGGAAGCCTGACGTCACACAGGGGACCCCCCTATTACTCTATAAATTGCTTTTTTATTTACTAAATCTCTTTTTCGTATGCATTCGAAATTTTACCATCAAAGTTTAGGGTAAATAACATTTTTAATATTAAATGAAAACTACCTATATAAAAGTATTTTATTATATGTTTAATTGTAAATAACTAATTTATTTTGTAAATGACAATTATGGAACTATAGTTGAGAATATGTGAACTTCAAAATATTTTTTTGTGATTTAGAAATTGCCATATAGTAAGAAAAATAAAGTTTCATAAGAAAAAAAATGTATTTTTTAGTGATTGAGTTTCTTTTTTCTAAAAATTTGTTTTGAAAAGTAAAATTGGGGGCCCTTTTGTATTTCAGTGGGTAAGATTGTGCTTCACGGGCCTCATAAACAGGCCCTGATAGTGTGTAAATGATAGTTATGATATACAGTGATAGTTATTGTAGTGTTAACTAATCAATTTCAAGCAATTTTTAAGAAAAATGAATTGATAGAATTGTGACGTTTCATCTGAGCTCATGCAAAAACCAGATGACCACTTAATGTAGTAAACACTTTTTAATTGGGCCCTCCAGATGTCTAAACTATAAATTGCATGTGAATGCATTCACGATCTCCAGATGTGGAGTTGTAAACTGATTTTAATGATGTAAATAAATTTTCGGTGAAAAGTGCTGACTGGCACTTGGAGAAATAAACTTTTTAATAAGATGAATCAGACTCCCACATGGTCAGAAATTAAGATGGACTGAAAAGTCGAAGAGGGCCCTGTGGAGGAGATGCGTTTTTGTAGCAACGGAAGACGGTCATTTTTGGGTCGACCAGAGAGCGGCAAGCCCGCTCCGTCCAACTTTAAGTTTTTTATATGGTCCTGTGATTCTTCATGTGTACTGTGTTGTGTCGTCCTAGCGTGAATAAAAAAACTTTAAAAATGAACGCCAGTTCTTCTGAGTTAGATGTCTAATTCTAAGTCTTCGACAGCTTTTGATTTTTTCACGTTACAGTATGATATACAGGGTGCAATATGTTATCTATCGCCGACCTTTAATTTCTCAACCGTTGGCTGTAGACATATAGTTTCAATTACAAAATCGTTTCAAGTGAGGTAAATATTCATGTTGGGGCATTATTTAAAGTAAAAAATCAATTTTATAAAAATTACGAAATCTAACTTTTTATACGGTCCCCCAGTCCCTATAGTTATATTTAGTAAAAGTTTACACATATTATAACACATATAACACAAAACGTTTGACATCTGTACTACAAAAATTGACAGAGTTACTGAATTTCAAATTTTGAGATTTTTGCACATGATTTTGTATTTCATTGAGGGATCAGTTAAAAGATGAATTAAAGTAGCGAAACCACCTTTAGCCGTTATCACTCAAGTGGGGTATCACTGAAGAGGGTTATTTCATCTAAAAATTTGAGCTGACTTTTAGAGGTCATATACAAAGCGAAGAATGAAATATTGAAATTAAACAGAAAAATAAGTATCAATTTATTATAATATCGAAAACGGTCTACTATAAAAAATTCATACAGAAAACGCTGGAAACTACTAGGTACTACTCAAAGTGTTCTCCATTGGCAGCAATGCACAATGGATTGCGTGACAGTACTGCATCCTGGACACATTAGAGCATAGCAGGTGTGCAAACTGTGTGACAATCAAAAGGATGATGTGACCTGGAAACCTTTATATTGCCCGGACAGTATGACACGTGTGGTGCAGTATATGGGGAACCTAGATTGTTGGACCCATCTTCTATGATGGATGGGACCTTAATGGGCGATCGTTACCTGGATCTGCTACAAAACACGGTACGTGACTGAAGAGTTGCTCTCTGACATGCATGCCGGGTGTGGTTTCAACATGATGAAGTTCTCTCCGCATAAAACATGAAACGTCCAGGCATATTAGGCCGCCGAATTCAGTCAACAGATCCTTGGATATGGTGGTCCAGTAGAGTGGCCACTGCATTCACCGGACTTGACTTCCATGGGCTTCTACCTCTGGGATTACATCATGGCATAAGTCTATGTGACTGAGACTACTTCTATGGTTTATCTGAAGCAGCGCATCATTCTTGATTGTTGCACAGTTTGCACACCTGCTATGCTCTAACGTGTCCAGGACTCAGTGCTGTCACGCAATCCATTGTGCATTGCTATCAATGGAGAACACTTTGAGCAGTATTTCCAATAGTTTCCGGCGTTTCATTTATTCATTTTTTATAGTAGACCATTTTCGATATTATAATAAATTGATATTTATTTTTCTGTTTATTTTCAATATTTCATTCTTCGCTTTGTATACAACCCCTAAAAGTCAGCTCAAATTTTTAGATGAAACAACCCTCTTTGGTGATATCCCAATTTGGCGATACCGGCTAAGGGTGATTTCACAGTAAAAGGATATAGCACCCGGATTTTGATCTTGAATTACTTTAATTCATCTTTTAACTGATCCCTCAATGAAAGACAAAATCATGAGCAAAAATCTCAAAATTCGAAATTTAATAACTCTGTCAATTTTTGTAGTACAGATGTCAAACTTTTTGTATTATATGCGTTATGATATGTGTAAACTTTTTCTAAATATAACTGTAGGGACTGGAGGACCGTATAAAAAGTTAATTTCATAATTATTATAAAATTGATTGTTTACTTTAAATATGCCACAGCATGAATATTTACTTCATTTGAAACATTTTTGTAATTTAAACTATATGTCTATGACCAACAGTTGAGAAATTAAAGGTCGGCGATAGATAACATATTGCACCCTGTATGTCTGCGGTTGATAAGTGCTATAATAAAAATTTAAATAATTTAAAATACTTTTGGTAAACATTATTTTGAAGAGAAAAAATCATAATCAAGAATTATATTGATCATTTTCTGTAATACATCACAAGCAGCTTTTCACACAAAAGGCTTATGGCAAACATTTGATGTCAAAGATAAATATTTTCAGTGTAACCCCCCCCCCCCCCCGCTTTTTTTAAAATCTGATTTGCAATCAACCACCTTCTTATGTAATCATATATACAGTAGACTTCTTCAAAAACACATAACTTGGGACTAGATGATGTTCAGATTTTAGAATTTTGTGGATTTCTAGTCACTGATTTGTTTACATTTTTCAAATAGTAATTTGGATATAATAATGCATTTGAATTTCTAATGAATAAACAACATAGTAAAATATTAAAATAATTAAGTAAAACAGTAAAGTAAAATAATAAAAATTCAGAAAATTTAAAAAAGATTAAAATATTAAAAGTAAAGTTCAAGTAAATAATTAATAATGCATAACTAAATATGCATCATAATAATGTTTTTTTTCTTGAATTATTCAACAAAACTTGTCTCATAATAGTACATTAATAATTTACATTAAAACTGTAAAATAATGAAGTCTTATTTGATCTTTAGCCAGACTTAATAACCAAAAAAGCTTGATTAATACATAAATATATTTGGTAAAAAGATCATGATCGCCACTGATATCAGCACTATCTTGAACTTTTTTTCAGGAAATAAATTTATACTTCTTTCATCAGAAAGCATCAATTCAATCCTATTAACCAGAATTACATATTAAAATTTGTACGAAATGTTGTAAAAATAAAAAAATCTTGAATTTTTCCCTTACATTTTAACTGAAAGTTTCACTGTTTATATCTGCAATGATGTGTGGATTTTAAACATTTCTGGGTTTTATGCTTGTGGATTTGAGAGTCTGTTGTACAGGGTTAGCAAAATTAAACTTCCACTACTCATAGGGCTCTGGAGGTCATTCTACTTGTCCAAAGAGAAATATATTTGAAAAACAGACACTTCGGAGGATGCGCTCAAGATTTCCGAAATAAAAAAAATTAGTTTAAAAAATCGCTACCAGATGGTGCAGTGGGGCAGAACATTGCAGCAACATGTGCAAATGTCATGCATGATAAAAGGAAGAAGTTGTTCATGCCACAATCAGATGAGTCTTGCTGAATGCCGACGTTGCCGGAGTGAGCTAGTCAAACTGTATTACCGCCACCGTCTCAAGAAACAATGATGTGGACCAATGTCAGAGCATGCTCTCAGAGATATGATGGTAAAATTTGAGTGAACAGAACAGCTAGGCATTTTGCTGGGGAGAGGAAGAAAAAGGGTCGCCACTGCCGTCATTAAAGATATTGCTACAGCGGTCATGGAAGCAAGTACTGAATTGCTTCACGGAACTGTCAGTGTACTGACTATTTCACATACCCTTGATATGCCCTACTCCACTGTCTGGCATATCATGTGTAGAACTTTGAACTTTTACCCATATAAGATTCAGGTGGTTCAGCAATTGGAATGGCACGACCTGGACACTTGCAAAACATTTGTGCTACAATTTCTCGCAAGAATGATAGTTGATGATTCCTGGCCAAGGAATATCCTGCGGATGGATGAAGTCCACTTCCATCTTAATGGACAGGTTAATACCCACAATTGTCACATCTGGGCAAGAGAAAACCCCCACGAGGTACACACCAAACCCTTGCATGATATGAAAGTGACCATATGGTGTGGGTTCACTTCTGCATTCATTATCAGACAATATTTTTTTAAAGTGACACCTCAAGAACTGAAGGATTAAATTATAAGTAGTTAGGATTTTAAATAAGCAGCAGAGGTTAAATTAAGTTAAACAGTGGATGCATTACTGTAAGTCCCTAAACCTAGTACTTAAAGAAGCAGTAAAGTTGAAATTCTGAAAAGCAAATAACTAACTAACGAAATAAAAGTAATGGGGTGAAATAAACACAAGTAAATTTAAAATCAAACTAACATTTATTTAAATAAGATAAAACAAGAAATAAACTTTAAGATATAATAAAACACAATATTTGAATATTCTATTTCACAATGTATTCATTAACGTTAAATTCACAATCAAATAAGAAATAAAAGACAAACTGACTTCATGGCTATTGTAAAAAGCAGGGCTGTGGAGTCGATAGGAAAAATGACCGACTCCAACATACACACAGACAGTGCCTGATTTATGGAAGGGCATTCGGGGCACGGGCCTAGGGCCCCCAAATGTTGATGAAGGTTTTCAATTATTGTCCAAAATCTGATGTAGTTTTAATGTATAATGTAATTACATTTAATTTTACATTCTATTGTGTTTGTAATCTATTTATAACATCCTATATTTTGTCTGAAACATCCATATTTAATTACTGTATTATAGTGAATATTTTCTTTTATCTTTATCACTTTAAAAAATATATTACATTTTTAATTCTTTTTTAATCCTGTTCTTGTTCTCGTCAGCTTATTTGAGGGATTGGTGAGCATAGGCAGAGCCTGATCAAGCTAAAATTGGGTGCAGGGCCTGTTAAAAAGTTGCCCCCCCCCCCCCAACCATTCCCAGTGACACTTTCAGAAAAAAATTAAGTTTATTTGAGTTGGCAAAGTTGTTTGGGTGAAAGTTTCAAGTTTTTAAAAAAAATTTAACTTACAAGAATAATCAAGAAAATGAATTACCGTCCACTTTCTCAAGTAAGCATTTGTATAATTCACAAAAATCTATGATCCACAGTTTATGTTGCAGAATAAATGAGGGCGTCTTTTTCAAAACTCGCCTTATCCAAAATCACAAAAATTGTGTTTTCCCTAACAGTCTAGTAATCATTTTAAATTATAATTCTGACATTGTAAAATCCTCTTTTATATTAAAACCAATAGACACAGTATGCAGTTTTTGGCATTTTCCCCCAATTTGATTTTCTGGATATGGCAAGTTTTGAAAATTATAGGTACTCTCAAACTGAAAAGGACTTTTACAGAAAAATTAAATATGGAGTTTTTTTATTACAGTAAAACATTTTTTTTTTACATCAGGGACCAAAATATAAAATGCAAACAGTGGAAAAACTTAAATTGTGAGAAAATAAGGAAAATACGACAATTTTAGAATACAGATGGTTTCGGTCTGACCGAATTTTCAGCAGCATTTTCACCGAAAACGAATTTTTGGCTAAACTCAGATGATGAGCCGAAAATGAAACCGAATTTTCAGTTGATTTCTAAGATTATATTCATTAAACGTTTATATTGAGTTAAAGTAAGATTATACTGAGTTCGGCCATTAATTTTTAAAAAGCTATCCTTTTAAACAATTTTGTTATACAGTCCTGAATCCTAATAATCTTCTTTCTAATATTTTATTTTTATAACTGCCATATAACGGACGTTTATAATTTTCGATTTGGAATATGCAATATATTAAACAAAAATAGTAATTATTTTACAATTAAAAAGATTCACTTACCTAAATATAATTTGAAGTTACAGATACGCACAAAGGATTTCTATCTTGTCAGCTACAAATTAAAACCAAATTACGCGAAAAGAACATATGCCTGCTTAAGAAACAAAGATATTTTCAATTTGAACTTTGAACAGAATGAGTAAAAGAAAATTGTGCTTCAATTGCACTGTGAAAGATTGGCAAGTTGTCATCGCCTTCATAGGCGTAAATGCTTTTATCTACATCTACACTATACTAATAACATCTTAAATAAATTAATGCTGATTTCTGTGGGTTGGGGGGGGTAGTAAAAAATCGATGAATAAGGAATAATCATGAAAAAAAGTGAGAAAATAGAAAAATCTTAAAAAACATACATTACAAAAGACCAAAAAAAAAAACAAAAAGGCCAGTCATTCTGAGGCATGAAATAAGTTTCTTCACTTTCCTCTCAAAATTCATGAAATACAGTCAACTCTGTGAAATCCGTCGATGTATAATCTGCAAATATCTGTTATCTGCACTACATGTTGGGATGTAAACAATTAAAATTGTTAGTAAAATTTTAATTCAAAAGCTAATTTGGTACATATTTTTTTTCAGTTATCAATTTTCCAATGAATAAATATTTAAATATAAATTGGATATAAATATTTAAATTTCCTTTAGTTACAAAATGTTATCTTGGAGCAAGAAGTAACAGGTGTTCATAGACTACAGAAAAAAAATATTGACAACAAACCAAAACATGAATAATCAGCAAAAATTCTATATAATTTAACTTTTCTTTAATCTTAATTATTAAATATGTTAAACCAATGTTACATTGTTTTTCTTGTCTATTGTAATTGTAATTCTTGTATAGTTGTTCCTAATTTATAGTCAGACTTTAAAAAATAAAATGTAAACAAAGGGATGATCTATAATCCACTAAAATGTATAATCCACAAAACCTTCGGTCCCTAAGTGTGCGAATTTCACAGAGTTGACTGTAATTGTTTTTTCTACAGTAGGTTAAAATTACAGTCCTCCATCGGATAGGATAACCAAATTTAGCCGGAACCAGATAGACCTTAAATGCTTCGGGTCAGGTTTTGACACTTTTGATTTGACCTGATTTTTCAAAAGAAAATATGTACTGAATATTTTTCAAATGAAAAATCTATATATTTCAATATTAATGAGTGTATTTAAGTTCATTTTTATACAAAAAAGATAAAATTGTAAGCTTTTTTCATAACTGTTTATTCTATAAAATATGAGCTAATTTTCTTTCGTCTCGAATTAGGGTCGGATTGACGATTTTTTTTCCATTTTCGGATTTGGTTGACGAATTCCTTTTTGTCGAGTTTCAGGTTGATTTTCAGCAGAAATTTCAGATTTGGGTCGGATGCAACCTGGCCCTTGGAAAGACTCTAGTTGAGGCTTAAAAATAGAAGAACGTCTAAGGTTTCTGTAAGAAATATTTAAGAAGAAAACCGCAGTTTTTTGTTTTAATGAGGAAAATTCTGTATGAGTTCAGTTGTCCGATATTGTAGATACTTAATCAATTTCATATTTCTCACACATTCCCTTTTATCTGAAATACTGAAAAATAAGGCAGTATAAGTTGGACAAAGGATCCATTGTTATCTGAAGTAGATTTGTTGCATTTGTTAGGGTCCGATTCGAACGGTGGTTTGGATTCAATTGCAGCTAAATATTTTTCGTTGTGGGAAAGTCTGATATTTATTATTGCAGGTTCGTGTCAAGTTGACCCAATTTTTCAAAAAGAAGTCCACAATATAACTTATAAGTCGAATAAGTAAATATATATCCTTATCCTACTCAAAAGATAAAAGTGCTGTTAGAGATGACTATTTTTCATAATTCCAATAAAATTTTGATTTTACTTCATTTCGGATTGGGTTCAGGTTTCTTTCTGGTTCACTTCGGATTGACTTAAAATGTAAATTTCAGGACCCGACCCAAACACAGATTGACAGAGGTTAAATTGAAACATCTGTTTTTGTCTGAGGTAGATTCCTTCATTGGGTTGGGTAGTGGGACCGACACGGGGTTCGGGTTGGGTTAGACTTAATTTACAAAAAACAATAGAAAACAAAACTTTTAAAACTCACTTTAATTTAATTATTGTACAATAGTGTCATCTATGAGCTGAAGAAGAAATGAATCAATTTAATGATTGATGTAGGGAAAATATCACACCTGCGCTTTTGCCTTATATTTACTCATTAACATCTCAATAAACTGAAAAATAACTGAATATTTATTAATGTATAGAGTTAAACAATAAAATAATAATTCAGTTCATCAATTTAAAATTAAGCATAATTGGTTTTACTTTTTATTTCACTTCAAATTGTTCAACAAAAAGTTTGGAGTCTGAGTCGGAATATTTTTAGCGACTCCGACTCTTTTAACCAAAATATCACTCTGACTCCGACTCTGCAGCCCTGGTAAAAAGGCATCAATCATCCTTGTGGTTTGCGATAACTAGAGCAAAGCATTAACTTAAAAACATGTCTTTAAACAAGATGAAAACCAGTTGAAAGAAATTTGAATATGGCAAAACAAACTATTGAAGAATCACTTCTTATTGGTGACACTGTTAACGGCATGTAAATGTAAACACTTTACTTATCTCACTTTACAACAAGGAACATCACGGCTCAAAACACTATTCTTCAAAGAAGACGATAGCTAAAAGATGAGTCCACTACTAGGGCATTTATTAAATGGCCACTAGCTTTAAATGTAAAACAGTTGAACAGCTCAAGTTGATGAAGTGAAGACGTGATCGAAATAAAACTTGCTTTGATTGACGATGGAGATTATTACTGCAGGAGAAACTCGATCATATGAATTAGTAACACGTAAATTTTAAATGGAAATCATATCTGATGAACATACTATAAACTTAAAAGAACCTATCCTATTTAACAACACAATAACATAAAATAAGAAGACATCACCGGACAAATGAACAAAGTAAAGTAAAACACAACACCTAAGCAGGTGATATAACGGTGAAACATGTAGGTACTGAAGGAAAGAAACGTAAGGTATTTATACTAACCAGTTGAACAAATACGAGCCTATTATGCAATGCAAAGAGCAGCTGGCTGATGGTTCTCGAATGAGAAGCCATCATGACGAAACGTCATGATGACGATGTGCAGTAAACCAGAACGATGCAATCTAGTGACAGTCTGTAAAACACTGTCATATGGAAAATGATGTACACAGGATTGCATGACGATCGTTAATAGTAGAAAATTAGAAATAAACCCATGAACTAAAGATGGTGAGAATAAACCAGACCAGAAACTTATAGAGACAGAATAACAGAAATAAAGCAAGGTAAGTAAAGACAATGCATTTCTGTAATGTATTAACTTAATAAAATATATGTTTAATAAAGATATAAAAATAACTAGAGAGATTTAATAGCAGGTAAACAAACCTGTTAAACTGGAAGTAAGTATAACTAATAAAGATATATATAGAACGTAACAGTTATAAAGTAAATAGGCTTATTTAATAAAAGATAGATAAAATTAATAAAAGTAAATAAAAGATAGTAAAAGATATAGAACAGGAGACACTGCCAAAAAGTGATAAGACAAGGTATGGCGATATTACTATCAAGAACTTACCAATTGTTCTATTAATGCGTAATGGTATCATGACGTCATCCTACGTCATTCCTACTCTCCAGCAATGAGGCTGCCTACAAGAAACCATATTCATGCAAGATGGAGCCCCACCGCACATCGCAATCAGAGTCCAAGAATTGTTGAGGCAGACATTTACAGACACATGTGTGATCAGCCAATGTTTACCAACAGCTTGGCTTCTGCAATCACCCGATCTCATGCCTTGCGACTTCTGGTTATGGGGATTTTTGAAAGACAACATTTACTGGGAACGTTTGACAATTGTATCTGATTTCAAGAACAGTATTCGCTGCCATATTCAGAACATCCATGTTGAATCTCTCCATTCAGTAGTAGAAAGCATGATTTTCAGAATGGAGTGCGTTGTCGAACATGATGGTTCGCATATTGAAGATGTTTTAAAGCATTGATTTGCATGCTTTGTAATGTCATTTAGAGAGGTGTTTTTGTTGTAATAAATTGCAAGTCTAATATTGTAATTGTGTTGTTGTCCTTATTGTGTTCCTTTTGTGTAAGACCACTGGTCTTTCAGTGTTTTGGGATCTCAGTTTGTCCTCTCTTCACATGATATATCACAGCGCCACCGAGTGGCAGTTTTTAAACTAATTTTTTTTTCGGAAATCTCGAGCGCATCCACCAAAGTGTCTGTTGTCCAAATATTTTTCTCTTCAGACTAGTAAAATGGCCTCCAGGGTCCTTTGAGTAGCGGAAATTTAATTCTGCTAACCCTGTATATATATGCCTTTACCTTCCATGTTAAAATTAATTCAGTTTTAAATGTCAAGCTGTTAAACTTTAGCAAAAATATTTTCATTCCTTAGTTTGAATTTTAAGTTCTTTTCAGTAGCTAATTATGGTTGCATTTGTGCAGAATTTAAATTAAGCTAATCAAACATGGTGAAAAGCAATCCTTATTTGTACCACAAAATCGATCATTTCATTGGTATTGGTAAAAATAGCCAGAACGCTATACAATGTAATATTAAGTCTCAGAGATCCATCTGCCTACAGAAAATGGTGTATGGCAAATTTTATACAAAGTTTTACATTCATCAAGAAATTAAAAATATATGCCTGCAATAATTTAAAAATTCTGATAACCCTAACAACAACTGTTTCATGTTGAATTTCTGCTGAAGACATTTTTTTTTTAATGACATTTATTGGTAAAAATTTATTTTTATCCTGCGTTTAAATTCTAATCAAAAGCATAACCCATTCAAGCTCAAACATTGCTAGTAGTTATCTCCAATTGTTGAGCATCATTGTCAATCATAGCAATTAAAGAGCAAGGATGCACATACAGAGAGAGAATATTAAAAGTTAATCATGATTATTCCATAACATGAATATACAGGATCTTAAATCACAGAAAGAATTAAAGTCATCTAGTTGAAAGGTGCAAAATATATGGAAAAAATATCCAAAGGTGTGAAAAAACATCTATAGAACAAAAATTTTATATAAAATTATATAAGAAAATGGCCAATTAACTAAGAAAGAAAACAATTAGGTACTACAATTGTAAAAATGAGCTATATAGAAACTAGAAAGATAGCATAAAAAACATCATAACGATGTTACATGACAAAATTAATTAAGAATTGAATTTCAAGTAGTGTAATAACTTATAACTGTTCCTTTAAGACACAACTATCCATATACTTTATTAATTAAACAAAAGAGCAACAACATAATTCATGTTACAATGGAATAACAAATATCTATGATAAAGAAGAATCAAACTGATCTCAGCCAAAATAATCTTAATCTAGTACAGGTAACAGCAACTCAGTGAAATCATTTAGTAACATAACTATAATAAAACACATACAAATAATACTTGGTTACAAAAGAAAAACTGATCTGCATGCCAATCTTTAGACATTTAAACACAATGTTAACAATAAACTACAATTGAAATAAAACATCATGATTAATACATAAGCACAATAAGACTAATTTTCAAACAATACTTTTTGTTGTTGCCCTTTATAAACATGAATGAAACTGGCTTATTCTTGTCTGGGTTCTATGGGAATATGGTTCTATATATAAAAAGCAGATGATAAATAGATATGGATTTTGTATGAAATTTTACTGATTGAGTACTAAAATTTTCTGTAAAGGGAAGCAACCTTCCTTGTCTTCAGCTCATTTTATTTTCTAATTATCTACTCTAAAAACACTTCTACTACCATAAACAACTTGATATCTTCCAGTAAAGTAAAGTCATGGGAGCAAGTTATGAGAGGTGAACAACACAGAAAATATTTTGAACATATCCCTCTCCTCTCCTTTCCCCACATACACCATACATGCTCAAACAAAAAAAACAATATACATTAAATTTTATATGCCATAAAATTTAATTATATTATAACTGTATAAAAATAAAACTGTATATACGTGTAAAATATTGATATTCACATAAATTGTAATCAAAAGGTTAAGTTAGCTATTAGATAGAAACAACAATTTAAATCTAATAAATCTCGAAAATTTACTTTAAATAACATATCAAAATCTTACACAACAGTTAAATCCACACCACATATATTCTACTTATATAGCATTTAAATACAATAACAGAAATATGTTAATCAAATTATTGGACTCATAAATAGTTAATATATATCATAGAAGATGCTTCAAATAATCTTTAGAAAATTCTGTTTAAGCTAAACATTCATAAAGCTCTTTCAAATTGCAAAAGGATAAAAAAATATATATATACAATCAAGATCACACATGTCCAACTGTAGTTTGTTAACAACTTCCCTATCAGAGTTTTTAATGAATTATTATAATAGGTGGATTATGTCTTATAAAATCTTGCTATTGTGACACACTTGGATTTTTTAAAAGACAAATTTTCAGTAGCATCTTGTGGTGGAAGTAATTTTCTTAGTTTGGACAAGCATGTGACGTACCTTTTTCCTCTTTTGAAGCAATAGAAATTACTAGAATTAAGACATGAATGCTTTGCATGGCAACTGAGAATATAACTGTTTTCCCAATTTAATTATATAAAATAAATACTTAATTATTTTTTACCCAAACTGATTTATTTATTCTTGCTTAGAATTGTTAATTTTATGTAGAATGTTGCATTGTTCCATGTTTTAAGGATAGGCCTGCAGCGTGACCCGCAATATAAAAAATAGAATAAATTTTAGCCATGGGTCGGGGCAAGTCAGGTACAGCAGAATTCAGAGAATAATGACATTTCACAAAATAGTAAGTTTTTATGCAAATTCATCAGAGAGAGAAATACAATTTCAATGTAAATTCTGGTTCTATGGGGCCAAAAAATCAGATGAAATTAAAAAAAAAAATCACCTTGGCATTACTTCATGTCCTACAGAACTAAAAATTTCTAAGAAAAAAAAAAAAAAAAAAAAAAAAAAAGCCAAAATTTTACTAATTCAGTATTATTTCAGGAAGCTCGGTAGCATAGTGGGGTCAGCATGCCTGTCTGTCATGCTACAGGTCTCGAGTTCGACCCCTGGCTGGGCAAGGTTCACTCAACCTTTCATCCCTTCAGGGTCAATAAAATTAGTACCAACTTGATTGGGAACTAAACACCGAGGGTCTCACGTTAGGCTGACCACCTGACCGGGACATATGCTGTACAGTACTTTGGGACCCAGGGCCAAGCGAACAGAGTTAGCCACTGTAACCCTGATACTTCATGGATTGTGTAGCCACAGGTTTAGTTTAGTTTAGTATTATTTTGGATCTTGTGGACTCAGGAAGATAAAAATTTTATAATTTTGGCATTACTTCGGCTCCCCCAGACTTGAAAAATTCAAAGAGAATGCAAGAAAACAGAAGCTAAATTTCTACTTCTGCTATCCTGTTACAGACTTTTTAATCCTTTGTGGTCACTTAATCTAAACGTTACTTTTATTTTTTTTTTTTTTTACTTAATTCCCACCTAAAAGTTTTTATTCATTTAACTTAGTAATTTTTATTTAATCTTTATTATCATAAGTTTATTTTTTGTGGTTGATATCTTGTTTGAACATTTTTCCTTTATTTTTGCTAGCAGGCAGCGGCTGATGCATGTTTACAGCTAACGATTATATAATAATGACATTTAGAGCTAAGCATCTACTGGGACAGCTGCCTTCTCTCCTTTCACTTCTTCCTTCTGCTAGAATTACAACTAGTATCAAATGTCAGTTTACCTTTGTGCTCTGGACTCAGAATGAGTAATGAATTTAGTTTACCATTCTTCAAAGTATAATTTGATTTTATCTTGTATTTTTTAGAAAATATTTATTTAAATAGTTTCATGTCAAGGAATTTGCAGTTTTAGACAAATATGTGAACTAAATTGAGTATAATTAAATGATGGAGAACTTTTTGTTTCCCAATATCATACAGAGCAGTAATGACTACTGTTGATAAATAAATATAAGTATTTACTTTTGAAATATAAGTGACATTATTGCTGTGTGAGTTTATGTTGTTTAATGGATAAATAAAAGGTGATTTTTTTAAAACTACATTTTCTTTTCTGAACCTTGTTGTGACTTTATTGAACTTTGAGAACATCACCAGGCATTTAAATTCTAATACACTTTTCAAGAACTTTAGTTAATATAATATTTTCAAACAAATTTAATTTCATATTAACAATATTTTTTAAAGCAACAGTACCTAGAGTATAAAAATGAATTTTAGTTGAATATGCTTTTATTTTTCAATTCTTTTATACTGTACCTTGATATGCTTTTAATTTTCAAAATATCCATTATACTCTACCTTGATATGCTTTTAATGCTATTTTAATAAATTAATTGATATCTTGAATTTTACCTCTACATTCTTACATGTTCTGTTTTTTTTTTTTTTTTTTTTTTTTTTTCTGGAATTCTGTTATTTAGTTGTATTAAAAAGTATCAGAAGAATATGTAAAGGAGTGATAAATTTATGTTAACCTAACAACTATTTGAGCATTAACTCGATTTCTGTCACTTCGGAAAAAAAGTTAAAATTTCACATTTTCCCCATTATTAATTTTACAATTTTAAATCCTGCAGACTTGAAAAATCTTAATAATAAAAAAATTTAAATATGAAAAAAAAAGATAAATTTTACTATTTCAAAAAAGAAAAGCCAAAAATGTTACAATTTTGTAATTATTTTGTGTCCTATAAAATCCAAATATTTTGAGGAAAATGAAGAAATATACAGCTGAAAATTTTTCTATTACGGAATTAATTCAGGTTCAATGGGTTCAAAAGACAAAGCAAAGATCTTACATTTTCTGCATTGTTACCTTTACAATTTTGGCTTTATTTTGGGTACTGCAGACTCAAAAAATCTGAACATTTAAGCATTGTTTTGGCCCCATAGACTCAGGAAAAAAATTTACAATTTCACATAATTTTCAGACGAGATCATACTTGAAAAAAGAGTCAAATTTTCACAATTCCAGCATTTCTTCAGCAAGTGAATAAAAACATAAAATTTTTCAATTTTTATGTTATTTTAGCTTCTGTGAACTTGAAAAATAGTGGACATTTACAATTTCCAGTACCTTGGATTCTACATATCCAAAGAATCTGAGAGAAAGGAAGAAAAATTGAACGTGAACATTTTACTATTTTGGTGTTATTTCAGGTCCTGTAAAATATAATAAAAAAGGCAAAAATGCTACAGTTTCATGTTACTATTTTTATAATTTTAGCTTTGTTTCAGGTCCCATGAACTAAAAAAAAAAGCTGAATATTTTACAATTTTGGTTCTTTTTGAGCCCTGTGTGCTCAAAGAAAAAAGAGAAGAAGAGGTGAAAATTATACAAGTATTTCAGCATTATTTCAGGTCTAGCAGACTCTGAGAAAAACACAAATATTTTATAATTTTAGTGTTACTTCAGAGTCTGCAGACTTGAAGAATCTAAAGACAAATGGAGAAATTTTACTATTTTTATCCTGACATGCAGTGTTCATGCTAGGAAAAAATATAAAGTATTTTCAGATGTTAAACAAAATTTTAAGTATAGGTTGTTTGAAAAGTGGAGTTAATTTAAGTGAGATTCTTAAAAATACTGCATGAATTCTGATAGTAAATCTAACAACAGAAAGGCTTTTTTTTCAATCCTTAGATATTTCAAAAGATGAATTTTGAACCATTGGATGGAAAACTTGCATCCTTGGTAAAGGCAGTATTTCAAACTTTTTAAGCCCTTTAAAACAGCTTTTTTTTCTATTCGACAATTAGTTCTTTTGTCACTGACACTCATATTTATACACAACATAGCAGTTCACTTATTTTATTTTTCCTGTTACTCTGTTTGATTTTCTTAAAAGGTAAAACAATGTTTCTGTGGTAATAGCTGGTAATATACATTCCAATCAGATGCATTACAGTCATCACAAAATTTGCAGAATGAAATGAGTCCCTAGCTCATTTTTAACAATTTTTATCAGGTTTTTTTTTAGTAAATTTTACTAAAATTATGGGCAAAACTGGTATTCTTATATGCTTAGAGATTTCAAAACCACTTAACACAGCAGTGCAACTATACAGTTAACATCTCACTAGCCCATAGTTCTTTCAAAAAATAAAGAATATTACAAATCACTTTTTCCAAATGAGGTTGGCATCTGATCAAACCAAAAAGTTAAGCAAAAAAAGAAAGAAAAACTACAAGCTTAAGGTCTGGTATATGTATTTTACCACAAATTGCATGTTTTACATTTATTTTCACCTTCTTTTTAGTTATCTGCCAACTTACAGAGTAAGATAGATTGCATTTATGTAAGAGCCCAGATTTATTTATTAGTTTACCCTTCCTATTTCTTTCCTTACCAATACCTTTTGTTTGACCCGTTTTTGAAGACTACAGTATAGGATCTGTTATCCGGAATCCTTGGGATCTGGGGCATTCCAGATAAGGGGTTTTTCCATAATTCGGAACACTACCACAAATATTTTTAAATGTACATAAATATGAAATACAGGTTAGCATAAATAATATTAAAAATACTGTATTAAACATTTGTTGAATTAGTTCAATAAAACATAATTAAGGAAAAGTTTAATTAATTTTTATTTAAAAAAATTAAATAATAAATTATAATAAAATTTACAAATGAACAAGATCAAAAATAAAATTTAGTTTTAGGGTTCAGATGCAGATGCTTGAGAATTGAAAAATTATTTTAAGGTGGGCTGCTTGTAACGTTTCTCTTTTACAAGCTGCTCTTGAATTTTATACAAGGACATTATTTGATGTTCATGGAAATAACTTCTTTGTTCCATGCCTTGAATTAATTTTTCAGTGTAAAATATCATTTGCTCATTAGATGCTTTTTCTATCTCCTCATTCTTGTCATCATCATCACTACTATCATCAGATGCATCTTTACTCATCATTTGACAAATTTTGCTGTCTGTCATCTGATAACTAACTGGAGCATTGTTATCTATATTGAAGCAATCTTGAACTGCCTCTTCATCCAATAAATGGGCTTCTGGACATGAAAAACCTTTTGCATAATCCATTAATTCATTCACAATTTGTTTTTCTTTCGAAACTGTGAATCCTTCTAATTCTGGTTCATCGTCATCATCTAAAAATATAGTGGATGTCAATAAATTGTGCCATCCATGGATAAGGGTGTTTTTGTCAACCTCATCCCATGCTTTTGCAGCATTCCAAATAGCATCTTTGATAGTAAAGGCTTTTTGAAATTCCTTGATTCCAATGCCTTTGTTGCACTCAACAGCCTTTTTTTCAGAAACTCTCTTTTGTATTTATTTTTGAATGCCCTTAGGATACCTTGGTCAAGAGGCTGAATCAATGATGTGCAATTCGGAGGAAGAAAAACTGCAAATACATTATCCTTCTTGAGAAAATCTTCATCTGGGTGGGCTGAACAGTTATCAATTACCAACATAAATTTTGCATCATCTGAAATCCCAATTGATGTGCAGTGTGATCTAGCTTGAGGAATGAATTTGTTTTCAAACCATTCCTTAAAAATATCCTTCATTATCCACGCAGTCTTATTTGATGTGTAATGTGTAGGCAGAACTTTAACACCTTTTAATGGGCGAGGATTTTTACTTTTACCCCCGATCAGCAATTTGCACGTATGTGTTCCTGCAGCATTAGAACAAGCCAGTACAGACAATCTTTCTTTGCTGTCTTTAAATCCACTTGGTGCAGATTCTTCTGCTGTCATAACTGTCTTTCTGGGAAGATATCTCCAATAAAGCGAGGTTTTGTCTGCATTATAAATCTGTTCTGCAGAAAGAAGTTCTTCTGAAACAAGATTACTGAAAGTCTCTGAGTAAGCATCTGCAGCTTCATAATCAGAAGACGCTTTCTCACCACATATTGTTAAAATTCTCAAGCCATTTCTTTTCTTAAATTTACCATACCATCCTGAAGAATATTCACAAGGTGTTTCAATTTGTAATTGCTCATGAAACATCTTAGCTTGAGCCATAATTAAAGTACGTGTGAGTGGGAACTTTTCACTGTGCCATTGTCGTATCCATTCCATAAGCACTTTGTCTACTGCTATATTTTTTGCTTGGTGCAATGTCTTTCTGGAAGCCAACAATTTGGAGGAATCACAGTCTCCATAAAACTGCAACAATTTTTCTTTCTGATTTTTAACATCATATATGGTTGAGAGTCCAACACCATATTCTTCCACTAAGAATTTAGCTGAGGTGCCTTTATCCAGTTTTTTCAGAATTGCTACTTTATCCTGGATACTAAGTACAGTTCACTTCCTTTTTGAGTTCACACCATTGGATGATCTTTTTGACATTTTCAGTTTAAAGAATAAAAATGTTTAACACGAATTGAATAAAATTGTAAAACTTTAACAATTAATTTAAAATAAAATATAGAGATTAACTAATAAATTTAAAATTAAAAAATATACAAAGATTTAGCACTAACAAAAAACATAGAACGCAATAGTAAATAAAATAACACATGGATATAGCAAGATTTTCTGTAACCAGCACATTGCCAAATCTTTTAGAAAAGATAACTGCACCTGTTCTCCAAATTCTTCCTTTCCTAAAAAAAAAATCATTCCTGGTTTGACCGCTGTACTTCTATGCATGAATGTCAAAGTGCATTCCACATATTTCTCCAGTAGGGGAGGAAGGGGAATATATTGAAAGTTGACTTTTTATTTATTTTTGTTTTAAGAATTTATCGCATGGAAAGCGGACAGAAAAATACCAGAGGCAAAATTATCAACACTTAAATATGCAGCAAAAAAATGCATAATTACTGTAATATTCCATTAATTTGCACCTCCCGATTAGCCCACCCTCCCCTATTTTGTAAACAAATTTGATATGTAAAAAAAAATTCCACGAAAGCATCCCCCCCCCCTCACCACCACAAAAAAAAAAAAAAAAAGAAAGAAAAAGAAAGAAAGAAAGAAAATCGCGTGAAGTACCATATCGCTTTTCTATTTTATCCGATTCCAAACTTTTTTCCTGCCGTTCCATGGGTGCAGCTGATTACAATAAAACCAATGTTTCTCTCATTCTCTTGATTGGCCGAATTGTGGGTGCACCTTTAGATGATGTCAAAGGTTGAAGCATGCCGAGATTCTAGCAGTTGTCATGAAAAACAGATTTTCAATCGCAGAAGTGTTCAAATTCTAAGTGATGTTTCAAAAATATTTTTTTTTCAAAAGGTTAAAATTAAAATTTTTTATAAGGAATTTTAGCGTTTAAAACAGAAAGATATTAAATTTAAGAATATGTAGTTAGTTTTCTCATATTTCTAAAGGTTAGACCGATGCAAAGTCATAAAAATGATCCAAAAGAGAACTTATGTCCGATGATAGCGCACATTCAATTTTTATCTTTCAAAGGAACGTCATAAGTGGGCTCGCAGGGAGAGCATGGTTTTCACACTTTTTAGGTTTCTGATTTTTAATTATATCGGTTAACAAGAAAAAAAAAAGAAATCTGAATATCAAGGCAGGCTTTGAACTATTGTTATATACATTTTCGGATTTCTACAGGCGGATTTCGATAGCCACTTTTAATCCCTATAAGTAGGGCTCCTATAACACAGGCTGAATCATCAAGCATTTTGTTTCCCACTTAGACCAATCAGCGATTGTTGCCCACGCGACGTGGCCAATCGTTCTTCTCCTACCGCCAATTAAATGGCGGCGTGAATCAGCCCGAGTTATAGGAGCCTTACCTGTAAGTGTCCTCTCTGATTACTTTATGATTTTTTGCCGCGTTTGGAGGGGGGAGGAGATTAATGGGATATTACGATACCTTGATATGTACGAGAAAATGTTTTAAATATTCAAAATATCGATTTATAAAGCATGTTAACTCTTCAATAAAATCTGAAAAAAAAGGCAAATTTTTATGAAATGAAAGAAGCTTTTACTAAGTTTCATTTTCGGATTGTTTAGCGTTCCGGTTTTTAGAGCATTCCGATATCGGGACACAGGATAATAGATCCTATACTGTATTAAAAACAAAGAATACTTTGTTTAAGAGGAGACTCAAATAATAGCATGATTGATTTTTATTGCTTCTAATTGGTTAATTTTTAACCTAGAGATATCCTACGGAAATACAACTAGGATGCTTAACAGTGTGATGGAGCATCCACTGGTGGACTAGTGTATCAAATTTTTAAAAAGATACTATCAGTTGTTGCATCATTTTAGTTCTGAAAAAAGAAGAGTGTAATGAAATATTTTTATCACTGAAAATTCACTAAAACTTTAATATGCATGACTATTAGAATCACCAATACATATTATATTTAAACGATACATAAATTTTAAATGATACATAATATTTGAAAATGGGATACACAACCATTTTGAAATTCTAAAGATACCAAAAATGTTGCAAACTGCCTATTTAATCAGAAATACAGGGTGTTCTACCCTAACTCAGCTTGGGTTGATGGTAATAATTTTCAGAAAACTGAAGTATATTATAATGAAACTTTTAATAGATTTACACTTTTGTTTTAAATGTGATGACATCAAAAAAAGTGGTAGAAGTTACCATTATATGTGCCAGCAGTATGCACTTGACGCTCGACATTTTGGACTGGGATTGAAAGTTCATATCATATCATCAATTGTGTGATCACCCTGCTTTCTAAAACTTTAAGTATTGTTATCACATTTCATACAAAATAAGGTACATATTGTTATATTTTCATTGCAATATTTTTATTTTTCTCAAAATTATTACCATCAATCCAAGTTCAGTTAGGGTAAAATACCCTGTATGTGTGATTAAAAAATGGTTTGTGAATCCATGTCCCATTACAATTTCTGTTTGTCTTGATGCCTCATAACAATTTTCTGAGTTTGTTAGGTGAATTTCTGTATAGACTGTATATGTGAACCTTTTATACAACAGGTATTGATATAAATGGGTCCAAATAACATATACAAAGGAAAAGTATAACATTACAAATATGAAGAAAATCAACTAATATAAGAAAATTGTAATGCTATATAGAGCATACAGGTCAAATACTAAAGCTCCATCTATTAATGGAATATTTTTCATTAAAAATTAAACATCAATATCTATTAAACATCAATATCCCTAGATATTGGGAGAATGATATATGAGAAATATATAAACCCACATATTAAAACTTAACAGTTTTATACATTAATGGTAGCAATTTGCTGCAGAAAATGTAAAATTAAAAAAACTGTCAATATAAAGCAAAGTATGAAAATAGGCAAAAAAACTATACCATAAGTTACATTCTCAGAAAATCAACAAAACAGGAAGAAAATTCTTGAAGAATTAGAACAGAAAAAGCAAGAAGATTCAAAAAATAAAAATCACCTAAAACATTGAATGATTGATTTAAATAAAAAATACCAATAAAATAAGCATATTAATATGAAATGTACCAACCATCCTGGTCAGTAACTTCTTGTAGAAGGTATGGCATTAATTTATCAGCTTATGTATGATGTCAGGATCATTTTAACATTATTGCCAAGCATCAGAAGCAATTCTTCAAAGTTCAGCACCAGTTCTAATTCCCTGCATCTGAACCTTAATCTTCCATAAAACCTTAGAATTTTCTATAGGATTTAGATTAGTGCCATTGTTTGGCCATGACAATTGCATGGTGTTTACCTCACATCGGGATTCAACAGCATCACTGGTGTGGATTGGACTGTAATCCTACAAATTAAAACATATTTAATGATACTATAAGGATAATAAACATTAAATCTTCAATGATATATATATACATATACTAGATGGCCCGGCATTGCCCGGGCTCGTACTGTAATAATATTCTTAAATGAACCTGAAATTTGTATTGCAGGTCAGTACAGAGGGGGGGGGGGGTAGAGACTGTGCCAAATACCAGGGCTCGACACTAGGGTGGAACAAAAAAAATAATTTTTTTAAAATTAAAAATGGGTAGGTGCCAAAAATTGCATTTATATTAGTATATCATCTGCATGCAATATTACCGCTGAAAAAAAAATGGCCTGAGTCTGCGCTTTTGGTCCAAAAGTCGAAATTTTGGGTAAAATTTGACATTTTTTCAAAAAAATTAAAAAATTTCTTTAGAGATAATTATTATTTAAAAGTGTTAATTAAACCTTTATTAATAATGACTAAACAATTTTAAATGATAAAACAATATCTTTGTTCAGTATAACTTGAGCAAAACTGACAACTTTTGGTGAAAAAAAGGCATTGCCAGTCTGTTGTGTTACAGAACTAATTGTTGTTTAGAATACAGCTCATACGTAGTTGCTTTCAAAACTAACCAGGAGGTATGGCTGCATTTCAAGTAGGGACGCAACAAATAGTGATTTGGCCGAATACCAAATATTCAGCCAAGTTTTAGGCCGAATACCGAATATTCGGCGGCCAAATACTGACTTTAATGTTTTTTTTTCAATTTTAAAATAAAAAATTAAATTGAGGACTAATTGAAATTAATTTT
The DNA here is from genome assembly GCA_963932465.1 of Maratus speciosus. Classification (NCBI taxonomy): domain Eukaryota; kingdom Metazoa; phylum Arthropoda; class Arachnida; order Araneae; family Salticidae; genus Maratus; species Maratus speciosus. The sequence continues at coordinate 411,669,065 of OZ010796.1, forward strand.
TTGTTTGAGTGTTCAAAAATCATAACAGCTGAATGTATTTTTTGTAATATTTTAAATACTTTGATGCCAATAAGATAACATATGACTTTCAAAAATGTAAATAATAATTTAATTCATAGTTTTTTATTTAATCCATAGATAGTTCTAGTAATTTATATATATTTTACCTAAAATAGAAACTCATTACCTCTGTAAAATTGAAACATTTTTTATTTTAGTAAAATCATTTCACACCCCCAAAAATAAGAACTTGCATGTGTCCTCTGTCTTTTTATATCCTTTCTCGTTCAACTCAAACTTAGTAAATTCACATTCTGTATGTAAAGAAAAAGGTTGTTTTCTTAAAATATAATTATTCATTCCATTAAAATATAATTATTCTTTTCTGCTACCAAGATATACTTTTCTCTTTTCTTTCTCGCAAAAGTAACAAGACCCTCATAATCAGGGTTCGCAAAAACCCGTTTAAAAAAAAAACATCCCACATGGGCTTTTTCGGGTTTTTCAAAAGTATAATATATGCGATATTACATTATTTATATATTATACATACTATACAGCAAAAAAAATATATTGTTCCCTTATCATATTATATGTATTATAAAGCAGTAAGCTCTAAAAATTTGGGTTGAGTGTTTTCAAAAACTACCCGGTGAATTTTTTTTTCAGATTGTATCATTCGATAGAGAATATTCCCACAGTGGTTTATGCATCAAATATTCAGGGATAACTATGATTTTTGGTAATAAATTTCGTATTTTATAGATATTTTCCATGAAAAAGTTGCCAGTGATTATATTTTTTCGATATTATCGTTGGTTAAAGAATGGAAAGGGCTATATCAGTTAGAAAATAATGTAAACATCTCACAAAATAAAAGGAAAAAACTTATTTTTTAATTAAAAAAAAGAACAAACAAAAATCCTCTTAATGAGAGATAAATTTAAATAACGAAAATAATTAATTTAAACATGAAATAAATGTTCGGAATGCTTAAAATTTAATTCAATCTCTGTATAATAAAAAGCAGTGTAACGCATCCGCGGCAAACCCACCAATCTTACCAGTCTCCGATAAGATGGAGCTACGTTAGGCATAATTTTGATTTGAGATATATATGAGAAAACTTATTTGCCTAAATACAAATCTTTTCTACCTGAAATCTTTTCTGTTCAAAATAGTTTTCTATAAGATTGAAAATTTCAATGATTTACGCAGCCATTTCGGAAAACCAACGTACTGCACTTTGTGCATAAAACGTAAATAAGAAGCTGTGGTAGAGGGTCATTCCTTTTGTGATTCATTGAAAAAAAGTTTTAAACCATGGAGCTATGAATATTAAAAGAGACGACATAAATGACATCACTTGAAGCTGTCCCACTCCTGCTGCATGACGTCAGCCGCGGGTAAACAGAAGAAAAACACCAATAGGCGTGAATAACACTTTAACAAAGCTTCCCCTTCATTCTTTCGGATGGGGTTCAACCTGAGATACCTATTTATTAATCAATATACATATAAAAAATTTTTGGAGGGGGGGGGAGGAAGGGGGGTAAATGATAAAAATACAATTTCAAAGTGTTATTTAAAAAATAGTATTATTTCAATAGTTGCAGCAGACTGTTTTAATTACGCACTTTTATTGCAGATTTGTTAATTTTTTGTTTTATTAAGAAATCTTAATTTTGTTATAGTATATTAGCCAGAAAACCTGGTTTACCCAGAAATATTATAAATGCTAATTGTGTGTTTATTAGAACATAAACTAGCCGAACTTTGCTCATCTAAACGCTTCCATATTGTCAATTATTTTTTATCAGTTTTTCAAATTTTAAGTGAGAAACACAATTTTTACCCACCGTTCTAGGATGGGCATTTACACTAGTATGAAATATTTCAATAGATACAACATTTGGCAATTTATCGCTTGGGCCAGGTTAAGAAAAATGTGTACTAGTTGATTATCCAGTCGAACAATTTCTCCAAATTATACAAATCGTTAAACTATTCGCCAAATTATATACATGGAAGAATGTTGCCGGTGCCACTCATTATTTTCAGAAGCAGGTAACATTTACGAAAAAAAAGAAATAGACTATCACCTGAGAATGCTGCATTATTATTATTTCAGGATCACAATCTGCATTTATTGAAAACATTTTAACTTTTTTAAGGCAAATATAACATTACAATGCTATTCTTGAAAAAAATATGTAAAACGTAAATGCATACAAATTAAAAGAATTTAGTACTTACATTTCTTTCATTATTTAATAAGAAATAGTAACACACTTTTAAAAAAAATCACTTAAATTATATTTAACTTTTAAGCATATTTTACTAAAAAAACCCTTCAGTATTGCAACATATACGACTTAAATATCTTATACATATAATACATCTATATTTAATCAATCATATATTTATGTTCTTTATAGGTATAATTCAAAATATTATTGAAAGAAATATTTTTTTATGTAACTAGGGATAAATGTTAAACTTCTCATTATGATAAAAAAAATTTGAATTTGCTTGTACAGCTGTATTAAAACAAAATTGAATAGATTAATTTTTTTTTAACAGATTATGTTAGCTTATTACAGATACTTTTTGTACTTACTGATACAGCATAAAATTTTTTTAACATGATTCCTAAATTAGCCTCTTATATAAAAATGGGAAGATAAAACCCATTCGGGTATGAAAGTTGATGGAATAAAAAGCGTTAATTTCAAATAAAATTTTCATTGTACATGATGAATATAAATTCTCAAATTAAAAAGTTATACTGTGTAAATATAAAAACATTGGTATTACAGTATTATTCGGCCTTGGCCGAATAATGGACTTGATATTCGGCCGAAGCCGAATATTCAGCAGACAGGCTGAATATTCATTGCATCTCTAATTTCAAGACACAACAGTGCATAGCTCAACCACCCTTTCATCTGAACACAATGTTTTATTTGTACACTGAATTGTGATTTTTTTATCAAAGACTGGAATAAATTTTCTATGTATCAACCTAGTCCATCTCTTTTTTGTATCCACAGACATTGGGTGATGCTGCTGTGACACTCCTTACCATATATGATAAGGTAAGCAGAGTAATGCAATGGAATTATTGGAATCTATTCAGCCGTCTAATATCTTCACCAAAATTGCATCCAGTTACTGCATATTGATTGGGAGTTCTGTTCCTACAACATTCTACAACATTTAAGTATTTCATGTTTGAGTATGCCATTATTTACCCTACCTCTTGCATTTTTATATGCTGATAAGCTTGTTGTTTAATGTGATGGCGATCGTCAAAGAACATTGCAATAAGAATTTGCTCCCGATGTGAAAAGCAACAGTGCAACTCTACCATCTGAACACAATATTTCATTTATACATTGAATTGTGATTTTTTTTTATTTTAAAGACTGGCATAAGTTTTCTATGTATTAACCTTAATCCATCTCTTCTTTGTATCCACAGACTTTGGATGCTGCTGCTGGGATCTCCTTCACGTATTTTTCTACTGCTTGTGTAAGAGAAGGCAAACAGTGTAATGCAGTGCGGATTATATTAATGTAATCTATTCAGTCGTCTATTATCTTCACCAAGATTGCACTGATAAATGCATATTGATTAGGTGTTCTGTTACCACAACACTTTTTCAATGAATTAGATTTATATAATTATCTGCTTCAAAGTTGATTGTCGATATTTCAGATTTGCATATGCCATCATTTATTCTCATCTTTCAACTATTATGTGCTGAGCAGCTAGCTGTTTAACGTGATGGCGATCGTCAGACAGCATTGAAGTCAGAATTTCCTCTGCGTATGCAAGGCAACCATTGTCCTAAATAACCTTTTTTAGAATTTGTTTTATTCCATTTTGTGTGTTGTTTAGTAGCCGAGTAATTTCCCATGAGTTTTTAGATTCCTTATTTAACCACGGATTACATTTGATTGTAAAATATCCCGGGGCCAAACTTTGATTACATGGTACTTTTTGAGTGAATGTAGGGACTCTGATGGACAGTGAGTGCTCATTTAAAGGCAGATAATTCTGTTCGTCATTGTCATCCATTCTGAGAGGGACATGTTTAGAATGAACCATTACAATTGATCATATGCCACCTCGAAGTCCAGTGAATTTCCTCTGGATCATTTATTAGACAAGGTCGTTGGCAAAAATTAGATTCTAACCCACAGGTATTTGCTGGACCTATAGGAAAATCTTTGTCCAAGTGTCATTCCCTTCTTATTTCAATTTTTGAAGCCATAGAGAGTAAATTTCAAAAATTATTTCCTGAAATCGAGAAAAGGATACTTAGCACATACCAGAAATACCTGCTATACATTTGCAAAGTTATTTCATCAAGATATTGCTCAGAAGAACTATTCAATAGGAACCCAAGAAACTTCTCCTTCGCAAGATGGCTCCAAAGGCGAATGAAATTATTCTCCTTTGTATAAACACTGATTGATCATCAGAGTCTGTAGGTTCACTTACAAAGTATGTAATCCAAGTTTATGCCACAAGATGGTTTACACCAAATGTAATCCACATCTAAAAAAATGATCTAAAAACTTATGGGAAATTACTTGGCTACTAAACATCACAGAAAACGGCAAAAAAAAAATACTAAAAAAAATTTATTTAGGACAATGGTTGCTTTTCACATCCGGAGCAAATTATTATTACAATGCTCTCTGACGATTGCCATTACATTAAACAATATGCTTATCAGCATATAAAAAATACAAGAGGTAGAGTAAATGATAGCATACTCAAACATGAAATACCTAAATGTTGTTGGAACAGAACTCCCAATCACTATGCAGTAACTGGATGCAATTTTGGTGAAGATATTAGACGGCTGAATAGATTTCAATAATTCCACTACATTACTCTGCTTACCTTATCATATATGATAAGGAGTGTCGCAGCAGCATCACCCAACATCTGTGGATACAAAGAAGAGATGGACTAGGTTGATACATTGAAAACTTATGCCAGTCTTTGATAAAAAATCACAATTCAGCGTATAAATAAAGCATTGTGCTCAGATGGAAGGGTGGTCGAGCTATGCACTGTTGTGTCTTGAAATGCAGCCACCTCCATGTGGTACCTTCTGGTTAGTTTTGAAAGAAACAGTGTATGAGATGTATTTTAAACAACAATTAGTTCTATGACACAACAGACTGGCAATGCCTTTTTTTTACCAAAAGTTGTCAATTTTGCTCCAGTTATACAGAACAAAAATATTTTTTTATCGTTTAAATATGCTAAGTCATTAATAATAAAGGTTTAAATAACACTTTTAAATAATAACCAGCTCTATGGAAATTTTTTTATTTTTTTTGAAAAAATATCAAATTTTACACAAAATTTCAACATTTGGACCAAAAGCGCAGACTCAAGCCATTTTTTTCATCAGCAATATTGCACGCAGATGATGTACTAGTATAAAGACAACTTTTGGCACCTACCCGTTTTTGATTTAAAAAATAATAATTTTTTTCGCTCCACCCTACCTCCACTTGTTCAGTTGAAAAGTTGGGTAAAGTCAAAGGTTAAGGTATTGAATTTTTTTGTTAGACCCCGGTATGCTATTTCTTTCTCCCAGCTAATAAAATGTCGTCTCCAAAAAATAACGTTACTTTGTATAAGCCAGCCGTAAAACAAAGCAAATGTATCATTATACGAAATAATCTCTACCACAGATTTCTAAACTTCTAAGCATTGCACATTTTTTATTTTTATACCGTCATATTGGAAAAAGTACTTTTAAATGCAATTTGTTTGAAAACTGCGTTGCCATTTCTTTTTGAAATAATAATTTTTTTGTAGTTTTTATCGCCATTTGTTTAATTTGGGCAACTCAACTACTCCATTTCTGTAGAAAGTAAAGAAAAAATAGTTGAAAAATAGCAATTATATCTGTTTGTTGCCATTTTCCCATAAAAACGGAAAAAAAATTTACTTAAAATATGTGCTAATTTAAGAAAAATATAAATGAATGATTTCAGATAAAACAAGGAGCTATTATAAACTAAATTTAAGTATCTATATTAATATTACAAACAAATGAAGGCATATGAATCATGAGATAGCCTATTTTTTTGATCGAGTTTCTTGCTGATTTCTTTTTGCTGGATTTGTGTGTTATTCTGAGATAGTGATGTCCTGTCATACGTTATTGTAGATGTTGTTTATGACTGGATCGTAAATGAGGAATTCTTCAGCAGATGCGGATGACGTCATTTTATATAAAATAAAATCGCATGTTTTAAAAGTCTTAAAACTGAACTACAGTAAAGTCCTGTTTAGCCGAGTTATTTTCTTCTGATCGACTGATGGCTTCTATTATTATGAAACAGTCATTATAAATTAAGTGTTAGGATAAGATGAAAGAGCAGCTGTTTCATCTTCACCTAACAGTTCATTTATAATGTCTGTTTCATAATAATAGAAGCCATCAGTCTATCAGAAGAAGCCAGCCGTAAAACAAAGCAAATGTATCATTATACGAAATAATCTCTACCGCAGATTTCTAAACTTCTAAGCATTGCACATTTTTTATTTTTATACCGTCATATTGGAAAAAGTACTTTTAAATGCAATTTGTTTGAAAACTGCGTTGCCATTTCTTTTTGAAATAATAATTTTTTTGTAGTTTTTATTGCCATTTGTTTAATTTGGGCAACTCAACTACTCCATTTCTGTAGAAAGTAAAGAAAAAATAGTTGAAAAATAGCAATTATATCTGTTTGTTGCCATTTTCCCATAAAAACGGAAAAAAAATTTACTTAAAATATGTGCTAGTTTAAGAAAAATATAAATGAATGATTTCAGATAAAACAAGGAGCTATTATAAACTAAATTTAAGTATCTATATTAATATTACAAACAAATGAAGGCATATGAATCATGAGATAGCCTATTTTTTTGATCGAGTTTCTTGCTGATTTCTTTTTGCTGGATTTGTGTGTTATTCTGAGATAGTGATGTCCTGTCATACTTTATTGTAGATGTTGTTTATGACTGGATCGTAAATGAGGAATTCTTCAGCAGATGCGGATGACGTCATTTTATATAAAATAAAATCGCATGTTTTAAAAGTCTTAAAACTGAACTACAGTAAAGTCCTGTTTAGCCGAGTTATTTTCTTCTGATCGACTGATGGCTTCTATTATTATGAAACAGTCATTATAAATTAAGTGTTAGGATAAGATGAAAGAGCAGCTGTTTCATCTTCACCTAACAGTTCATTTATAATGTCTGTTTCATAATTATAGAAGCCATCAGTCTATCAGAAGAAAATGATCCATTCCAAAGGTATAAGTTCGGGACTCTACTGTATCCATATTCATATACGTATTTTTTTTTTCATTGCGGGTGACACTAAATTCTGAAAAAGCAGAATTTTTGTTTTCTAGGGGGTGGAGGGGGGAGTGTCTCATTCTTAAAACTTTTTTATTCAAAATTAATTGATGGATCCAATTAAAATTGAATTATGTTTTTAATTTTTATTTAAAATCTTTAGATGAAAGAGCAATTACAAATATGTCATAAAATGTAATACTGAAAAGAAATAATAAAATTGCAAGCAAATACTACTATATAGATTTTTAAAAAGTTACTATTATTTAAAAGTTAAACAAAATGAATTTCTTTTATTTATAAATGGAAAATTATAACTTTGGCCCTTCGAGCGTCGACCCTGGGACTTTCTGTGTGGCAGTCTGATGTTCTAACCAGTAGACCAGATTGAAAGCAAACAGGGTGATGAAATTTATATTCTTTATCATTGCGATGGGTACTGAGCATGCGTGTTGATGACTGGAGATGAAATAGCTACTTTTTTATGAGAGTGAGCTACGGTTGTTAATTAATAACTCAAATAATTATAAGAATTTTAAAATTCAGAGGCTCAGGTACATTAGGAGAGGCCTTGGACACTCTTCACAAAAATTTTGAGTCTTGTACATGCCATAGATTTTGCTAGCCATCGCAGACACACACACACAGAGTGATTTGTTCTTTTATTAGTATAGATCTATATATATAATCTGTATTTTAGATTTATTAGTTATTATATTCTGCAAATTGTATTTTTTAATGCAGTAGAAGTTTGTTAATTACAAAGCTTATTTGTTGTTAGCATAGTATTTAATATTCACAATGGGTTCTAGAGGATTAAATTGTTTTAATCCCTTCAAAAAACCTCATCATTCCCATGTAAGAAAAGGACTGAGAACTGTTATGCCATGGATGTGTGCATTAATTCCAGAAATGCCTGCAAACTCAAAAGTATGTACTAACTGCAGAAAGAACTTGTCAGAAAGAAAGAATCATAGCAGTGCAAATGATCTTCCCACTACCAGCTACTGTGATTTGAAAACTAAAAGTAATGTATCTGAAGACAGTGATCCTGAAACTTTAAATGTATCTTTGAACGTATTTAATTCGTCACTTATGGAACTAGGTGAATCACCAGTTAATAGAAAAAAAGTGAAGTATAGGAAGTATTCTAATCAAAAAATGAAAAATATAACATCAGCAGTCAAAAGAAAATTTCTAAGAAATGCCACTTCATCTGATGAAGATCAAAACAGTGATTCAAAAAATGAAATATTGAATCATTTAAAGAATGTGTACCAAAACTGTGAAAGCAGGCAAAAGAAAGTTATGATACTTACTTCATTGCCAGAAAATTGGAGCATAAGAAAAATTATGAAAGAATCCAAAGCCCCAGGTTTTCAGGTTAGGCAAGCCAAAAAACTATTGCAGCAGAAGGGTATTTTGTCTACAACAAATCAAAAAATGGGAAAAAACTTGCCAAAAGAGACTTGGAATAAAATTATAGAGTTTATGCCCGGTATTAAAGACTGTGTTTCAATGATGGACAAAGACGGTAAGAAGTTAAAGTTTAAAAAAGATCAATGCTCTGCAGTTTGAAAGAAGCATACAAGCTCTTCCAAGAAAAATTTTCAAACATCACAGTTGGATTTTTAAAATTTGCTGAGCTGCATCCCAAAAACTGTGTCCTAGCTGGTCAAAGTGGAACACATGCCATCTGTATGTGCACTATCCACCAGAACGTAAAGCTAATGATAGAAAACTGCAAGATAAATTCCATCACAAAAGGTCAGATTAAAAGCTGTAAAGATTGTTTAACAAAAATGATATGCAATCCAGTATCTATTGATTGCTATTTTTCAAATTGTGTCTCTTGTCCTGGTGTTAATGGCATTAGAAAAATCTTAGAAGATGGATTTCAAGAAAATTTGATTGAAACACTAACTTTTCGTTAATGGATTTCGGTTGATTGCTGCAACTTAGAAACAGTTCAGAAGCCTGTGCAAGAATTTATTAACATATTCTGTGAAAAACTCCAGGTTCTTCTTTGTCATGATTTCATTAGTAAGCAACAAAGTGCTTTTATGAGTTACACTAAGGAAAATTCATTAACTTCTGAAATGGCTGTAGTTTGTGACTTTTCCAAAAATTATAGCTTTATCTTACAGGACAAAGCCCAATCGTGCCACTGGAACAAATTGCAAGCCACTATACATCCATTTGTAGTATATTTTAAAGAAGAAAATGAGATTAAGCATTGTAGTTTTGTCATAAAATCAGAATGTCTTGAACATAACACCGTGTGATGGAGTAGGACATACGGTGAAAAGGGAAGCAGCAAGAGCAAGCCTATAAAGACCTTGCCAAGACCAAATAACTACGCCATTTCAATTATATGAGTGGTTAAAATTTCACTTATCTAAGACAATGGAATTTTCTTATATTACCCAGGAGGAGTATATTAAAACTGAGCAGCACCTTGAACACAGACTTAGCCAGGCTGTGGCAGTACCTAATACTAGAAATTTTCATGCTTTTATCCCTTCAACATGTGGGACGAAAACGAAAACAGAGTTATTTTCATTTTCACAATTATCAGAAACCCATGCAATTATTCCTGTTGAAGAAAAATTAGATTTTGAGAAATTAACTGGCTACCTTCTTTCTTACTACAATGATGAACGGTGGCTGTGTTATATTTTAGATAAAAATGCAAATGAAAATGAAATAAAGGTTACCTTTCTTCATCCACCCAGACCAGCACATTCTTTCTTTTACCCTTCCGTACCTGATGTTTTGTGGATTTCTTCAACTGATGTCATTTGGAAAGTAAACCCTACTACATCAACTGGTCGTACATATACTCTGCTACCGGATGAAGCAATCAAGATTGGAAAAATGTTTACAGATTTCTTGCAGTCAAGAAAAGATCAAATCTAATTTATTTTCGAATAAATGAATTGAAAATTTATTTTACATTGTGAGGTGGACACAAATATCTTTCATATAAATCAGAAAATCATTTTGCATAAAATGTGACATGCATATGTATGTAATAATGACATTGCCAGTATAACTTAACTTTTTCATACTATATTTTCATGTGCTATTTACATTAAATTATTACATAAATTATTGCAAACAAAGTATAATATTTATATTTTATCTGCATTTAAAAAGTTATCTATATTAAGTATTTACAAAGTGACATTAGTAGAAATATTAAATATATATAAGAAAGATTAAACATGTATAATATAAAGGTTGCCATTTGGAATCAAAAATGAATCAGTTCATATATGAGATGTTTGTGTCAGATATACTTCACAAAGTAAAATAAATTTTCAATTTATAAAATAAAATAAATTAGACAATCTTGTAATATAAAAGGATCTATAGTGTTTATCATTTGTGAATTATCAAATAATAATATCCAACTTTTCATTTCTTATTGTTTATATTCTAATATATTTAGAAAATGGAAATATTTATTTAAAATGTGAAAAATGTTAGTTTATGGCATTTATATAATAATTTCATTACTTGTCATCAATTGAAAATGAAGATATTGAAATACAAGATAAAATTTTCACTTTACATGTGAACTTCATGTATCTTCTGATCCCATAGAGATCCCATCATAAAACTTGGAGAAATGTACAAGGGGAATATGAAGTCAATTTGAGAATTTTTTGAAAATTTTAAAAATGTCACTTTTTGAGAAATTTAAAATTAAAATTTTTTTTTAATTAAATTTTAAATTTTTTTATCATGTTGCATATCAAATTAAAGGTCATAAAAAGAGCTTTAACGTAATATATAAACCAAGTTTGTATCACATTTAGTTTTTGAGAAAATGGCAATTAAGTAATTCAAGATGTAGCAAATTTTAATGAAAAATGCTTTAATTGTTAATAAAATTAAAATGAAATACTTTTAAAAAATAATTTTAGTGTTTTCTTTTATAACTATGTAAGGATAGTTGATAAACCAAGTTTCATTAAAATCTGAGGGGTCAAGGGAGAAAAGGTGTGTCGATGTGACATGGAATGACTCTGAAGTTCCACTTTTTTCCCTTTATAATAAATGAGTTAAACTTACTTCGATATCAGAATGCCTTGTTAACTTACATAAGCTTTGTTTATCGAGGAACTTCATTTTTGTACTCATAAATAGCATCGATTGTTCCGATGCAATCGGCACATGATTGGCTGATCTGGGACACACCCTCTTACATGAGTGGAATTTCCTAGTTCTGTTTTTTAGATTTATAAAAGACATGTGATAGTATGAGATAATCACTACCTGCCTCTTTTGATTTTGCATTTATTTGAAGATCAATTAAGTTATATCAATATGGTTTAAATTTTGTTTAATTATTTACTTCTTCGTACAATGTTATTTTACTTAATTTAAATAAACAATTTTAATGAAAGTGGTTTTATCAAGTTATGATTTAAAGCTTTGTTTAGGTGTATTTAAAGAACTTTGTCTTGTTCTAAGATGAACAGTTTAAGAGGCTTTAACTTTCAAATTAAATTTAATCTGAATCAGGCATAACTATGACAATGAATTAAATATCCTGGTTATTGTTTTGTGCTATAGTTTGAAATACTGTTTAGCAATAGAAGAAGATGCTTTTAATTAATGAATCATAAGAATCTGAATCTTATCCAAGTTTGTGTTTATTATAAATTATCATGGAAATATTTTTAACAGTTTACAAATTAAGTTCTATCATACATCTTTCTACATGCTCATTGATGAATTAAATAAAGATTGGTGTCACTAACAAATGACTTATCTTTGTTTTCAAACCCAACACTCGGTTTTCCACTGTATAAATGAAAGATTCTGCAGTTGCATTATAATAAGTAAGTTTTGTTGAATATCTAAAGAAATACGTATATGCATTCTTCTGGAACTTCAGGAATATAAAGAACATGTTTGACCTCATATTTTTCAGTGATGATTTGATCACTAGGACAATTAGGGGATCAACATTAAAGTCAATCTTAAAAATAAAATCTAGAGTGACTAAACTTTCCAAACAATTTACGAAATACTATGCGTTAATAAAAATAAATAAAAAATTAGATCCTAAAATTACAAAGTTGAAATATTTCCACTTGTGATCCTCATATACTAAAGAAAATGTCCCTTTCATTTATAAAGTTTAATCAGTTTCTAAAACTGTGACATAATTTTCAATAAATTTTCATTCCACCTATGTTGGAATTACACCTGTTAATTAAAATAAATACTGAAGTTGCAATTACATCGTCATCCTAATGGGTTTTAAGTATAGATATTTTGCCATTGTTAAGAACCATTATTTTGAAATTCAGACAAAAAAGTGATATTTTGATAGTTGTATTTTTTAAATGGCTCAATTTTTTTTAAATGTTGAAGTAGATCATATTTAATGAATATTGTGCAATTTTGAAGCCCTGAAAAAATTTCCTGTTTCCTGTAGAAAATGGTCAAAGTTCAAGATCATAAATCCCTTTTCTCATGAAAATTAAAATGCCAGTATGTTTGGATTGCTATATCTCTGGAAAGCAACAACATCCCAAAATTCTTTTGTCATAAACTATTAGTATAACACTACATGCTTAGTAAAATTTTCTTGGTACTATGGGACATTGTTAATTTCCATTGTTATGTTGCCACAAAATGCAATCAAAATGACGTTTTTTTCTGTTTTCTGCACTTATTATCTTAGTTAAGCAATAGTACCCCAAAATGTTTCTTATAGAATATGAAAGTTTACTACTAGGACAATCTAAGTAATATAGAAATTTACTGGGATATTGATGCTGTTAGCAGATATAATCTATTAAATAGTCAAAAGTTTCAAAATCAGCAACTTTTGAATTAGTTCTATCTCAAAACAGCATCACAGTTGAATAAAACAAAATATATCAGATAGTAGTTGAAGATACAGGGTGTCCCAAAAATGACTGGTGGATTTTAAAATTCAATAACTTAAAAACAGTGACAGATATTTAAAAAATTCTTGCACAAGGCTTATGTATGATGTCAGCAGTTTTTGTACTGTGATTCTAGATTTTAGTTCAAATTTCAAACAATAGATGGTGCTGACAGCAATAAGTGCTCAGTCCAGACCCGATTTTTGGTACTTCATACATTCAATACATTTTTTGACATTCAATACATTTTAATCTCCTTTTTCACATGGAGGATTTGAGAGGTTAAAAAGAGAGGCCTGGATTTAGCGGTTATTGCTTGCAGCACCATCTATCTATTCTATTTGTAACTAAAACTGAGAATCACAGCATAAAAACTCCTAACATCATTCATAACACTCCTGCAAGAATTTTTTTAATATCTGTCACCGTTTGCAAGTTATGGAATTTTAAAATCTATCGGTCATTTTTGGGACACCCAGTATGTACAAAAACACGGAAATGAAAAATAAGTGGGGTCTCCTGCTATTTTCAGAAAAAAAGAATGACAACGTTACAAAAAGACAGTGTCAATATCAGGTTTTTTCCCTATCAAAAAATGCTTTATACCGTTTCTCTTTCCCTTTCCTATGTTTTCCCCTATGAAGAAATGGAACATACCTTTTCTCTTTCTCCTTCTAGGAGAAAAACCTGACCCATTGCACTGCATTTCTTGTAACTTTAAAAAAAAAATTTTCCTTCTGAAAATTGCATGAGACCCCACTTATTTTTTGTTTCCATGTTTTTGTACATATGTTCAACTACTACCTGACATATTCTGTTTTATTCAACTGTGATGCTGTTTTGAGATAGGACTAATTCAAAAGTTGCAGATTTTGAAACTTTTTTATGTTTAACAGATTATATCTGCTAACAGCAATGCAGGGGCACCATTTGAGGGGTTCTGGGGGGCAATTGCCCCCCCCCCTAAGGAATTTGATTTTTCAGAAAATTTATCAACCATCAATTGTCAGACTCAAAAGAAATTTAAAAAATGCTCAAATGCTAAAATAATTTATCAGATTTGATTGCAATAAAAACATTTGCATTAAATAATGCAAATGCTTTATGCATAGAAATGAATAGTTATCAAAAAAAAAAATTCTATTCAAACTTTTTTAAGGAGAGACATATATCATACTTTGGCTAATTTAAAAAATACACGAGAGACATTTTCTTTTACCAACAGCTTCTCAACTGTGTACAGCTTGATCACAGGAAAACTAGCCCCCTCATGTTCAGGGTCATGAAGTTCATGGATAGAGTTTTATAGATAGTTTTTTTTGGGTTTTTTTTTGGGGGGGGGGTTGAAGAGATGCGTATAATTCATGCCCTTAATTATCCAACTTTTTTACATTTTTGGTTTATTAGTGTCACATTTTATTTAATGCAATCATTGCAATGTTATCAAATTATTCAATTATTTGCTTTATTAAACCATATTATATATGGTACATTCTCAAAATTCTTCAACACCTAGGAATGGAGTCCATGCGCACCTGACAAAACAATTTCTTCAACCCAAAATCTGACAGACTTCCACCAAATCAAAAAATAAAAGAAAATTACTCCACATTTTCACACATTTATAATAAAATTGTCTAGAATTTTATCCCTTATGTACAGAAATTAACACATGGGTTATTACTATGGACCACCATTAATAATCAAATCTATAATTTCATTTGAAAAGTATTCAGGACTTCCTTGTTAAAAATCAGGTCATCCCGACTCTGACTGAAAGAGATAAAACACAATCAAAAAAACTTAAGTGTACCAACGAAGAAAATACGCCAACCTATCATGACACAGGACTATATTTCATGTAAATATGAAAACCATTAAAAAGATTTCCATTGAAAAGCAACCCAACCCAAAATGAAAGAAAATTAATCCATATTTTAATACAATTATTGCAAAAGAAGCCTACAATTATATCTTTAATGTAAACTTTACCTTTTATGTAGAAAAATGAAGATATATATATATATATAGTATTCTTTAATGTTCAAATATGTAATTTTTTCGTCTGAAAAATATTCAGGATTTCTTTGAAAAACAGTATTAACATGAAGCCACCTCAAAATAGTGAAAATGCAATCCGAAACAATTAACGCTTTACATTACCTTTACTTGCAGAAAATCACTAGTGAAATATTTCTTATCACTATAGATCAGAAAACTTGCAAATTTCGTGACCTATTCATGACGTTCGTGGGCTGATTATCTCATGACTGATTGAATTTCATGATTCTTTTTTCGCGATCATCTGACGAAATTTGTGATTTTTTTCCACTACCGTTTCACAGAATTCATGATTATTTTTCTGCAACCATTATCGAAATTGATTTTTTTTTCTTGCAACTATTTGTCGAAATTCACAATATTTTTCTGGATGCGTGGATTATATGCCCTTAGCTATATAACTTCCCTCAAAAAATCTTTGCCCCCCCCCCCCCCCAAGAAAATTATGAAATGGCACCTCTGACAGCATCGATATCCCGGTAAAGTTCTATATTACTTAGCTTGTCCTAATAGTAAATTTTCATATTCTATAAGAAAAATTTGGGGGTACTATTGCTTAACTAAGATAAGTGCAGAAAACAGACAAAAACATAATTTTGATTGCATTTTTGTGGCAATATAACAATGAAAATTAAAAATGCCCCATAGAGCCAAGTAAATTTTACTAAGCATGTAGTATTATACTAACAGTTTATGACAAAAGAATTTTGGGATGTTGTTGCTTTCCAGAGATACAGTAATACAAACATACTGGCATTTCAATTTTCATGAAAAATGGGATTCATGGTCTTGAAGTTTGACATTTTCTACAGGATACAGGAAATTTTTACAGAGCTTCAAATTACACATTATTCATTAAATATGATCTACTTCAACATAAAAAAAAAATCAAGCAAAACAAAAAATACAATTACTGCACTTTATCATATTTTCAAAATAATGGCTCTTAATCAACAACATACATAATTTTTTCTATATTTTTATCAGATTAATAAAACTCAATTGAATTTTTTTCTTTGCTTTTTAAGAAAAAAAGTGTTTTAATCAATTAAATCATGTTCAAGTTAAATATAACGTTTGTATCAAAATAAGATGAGTGTGAACAAAAAAATATTTAATTGAATAATTCAGTTTAATAAAAAATGCATTTAGTCAAAGAGAAGTTGAAAAATGATTCAGATACCAAACCTGTTGACTTATATGCACTATATGGCCATTAATGGCACTTCAATTTTAGATATTTTGTCAGATATTTAAAGATGTATTTGTTGGATTTTTCTGGAACTTCAGGATTAAGAAGAATATCTTTGACTTCATATTTATCAATGACGATTTGATCAGAAGGACATTTAGGGGGCCAACAAAAAATCAAAAAAAAAAAAATAAAATTCAATTTTTGGTTTTCTTGTATCAGGAAAAATGCCACATTCTAGTACATCTCCAAATTAGATACATAGTTTGCATATTTATGAAGTTAATATTGATAAAGAATTGAAGTGTTTCTGGGAAGTCAAAGAAGTATTTAATAAGAATGCTCAAATTTTGTCGCCTGAAGAGCAGTTTGTTGAATCACATTTTAAGGAGAATTATTCAATTAATTCTGAGGGTCGTTTTGTGGTTAAGTTACCTTTTATGAAATCTAAATCAGAATTAGGTAATTCTAAACCTGCCGCAATTTCTCGATTGTTAGCTATGGAAAGGAAATTTAAAGAAAATCAGAATTTGAAAAACAGTACAAGAATTTTATGGACGAATATAAAAAATTAGGTCATAAGAAATTAATTGAAAAAAATGACATTAATAATTATGAAAATGAACACTACTTTCTTCCTCATCATGCAGTTATTAAACCTTCTAGTACCACTACTAAATTGAGAGTAGTTTTTGATGCTTCATGCAAAACTTCAAATGGTGTTTCCTTGAATTCTATCTTGGGTGTAGGCCCTAAGTTACAACGGGACATTTTCAAAATTTTACTTAATTTTTGATTTCTAAAAATAGTTTTTTCTGCAGACATAGAAAAAATGTACCACCAGATTTTGATTGCTGAAGAAGATCAAAATTATCAGCAAATTGTTTGGAGGTAATTTAATGCCTAATGAGGAAATAAAGAATTACAAATTAAAAACTGTAATGTATGATTTAGCACCAGCATCTTTTCTGACCACTAGATGTATAAAACAAACCACTCATGATTACACAAAAAATGTTAGCCTTTCGCACATGTTAGAAGAAGATGTGTACATGGATGATATATTATCCAGAACAAATACGGTTAGGGAAGCAATAGAAACTTGCAAAGAAATTACAGATGTTTTAGATGTGTATGGTTTCCACTTAAGGAAGTAGAATGCAAATTCAAAAGAATTTCTTGGTGAATTTATAGATTGTTCTAGCACCGAATCAAATTTTGAAATAATTCCTAGCTGTCAGCCTGTGAAAACATGGCTGAACAGAGTTATAGTGGTTAATGTGGAAGACTTAATTTAAAACACCAGTTGCATAAAACAGCTATTTATTATAAGCAAGATGATATGATAATTTACATTAAAACAGCATTACTTTGTCATTAAATTAAAAAGAAAACTAAAATAATATTTCAATGTAGCTACATGATGAAAGATGGCATATGCACAAAATATTACAAGAAGCTCTACAGATCCACAATCTGCCCAGGCATTTATACAGCAAACTAGCAGTTGTTTTGTATAAAACTGTTGCCAATCCATAAGTATAAACTTATATAAACACATCCAAAATGCCACTGGCTACAAACTATGACATTGTGAGTCAACCACTCACGGCGAAAGACATGATCCTGGAATCACAGTTACTGGCAGTTATTCCTTAATGACACTTGCCTCAGGAGCTAATGAATTGAACAAACTGCCGGTCATTTCGGATATTTAAACAGTTCAAGAGAGGGTGAAAAACAAAAAGCACATCAATATTAAAAAGTAAATACTTTTCAAACATTATAGTTTTATTAAATCTTTTCTGTATGCTTAATTAAGCCCTAAAAGTAATTGCTACGTAACACTAGCAATAACAAAAGCTCTAATGTTCTAGGCTTAAGCAGGAACTCTTCTTCAGATACTTTTATTTTCAAGACTTCACTAGCACTCACTCCATCTCTTACAAAGAGGCATATTTTAGCTGAGTCTGCATGAATTTTCAACCCACTAGGTCTAATTTCACCCTGTACTGTAACTTTAAAAGTATTTTATCAGAAACTTTGGCTTACAAAAGGAGACAAGGACTCTATTATACTGCAACATCTAGCAGACTAATTACTACAATTTCTAATTTCATTTCACGATATAAGTCAATTGTCTCTTCTTAGATGTGTCACACTTTCATCCCATAACCCATTTGAATTACACAGATTTTCTGATGCCTCAACACTGGCTTATGCTGCCACAATTTATTGCTGACAAACTCATAATGGCAAAACCAATTCTTTTCTCTTTGTTTCTAAAACTAAGGTTGCTTCAATAAAACAAATTTTGGTTCCTAAATTAGAACTTTGTGTTGCACACCTACTATCTAATCTGTTTCATTCTGTTATGGAAACACTAAAGAATTACAAGTTTGATATTTTTGCTTATATGGACTCAAAAGTTGTCCTTTCTTGGCTATCTGCACATCTGCATAAATGGAAGACTTTTGTCGTGAATAGAACATCTCGAATCATCGAACTAGCTAAACTAAACTCTGTGGCAATACAATCCAAGAAGGATCTGGGCCGACAATGCCCATCTCTGTTTTCTTGACCCTGGGACCCGAGGTGCTATACAGCATGCATCTCGGCCAGGTGGTCAGTCTAACGCAAGACCCTCGGTGTTTAATTCCGAGGCAAGCTTGGTACTCATTTTATCTACCCCAAAGGGATGAAAGGGAGAGTGAACCTTGCCCAGTCACAAATTACCAAAATTAGACCGATAAAGCATTGGATGCATGCCCCATCCGAAGAGAACCCCACAGATATCACTTCCCACAGTATTGATCCTAACCCAGATAACATGAACATTAGCTGCGAGTTTGATTTTTTCTAATGTTATCTTGCCGTGATAAATTTGAATTGAGAAATTCACAGCAAATCTCCCCAAGGTGTACCATCACCCACTTGCATGAGTAGTTTGTTGTGAAACTGATGGCAAGACTGTCGTTAATTCACGAAAGTGATGAAAGCAAAAAATTCCTCTGATGAGAGAACAGACAATCAGCAAATCCACAGAAATTGCAGAAATTTTATTCGGCTGGCACTACTTTCTTTAAATGCTACACTTATGAAGTACCAAAAAAGGGTTGAATTGAAAAGTGAAAATATTACCCTATCATTTTTATGGTGGTAAAAACGATGCATGCACCTTAACGGTGCATAGGTATCAATAGACCTGATCAGGTCTGTAAATCCCTCTACAGTTGTAGACAGTTAATGTGGTATGGAAAGATTACTACTTTGCAGTAAGTTTACAGTATTTTTGATTACTTGTTTGTCGATAATTTGTAATAAATTTGACACAGCATGAATTTAACTTGCACGACAAATTAGCTGCAAGTTCAAAGTGTGGTGACTTCGGCATTTATGTTATCTTGCTGCCATCTTGTTATGAACTTTCAATCTTGTCATGCTGAGCTTGCTGTAACTTTGCACGTTTTCAAATCAAAACTTCTGCAAATTATCTGCAAACTAAAAATGCTATGTGGGAAATGTCTTCCAGGATGTGACTTGCAGTGGAAAGGCCCAATTTGGCTGGTTCTAGACCCATCTAAATGGCCAAAAGATGACTCAAATGCTGAGGAATTTGATGAGCAAATCAAAGCCAAACAAAGGTCTGATCAATTTTTTTTCATTTCACACCCACATATCAAAAGATCTATTTGATAATTTGTTTCACAAACACTCTTCACTTGCAAAAATTATTTGCATTTTTGCATATTGCCAAAGGTTCATTAAAAAATGCAAAAAGGCTAACAAATCAGAAATTTCTTCAACACCATTTACATACAAAGAAAGAAAAACTGCCGAAGAAACTATCATTCTTTGGATTCAAAATTAATTCATCAAAGAACAGAAGGCTTTTTCTAAGAAAAGTCCATTACACTCCCTCCATCCATTTATTGATGGCCCCACCAGTGGCCAAGAGGTTCTGCTCTTGAAGCTGGTAGACGGGAGGTGCTGGGTTCGAATCCAATCCCGCCCGTTGGCCTAATCATTCAGAGTTTTCATGGTTTTCTTTGAACCTTGCATTTCCAAGCGTAAATATGAGTTAGGTATCCTGAGAAAGACCCCCATGAAGGGCACTCTCCCCCCTTAGGGCCTATGTCCCTCGTGTTGACAATTGGCCATCATAAACACAACCAACCAACCATTTATTGACGATAGGGTCTCTTACGGGTGGGAGGATGCCTACAAAATTCCCAATTAGCATTTAATCACAAGCATCCTATAGTATTGCCCTCACAGCATAAAATGACCGAGTTATTAATACAACAACAACATATTGCAACTTTACATGCTGGACCTTCGCTTCTATCCCACATCCTCAGAGAGTCCTATAGGATCATTACTGGAAAAAATGTCATCAACAAATGCATCAATAGATGCTTAAAATGCTACAAATATAAAAGGTCCATTGCAACCCCTCAACTAATGGGGAATTTGCCAAAGCATCGAGTGACCCTGAAACGTCCATTTTTCTCCAGCAGTGTTGATAATGCAGATCCTGTATCTATTAAATTCAGTAAGGGTGGGGTGCAAAAATCACTAAGGGATATATTGCTCTATTTATTTGCCTTGCCACCAAAGCTGTGCATTAGGGTGGAGCGAAAAAAATGAATTTTTTAAAATCAAAAACGGATAGGTGCCAAAAGTTGCCTTTATACTAGTACATCATCTGCTTGCAATATTACCACTGAACAAAAATGGCTTGAGTCTGCGCTTTTGGTCCAAATGTCGTAATTTTGGATAAAATTTGACTTTTCAAAAAAATTAAAAAATTCCTATAGAGCTGGCTATTATTTAAAAGTGTTATTTAAACCTTTATTATTAATGACTTAATATATTTAAACGATAAAACTATATCTTTGTTCTGTATATTGGAAGCAAAACTGACAACTTTTCGTAAAAAAAAGGCATTTCCACTCTGTTGTGTCATACAACTAATTGTTGTTTGGAATACAGCTCTTACACAGTTGCTTTCAAATCTACCCAGGAGGTATCATGTGGAGGTGGCTGCATTTCATGACACAACAGTGCATAGCTCGACCACCCTTCCATCTGAGCACAATGTTTTATTTATATGAATTGTGATTTTTTTTATCAAAGACTGGCATAAGTTTTCTATGTATCAACCTAGTCCATCTCTTCTCTGTATCCACAGACGTTGGGTGATGCTGCTGTGACACTCCTTCACATATATTTCTACTGCTTGTGTATGATAAGGTAAGCAGAATAATGCAGTGGAATTAATGGAATTTATTCAGCCCTCTAGTATCTTCACCAAAATTTCATCCAGTTACTACATAGTGATTGTGAGTTCTGTTCCAACAACATTTTACAACATTTAGGTATTTCATCTTTGAGTATGCCATCATTTACTCTACCTCCTGCATTTTTTATATGCTGATAAGCTTGTTGTTTAATGTGATGGCGATCATCTTCAAAATTGCAATAAGAATTTACTCTCGATGTGAAAAGCTACCATTGTCCTAAATAAATTTTTTTAGTATTTGTTTTTTGCCATTTTCTGTGATGTTTAGTAGCGAAGTAATTTCCCATAAGTTTTTAGATCAATTTTTTAGATGTGGATTATATTTGGTGTAAACCATCCTGCGGCATAAACTTGGATTACATACTTTGTGAGTGAACCAGGCTCTGATGATCAATCAATGTTTAGATAAAGGAGAATAATTTTATGCGCCTTTGTGAGCCATCTTGCATAGGACAAGTTTCTTGGGTTCCTATTTGCTAGTTCTTCTGAGCAATATCTTGATGAAATAACTCTTGCAAATATCATGCAGGTATTTCTAGTTTGGGCTGAGTACCCTTTTCTCAAATTCAGGAAATAATGTTTGAAAATTACTCTCTATGGCTTCAAAAATTGAAATAATAAGGGAATAAGCACGTAGACAAAGATTTTCCTATTAGTCCGGCAAATCCCTGTACATTAAAATCTAATTTTTGCCAACGATCTTGTCTAATAAATGATGCAGAGGAAATTCACTAGACTTCGAGGTGGCATATGATCAATTATAATGGTTCATTCCAAACATGTCCCTCTCAGAATGGATGACAACGACTAACAGAATTATCTGCCTTCGATGGGCACTCACTGCCCACCAGAGTCTCTATGTTCACTCAAAAAGTACCATGTTATCCAAGTTTGGCCCCAGGATAGTTTACAATCAAATGTAATCCACAGCTAAAGAAGGGATCTAAACTCATGTGAAATTACTTGGCTAAGGTAAGAGCTGTATTCTAAACAACAATTAGTTGTATGACACAACAGATTGGCAATGCCTTTTTACACCAAATGTTGTCAGTTTTGTTCCAGTTATACAGAACAAAGATATTATCTTATCATTTAAATATTTTAAGTCATTAATAATAAAGGTTTAAATAAAACTTTTAACTAATAACCACCTCTATAGATTTTTTTTTTAATTTTTTGAAAAAATGTGAAATTTTACATAAATTTCGACTTTTGAACCAAAAGCACAGACTCAAGCCATTTTTTTTCAGTGGTAATATTGCACGCCAATGATGTACTAGTATAAAGGCAACTTTTGGCACCTACCCGTTTTTTATTTTTAAAATTAATTTTTTTCGCTCCATATTGAAGCTGTGAGTGATTTGACAGCTGAGGCATTTATAGCCACCCTTCAACGATTTAGTGCAAGACGATGTGCCCATGTCATCTTTATAGTGACAATGGCACCAACTTTGTCTGTGCATCCAGAAAACTGGACAAAATATACAAGATATGGCATTCATTTCCTGAAAATGAAATCATGTCACATTATCTAAGGGAAACCTCTCTGGAACGGCATTTCATCCCTCCTTCTGCACCTCATTTTGGTGGGATTTGGGAGGCTGCCATAAAATCCATGAAACACCACATGAAAAGAGTCATGGGAGAAACTATATTCACTTTTGAGGAACTGACCATGCTACTTGCCCAAATCGAATCCATACTGAATTCACGCCCACTTATGCATTTAAATGATAATGATATTGATTCCATACATGTCCTCACTCCCTCACATTTTCTTACAGGTGATGTGTTACACTCAATGCCTGAGGAACCACCATCTAGCACCAATAGCAATAAAAATAGATGGGAGATGCTCCAGAATATGAAAAACGATTTTTATAACCGTTGGAAATAAGAGTATCTTGTTTCTCTGCAATAGCGTACAAAGTGGAGAGATGCCACAACCATCATCCAGGCTGGTCAGGTAGTATTAATCATGGATGACCATCAACCACCAGGATCTTGGCCGTTGGGCCATATGGTAGAGGTTCACCCAGGAAAAGATGGGTTGACCAGAGTAGTGACAGTAAAAAGCAGAAATTCACTCTTCAAACATTCAATAACAAAAATACCGATACTCCCTATATATCAGGACTAAGTCCCTGATAGGGTGGGAGTTATGTTTAGATAAACATTATTAATCTAAACAGCTCATAACATCAATCCTCGATCATTTGCTAATTTATTGAAAAACCTTATTTCATGTTTATGAAAAAGAGCATTTAAGTTATTTATTGCAATAAACTATTTGTGTCAAATATACATTTCCTCTAAATAATTACTGCAATTTAGGAAGCCATGTATCATGTGTAAAATAACTTTCTACTTAAATGGAACAACATCTTTCACATTTTTTGTGAAATAACTCATCAACATTCAATGCAATAATTCAAAACTGTTTCCTGTATTGCTTTAAATTGCTATTTAAAAAAACATTATCTTTCATTTGCTTATTGAATTAACTTTTGTGATCTGTCTATTAATATCAAGAACATTTTTTCAAGGACATTTCCTTATTCAGACAGATCTTCAGTAGAAATGAACAGATGTAATTCAGATTCTGTTCTGTTAATATAACTGCACCAGCTCCTTGTTTTTTGTCTTCACCACACAACCAGGCATTTCATACCCGGCTATTGTTAAATTTCAAATTGAATCACTCAATCATATATCTATTCAGGATTGTAGCCAAGTGAATATAGAATTTATATACATATATATCTCCAGTTTATTATTCTCAACTTCTACATACAGAAAACACACAAACAACTACACCAAATTTAATGCCAGTTTAAGAAAATTTCACAAAATGTAGTAGAAATAATATGGTGTAATTAGAATGTAATATATTAAATATCTGATGAAATATTTTTTATTTGTGCATGCACGTACGATAAAAAATATTTTCTTGCATGATTTGATAGTCAACTCTATGGAGCAACTCTTAAAAAAAAAAAAGCCAGTCAAATATTGTGAAAATTCAGAAAGATATTGGCAAAAGAGTGAGCAAATTTTTAGTTAGATATAAATTTCCAACTGGGCGAAAAATGTCCAGACCAGGATTCGAATTTTTAGTTGCTCTTTAAAAGCTGCTGAACAATAAGGGATTTTCCACAAATTGTCATTTTTTATTATCTGGCTTTCAACAAAGGAGTTTGTACTTAATGAATCTCAACAAGTAGATTTAGAAGAAATGCTTAGATTTCGATACTTCTTTTTTTCTTCGAATAGGTTCGTTCTGGTAATTTTCCAAGAACTAAAACATCCATAAAAAAGGAAAATTAAAAAAAGTAAAAATGGTAATTTATGGAAAACCCCTTATCATTTAGCTGTTTTTAGATGACAACTAAAAATCAGCTCAGTCTATTGTTGATATTTTCTGATTTTTCATGGTATCTGATTGGCTTTTCTTTAGGAGTTGCTCCATAGAGTTGGCTATCAAATCATGAAAACAAATATTTTTTATCATGTGCACATGCACAGATAAAAATTATTTCATTCATCTGCTCATATTTCATCAAATATTTAATATAGTTACATTCCAATTACACCATATTATTTCTACTACATACTAAATTTATGTATGACAAATTTTTTATAAAATTAAAAATGAGCTCAAGGGGCGAAAAAAATAGAGTGTTAGGGAGAAAAAAATTCATAACTTCATCAAATCCAATTAAATTTATTATAAATCTTCTTAATATTATCTGCAACTTTTATATTGACAAGTTTTTGACAGGACCAACTGTTACTGCAAAAAAAAAAATTAAACAAAAACAAAAAGGCAGGTTTGAAGAAGAGAAAAATCCTCAACTTCGTCAATTCACAAGATATCAAATCTGCATGAATTTATAATAAATCTTCTTAATATTATGTACAACTTTTATATTGAAAAGTTTTTGATAGGACTAATTTTTACAGCAAAAACAAATTAAAAATAGATAGCGACTGAAGATTGAGATTGCATTAAGGGTGTACTCAAATCCAAAGTGCTTATTTTCTGACTCATTTTTAAATTTATTTTTTGTTTTCAAACACATCCAATTTGCAGGTTCTCTTATTCAGAAACTATATAATGTGAGGTATTGGTCGATTTTTTGATAGAGGCAGAATATATTTCAAAAAATTATGTCAAAGTGGGCATTTTTAATCGAATTTCCTGAAGTGATAGTGTTGAAAATGAAAAATATGGTCGTACTGAGAAAATAATTGTTTACAAATCAAGTTCTAATTAATTGAACGAAAAATAAAAAAAACAAGTCACATATAAATCTCTTCAAAAATCATGTCAGCAAGTTTCATGTTTTTTCTTTTAAAAATGAATCTGAAAATGTGTCAGAAAATTTTGAATTGTTGAGCGTGGAAAAATATTTTTTTTAATACTGCTTTAACATGATTCTGATAAAGCCAACTCTTACATAAAAATGAAATTAAAAATTCGTCAAAAGCGGCCAGATAAAATTGTTAAACAGGGTTTATCTCAAATCATGATTTAGTTTTTGTTGGTGAAATTAGTACTTCGAAATCTACCTATGCCTGTAGGCTGAGCCAGCAGGGATTTTTTTTTTTATTATTGTGCTACTTACTTCATTACATTGTTCAAAATGTAGCATGCTATGCTACAAACTACTCAAACAAGTAGTGGCTACAGTTTTGCTTCTTGTAGTGTGCAACTCCCGACCTCTTCTTGTAGCCTAAGAAAATTCTAACCTTGAAATCAGGAAAGCTACTAGAAAACTACAAATCGTGTTTAAAATTTCTGAACATTGAATGAATAAGTTTTGACAGAAAATGATAATAAAGGTAATAGTTTTTATAATATTATAAATATTAAAATAAGCATTAATGTACAATATTTCTACATTATTTATGTGTGAAGTACTCCCTCAATCCTTCGCTTTCACTGACGTTCTAATATGGAAACACTGGATCCATTTTCAACGATAATATACTGGCACAATTTATGGTTAAGGTACTCCTTTCATCCTTCCCTTTAGTGAAGTTCTAATAATTAATCTTGTTGTAATTAAACTATGTTTTAGATTTATTAGAGATTAAGTACCATTTTAAACTTTAATCTAACAATACTAAAAATTTCTGGCCTTTATTTCCTAATATTTACCTGGTATGATGTTATTTACAGATGGTGTATAAAAATATAAATGCTTAAATTAAAGCAAAATTAAAAAAATATTTAAATGCTCATAGCCTAAGAAAACTACGGAAAATTTATAAAACAAGGTAGACTAAGATTTAAAATTTTTAAATCTAGAAAAAGAATCTACATTTATCTTTACTGCTTTTTCCTAAAATAATTGTGTACCAGATTTTTAATAATGTTTTAGTGAGTACATTTATTCTCATGCTCACTTAGCCATTTTAATACTATCAAATGACTCAAAAATCACCAAGTGATCAATGAACAACTTATCAAATTGGTTTTTTTTTTGTTTTTTTAATGAGGCATTCACTTTTAGTAAGAACAGATAAGACAGTTTTAGCAATATTTATCTCATAAGTCATCAGTTTAGATATTTATATCATAAGGAACAAGTAAACAGATTTGTATTCATTATACTGCCAAAGAATGTATCTTTAAATAAAAGAAAAATTATGAGATTCTACCAAGCTAGCAATGGAAATTCACATTTGAATAAGATTTATCATAAATTAATAGTTTTTTCAGAGAAAAGTAAAACTGATGATTTTAACTGATAAAAAGTGCATTCTATAAGCCAATGTAGTTTTGTTATACGGTTTAATAGGAAATAAATTTTATGTTATAAACCAACATATCTGAAACAATCTAACAAGACACCCCCCCCCCCTCCCCCTCAAAAAGAGTCAAAAACAGTTTTAAAAATATGCCATTAGCAATCAACTCAGGATTTATTTTCAGACTAAAAAGGAATTTGTCTGGGTTTTTTCTACATTGTTTCCTTATACTGTTTCATACCATTTTTTATTCTAAACTTTGTATTTGCTGATATTCTTCATATTTCTGCCAATTAATTTAGAAAACAGTGAATTATGTAAATTCGAAATCTGAGGAAAAGCATTACGAGAACATCTATAAAATCCCAATCACATTCACATACTCAAAAACTATTTTAATTACACATACCTTATATTTTTTAAAGTCGGATAATTCAACACACTTGTAAACATTATAAAATTAATACTGAAGAAGATTTTACCATATATAACAATAAGGAACACATATTAAGTGACTAAAATGATAATATTGGCAAGAAATAATGCATTAACAGAAATAACTTAGTCATTCTATAGCATTTCAACAATTGAGTACCAAATTTCAATTTGGATAGAGCCCCTAAAATATGCTCATTTTAAAATAATTAATTTCTTTGAAGCTAATCATAAGAATTTCATGAAAATTTGAACATAGGCTAATTAAAGGGTACAGAATTTATTTATGGTGTCAAAATTAGGTGTTGTCATTGAATAAAAAAACAAAGTTTGGGTTTGTTTTTATATGCAGATGGCTCCTAAGCAAATTTTATATACAATATGGAACCATTTATCCAGAAACCAGTTAACCCGAAAACCAGTTATCCGGAATGATATTTCTAATAGACTAATTTCAGAATCTTTACAGAAAAAGGTGTCATACATTGCCAGTTTGACATAGTCTTTGCTTGAAACAATTGTATAATTTGATGACAACATCTAGCATTTTTTGCCATCACATTTAGTTGTATTTTAGATGTCTTAATTTTTATCCAGAGGAAACAGATGAATTTTTTGTTCCTAAGGGATTTCCATAAATTACCTTCTTTTAAACTGTGGCTAACTTTTGACCTTTCTTGCATTGATTTTTAATCCAAGTAATCTAATAATTTAAAATGAGAAATAATGCCACAACCACACATATTCCACAAAACTTGTCAAATGGATGCTGCTTTAATGCACAACCAGTTAACTGGAAAAACCAGTTATCCGGAATATATCTGACCCCAAGCATTCCGGATAAATGGTTCTGTACTGTGCATCATTTAAAAGTAGACTTTATTTCCAATCGTTTGGTACAATAATTTGTTGCAGTGTTAGTAGGGGTTGTTTACTTTTTTTCCTCCCGACTGTATATAAATTAAACAGAAACCTAATTTGAAGAACAAATTAAGAAAACAAAATTTATTTCCTACATTGTTTAAGCCCAAGAAGGGACAGATATTAAGTCATTTCATTCAATCAGTTCTACATTTAATGTTAAATTTTTGTAATTAATTGGTGAAGCCAATTGAAGATTAAAAAATAAAAATAAAATTCATACAATATGATACTTAAAACACCCTAAAAAATTAGATTCCGTTCAAATGAAATCGAAATAAATCTTAGACTTCTTCCATTTTTAATTGAAAATATTTGTATTGCAGATTTTGTATTATGTTTATGATAACTGTGCATCAAGTGATAAGATGCATGCAAAATACAAAACTTAAAAAAAAATCTAAGATTTATTTCGATTTCATTCGAACGGAATCTAATTTTTCATGGTGTTTTAAGTATCATATTGTATGAATTTTATTTTTATTTTTTAATCTTCAATTGGCTTCACCAATTAATTATAAAAATTTAACATTAAATGTAGAACTGATTGAATGAAATGACTTAATATCTGTCCCTTCTCGGGCTTAAACAATGTAGGAAATAAATTTTGTTTTTTTAATGTGTTCTTCAAATTATGTTTCTGTTTAATATGTCAAATTTTTAAAGACTACTGCACTCAGATGAACGCATTTCAAAATTAATAAAGAGTATCATCATCAGGCTTTGATGTATGTGGGATGCAGTTTACCAATGTGTAATTCAAAATGTTTCACCACTGTAGTAATGCAGGTTGCGGTAGTTTGGACAAAAACTTCTAATCTGAACGTAAAAAATCTATAATCAAAACATAAAAAATTAAGTTCACTTAAATTTAGGTACCTTATTTCCCACTCAGGAATGCTATGAATGTAAATGTAAATTGTGTTCAATCCTTACTGCTAATATTTAACAATATTATAGCTGTGATACAGTAAAAAATAGAAAAATAAAAGTTTTACTTAAATTTTTAAACCTTATTCTCTCCCAAGGGGTGATGTAAACACATCAGAAAATTATTACCTAAGTTTAACTTGGGGTATAAATAGTTCTCATCTCGAAAAAAAAAATACATTTTAAAATTTAAGTTATGTAATTCCCCACTAAGTTCGCTACCTGCATAAAAATAGCTATCCATTAGAAACTTTTTACTAAAATATAAACTTGACCAAAGCAAAATCTTATTCTGAAAATATCCTTTTTATTTCCACTATGACACCATATTCACCTTTTTGATTTTTGGAAAAAAAAAAAAAAAATCTAGTTCAATTTAATATTTCACGTGAAAATCTTTCAACTACAAAGAAATAAATTATTATTACGGCTTTTGAAATTTTTGCAACAATGAAGTAAAAATGTTATATTTTCTATGAAAAATGTCTGTTGTTTTTCAATGAAAAAAGCAAAGATTGGAATTATTAAGAAAAATATTTGAATAATGTAAAAAAAAATTGGCCCATGTTTCTCTCTGGGTTATAATTCACCCATATGCAAAAGCATTTTACCATTCGTTTTGACCCTGACGTCAGGCAAACGTTTTTACACTTTAAATTTATAATATCATTAGAATTAGTAAAGAATAAAAAATGAGTGGCATCAGGGACAAAAACGTGGGAAGAAAAAATGAAACAGTTATGACCTCCATAGGCTTTTCCATGTTAAATTAACATTGAGAAGTGACACTGGAAATAAATAAGTATTGCACTGCCGCGCAGTACTTAAATATTGGCAACTGTTGTCAGCTCCTTAAAAAACAGGAAGCACAAACTGCTGTATTATTAAGCTCAATTTATTCAATGTTAATTGTAATCTGTTTGGTGTAAATGCCCGTATTTTTTCATAGGATTTACACTAAACTGTTTTAATTGAAATATTTCATTTTTATAAACAGAACTAAAAACAGCAACAGAAAAATATTACCTATTCCCATATAATTGCTGCACTAAAATGGGTTAAATGCTCATATTTAATTTTTATAAATAGAGAAAAAAACAGCAACAGAAAAATATTACATATTTGAAATTGCTACACTAAAATCAAAATGAGTTAATGGTCTTTCAAAAAACTACTTTAAATTAAAACTACAACACACAAAAAAAGAATATACATATGGTATATATGTGGTATCTTAAAATATTAACTCAATTTGTAGCTGTCTGTCCATGATTCATAACTTACAAAGTTTGTATCTTAAAACTTAGTATTCTTAATCTAATCATATAAATCATATCATAAAGTACAATTAAAAATTCAATGCAACAATGCTGAAACTGTGATTTCTTCAGCAAACTGATTAATAACATTGTCACTGAAGATGTTAGTGTTTTCACAAATAACAGCTATCTTTGAATGCCTCTTATAAACTATTTTTTTAAACTCACCTCAGTGCAGTAAGATATTTTTTGCATCACTCGCTTAAAACTCCTGTCCCAAGACACTCACGAGTTAATGCTAATCCTATGCGGAGGGATTTATCTAATCTTTATCTAATCTCGTTTGCATTTCAACATTTTTAAATAATTTTTTTTTTTTTGCATTGGATAGCCGAGGTCACTTTCACGAAGTTACTTTCACTTTCAAAGCCAGTTCTGAAAATGAAAGTGTCATTCTAAAAAATATCTGCAAACAAAATCGAAAAAGTAAAAAAGGCATGTTGTAGAGACGGATCTCGGCTATCCAATGCAAAAAAAATTATTTTAAAATGTCGAAATGCAAACAAGATATTAGAAAAATCCCTCTCCATAGGATTAGCATTAACTCATGACTGCCTTTGCTAGCAGGGACAGGTGCCTTAAATGCATCCTTTGAGTAACTGTATTCTTCATTCTCTGAAGATATTTGTTCTTCCACATATTTTTCCTGCTCTCTCCTTAATGATTGCAGCAAATAGAACAACTTGTAGAAACTACAATATTATGTTCCTCTGCAAGCTCATCTGCATTTGCCTCATTAACTTCAAATTAGTAAATGGTAATCTTTAAGGAAACAACTGAAACTATAATCGCATCATAATCAGGTTCTTCTAAAGTAATTCCTTAGATACAAATAAGTCATAGCCATTTTTAATCTACAAGGTGCGTCCATTAATTTCCAGGCCTGTTGTAATTGTACGAGAACCAGAAATCGTCAGAATGTGGTAATGCTTATATTTGGAAGGTCGGTTATCTGAGCATGACCAATGAAGACAGTACCCTTTAGAAGCAAGCAGTTGACCTTGAAACACGCATTAAAACATAGCTGTTAAATTTTTGTTGTCAAAGTTATGTGGAGCAGAGGAGAAAGATTAAATTCTGCTTCAAATTGTGCAAAATTGCCACTGAAACTCATAAAATGTTCAAACAAGTATACGAGGAGGAAGCATTATCTCATTCAGATGTTTTTGAATAGTTTAGCCCAGTGTTGAATACTGGAAGTGGCCTGGGGGGGACATTCCCCCCTGTCCCCCCCCCCCAGAGCAATGAGATGTCCTCCCTGGAAGATTTGAGATTTTGTGCTTTCAATGGTCAAAAAGTGCAATTTCCTTCCCAGAACTCTGTAATGTCCCCCCCCCCCCCTCGGAGCCACAGAAAAGTGTCTGGAAAGTCCCGGAGAAAAGTGTCTGGATTCAACACTGGTTTAGCTGTTTTTGGGTTGGCTGCGAAAGTGTCTAAGATAACACACATACTGGACAAATGCATTCCATGCAAACACCAGAAACAATTGAGAAAGTTCATGAGCTTGTGACTTCGGATCACTGATTGACTATTCAAGTACTCGCCAATGAACTGCACATTTCCAAGGAGGTGGTTCTGTAAACTTTGACACAAGACTTGAGGATCTCGAAGCCATCAAGAAAATGGTGATTTCCACATTTAAAAGCATTCTGAAAGAGAACTTTAAAAGTTGTTTTTGTTTCTGAAACTTATACAGCCAAGCACAGAAAGAAGTGCATTAGAGCAGGTGGGAGTTACTTTGAAACATATTAAATAGATATATATTTCATGTAATATTTCCTAGAGTTATTAGATCAGTCCTAGAAATTAATGGCCGCACCTTGTAATTTAAATACTCTCACAGGAACATTGTCTCCATTGAAATGATTCATCTAGAACTTCATTCCTGTTAATTCTGTGTCATAAAAAATAATTTGAGATCTAGAGGCAAAGATGGGGCATGGAAAATGTTTGCATATTGAATAGTTTGAGACATAGTGCATTTACAAATACAAAATTAAAATAAGCATTGAAAATTAATTGCATTCCATTAAAAAAACATGTCTCACTGACAATGAAATCAATATTAATGAATACCACATGCATACAAATTACTATTAACATTGGAAGCATACAGAAGTACAAACATACCTTCAAAGATATCCAAGCAGAGAATGTATATAAAAGAGTCTCCAAATTTAACTGGTGAATTATGGAGAAATTTAACTGGAACAGGTCTAAAAAATGAAAATATAATTCTTAGCATGCTTCAAGAAACACTGGACTTCATGAAATTTCAAGAAAAAACATATTCTGAAAGCAATAAAAATTATTTTAAATGTGTAGAATTTGAAGAGGAGATTAAAACATATTTATAAAAAAAAATTATGCAATTTTGCTTATCATGAAAGCCATATCCACATAGTACAGTCTTGGGAAAAGAAGAAAAAGGTAACCTCCCCCCCCCCCCCCACACACACACACACTAACTCTGCTGAAGCTTTTAAATTTTCAATACTAACATCTAACTTTGACATCATATTTGGATACTTCAGTAAATTTTACCTTCAGACACCAAACAGGAAGTCATTTGGTCAAGTAGTTCAGGAATTATGCATGTTAAAAGTTTGGAACTCCTAATGTTAAATTCATTTTTAATCATTACAAAACAGATTGAAAAGCAGGTAATTTTTTAAGCGGAAATCAAGAACTACTTGGCAGAATGAGCTGTAATTTTGAATTCATATATTTGAATGTTCAATAAATTAACTTCTGTTCATATGAGACATATTTTTTTATATTAATTACAATATACATACATTACGAAATTAATATTTAAAAAATATATATTGTAACCTATAAAAATTAACAGAAATCAATTTTTAGAAGCTTCTAATATTCAAATTTAAAATTGCTGCTCATTGTGTTAAGTAGTTTTGAGTTATATTTTAAAAACTACTCACATTACAGTACAATGCAATGATTAAAGTGAATTTAACATTAGGAGTTCCAAACTTTAAACCTTCATAACTCCTAAACTACTTGACCAAGTAACTTCCCGTTTGGTATCCAAACGTACAATTTCCAGAAAATCCAAACATGATGTCAAAATTAGGTCATAGTATTGAAAATTTTTCAGTTTATTACAATTTCAATATGTAGATAACCTCCGAAATCAAATTTAAGTAGCAGCATTAATTAGTAGTGTTATTACTAATTGTTTGAAGCCACAAACCTTTGAAACCTTTCTTCAATTTTTTATGGTGATTTGCAGCAGAGTTAGTACAAGGTATCCTTTTTTTCCCTCTAAGATTGTACATTGACATTCATAGAAAATAGGAAAAATGGCGCTAGAAGATTAGATGTAAATTTCCAACTGGGCGAAAAATGCCTGGACCAGGATTCGAACCAGGGATCTCCTGGCTGAAGCCGCCAGTGCTCTACCATCTGAGCTATCCTGGAAAAATCTGGTGGAACTTTTTCACTCAGCTAACCTTAATGATTATAGCATCTGGGCTGAAACCAGGTTCAGCTCAACAGAATAAATCCCAGGTAATGGAACTCCAGAAATCGCTGGATACGTAATCAAATTAGATTAATTTTAACACAATTATTCTAATTGGTAAATAAATCATATTAGATGTAAATTTCAAACTGGGCAAAAAATGTCCGGACCAGGATTCGAACCAGGGATCTCCTGGCTGAAGCTGCCAGTGCTCTACCATTTGAGCTATAATCCAGATGCTGTAATCATTAAGGTTAGTTGCGTGAAAAAGTTCCACCAGATTCGTTCGGGATAGCTCAGATGGTAGAGCACTGGCAGCTTCAACCAGGAGATCCCTGGTTCGAATCCTGGTCTGGACATTTTTCGCCCAGTTGGAAATTTACATCTAATATGATTTATTTACCAATTAGAATAATTGTGTTAAAATTAATCTAGTGCACTAGAAGATGTTAACAACATGTTATGTTCTTAAAATGCAATATGCAATCAAAATGTTCTGTGAAAAGAGAAATGCCTGAGCCCAGAAACACTCCAACAATTAGCTTTAGAGGTATATTTTCAATTTCAAAAACATTTTAAATGGTTTTCTACATCATATGAAAAGCCATTTACATCAAAATAATTATTTTTAAAAAAGTTAAGAAATTAAAATTTTTATACAGATCCTGGGTCCTATATGTTATATTTAGAAGAACTTCTTCATACTCTACCAAATAAAATAGTAAAAACTCCATTCTTCCAGAACCAAAACTTACTGAATTAGGATACTTTGAATTTTGTAAATTTTTGGCCTTTTCTGACACTAAAAACACATTTTTTGTTTTAAAAAGTAAAAAGTAATATAATTAATTGCAGGAATTAACAATAAGTTTAACAGGGCTTACAATTATTCATCTCTTAGAGGTTTACCTATATATATATTTTTTTTTTCATTATCTGTAATGAAATTAATGAGTTAGCAATAAATGTTTTTTAAATAACTTAACATAGCTTTATAATAAATAACTATAAGCTTTAAACAGGTTAATAACATATGCATAAAACAAAGAAAATACATTACCTCATCAGAAACTCAAAGAATTTCCATTGAATCGGCTGTATATTAAACCACTGTCCTTAATGGAAAGTTGTGTTGCAGGTTCCTTTTTAAAAAATCCTAACATTGGCATAGTCATTAAATTTATTTTATATCTTGTCTTTATTTGAACTCTTCATTCAATGTCAATACATGCTGGGCATCATTGTGTTTTATGTAGAAATTTCTCTTGGCAATTTATTTCTTCAACTGTGCTGGCACATACTTTTTTTACTAAATAGGCATCTAAAGAAAATTTTATTAGATAACATTAATAATAATAATTTGTATAGCTATATGAATTACTGAATAATCTTTGTTTCAGTTAAATTTTGCTGTAAATATTTACAATGTTTGCACATTTTTTAGACAATTTTGTTTTGCTGTAAAAAATATTCGACTGCTTGCAAAAATTTCTTTTCTCAGCAGATATGTTTTTAACAGTATAAATTATTGTCTGCTATCCAAAAATTTTGCATAAAAGCAAAATGGCGCTTTTAACAAAGCAACAGATGAAAGTCTGTTTCAACCCTTTCCAGAGAATTATTCTAATTCAGCTACTATAGAACCACGTCAAAGCTATTTCTGATAGAAATTTGCCTCTATAGTGATCAGGCTCTGATGAAAGGTAATAGTAAACACTACATCAGCAATTTTTCTTATATCTACACTATCGGATCAAATGTGATTGAAATTAAGAATAGAAATCTAATTTTGACTGTGAATGTGAACTTTTTAAAATTGTTAGGGAGCTTAACATTTCATTTGTGAATCAAAGTATTTGTAACTTTTTAAATGAAACTGAGTAATAGAATCGCATCATGTATATACTAATATGACAAAAACCTTTATTATATCTACAGGGAAGTCTTAGAGTCAAAAATATTGCTAAAAGGTTTTGTTGTATAGTAGAGAAAATATCTAGCTTTGAGAACTATTTATAAGAAAATAACAATATATGCCTCTAGCAAACTTAGGTAGTTATTTTATTATGTTTTTTGAGCAAATGCACTATTCTTAAACATTTTAGATCACAAGTGAACAGGAACAAGTTTTGGCACTAAGCGAGACCCAGACACATGAAAAAATGCCAAGCATATACGTACGTTTGGAGAAATGGAATTTGGATGGAGCAAGGAACATTAGTGACTGTTAGATCTCATTAATAGCATGTTTATTTTGTGTGCTTGGCTTAAAGAGAAAGAATGTAGAACCACTGAACCTCTAAACTCGCCACTGTGAGAATATGAAACATAAGCAAAAACTCTTTGTGAGCTGAAATGCATTTCTAAGTCAGTGAAAATGAATTAGTCAAAAGTCGGTCAAGATAACTGCCATATGAGATTTATTTTTGCAGCTACCCTTAGTAACATAGAAAGAGGAGAATATTTTTTTTTTCTATTTATGGTGCCAGCATGACTCGGGAATAATTTTAATTGAGAACACAAAATTTACATGCCTGAGATAATGAACATGAAAATGATATAGGGCTTGCAGTAAAGAATTAATTTTAGATTAAAGAAAAGGAGAAAAATTAACTCTAAAAATCTAAAAGAATTTAACACAATAAAATTAACAGTTTTAATTTACAATTAATTTTGATAAAAGTAAACACTAACCATTTAAACAATATGTGAGAAACTTCATCACAAAACTCTCCTCTGTAAGATGATCATGAAGTATAGTGATTATCTTACCATCTGATTGAGATTCAAAGAGTTAAAGGACATTCTTGGGCCCTCAAGAAGTCTGGCAGATAACACTTCCACCATTCCTGTGTTCTTCTTGTTTTATATGGTTAAACAGAATCTTGCTGGGGAGTTCATTTTTCATTTTGCAGGTGCTTTTGAGACCAAAGAAGCAAAACACTCTTCAAGATGTTTTAATGGTACATTTGATGGTTTTGATGCCTTTAACAACAAAAACAAGTGGTAATTTTCCAGTTGAACAAATCTCATCCCAAACCATAATAAATTGGGGCTTTTGTCATCTTTCAATAATAGGAGTGAACTATGGGTATCCTTCTACCACATTTGATGGTTGTATTGATTATGGACCAGTTCGACTGTGAATTTAAAAAAAAAATCTTTTTGCCACTGATCACGAGCAGCCTGCTTTATTGGTGCTATTTATTTTTTAAGTCTTTCATATTGTTGGATACTGTAAGCTCCTGGCACCTAAGGAACTCATTCTCAATTTGTCAAACCCTCTTCTGATTAACCCCTTAACCTACGATTTACTTTTAACAGCTCCACGGTTTGGCAAATCCATAGCTACCACTAAAATTTAATAGAGATTTTCACCTTGTTTAATCATGGAATTTCGGCGATTAAATTAAACTATATTTACTGTGAAAATTTAGTGGTAAGAAGAATTTACATTTGGCTTGATCATCATACGCGGGCTATGCCCATCATTGTAGGTTAAGGGGTTAATGTTCATCTTATTTGGGACTTTGTTCCTGGAAATGTCAAGAGTGCTTCCAGTTCTTCTTACAGCCACTTTACGTTTTCTAGAAATATTGTTTGTTTGTTTTTCCCTCAGTTTAATCTGTACCTATTAAGGCCATGCTAGTAGAACTGTAGTATGGCATCTGACACACACTAACTTGGAATTTTCAACACCCCCTAATGAGATAACTAATATCTTTCTTGGAGGTAATTATCACAAAGCTTCAGCAATCTGTATCAGCAAGGTCCGAGATTTTTTCTCATGCAGAGATGATGAAATCTGAGGTGGAGTTTAGTGGTGCTTTTTTATTATAGTTTGAAGTTTGTCCGCTCTTTATAAGTTTTCTTTTTTTTTTATATATAGGAAATTGGTTTATCTATTGTTGAGATATTTCTTGTAGTGACTTCAGGGATTCTTAAAATTATTATTTAGCCTCATCATGATGAGCATCATGTATATGTGATTTTTAGAGGGCCCAGAATCCTTGTTTTACCCTACCAGTAAATATTGCTTAAGATTATGCAAAAAGTTTTCTTTTGAATTACTGGTAATACTGTAAAGGATGCTCATTGTGAAGGGAATAAGGTAGTTTCAGAAATATCTCTGCAATGAATGAACCAATTTCCTTGGGGGGGGGGGGGGGGGGTATGAAAGTTTATGTCCTATTGTCCTAAACCAATGTTTCTTCTTTCTAAACTTTTTACTCATTCTTTATTTATAATCAAAGCAAAATCACATTTTTTATTCAAGATTAGTACATTACATTTGACTTTGAACCATTTAAAAAAGTCCTTCCGGCCAGTGCCGGGAGGAAGAGGTAGCTTTCATAATCCTTATTTTAAAAAACCCAACTTATATCATGCAAACACACGAAGCTCAATTTAGTGGAAACCGAATATAGGCGATTCAATACTAATTTTTATCAATATAATGAATGAGAATTTCGCGAAATTAGTCAGCTTTATCCAAGCTGCTTTTCTTTAAAGTAACTTATATTTGGCTGCCAAATTCGGCAATTTTTTAAAGTGCCTGTCATTTTAAGACAACATGGTGGATGGGGCTAAGCAGTGAACTTGGCCAAGACCTTAGTAATTGCTGTGCACATGCTCACTCACATCGGAATCGGTTAATATATAGGAGTGCTGTTGCATGCAAAAAATCAGATTTTTCAAAATGTCACCCACAATAGAAATTGAAACTGCTATATTTGAGCCATTTTTCAAGGTAAAGACAAACAAAAAATGCTCCTGAATCCTTATATCAAGATCAAATACTTAAGAAAGAAACCTTTTTCAATTTCTAATTTTTTTGCACCTCACTTTAAATATATATATATTTTTTAATTTAATGGCTGCCATTTTGAAACAAGATGGCTGATGAATCTGGCCAGCGAACTTGGTCGAGGTATTGATGTATACTATCCACATGCCTTCTTATATCGAAATAGGCGAATATGTGTGTTATCGCGTGACAAATACAAGATCGTTTCAAAATGTTAGCCATGCTAGAAATTCAAAGTGCTATAAATCAACCATTTTTTAAGATATCAACAAAAGAACAAATTTTCAGAAACAAAAACTGCTCCGGAATCTTTGTATCAAGGCCAAACACATAAAAAAAAATCTTTTTCATTTTCCAATTTTTTAATACCTTATTTTGAATTTTAAATTTAATTTTTTTTTAAATGGCAACCCTTTTGAAACAAGATGACGAATGAAGCTGGCCAACGAACTCGGTCAAGACATTGGTATGTACTATGTACAGACCAAGTTACATCCAAATAGGTTCATAAATACTCCTGTTATCGCATGACAAAAATCAGGTCGTTTTAAAATGTCAGCCACAAGAGAAATTCAAAATGCTATTACTCAGCCATTTTTTTTTAGATATAGACGAAAGAAAAGCTGTTCCGGAATCTTTGTATTAAGGTCAAACACATACAAAAAAAATCTTTTTCATTTTCCAATTTTTTGGTATCTCATTTAAATTTTTTTATTTTTTAATTTTTTTAAATGGCCGCCATTTTGAAACAAGATGGCGGATGAAGCTGGCCAACGAACTCGGTCGAGATATTTGTATGTACTATGTACACACCAAGGTACATCCAAATCGGTTCATAAATACACGTGTTATTACGTGAGAAAAATCAGAACGTTTCAAAATGTCAGCCACGCTAGAAATTCAAAATGCTATAACTCAGCCATTTCTTAAGATATAGACGAAACAAAAACTACTCCCGAATCTTTTTATCAAGGTCAAACACATAAGAAGAAAATATTTTTCAATTTTCAATTTTTGGTACCACATTTCAAATTTAAATTTTTCTTAAAAATTTAAATGGCCGCCATTTTTAAACAAGATGGCGGGTGAAGCTGGCCAACGAACCCGGTCGAGACATTGGTATGTACTATGTACAAACGAAGTTACATCCAAATCGGTTCATAAATACGCCTTTTATCGCGTGACAAAATTCAGGACGTTTCAAAATGTCAGTCACGCTAGAAATTCAAAATGCTATAACTCAGCCATTTTTTAAGATATAGACAAAACAAAAACTGCTCCGAAATCTTTATATAAAGGTCAAATACATAAGAAAAAAATATTTTTCCATTTTCAATTTTTTGGTACCACATTTCAAATTTTAAATTTAAAAAAAAAATTTAAATGGCTGCCATTTTGAAACAAAATGGCAGATGAAGCTGGCCAACGAACTCGGTTGAGAGATTGGTATGTACTATGTACACACCGAATTACATCCAAATCGGTTCATAAATACGCCTTTTATCGCGTGACAAAATTCAGGACGTTTCAAAATGTCAGCCACGCTAGAAATTCAAAATGCTATAACTCAGCCATTTTTTAAGATATAGACGAAACAAAAACTGCTCCGGAATCTTTGTATAAAGGTCAAATACATAAGAAAAAAATATTTTTCCATTTTTAATTTTTTGGTACCACATTTCAAGTTTAAAATTTTTTTTAAAATTTTAAATGGCCGCCATTTTGAAACAAAACGGCGGATGAAGCTGGCCAACGAACTCGGTCGAGACATTGGTATGTACTATGTACACACCGAATTTCATCGAAATCGGTTCATAATTACGGGAGTTACAGTGTGACATAGGTCAGATATATATATATCAATTTTGAACGGAGGGTGGTTTCGAGGTCTGAGGGTCATGATCGATGAAAATATACCAAAATTTTTTGAAATCGCTTTCCTCCGAACGGCTGCAATAGGTAGCTTTTTTGTAAAGAAAGCTACCTAAAAAGCATAATTTCAAAAACTCATTGGTCAAGGACTAGACAATTATGTATTTTGTAATGTGTTTTTAATCTCATTGGTTTCAGATGAAAACACCCAGGCAAATCTATGGTAGTGCAGAATGCTACATGTTGTGCAACATCAAGAAAAATTGAGTCCAAAAGGTGCTTTTTTAATAACAATTTGTTTTTGAAAGTTCAAAGTATGTGTTTTTAATGCAAAAACCTAAATATTTCTACTTCATTCCTATACATAAAAAAAAAACTTCATAAAATATGCTTATTGTTCAAGCCAAAAGTCTCTTATACTCCTTAAGCAGGGCTGGCTATTAAGGGAGGGGAAGTTGGGTGACTGTGTGCAATGCTAAAATCTAAGGGATAGAAAATATGAAAAATATTTGGTTAAAACAATCATTTCTTTAGGAAATAACATTTGTAAGGGTGATTAAAAAAATGTTGCTCAGGGTGCTATGGCTACTAAAAGAACCACAATGCTCATCATGAGTTTTCACAAATTCATATTTTAAACACACTCTACCTAAGCAATTTTCTATCCCTTCAAAAACTTTTCTATGGATTCAGCTGAACAACTCTACAGCTGATTAACAATAATCAAATTAGTTGTACACTTTCATTATTTATCATTTGAAAATAAAGGTTCAAGCTTCAGCTAACTACAATAGATAATATATGGTTCGCCAAAACAAAAAAGAGACTTTTTACTGTAGCTGCCTTGGGCA
Source organism: Maratus speciosus (assembly GCA_963932465.1). Lineage (NCBI taxonomy): Eukaryota > Metazoa > Arthropoda > Arachnida > Araneae > Salticidae > Maratus > Maratus speciosus. The sequence goes on from OZ010796.1 coordinate 411,711,294, forward strand.
GGCCACACATTGAGGTGACACAAGCAACATGATTCACACATCATGTTTTTTGTGTCCCCCTAGTGTCTCCTTTTCATTTGGGTGAACCATATATTCCGATTTTATTAGTCTTCTAATGTTACAGATGAAATTCCTTTTGCATGCATTACACATACACTAGAACATTTGTATGTAGTTTATAGATAAATAGTCTAAGTAAGAACTTTAAAAAAACAAAATTTTTTATGTAATTTTTTAAAAGCACATGCATTTTCAAAAATTTATGAAAAATTCTGTTTAAAAATTATTTTACTCATTTAATAAAAAAATCTAAAAACTAGCTCATAGAAAACTAACAATTAACCAATAACAATAATTGATTAGAGAAAAAAAAATGGTAGATGTAACTTTAATTCATTTATAGACTGAAATTATTCAGATGTATTACATATTAAAATAAATTTCAGATCATTTATTGATAGTTCACACATCACATGGTAAAAAAGCAATTTTTCTCAAATCTCTGGTGCAAGTTTCACTTTAAAAAGAACACGCCTAAAAAGCAATATAAATAGAAGCTGATTACTACTCAGGCAAACTTCCGCCATTTTTTCAGAATAGATATTTTTATCTTACTTAGGACAGAAATTCTGCATTTAAATAAGGAAATAATTACTACTGAGAACTAGTGATGGAAATTTGTTCCTGTGGTAATCTAGCTCTAAATGTGAACAAAGTCGTTTTATGTTAAAAGTTTAAAAAAGCAATGTACTACTTAAACTTAGAGAGCAAATTTTTGAAGCATACTCACTTAGAATATTTGATACTTATTTGTTTTGACAATATATTTTTATAAATTCAAGAAATATGTAAGATGACATCTTCTGTAAGTTCATTTAATAATAAGAACTCTGATTTTCAATGATCACTCTCAGAATTTTCCGTAATTTTGCAAGTAACATGAGATGATCAGGTTTTCAGGTACAAAAGGGAACATGTTTCTAATTAAATAGGTAATAAAACCTTATGATTATGGAAAATCCATAATTGTTGGCATCTATGCAATATGTGACACCTTTTATATAACCGTTTTACTCACAGTTTCTTATATGTACAATGCTTAAGGGAATGCTTCACTGAAATTCCCAATCACTAAATCCCATGTTAACCTATGGGAAAACTTAAAAAAATGATTACTCATTACCCAATATAATTATTGAAGTACAGTTTTCAACATCAAAAAGTAGATGTCAGATGCTGACAAAGTGTGTTAAATACTTAAAATTTAAAGAGACAATTTTTAAAAACTAACCTCATTGGCACCTGAAATCTACTTTCTGATGGTGAAAACCATATTTCTATAATTATGTAATAACACTTTTAAGATTTCCCAGTTTTAAGATAGGATTTAGTGATTGGGGAGTTTCAGTGAAGCAGCCCCTTAAGAAACCTCCTATGCCCAGTGATGCTAGACATCTGCACAGGCCAACATTTCTAGGTCCGAGCCCAGCCCGACTCATAGAGAAAAAAATTTGGCCTGGCCCAATGCAAAAATTAAAAGTTCGGCCTGAGCCCGGCCCATCCCGGAAAAAAGTTAAAATCTCAGCCCTAGTGAATTTCTACAAAACATTGATTTTTACGTCGAATTGGTTAAAAATTTGTCTCGTACGAGGAGTTCTGACCAAAAATATTTACCTTAACTTTTTTTTTTTCATGTTTATAATCTTCATTTTTATAGAAGTGCTGCAGGCTGCAATATTTATTTTTTTAATGAATCTCTATTTCTTGTATGTTTCAGTTATCATTAATATGTCATTAATTCAGTGTCATGTTTCAGTTATCATTGATATTGTTAATCCATATTCCATGTATAGAAGTGTTAAAAATCTGAAAAAGGCTATACAGTAAAATCTTCTAAGATGGAATTGCATAGAAAAAAAAAGCGTTAAAGACAAGTTCCCTTCTTAGCAAGTGTAAATGTATTATATATTCTTTTCTTACTTATTAGTATATTAATTTTGCATGGATCAACACGTTTTCAGTTTAAAACAGGGTTCCGTCATGTGCAGGTTCCTTTTCACACATTTTACTATATTTTACTATGTGTAGAAATCTACTATTCTTTAAAAATAATTAATTTTAATGTTTAAATATAGAATAATAGTGATTCAAAAGAGTATGCATTTTTTGCAAAAATTTTTGGGACAGGCCTAATTTAACTGACCTTTAAATGGACAAGGCCACGCTGAGACAATGATTTTCATACAAGCTGGCTCAAAACTAGGACAGAAAATTTTGGGCTGTGAAGACTAGGAATGAAACCAGGCCTGGCTTTGTACAGAAAAATTAAGTTAGGCCCGGCCCAGCTCAGCCTGAGACTTCAGAAAAAAGTATGGCCCAGGCCTGTCCCGAGTGCCATGAATGAAAATCGGCCCATGCAGATCTCCAAGGGATGCTTCTTTGCAACAGACTGAGAGCACCTTTATCTGACTTGCAATACCGTAGTGTGATGCCAATTGTAAATTATTGTAAATAACACTAAATGACATTACAATATGATAAAATATCCATGAACAATAAGTACCAAGTCTTGTCTTTTTACACTGACTTTTAATGTCACATATTGCTTTGCAAACATGTGACAGACTCTATATCTATCTTCATGTATCGAAATGTTTCCTACTATGACAGCTGATTTACATATTTAAAATACACATACTGATGTTTTCTTTTAAGTAATGTTTTGAAATTTAAAAAGCCAAATCTAAGTATAATTAGCCTTTTCTTAAAAATATGTCTTTACATTGCTCACATATTTTTTATTTTATTATGGTTCTAGATTTTTGGTACATATCAAGAGTAATACAGACAGTGTTAAGAAATTATAAGACCACTAACAAATTGGTGCACTTCTGAAGAAGAAGACACAATATGCAAATTTTTAGTGCATGTATTTAAAATTGATTGTTGAACATTTTCTGTTATAATTGCTTCATTAAAATTTAAGTTACATTTTATTAAAATCTTATTTTTTTTAAACATAAATAAGGTGACTGTTAAGAAATCATAAGACCACCTGAGGAAATTAGCATATTATATGTCACATCAGAATCATTATAAAACGTACGTGTTTGTGTATCATGAAAGTATCCCCATGAAGCAAAGGTGCAGGTTTAGATAGTGTTATATACAATATATTTGAAGATGCTGCGGGATAAATAATTGTCTGTGACAGAAGTAAGAAAAATTTGGTTTTATAAGGATGCTGGTAAATTAGAACAAAAAATAGCTCGGTTAATGAAGCATTCTAAAACTGCCATTCACAATGAAATAATTAGAAAAAAAGATTCAAATAAAATTAAACAATCTGGAAGAAAAAGGATTTTGACAGCACAGGATAATCAACAAATATTTCAATTATCAACTCAAAAAGGTCTTTTAACACAGGAAATTTCAAACTGTTTTAGCAAAAGAACCTTACACGTAACAGTTTGGAAGAGTCTGAAATCAAATAGTAATGCAAAATGTATGACACTGTTGAAAAAAATTGAGACTAATGAAACATCATAAAGAAGAAAGACTGAAATGGGCTAAAAAATGTCATGTCATGGGACAAGAAATGGAAAAAAGTGATATTTTCAGATGAAAAAAAATTTAAACTTGATGGTCCAGATGATTATAAACACTGTTGTCATGATTTGAGGAAGGAGCTGAAACAATGCATCAGTTCAACAAATGGGAGGAGGATCAGTAATGGTTTGGCGAGCTTTTAGTCATGATGGATTATGCAATTTGACCGGAATTTTGGGACATACGAACTCAGCGCAATATCTGGCTATGTTATATGATCATTTGATACCATTTGGACCTTTTTTAGGTTATGCTAATTGGATGTTTCAGCAGGACAATGATTCTTGTCATGTGTCTAAATCTACCCAGCAATGGTTTAAAAATGAAAAAAATCATGTTTTGTCATGGCCAAGTTGAAGTCCAGAGTTGAACCCTATGGAAAATCTTTGGGGCATATTAAGTCGCAAAGTTTATGCTAATAATAAACAGTTTTTATCTGCCAATGAACTAGAAGTAGCCATTGTAAAAGAATGGCACATTATTTCTGAATCTGTACTTAATCACTTGACACTTCTATGAAAAACAGAGTATTTGAGGTTATAAGGAAAATGGAGGACCAATATTATATTAATTTACATATTATTTTTGTTTTTAGACAAGTGGTCTTATAATTTGTTAACAGTGTATTTTTCAATCATTGCTTATATTTTTGTTAACATACTTATTTATTGCATTATTTAAAATAAACTAATTTTAATAAATATGTTGTAGTTTGATATCTCATGTGTTTAAACTATAATTAGAACCTTTACTTGCTTCATAATTTTCAAAATCAAAGTGGTCTTATAATTTCTTAACACACTGTAATCGTAAACAATATATTGTTAAAATCAAAGTACAGTGACCTCTCAGTTATACGACTCTCGGTTATATGCTGACTTCTTTTGGTCCCGTCCACGCTTTATGGGAAATAATGCTAAACTTCTCTCAGTTATACGACTGCTTCTCTCACTTACACGACAATTTAAACGGTTCAGACAATTTTACATTTCCCACTCAAGAATTCATTTTTATAATCTTTAAAGTACAAACCATTCACATTTTCTTATCTTTATTCTACCAGTATTGTTAAAGTGTTTATCAATAATGAATAACATTTCTTGACAACCTTCATGTGTTATTAACGATGAAGTCTATGGCGGGAGAGTGGCTGTATGGAATTCCCTTGTGACTGCCGTTTAACAAAAGGATTAACAAAAGCCAAATGATCACCTGCAGATCACGTCTCTGTATAATACTGAGTAAAAAATCGAAGTTTTTGCAAAATGCACTTTCCTGGAAAATTTAACAGCTTTTAGGAATGAGGTTGTTTTAAGAAAAATAGACTTGATAGTTGTATAATAGTTTTGATTATAATGATGTTAGGCAATGGTTGCAAAATCTACCTATGTTATTAAGGATTATAAATGTAAAGAGATTTTTAGCTGTGATGAAACGGGACAGTTTTTCAAACTGATGCCAGATAAGGCATTATCATACAAAGGAGATCCATGTCACTGGTTCAGAAAAAGTAAAAAAAGATTAACTGTCCTTTTTTGCACAAATAGTGATGGTTCAGAAAAATTATAACCTTTAGTAACAGGAAAATCAAGAAAACCTTGATGCTTTAAGAATATAAAAAATTGACATGTGGCTACAGAAATTTTAAAAAAGCATGGATGACATCACAGATTTTCACTGAATTTTTTAAAAAGAGATGGATGATAAATTTCAAAAACAACAAAGAAAGGTTTTACTTCTAATGGATCAATGTCCATCACATCCAGATGTAAAAGGTCTACCATTTCTGCAACAAATTAAAGTTCAATTTTTGCCAGCAAATTCTACAAGCAGATTACAGCCATTAGATTTAGGAATTATAAAGAATTTCAAAGTAAACTACAAAAAGCCTTTGATTCGTCGTTTTATTTTAGATCAGGAAAACAAAAAGGAAGCTAAATCAATTTAGATTTTGATGCTATACATCTTACAGCATCTGCATGGAAAAATGTGACATTGCAGACAATTAAGAATTGTTTTAGGAAATGTTGTTTTTCTCAAGACCAAACTGTTAGTTCAAAGAGTGAACCTGATTTTGAAACTGTGTGGGAATCTAATAGTAACGAAGACTGGGATGAAATGTTTAAGGATGAAGGCATTAATTTCAAAGATTATGTAGAATATGATGAAAAACTTTTGTCAGAACTGAGAACTGCTGAAGAAATCTTTGAGGATATCTATAATGAAGACATAGCAAGGAGGATGACAAAGATGAGAGCTATGTTCCTACTGTTATAAAATTTTCAGAAGCAAGTGCCGCTTTAAACACAATAAATTATGTCCATCAAAATTATTATTCCCAAAATCGCTTAAAAGCTTCATTAGACTTAGAAAAAGACATTTTCTCTTTTTGTCGATGACAGAGACAAACTGATATCACTTCATGTTTTGAGAAAATCTGATCTGTCAATCTTTAAAATAAGCATAGTGGTATGTGAACTATTTTGTAAACTTCTTTAATATATTTTATGTTTTATTTTTAATATATTTTACAAATTTTGTTAGAATATGTTTTTAGTATTCAAAACTTATCATTTTTAATATAAATAAAATAATTAATGAATAAAAAGTTTGAAACTTGTATAATAAGACGGCTTCTCACTTATACGACTATTTTCTATGGTCCCCTGAAAGTCGTATAAGTGAGAGGTCACTGTATTTCAATAAAAACCCAACTTTACACAACTTTTTTCATGTATCAGACTTGGATGATCTTTATATAATAGCTGTGCTATTTAAAACAAAAATTTTAAATTAATTATAAACACTTCATAAGTTAAAAAAAAAGTTTATTTATCAGCTATTTTTCCTGGCAAAGTATAGTGAAGGTTATCACTCCAAAAATTATAGCAGTTGTTAAAGGGAAGAGTATTTATTAGAAAACTTTTTGAAACATGCATCTTTTACTTTCCATCACTACATGTTAAAATATATTTTATATTTAAATTTACATTTGTATGAGTCACATAGATATTTTTTGCGTATTTATCATTCAAAAATTAAGAATATCAGTTGCTAAAATTAGCATTTTTAGCTTTAAATTCTTATAGGATGCATTTTGGCATAGTACTTCAAACAAAGCTAATCAGGAAAGACCCTTTCAGATCACAGATATGTATAAATAAAAAAACAATCTTATCAACTTAAAAACTTCACAAGACAGTCATTTTGCAGCAAATTAACATTTCAAATTGTATGTAAATTGTATAAGAATGCTTGATATATATTAAAGAGCAAAAACTTTGAATGGCGAAATACTCTAAATGACTTTTCAAGTATACTTATTGTAAAACTCTTAAATTTATAAAAATATAAATACTTTGTACATCTTACATTTTATTGTATGCATATATTTAGTCTGTTTCTTTGCGAGCCCTTCAAAGTACTTCATTTTCATGTAATGAAATGTTCTCGTACATGTACGTGAGAACTAAAAGATTTAGTCTTTCTCTCCCCCCCCCCCCCCCATCTTATTTCTCAGGTATGTTTTGAGGCACTTCAAGATGAAAATGAATGCTCAGGTGTACATGTTGTAACAGGATGTGTAGCCATTGTAGATAGTAAATTGTAAATAGTGGGTAGCAAATTTCTTATGCAATACTTCAAAGCTTCAATGGTATTTCGTGGGCTATTTTCTTGTACAATTTCATTCCACAAAAGAATTTCACTGCATAAACTAGATGATTCAAGTTCATAAAATTCTTTGAGGTGTTCCAAAGATTAAATGATTTCTGATAGTTTCTATCTTCAGCAGGCTTTGAATTGAGTAATATTTGAAACAGAGGCAGTGTTGATTTATAAGCTTTAAATTTTAAATTTAGACTCTGGATCGTGTTTCCTAAAAATGGGATGAACACAGATCTTTGATAGTACACTTTAGTATTTTTGAAAGGAACAATTTCCCTTAATGTCTATCAGCTTGTTATCTTGGTCTTTAATAGCAATGTCTAATTCCGCATATATATATGAAGCTGTCTTGAAGATATTGGAAAAACTTTCTTGGGTGCTCTGTTGAATTCCCTCTAAGGATTTTTTTTACTCTCATTGCAGAATCAACTGCAAAAGATAAATCAATATTTTCCTTTTGAAAATATACACTTAATGGTAATGTTACTTGAAATATATAATCAGTGATGCACAGACTCAACAAAAAGTCACATTTTCTATTGCACTTTGAAGTTGTGCATCACTGGCTGCTTCCCTGTCTGACCAGTCAGTTATAGCTTCTAACAACATTAACACTGATTTAAGCAATCTACGAATACCCAAACAGAATCATGCTGCTCAACCCAATGAGTCGAACCCATCCTTTTTAACTTCTTGTATCCATTTCCTTCATTCTGTTCTTTGATTTCCTTTTTGAAGACATTATGACATTTTGGAAAGTCAAAAAAGAAATTCCAGCATTGGAATACAATTTCTAATGTTTCTTAATGAGCTTAAGACAATGATAAATTTAAAGTATGCGAACAGCAATGAGCATATAAAGCTTTTGGCTGTTTCTGTCGCATGAAAGCTTGAGCCCCTTTGAAATGACCACTCATAGCCCAAGGACCATCATAGCCTTGTCCAGTAAGATTATTTTTTGCAAAGAAAAATCATACATTGCTTGGCAGATAGTACTAGCTGAGTCATTCCATTTCAAATCATCCAGCCAAACACAAAAATTAAATCCATAGTCTCAGATTTTGTTGAAAATTTTTGTAGTTGTTCTTTTTACCATCCTTATAAATAATCTAAAATAATACTTCAATATCTCAAATACTTTTTGTGAAAAAAAATGTCGAAATAAGCAGAAAGTTTGCATAAATGGCACTTCGAAGGGTCTGTATTTAAGAAGCATTGTTTCAGAAAAAAAATCATAATTTTACTCATTTTCAACACATCAAGTCGAAATTTGTACTAAAATGTGCACAAAAAGATGGAGATATAAGAAAAAAATTGTTTGGTGATAATATTTTAATTTGAGACCCCCAAAAGTTGTCTAAAGTTTGTTTTTATGAAATTTTTTTAAAGAAAAATGATGATTTTTCAAATCTCATTTTTTGAAAAAGGCATAGGAGTTAAACAAGCAATTTTTTTTTTAATTATATGTAAATGTATGAACTGAAAGACTGTGGGAAAAAAATGGCTTTTTGAGGGGTAATATATTTTATTCATCACAAACCAAAAAAAATCCATGCATTTGGCTGAAAAAATCACTGTGATAGCTGCAAATTTTTTTGCTTTTCTCTTACCAGTAAAATTTAGAAGTAAATTTTGCCTTATACAATCACCAAAATAAAGCAATTAAATAAAGTAAAAATTGTCATTAAATTTTAGTGGTAATAAAAAACATAAAAGTTGGCAGCTATACACTGTATTTGCAAATGGCATTGGAGATCCTAAAAAGCATTAAAATAATTGTTTATATTACAAGTGATCATTTTGAAATGAATGCTCTTCTATTACTAGTAATCCTATTTTTATTTTTAAACAATTTGATATTACATGATAATTCTGAATAATTTTTATAAAATTTGATTTATTTACATAGTAGATGCATGAGTATGAATGCAAATTCTTACAATAACTATTTAAATTCACATAATTCAATTTAATTAAGTTCTAAAACAGTGAGATTACTTTAAATCTTCAAGGAAAATTTTAAAGGTATTACCTTTTTAATTGTGATGGTGTGTTTTCTTCAATAATGTGATGAAATGTTGCTGAATGTAAATAGTATCTTTCTCAGTGAAATAATATACCCTTCCAGATCCTTTTGTTATTGGGGCACTAACACAAGCTATGATGTTGGTTATGGGGATAAAACAAATGTCTTCTTTAGAAGACCAATGGAAAGATGGGGCAGGACCAGAAGGATGCAAAAATTTTACTTGAATATCACCTTCATCCTTATGTTGTGATAAAACTAAACAAAAGAACCAATGATTGTCATAAATGCAAGCGACATAATTATGTACACAGATATCTGACATCTTCAGTAGGGGTTGATTACCTGAAAAATGAAATACAGTGCAAACATTTTCATCAGAACTAATTCTTTTTGTCTCAATGACATCTTCTGATATTGGCACAGAATGATGAAAACTGTGTGTACCAGGAACTGTTCTTGCTTTAGAAAAATGACCTTCCAAATGTTGGCGAGTATTTAAAAGTGCTTCTTTTTTTATTAGCCAAAATTTAATGCCTTCAATTTTAGTCTTGCAAAATGATAAAAAAATTTCAACAGAATTAATGGCATTACTGGGACTCATTTGCAGACTTGTTTTTGTAATTAGGCGCTTTACAGTCCCACCAATACCATCACAAGGAGATTTCCCATGGCTAGTTGAAAAAAAAGACCATGTTGCATTTAACTGAAAATCTTTCTTGTGATGACAAAGATTGATGAAGTTTTTACAGTTCTTGTATTGTGCTGCACACCCATCACTAAAATAATGTATTTTATTCACAGTAGGAAATGCTTCTTGAATATAATTTATAATTATTTTTTGGGTTTCGTGAACAAATGCAACATCATGTTCTAAATCATCCGATAGCACACATAAACTTGTGCTGATAAGATCAGAATCCTCATTACGAGTGTAAATTACTACTGGATGAAGTGAAGAACTGTCACTTGTCCAGTGATATCCCTACATCTCGACTTGAATAACATATGAATAATTTTCACTGAAGTCGAAGAGGACCACAGCAGTATCAGATTTCAAATTTTCTTTAGTATCTTTGAGATATTTGGCTTATGATTTTGTTATATATGAATGAGGCAAAAGTGTCACCAGGTTTGTTATTAATATTTCTAAATATTCTTCAAAACTTATTGTGAATTTGACCTGTTGTGTTCTATCAGTTGAAATCCAAGAACTATAAGTAACTTCATCAGTATGATCCCATTCTTCAAATTTTTTGATTATAAATCTTTTGAGATTATCAGTTGATGGACATTGGGAGCAGTGATGAAGCATACAATCTCTGTTATCTGTGGAGCACACTAACATAGCAATTAAGTCATAATAATTTTCTTCTATTACACAAGCTTGGAGCAATAGCGTGACATTCTGATGAATAGTGCAAACATAAACAGAATGTGTCCCCGAAGAACCTGCAAGTACACACCATTTCGGTTGCAGCATACAATACAATTCATTTAAATTTCCTAACAATAGTTGTTTTTGCCTATATTCATTTTTTGAAATGCTCACTTTATCCTTTGATCCTGGCATAATTCGGAAAAATTCATCACTTTAGCAAACTTTTTACCACAGCAGTTGCTTTTCATCAAGTGAGTGCCCTTTTCTAGGTTCAGGCAAAGCTATTATGCCTTTTTCTTGCAGAAGTTCTCTCGCTTTCCACACAGCATATTCACTAACATTGAATTCTTCACATACTTTTTTTCTGATCCATGAAACGGGGATAAGAGTTAAAATCTGTATTTTCTCTCTTTTTGTAGTAACAATATTAAGTTTTGTTTTATTCTATTACAATATTCATATCATCTGCTTTTCACACAATGTCTTGAGAATGTACTGTGTGAGATCCACTTTCTGTCAGAAATTCTGCTTCTAATACTTTAGAAACCTTTGATTTTAAAGTGCTAAAAGCAGATTCAACTTTCCTTTTAGTATAACTGGATTTCCAATAAGGAGCTACTCCATGAAATTTCAAAGTAGATTCTCCTATATCTTGTAATGATGCATTGATTTCTTCAAGTGCCTCTTGTTTTGAAACAGACAATTCTAAATTAGCAATTTCATCATCACTAGCCATACCTTCTTCCACTTCAGCTTTTTCTTCTAATTCTGAAATGTATTTATCCACTTTATTCCTACAAGTATTACATATTTTTTGTCCCGGTTTTGAATTTACAGAATTTGGTATTTTGTTAATCTTCTGTGAAAAATTTACACTGATATTTCTCAAGGATTTTGTAATTTTCTTCTTATGACATTTAAATGGATCAAAACATGATGATTGATACATTTCATATTTATTTTGGAAATATATTTTGTGATGTTCACAAACAGTAAACAATAGTTCAGAACTCACCCCACTTCTCAAACTTAAAAGATTAATTTATGGTGGATTTAATGATGCAACGTTTGATAAATTTTCCACTTCTGTGTAACTCTTTTTATGACACTCAGTTCCATTTTCTTTACTAATACTACAAACTTCAAGTTTCTTTTCTGACATTTTGAATGAAATTTATATTTACTAGTAAAACTAAAGTAAAACCATTTCAACTTAAAAAGAACTGGGCTCTAACCAGTTTGCATTTAACCAGAAATAAATAAGAAATAATATTATACAAAAAACTATGACTAGTTAAATATATGCTCAAAAAATTACTTAGTACATTTGTCAAATTAAAAAATAACTGTCAGGAGTATCCACTTTTAAAGCAGGCTCAATTCAAAGCAATAAGCAGCAAAATAAAATATTTCCAAGGTTTACTAATAATATTGACAATGGAGCATTTAAGATTGTACTCTACACTAAAATCTAAGAAACTGCCCTGGTCTCTTATAAGTTCACTCTCCCCCACCTTTCATCAACCAACCCCATCAAAGGGGAGGGACTTATGTTAAGTTTAATGTCTCCATAGAACAAAATAACATGGCCCCATATGATTCACCCATCTAGGGAACTAATGTTACATCCCAATGTTGTCTAAAAAAAAAAAAGATTTTGTGACACAGAAACAACATTAATCTCAGAGTTACTCTTATTGTACAAAATTTTAAAAATATAAAAGGAATTATTTAAAAAAAAAAGCTTTATATGAAAAATATCATGAGTTTATTTTAAATTTCTTGTAACAAAGTTCAAAAATAAAACATGACTTTTGTTAAAATTGAAAATAATATCTCAAAACATTTTTATTTAAAAGTATCTAATGCCAATGCTTTGTTTTGATGAATGTGAACAAAGCAGTTTTTCCACTTAAAAAAAAAAGAAAAAAAATGCATTTAAAAAAATAAAGTGGATATTGATAGCAATAACTTCTCCCTAAATACTGACTGTTAAAAATATTGATTTATGGACCAACCAAAATTTATAAACCAAAAACAGAGTCTAACTTATAGTTAAGCCTGGGCCTTCAGCACCCCCTGCAAAAAAAACAGTAGTTATGTGTATAGATTATTTGTTGATACTATATCAATCAGTAGATAATTTATGTAAGACAAGGTATATATAGGAGTTTCTAGTCATGGTTATGCCTACCTTTCTCCCCCTCCCCTAACTTTCTTTCAAGCAAGGCTTTGATCAAAATAAATATATTAGTACTCAGAAAGTCATTATTTTACAAAGTTGTTTTATGTTGATTTAAAATTTTGTTGGAATTTATATACACAAATTTGCCATACACAAACTATGTCAGTAAATCCGATTACATCTAAATTATTTAGAATTATTATATAATATCAATTTTTTTTAAATCAAAGATAAATAGAAATAACAATGTATCTTTTTTATATATAAACAATTATTTTATTGTTTTTGGAGATTCCCACAATGCCATTTGTACATACAGTTGCTTTTTCAGCGAAATGCACGAATTTTTTTTGGTTTGTGATGAATAAAATATATTAGCACTCAAAAAGCCATTATTATTATATTTTTTTTTTACAGTCTTTCAGTTTATACATTTACGTATAATTAAAAAAAAAATTGCTTGTTTAACTCCTATGCCTTTTTCAAAAAATGATATTTGAAAAATCATTATTTTTCTTTAAAAAAAATTCGTAAAGACAAACTTTAGACAACTTTTGGGGATCTCAAATTAAAATATTATCACCAAACTATTTTTCTTTTCTTATATCTCCATCTTTTTGTGCACATTTTAGTGCAAATTTTGATTTGATATGTTGAAAATGAGTAAACTTATGATTTTTTTTCTGAAACAATGCCTCTTAAATACAGACCCTTTGAAGTACCGTTTATGCAACTTTTCTGTTTATTTCAACATTTTTTTTCACAAAAAATAATTGAGATATTGAAGTACTATTTTAGATTATTAATAAGGAAGGTAAAAGGAACAACTACAATTTTTTTTATCAAAATCTGTGACCATGTATTTCATGGTCTGGATGAAGTGACATGGAATGACCCTGCTAAAAGTTTTCCTGTCAAATCTTCTACTAAGATGAACTATAGAAATTATTCTTGCACATTTTCATTTTCAAGGAATCTTACACAAAACGACATTTGAGATATGTTGCCTGATATCCGTTGTCTTATGACAAAGTACTGAAAAATATTTAGTGGTGTTGATTTTTTCAACCAGTTTCTTCAAAATTATTTTATTGAAAGATGCAATTTCATTTTGTGTCTGCCAGTTAATATATGTGACATTTGCTGCAACATTTTGTAAGTGAGTTATCAAAACTTCATCACCACCTTTCTTACACATTCTGTTGAGATTCAGAGGACCAGAATCTCTGTGACCACAAAATGCAAGGCCTCTTCTTGCCAAGAGTATTGTCGTTTTATTGGCTTTAAAAAATTCTCCCTGTTTTTTTCAGCCTGAGTTTGATGGACTGCATTCAAAGTCATGTCAATGCTTTTGATTGATCCTGACTTCATGTCGACAAACAATCCAGTTTTTTTAAAACACTGCGTATGATATTTTGTTCTTTCGTGGATTATAAAATTCTCCTTTGCATCTTTGCAGTCTCTATAAGGGAGTTTTACTAATTTACCTGTACAAAGATTCTGCTTTCCAACTGTTGTAGGAAATTAAGAGCAATATTTATAATATGCGCTATCTTGAGAAGGAGAACAGACAAGCCAGTTCCATTCCATGAGACAGCGTAACACAAATCTCAGATTTCTGCGACCAGAAGTAGGAAATTTGAAGCTAACATCAGGAGTTCATGGATGACTAAGCAATTCCACCTGCATATCATCAATAATCTGCCACATAAAGAGAAAAGGTTTAATGTACTATATATAAAATTCCTAAGCCTTAATCTAGCAAATAGAAATATTAAAAGCAAAAACAATAAATGTGAAAACATTGAAAAAATTTTCAGCTTATTATTCAAAATCCTATACAGTAGAATCTTTCAAATCTGAACTCTATAAAGACACGGATAATATTTAACTCTTTATTGGGTAATAGTAATATACTTACCACTTAATTTTTATTCAAAGCTCATTGATTCACACCAGACTTTTTAATAAAATATTTTGTTTTTATAATGCAAAAAAGATAAAAAGCTGCTTTTTATTTCCAAATAAATTTGTGTGTAGATTCTTGTGGCAATGAATCTTTTCAACATTTCAGGGACAGGATTGACTTGCGCGATAAAGGGTTAATCCATCCAAACTTTTAATTAACAAAAACTAAGAAAAATTTTATTTTTTTTTCTCTTTTTAGAGAAGCAAAGAAGTATGGACAATTTTTATCAGTTTAAATAAGCTTTATCCTAAAAGAAAACCACATAACTTCAACCTTGCACTTTTTCAAGTCATTTATATAACCCAAAAATTTATTTAATAAAATATGTCTGGTTTCTAAGTGGTATTTATTTAAATTCATTTATTAAGCACAATTTTTGGTTCAAAATACATTTATTTGATATGGGAGGGGGAAAAAGGCAGAAGGTTGTCAGTTATGCAACCAGTGGCACCAACTTTTGAAAATTATTGGGTGGTCTCAACCATTTTAGGGTAAACTAAACTTATATATGACATTTTGTTTTCTTTGAAAGTGTGAAAGGGAAAATGCAATATTTTAAGTTATGATAAGTCAAGTTAAAAAGTTTTAGAGCAGAACATAAAGTTGCAATTTTATTAAATTATATTTTCATATGTAGATTTATGAGGTCTTCATTTTATGAACTCTAATATTTATTATTATAGCATGAATATGACTACAAATTAAAATGCAAATGATCATAATGTTGGAGTTTAAGTGGCCTATCAAGCCAAAAGCACCCCATTCTCGATAGCAGGAATTCGCTGTCTCATATTTAAACAATTAGAAAAAATCTCTTGTGGCTATGCTGCGTTTTGAAATGGAAATAGGTAAAATGCTCTTACCTGGGATTCATCAATATCGCGATGACGTATAACTTCATCGGTGTGGCGTGGTCAGGGATTTATCCAAAAGCTTCTTGAAGAAATTATTTTATTTTATTTTGTGAAGCATTATTTATCCTTTGAAGTATCCTTTGAGAGCTTAATATGAAATCGCTAAATCCATGGGAAGATATAATGTAATATGAATTAGTATTGTGTGTTTTTACGATAAAGAAAGATTCAACTTTTAGCTTTAAATACTTATAATTAAACATATTACTGGAGTATAAGAAACTCCGTCTTAACAGAGAAGCTACATGATTAAGAGTGATAATACATAAAGCTGCTAAAACACATATTCGCAGCGTAGAAAAAAAATATAATAATTAAAGGTGTCTGGCAACAGTCAAAATGTGCAGATGTTCCTTTTAGTTACATATTAGTGATGAAATCTTAGTTATTAGAACATATGCTTTAGAGAGTTACTCAAGTGGTCTGTAATAGCACTCATTATTAAACGCGGAAGTAAAAAGAAGTAGTTCGTAAATTTGCTTGTTGAAATGATCTGTGTTTAGTAACAAGTTCTTTCTTTTCTTTTTTTTTTAATCACTTTTAGGAGTTGCCGAAGAACATCTGGGGAATTAAATTTAACACCCCTCCTTAATCTCCTCAGATGGATAAGGTAACAAGTTCATAGTCTTGATGTCACACAAAAGTTGAGGTTTGGGTGTGGGCTTCGTCAAGCAGTCAGCAATCATGTATTGCGTGGGACAATATTTTAATTCGATAATTTTATCCTCCTTTAATTGTCTTATGGCGTGAAAGCGGATATCAATGTGTTTTGTCCGCTTCGAAAATTTTTCATTTTCTATCATCTTTATACTGCTTTGGTTGTCATGGTAAAGTAAAATAGGTTTTACTTGATACAAGTTAAGATCTTCTAGCAGTTTTAATAGCCATAAAATTTCTTGTCCTGCGGTTGCTGCAGCAACATATTCCGCTTCAGCGGAAGAATATGCAATGCTTGACTGTAATTTTGTAGTCCATTGAATGGGATTATCACCCAGAAAAAAAATATTGCCGGTGGTTGATTTTCTATTTTTAGTGTCCCCAGCCCAATCAGCATCAGCATACGCGATGAGTATTGGTGGTTTATTTTTGCTTATTGTTAGGCATAGGTTTTTTGTGCAATTGAGGTAAATAATAATTCTTTTTGCCGCTTTCCAATCCTTCTCGCGTGGCGTTGCACTTCTCCTACTAAGTATATTTACTGGTGCCATAATGTCGGGTCGAGTGACTGTGGCAATATACAAGAGCGAACCGATCGCTTGCCTAAACTTTGTATTGTTCGGAAGTAAATTGTCGCTATCTTCTAATTTATAGAAACCTACTTCCATCGGTGTACCAATAGGTCTTGCATCTGTTAAATTTAACTTTCTAACCAAATCTTCTATTTTTGACTTTTGGTTTAATTTGTAACCATCATTCGTTTTGATTATGTTGGTTCCTAGGTACTGACTTATTTCGCCTAAGTCTTTTACTCCGTACTCATTTTGCAATTGTTTTATTACATCTTTAATTATTTCACTTTTACTCGCGATTAAAATATCGTCAACGTAGACGATGATATAAGTGAAATTTTCCTTTTCTTTTCTAGTAAACAAACATGAGTCAGCAGTGCTTTGCACAAAATTCATGTTTTTTAATGATTCTGCGATCTTTTTGTGCCAGGCTCTAGCTGCCTGCTTTAAGCCGGAGATTGTTTTATTCAGTTTACACACTTTGTTTTCACAATTTTTTTCTATAAAACCCTCTGGTTGTTTCATGAAAATTTCTTCTTCTATTTCGCCGTGAAGAAATGCAGTGTCGATGTCAATGTGTTGAACAGAAAGATTTTTATATGCCGCTGAGGCTAAAAATGTGCGGATTGTTGTGTGTGAAACTACGGGTGCGAAGGTTTCATCATAATCTTCGCCGTACTTCTGATTATATCCTTTCGCTACTAAACGGGCCTTGTATTTTTGTACATTTCCTAAATTATCTAACTTTCTCTTAAAAATCCACTTGCAACCAATAATTTTCTTATTTGGTGGGGGATCCACTAAGTCCCAAGTTTTATTTTTCTTTAATGAGTTGATTTCTTGCTGAGCGGCTTTGAGCCAATTTTCTTTTTCTACTGGGTTGTTCATGTTTGTTATGTCATAAAAATCGGATGGTTCGAATGTGTCATTTGTTTTTACGTGACATACGTATCTGTCGGGTGGTACTCCTCTATTTGACCTCTGAGACCTTCTCGGTTCTACGTCGGGTTGTTTGGACGCGGTTGGTTCTTCGTCCGAATTACTTAACTCTGTTTGAATGTAGTTGTTGTCATTGTCTGAGTTTTCTACCTCTTCGCCTTCTTTTAAGTTGTTTTCACTATTTTCTATAAATTTAACTGTTCTCGCTATTATTATTTTGTTTTCTTTTGTGAATATACGGTAACCTTTTGATTTGTTGTCATACCCCACAAGTATTCCTTCCTGCGCTCTATCATCTAATTTGTTTCGCTGATGTTTTTGTATATAGGCATAAGCTTTACAGCCGAATGTACGCAGGTAGTGTAAGGTGGGTTTTCGGTTGAACCAAATTTCGAACGGTGTTTTGTTTGTTATTTTGGTTGGTAGCCTATTCTGCAGGTGATTGGCGGTATTTATGGCTTCTCCCCAGAATTTTTGAGGTAAGCCTGCTTCGGAGAGTAGACTCCTAGTCATATCTAATAATGACCTATTCTTTCTTTCCGCTACGCCGTTTTGGCTCGGACAAAATGGTACAGTAAACTGGTGTTGGATACCTCTTGCCCTTAGGTATTCTTCCGTTTGTTTACCTAAATATTCCCCTCCATTATCGGATCTAATAGCTTTAGGGAATCTGCCGAATTGGGTTTTCACCATGGCTACATAATCTTTTAACTTTTCGTGAACTTCATTTTTATGCGAAAGTAAGTAAATTACTGTGAACCTTGAATAGTCGTCTATAAAAGTGACGAACATTGTTTTTCCCCCGATAGTAGGTGTACCGATAGATGTGCACACGTCCGTGTGTATCAGATCGAGCACTTTGCCTGTTTTGGGACAGTTTGTTGATTTCGGATATGGGGCATCACTTATTTTTGTTTGGATACATATTTCACATAATGCATTATGATTACAGTTATTTATTTTTATACCGTCTGCTAAGTTTTTATTTATTAATTCTTTTATCGCATTATAGTTACGATGGCCAAGCCGTTTGTGCCAAACTTCTATGCAATTTTTATTTTTACATTCATGTGCAATGTTTACTTTATTAGTTTCAGCGCTTTCTAATAATTCGACTTGATATAAATTATTTTTCATTCTTGCTTCAAGATAAATATTCCCGTTTCGGGATAACGTGCATTTTTCTTTATCGAAAATTAATTTATAGCCATTCTGTGTTGCTTTGCTTACCGATATGAGGTTTGATTCTAATTCTGGTACATATAATACTTCTTTTAATGTGATTGTGTTTATCCCTCCATCGGATGTTTTTGTTTTAAATGTCGTTTCACCTGTACCGTGTGAATTCAGCGTTTTTCCATTGGCAATTATGACTGTCGTCTTTTCAGTGTCGTTAAACTTAGTGAATGCATCTTTACTGTTTAGAATGTGTGCCGATGAACCTGAGTCGATTATCCAGGTTTGTTTTCCTGGTTTCTGGACTAAAAAAGCTGCGTCGCTGCCTTTTCCTGAATTGCCCTGTGTTTTGTTAATCCGAATTGGTTCTGTTTCTCGGTTTTTGTTTTCTCTATAATAGTTTGCGTCTTCATAACATAACGATGATGTGTAATACTTGGATTTGTGCGGCTGTTGTTTTTGTGACGGTGAGTAAGTGTTTCTGTTCTTAAGATGCCAGCACTCTCTGTATGTATGGTTTTTTAATTTACAGTATGTGCACTGTTTGTCCTTTTTATTATAGTGTTCAGCCGGAAACTTTTTATGCGTTTTAAACGCTTTTGAGGAATTCTCGCTCTGATCTGTGTTTTCTAAACGTCTTGTATATTCATCAGTGAGTTTTCCTTTTATAAACTCTGAATTAAGTTCATTTTCTGGACGGGCCTCGAGGGCTATAATTAAGGTGTTGTAGCTAGGTGGTAATGAACAAAGTAACAGAGCTGAAATGTGCGAGTCATTAATAGTTTCGCCTATGGCTGAAAGTTTATCAACAAGTTCTAAAATATGTGTAATGTGTTTTATTAGATTGCCGTTTTCTGGGAGTTTTGCTCCGTATAATTTTCTCAGCAAATATAACTTGCTTGAGAGATTAGCCCTTTCATGAATTGTTTTTAAAGCTTGCCAGGTTTCTCTGGCAGTGTTTAAGTGCTTTACATGCACGATCTGTGAGTCTTCAATACTCAAGTTGATAATTGCACGTGCTTTACGGTCCCTCTTCGTCCAGTCCATGTTAATTGGATCTGGGGGATTTTGTGTTATTACATCAAACAATTCTTCTTTTATTAAAATCATTTCTGCGCGAAATTTCCAATTTCCGTAGTTTGTCGAATTTAATTTTTCGACTATTTGAGTTTCTTTTATCCCTGCCATGTTTATTTTTATTTGTTTATGCGACCAACCTATTTCCTTTTTATTTATTTATTTACTGTAAAATGTAAAATGAACGATTTCTTTTTTATTATTATTATTACTCACAACCAACAAATTGTTCATTCACTAATTATTTAAATGTTCATTACATAAAACATAAATATATAAATGTTTCTTTTTCATTCACCTTTATATTTCTGGTACAATAACATTCATAATTTTATTCAATGCAGCATCTTTTTATTTTTTTATTCAGAACATGAATATTTTTAATATTTATAATCTAAGCCACTATATAAAATTTTTCTTCTTTTTCGCTAAACATGAGCACTTTATCTGTCTCATTAATCTTTTTGTTGGAGTTTAAGTGGCCTATCAAGCCAAAAGCACCCCATTCTCGATAGCAGGAATTCGCTGTCTCATATTTAAACAATTAGAAAAAATCTCTTGTGGCTATGCTGCGTTTTGAAATGGAAATAGGTAAAATGCTCTTACCTGGGATTCATCAATATCGCGATGACGTATAACTTCATCGGTGTGGCGTGGTCAGGGATTTATCCAAAAGCTTCTTGAAGAAATTATTTTATTTTATTTTGTGAAGCATTATTTATCCTTTGAAGTATCCTTTGAGAGCTTAATATGAAATCGCTAAATCCATGGGAAGATATAATGTAATATGAATTAGTATTGTGTGTTTTTACGATAAAGAAAGATTCAACTTTTAGCTTTAAATACTTATAATTAAACATATTACTGGAGTATAAGAAACTCCGTCTTAACAGAGAAGCTACATGATTAAGAGTGATAATACATAAAGCTGCTAAAACACATATTCGCAGCGTAGAAAAAAAATATAATAATTAAAGGTGTCTGGCAACAGTCAAAATGTGCAGATGTTCCTTTTAGTTACATATTAGTGATGAAATCTTAGTTATTAGAACATATGCTTTAGAGAGTTACTCAAGTGGTCTGTAATAGCACTCATTATTAAACGCGGAAGTAAAAAGAAGTAGTTCGTAAATTTGCTTGTTGAAATGATCTGTGTTTAGTAACAAGTTCTTTCTTTTCTTTTTTTTTTAATCACTTTTAGGAGTTGCCGAAGAACATCTGGGGAATTAAATTTAACACATAAAAATAATAAACTGAGCATGTAATGGAAATACACAGAAATTCTTGTGTTAATACTACTATTTGCTTAAACTATACTGGAGGATATCTCTTTAACCGCTGATTACGGAAATACACTTTGAATTGTAAAAAGTGTATAAATCAAGTATGATAGTTTCAGATTTGGAATTTGTTCAACAAAAGGCTGCTTACACATTAAAATATGAAACTTAATTTTTATACGGCATCTTTTCTGTATAAGATATATTTAGAAAAACTAGTCAGATGTGTCAATCGCAAAACTTTCTTCTATCTGATACATGTCAATACTTCAAAATTTGTGCATTAGTTCTTGAGGTATAGCTATTGCAGAAATTGTGAAAAATGCAGCAGAGCAGTGCCACATGTTGGCCGATTTACACCAAAAACTAATCAGTACCAATTTATATCAAGGTATATCTGAATCTAAGGTTTTAATTAAATTACATGTATTAGTTCTTGAGATCAGGCATGAAAGTGGGAAATGGGAAAAAAGGTGGAAAATTTTTTCCATCTATACAATAAGGCTAAACTTCTATAATTTAGACACATTTTAACAGTTATTCATACAATAAAATGAATTATAACTGTATATATGATTGTTATTTTCTTTTTGTAACTTAGAAAGTATTAAAATAAAAAAATAAATAAATAACAATAAATGTATAAATTCATTAAATCAAAAAAGAACAGTTTGCTAAAAGTATAAATCCATCCAAATGTATCTGATGAACTTATATGTGAAGTATAGAGATTAATTTTTTTAAATAAATGTATTATTTTGAATGACTTGACTGTTTAAGATTTTACTTTAAAAAAAAAATCCTATGCTAAATATGCATGCCAAATTGACCTTTACTCCAGAAATACATTTCAAAAAATGCATCACTGAAATGACTATTCTATTCGAAAAGAACCTTATGTAAACTTCACATTAATAAAGACTTATTAAAGAACTTAATTTACATGACTTTCAGATGCTTATAATAAAAGCTCGCCTTTGATTTGATAGTACAGCAATTCAGTAACTCCAAGGATGAGTAGACAAAATGTATAATTATTAAGCTTTCTAGACTACCACCCCCCAACCCCCTCCCATATGCTTCTAATATTTTCTTTGCATTTTTGCATCAATCCAGTGAATGTCCAGATTTGCTTTTAAAAAGGTGGAATTCCTCCTTTAGGAGGAACTCTTTCATGCCTGTGAGATAGAGTGGCATCAAAATTTGTGTCAGACAGACATTTTCTAAAAACAGTCAAATTGTGTTCAAGAGCTTCTTAAACGTATAAATCCATCAAGACACCGAAGTCGAATTTTTTCACAAATGCAATACTTTCTTCTTGTAAAGATAGAAAGAAGTAATAAGGGACATTGGAACAAAGTCCAGGGGTGCCATTTCAGAACTTTCTTGGGGGAGAAGGGGGGTGCAACGTTTTCTTTGAGGTCAGTGGCATAGCCAAGGGTGAGGTTCAGGGGGGGGGGGGGTTCCTCTTCCCTCCGAAAAAGAAACTATTCAAAATTCCGTTTTAAGCAGGTTTTCATCTTAGCAGGTATACTTTCAAGATACTGACTAAGGTTTTCCGTTTAAGACAGTATTCCATTAGGGACAGTTTCCATTTTACAAGTATATCTAAGGCTGTTAAAATATCCTTTCTATAGTAAACCTCTGAAGAGCATAGGTACATTTGCTGTAAAACTTGTGAAAATGAAACTTATCAAAAAAAGAATTATTTCGGAAACGGAGAAAAAAATCGTGTTTCTTTGAAAAAAAAAACATTGTATAATTACACTTGCTAATATGCAGACCTGTCTAAAATGGAGTTTTTTTTCCCTGATCTTTCGACTTCTTCTTTGCAGTTTTTGCTGCAGGGGTGGAGAGCCACTTCAAGAGGTTCTTGGAGGGAGGACAAAGTTTTCTTTGAAGGAACACAGAAGGGCTTGAAACAGCATACAGGATTTTGCCATCCTTGTGGGGGGGGGGGGGTCCTCTTCCCTCCAAAAAAGAACCTATTCAAAATTCTGTTTTAAGCAGGTTCTCATCTTAACAGGTATACTTTCAAGATACTGACTAAGGTTTTCCGTTAGGGACAGTTTCCATTTTACAAGTATATCTAAGGCTGTTAAAATATCCTTTCTATAGTAAACCTCTGAAGAGCATAGGTACATTTATTGTAAAACTTGTGAAAAGGAAACCTATCAAAAAAATAATTTTTTCGGAAACTGAAAAAAAAAATCGCATTTCTTTGAAAAAAAAAAAAACATTGTATAATTACACTTGCTAATATGCAGACCTGTCTAAAATGGAGTTTTTTCCCCTGATCTTTCAACTTCTTCTTTGCAAGTTTTGCTGCAGGTGTGGAGAGCCATTTCAAGAGGTTCTTAGAGGGAGGACAAAGTTTTCTTTGAGGGAACACGGAAGGGCTTAAAACAGCGTACAGGATTTTGCCTTCTTAACGTCTTTTAAAATCATAGGATTCTTCCAGGAACATTTTTTAATTTTCATGGAAGACTGCAGTATTTTTCTCTTTTCTTTTGCGGAATGAACTCGCCAATCAATCGCTTAAAAAAATCTTAAATTTTGCCAATTTTACTTGGTAAAAATAGTCAATTTGGCAAATTAGTCGCAGAAAAAATATTGCTTCCTAAAACGACCGTGAAAAAATATTGCAAAGATCGTGAAAGAGAACAGCGATTATTGCCAATCGGTTGCGGGGAAAAAATGCAGATTTCAACATTTGGTCAAAAAAACAAAAAAACAAATTTGCTCATCAGTCGTGCAAAAAAATTGTGAATTTCGAATATCTATTAAGGGAAAAAATGAGAGTTTTGTCAAAGGTTTCAGATAAAAATCCCGAATTTAGTCCAAGAATCATGCAAAAAATTCAAAAATTTCATCAAATGATCGCGCAAAGCAATTGTAAATTTTTTCAGTCAGCAGCGAGAAAAAAAATGATTTTCAACAAATGGTCGTAGAAAAGAATCACGAATTTCGTCAAAATATCTCGGATAGAAATAGCGAATTTCGTTAACTGTCACAAAAATATCGTGAATTTTGACAAATGTTTACGGAAAAAAATTGTGAATTTTGTGAATCGATCACAGAAAAAAATCATGAATTTCATCAAATCGTCAGGGGAAAAAATCATGAAATTCAATCGGTCACAATATAATCAGCTCATAAACATAGTCAACACATCAAGAAGTTTGCAAATTTTGAGATTCATAGGGTTTTGAAATTTTCACCAATGATTTTCTGTGAGTAAAAAGTTTCCTTAATCATTTTCTGCATTCCTTTTCAGACTATGACCTAAATTCCACACAATTCAGAAATTTGCAAAACATTTGGTATCAGGTCTGCATTAGAGATGAATTCAGACTCTTTTTTTCAGAACCTGGGCCCGCCCCAGCCCAACGATTTTAAATCCGAGGGTGCCCGAGCCTGAAACATTTTGTGTTATCAGAGCCCAAGACCCATACCAAAAATATGCAATAGTAAAAAATTGCATAATATTTGAAAAAATGTTTAAAATGTAATTATCATTTGTAATTTACTTTTTACATAGAAATGACTGTTAAAGGAAAATTTTAATTTAACATTATCAAAAGAAAAGTTTGGTATCAAATAAAAATGTACTTCATACTTAAAAGGATTCTCATACTTTTTCTCTTTTAATAAGAAAATATTACGGGCATGTTAATGAAGTGTGTTTCATTAATAAATGCATGAAATTTGTAGAAATTACTATTTATCTAGCGAATAATGGAACAACATTTATCAATTTTCTAAAAAAAGGTTCACATTTTTAACTATAACCAATTCCTTCCTCATAACAATCTTTCGAGACTGGCATGACCCTGAATCTTAAATTAAAAATTTTAATGTCTTGGTGCTTTTACAGGAAAAAAGGAAACACTGTTCGATTGCTTTCTATCAGAATAATATGGTAATTAAATTTACTTACGACTGAAAGTGACTTCGTAAATTGCAGCGTACAGCTTCAATAGAGTTCATAGTAGATATAATAATCACTAAAGTTATTTCCATATGAAGAGCAATTACAACTTGGGTACATTGTGTACAATAGAAATCTAAATTATTCGCAAACCGCAAACTATAAACAGATGAAAATATTCTCTTTGTGTTAGATCTCTAAATAATAATAATAAAAAAAATAAATCCAATTGCAAAATAGCCTCTGCCACAAACGAAAATCGAACTAAAAACAAATTAATAATTCCCGCCTCTTTCGTGGCGCCATATCGTAGGACCGTCGTCAGCAATGCCAAACATAAATCTGTATATATGACTAATCATTTTCTTTAAAATAGCATTCTATTCTAATAACTAAAATAGAAAACACAATTTCTGTGTCCCCTTCATTCTGATAAAAAAAGCAATACAATGATTTGAAAAGGAATAAGTAATTTTTAAGGGGAAAAAAAGTTCTTTTAATTTTTTCTATTCATGGATAAATAAAATTTTCAGATTTTAGAAAGAATGAGTCCGGGCTAAGCCCATCTCATCTCTAGTCTGCATTGGGTCACACAACCAGATTTTTTTCAAAACCGACACGACCCGAGGCACATATTGAGGTGGGTTGACATTTCTTTTTTTCATTTCAGGTCAGGTTGACAGTCTTGCATACAGTCGGATAACCTGATTTTACCCAAACTCGAGTTGCGGATCAAGTGAGGTTTATGCTATTATTTTCACTAGGTGTAAGGTTAACTTTAAGCGTTTCTGGTTATGCTTTGTCTCTCTTTGTATGAACCGATTTTTTAAAAGGAAGATCTGAATATTTTTAAAATGAAAAAGCTATATATCAGAGTATTAATGGGTGCATATGTGTTAATTTTTGTATATAAGATATAAAATTGTAGACTACTTTTCCATAAATGTAATGAAATGTAGATTCATTTTCTTTCACTTTGAGTTTGGGTATGAATATTTCGGGTTTAATTTGCAGTTTGTCAGGCTAGAGTTGTGTTTTGCATTAACGACTTTTGTCAGGTTCGGATAGGGTAGAACCCGATCTGTGCAGAACTCTAGTATCAGGCTGAGGAGATTATTAAGAATATACTGTATATAATATAATTTAATAAAGCAAATGATTTGATATCATTTTAATGACCGCAGTAAACATAATGTGACACTAATAATGCAAAATAAAAAATTCAAATACATAAGAACTTGACTTAACCCCTTTTTTAAAAAAAGAAAAATCCTCTCTAAATTTCGGACTAAAGGGGAAATTCACCTCGAAAATTCTAGCCCTAAGGGGGACGAGTTTTCTTTGATCATTTTGCACACAGCTGGGAAGCAGTTAATAGAAGTGTTTCTCACATACCTTTTTAAAATTAGCCAAAATACTCATCAATGAGAAATGTCTCACCTTGAGAGTGTGGAATAGTAAAGTCTTTAGAAAATATTTTTGATAATTATCAGTTTCTGTGCATAAAGTGTTTATTTATTGCATGTGTTTTATTGTAATAAAATCTGACAAGTTACTTTAGCTTTTGAGGAATTTATGGGGAAAAAAAATGTTGAGTCTGACCTGTGATGACAGATAGGGATGCATCGAATATTCAGTATTCGGACATGCTACCAAATATTCGGTTAGGCAGAATATCAAACTATTCGGTCTGCCGAATATCGAACTATTCGGCCAAACCAAATAAAAATATCTTTTGAAAAATATTTTTTAAATTCTTACACAACTTCTACTTTTAACTGTCAATTTATAAAGATATTCAGACTAATTGGAAACAGAATCATATTTAAATCAAAGAGAATGCTGTTACATTATTTATTTGTTGTTTGATAAGTGTCACTTAAAAAAATTAACCATTAATGATGACCTGCATAGAAATAAGTGATGCACAAATGGAAGTTTCTGAACAATGTCTTGTAAATAATCTGTCTTTTGCTTTTTTGCAATAAGAGTGTTTCTAAAGAAAATGGGAAAATTTTTCAGATGTGATAATAGACATCAAGACAGCCCATTTTTGCCCAAGAAACCAGTATCGCAATCTGCTTAATCAGTCAAAATCAAAAATACAGTGTATCTCATCTCACTTCAGGTCAAACTTAGATTTTCATTTGTTACTTTAACAATAATGAAGATATCGTAACTATATTTTCAAAAGAGTTACTTTGATCTGTGACATATGATATCATGAGAAGAAGTGCCGTAAACTGGGTGTGTATGTAAAATTTACTTGTAAAAAGGTCTTGTTTATCAAAATGGAAGTATCTGCGTTAAGTATTATGAAAAATTGTTTTAAAATTTAATTTTTTAATATCCTTAAACTTTGAATTCGGCCAGCCGAATATTCGGTATAACAGTCAGTATTCAGCTACCCAAATATTCGGTATTCGGTTTACCTGTAGGCCGAATATTTGGTATTCAGTTTACCTGTAGGCCGAATATTCAGTATTCAGTTTACTTGTAGGCCAAATATTCGGTTTTTGGCCAAAATCACTGTTCTGCACATCCCTAATGACAGATAATTTTTTTGAAATATCAAATTCCTTGGGGGGAGACCACGCCCCCCCCCCAGCCCCCCTCAAATGGCACCCCTGAGAAAGTCCCAAGAATGACATTAAAAAAATTCTTTTATGGTTAAAGCATATGGAATTATGGTATTTTATATCTTATGAATTTTCAATGTTTTCTGGAACTAAAAACAAGCCTTTCCATATTTATAAGTATTTAACGAATTTATTTAATACAACAAACCCATTTATCTTTATTTTGCAAGATTTAAATAAGATCTCCTAACTGCACTTCATTTAATGTATGCATGACAAGCATCCCCTACAACGAATTTTTCAGCACTGTCCATATTCACGTTTGAAATAGTAATTAAGCCTTTTAAGTGACATAGTGAATGTTTTCACTCTTTTCCGAGAAGAAAAGATGCCATCATTTAAACACCTTGCTATTTTATTAAGATACTAAAATCGGAAAAAAAATACTTCTATGCTGAAACCGGTGCACCCTAGGATTCTGTGCAAGTTTCACTGAAGAACTGAAATCTTCATACATATGTTTGCAGTCGCTCTACCTTTATAAGTCGAACTGGCCAATTAAAACTGCACTAAAAAGAAATATGTTTCTCCAACATAACAATGCAAAATGTCTGACACATTCACATACATAAAAATCTGAAATTTGTAGGCAAGATTTCTGAAGCAATTTGAAGTTGAATAGCCTTTTTCATTTTGAAAAAATGTATTACGTATTCAGTTATAATAGATTGCTGGCTCATGACAATCATCCCCTGAAATGACATATGTTGAAAATTGTCTTAAAACGGTTTGGCAACATTTTCTGAATTTTATGAATATGTCAGAAAGTAGCAAGTCTAGATTTGAGAACAACCTAAGAATATTTCTTTTGCATATTTTTTTATTTGCTAATTTAAGACTATTAAATGTAAAAAGGGTAAGTTTTTGAATGTATCCACAGAAAATTTCTCTGCATAGTACATTTATATACAATAATTACCATATTTATATGATAGATCAGGGTTGGCAAACCTTTTTTCATCCCTGTGCCAACTTTTTCCAAAAAATATAATTCGTAGCCATGTCGTGCCATCTATAAAATGAATTTAATGGATTAAAAAAAAATCAAGAAATAAAATTACTCGAAAATTTTTATTGAGATTTTAAAAATATGGGCAACATACACCTAGTATTACGTTGCAATGTTTATAGAAATAAATATATTTTAGAAAATAATAATAAAAAAATTTAATGTGATTAAAAGCGAATTCTATTGTTGCATCTTAGAGGGGGGGAAATTAATGCAAGCTGAACTGATTTTTATCTGACAAGTAGTTTATATTTCAATTTTAATATTACCACTTGTGAAAATAATTATACTCAGTCGTAGATAGGCGGAAAAGTCTTTGAAATGCAAATACCAGTTTCTTAAAATAAAAAAAAAACCTCTGGAATTAAATTCCAATTTGCTGTAATTTTAACATCAGCATTTTTACTTATATTTTTTAATAATCTTTTCGAAGTTTCCCACATGTTACCTTTGCTTGATAAAATTTTCAGTCCATTTTCAACTGGACTGGAATTTAATAAGCTGCAATTTAAATTCTTCAATATCGAATGTAAACAAGCTCAACTCATCTATATCGATATATTTTGTGTAATGAATGTCACTGTATCTTGATTTGAAACCTCAATCAACGGCGTGCCAAAAATGTTCTTTTGCGTGTCATATGTTCGCCGATCCTGTAATAGATGGTAATATTTAAAAATTGGATTATGAGGCATCAGATTGAATGCTGACATGTCCTAACATACTGCCCAAATGCGCCACTTTTTTATATATTGAGTCCAGTTTTGTTCCCTGATTCCTTGTCATCTTATTTTGAGTGTATTTTATTTACATTATTAATGGCCAGTCAAGCTCATGGATACAGAATATAGTGCATACTTTTGTATGCAGAAAAGCCTTCTAAAAAGAAAGGCCCCATTTACAATAAGGGAACATATTGAACATTTCATATGATTTTAAAATACAGCCTTTGAGCAACACATTTCAGTCACCTATGTGCTTTATGGATGTCAAAAAGCATTAACATAAATGATAATTGACACATACTCTCTAAGGAATTTACCAAATTTTACCTCCTTGATACTCACTGGTAAAATATAAGGAAATTTCTCATTTGAGAAAAAAAATTAATTGTATAGCTCTTAAAATGAAAGGGATTGGGGGTTCTAGGCTGCGGTGTATCGGTTACTGCTATCCTTACAGTATTTTTAAACAAAATGATTTTGAGAACATCAACAAAAGAAGAGAGATTGAAAAATAAATAAATAACAAAAGAGAATAATGAAAATTGCATGGGCTGGAAAAGCAAATTATTAGGTGGGCTCAGGCCCCATATACGTTGGCACCACTGTATGCAACCATGTTTTAAGCATGATTTAACCATACCCAAATTAAAAATAAATAAAAACTAATAAATTTAAATATTTCAACTTAAAATATGTGATGCAATATTTTTAATTACCTTTTTTGCACAAAAGATTACAGGATCTTTCATTCTTTAAGGCTATTTTCAAATCCAAAATCACAAATTTTTAACATATTTAAAATATTGTTTCCATTCGTACATGCATAATTTTGTAAATGAGTAGTTAGAAAATATTGTGTAATTTTTTTCAATTTTCTTAACATATTTATAGTTATCAAATACTTTATTTTTGTTTTTAAAGTTTTTTGTATTTGATTGTCAACAGTAAATCCGTTTGAGAACAATTTCATGTCACATGTGATCTGATTAAACTTCTTCTTGCAGCTCATAATATTTTATATAAACTCATTTGTTTGATCTCATTTTGTTCATTAAGCACTTCTAATATTTTTTCAAATTACAAACAATAAATTGTCTTTTGTTTTTGTTGTTTTATCTTACATCTTATAAATGGGGTAAAATGGGTATAGTGTTAGGCTTAACATTTGTAGTATTTTTAAAGCGTTATATAGAACTTTTCTGATTCAAATTCTTTATTTTACTGGAATTAGAATAGAATAAGTTTTCAAAATACTTTAAAACTTTTATATAATTCACAGTGCGTTATTCTCAAGATCAGAAAGGCTTGAAATTCTCTGTACATAATTTAGTCAAATCATTGCCCATTTCCAGATGGCATATCAGGTGCTGATTGGAATTTAAGAAGAGGTAATCGAAATAGTTAGAAAATTAAAAACCAGAATTATTGACAAAAGTAAAAGCAGTGTGGCTTTGACACACATCCTTGCTTTCTCGACAAATATCAATCTGCCACATGTCCAAATAATCTTAGTAAAATCTTCTAAGCTGAAACATAAGCATGTCCAAGCAAAAGCAGATGAAGTTCTAACAAATGAAGACATTATGAAACAGTTAAAATATGATTCTGATAACCGGAACACCAAAATAGTTAAAATGGACAAGAAGAAGAGAAATTGTTAAATGTTAAATTTTTAATCAAATTAGACTATAATGTGGGGAAGATATCCCCGAAGTAAAAATAAATGTACTATCTGTGGGTGCATGATTGGAGGTCCAGCATTTGGGAAAAAAGACAAACAAAGAATTCATTGGCAAATTTAAGTAAACTGAAATATGAATATGAAGTAAAATTCTTGGAAAAGTCCAAGATCGGTTGAATTTTATGTTTTCCTGATGCTGAAGGTACAGGGGTATACATCCATTCATTACTCTTGTGACCATTAGAGCAAATTTTCAGAACTACTTCCAATTATTTTATTATTAAGATAAAAATTGATATGACTAATTAAACATTATTGTGTTTTATTCGCTAATTTCAAACCAAAAGCATTTTACTTGTTTATATAATAAATCAAAATTTTGTTACAAATTAGATATATTTTATGTGAGTGGAACACAGTGGTATTTAACTGGTTATATAAATTTTACCCTAATTATATTTTGCAATAAATAATTGGAAGTTTTTCCAAAACTTTGCTCTAATGTTCACAAGAGTAATAATGGGCATTCTCGCAGATTATATTGAAAAAAAAAATCAGATAATAGAAACATTAAATGAACCAACATTTAATAATCTGGGTTATTATGCTTCTGATAGACTTTTAACACTTATAATGTAGCAGGCTGAGAATAAGAGTTGAAAAAAAAAATGTAGGCAGAAAATGTTTTCATTTTCACCTAAGCTTGATTCATTGTAAAGTTTCTCATTTATAAATTAACTTCAATTTAATATTTTAAAAAAATGTTGACATTTTTTAAGACATATAACATTGCTTTCCATATTACTTCATTATATAATCTCTGGCAAATTATTTATACAGTATTTACTGTTAAACTTTTATACAGGGTGTATCTAAACTCTTGGGCAAAACTTTAAGGTGTGATAGTACACATCAAGACAAACAATATTAAATAGGAAACTAAGGGTCCCAAACGTCTTCCAAAGGAGATAGGCGCCATTAAAGTTTAGGGTTAAAATTTTTAAATTATTATAAAAAATGGAAAAATTGGTTGATTCGTTTGCAGTTTTTGCTAAAACTATTCTTTATGTCAGTATTTTTTTAAAAATAAATTTTAAAGATAAAGTTGAAAAAATGCTGATAGAGGGCGCTTTAGACTTTGGAGTAATGAACTATTTTTTACCGTTATTTTTTGTGTCTCATTAAATGCTTTCAAAAGCTTAAACTTATATTTTGAGCTCAATTTTTCTATTTTTTTTATAAACATTTGAAAATTTAGACACTAAACTTTAATGGCACCTATCTCCTTTGGAAGACATTTGGGACCCTTAGTTTCCTATTTAATATTGTTTGTCTTGATGTGTACTATCACCCATTACAGTTTTGCCCAAGAGTTTAGATACACTCTGTATACTCATTTTATCCCACACTATACTCATTTTCACCTGCATGGGATAAAATGGGTACAGCAAACATATACCTATTAAATGTTTTGTTGTAGATATACTTTTGTAGCCTAATAGATAAAACTTGTGTATTTCCATTCCAAGAATGTGCAATGTAAAGAAAATACCAAAAAAAGTTTTAATTATTTAACATTTGCCAGAAAATTTTAACTGAACATCTAAAAATAGTGAATTTTATACCCATTTTACCCCACCCAACCTTAATAAAACAAAAAGTACTAATAGATTTTTTAATTGCTGAATAAAAATACTTGAACTTTTCATGGTGGAATCAATTCTGAAATTTTTCCTTTGTCACACAGTTAAAATGTAATTTTTGAGATGAGTAGAAATGTTATAAATGCAGAACCACTTGATAATTTATACAAGTTGAATAAAATCCTCATTTTCTTTATATCTAAAAAACAATATTAATGTTTACCATCAATTGAAATCCTCACCCCTCCCCTGTACTCCATGGATAACTTAAAATTTGATTGAATGCTGTAGACTCCCCCAAATCCACAAATGCCTAAAATCTACACATCTTTGCAATATACACAATGAAACTTTCAGTTCAGATGTAGGGGCAAAATTACACAACTTTTTAGTTTATACCATTCTGTATATTTTAATATGTAATTCTCACCACAAACGCGCAAAATCCGCACATCTTTGCAGATGTAAAGAATGAAACTTTCAGTTCAGATGTAGGGGCAAAATTACACAACTTTTTAGTTTATATCATTCTGTATTTATTTTAATATGTAATTCTCAATAATATGACTGAACTTGTGGTTTTTGTATGAAGGAAATATAAATTTATTTCTTTAAAAAAATCAAGATTTGCTGATGACGACTGGTAATTACAATCTTTTTACCTAATATATTTATGTATTAATCAAGCTTTTTTGGTTAAGGCTGGCTAAACCTGAAATAAAACTTCCTTACTTTATTACTTTGATGTGAATCAACAAGGTACCTTTATGAGGAATGCTTCATTGAATAATTCAAGGAAAATGTATCTCATCTTTATTATACATATTTAATTATAGATTAATAATTATTTACTTGACCTTTACTTTTAATAATTTAATCATTTTAAAAATTATCTTACTTTTTATCATTTTAGTTTATAACTTTACTTAATTATTTTAATACTTTACTATATTGCAAGCATTCATTATAATTTTGATTGCATTATTACATTCAAATTACTATTTAAAAAATATAAACAAAGCAATGACCATAACACTAATCCACAAAATTCTAAAATCCGCACAACCTCTGGTCCCAAGCAGTGCGGATTTGAGTGAGTCTACTGCAGATTCTTCTGTTTGCTACGTCTGGTCATCACAATGAATTACTTTTTTTAAAACTATGATAAAGGAATGAAAATTTAAATTTTCAAATTATCCAAAAAAGTAATATTTATGCATGATTTTCTATCATTGTTTCAAATGGGAATTTCAAGTGAGTTGACTTAACATCCAGGTTATTAAACAATTCGAATTATCAAGTTTTTAATTAGAGTCTCTTCTATACAGAGTGGTCATTATAAAATAAACAGTCAAGTGCAAGTATTACTCATGCTCAGAGGGTTCCATACAATAAATATGTGAATTATTAACTGTATTGTTAAAAAAATCGTTACTAAAAGAAAAATAAGACTTTGTAAAAAACTGTACAGCGTAGGATTTGGTATAGCTGTATGTATACTAGAAATGTATGAATGAGTATACTGTAAAAGTTCAAATTGATATGAAGTCTAAATAATATCAAATATGGCTATTCTGTATTACTCTTATTTAAATCTTATCCTAATCTGTTTATGATGAACTTAATTCGGCACTGATAATAAAAGTAGTGCTTATTTAAACTTCATTTGGCATTTCATAAAACTAAATTCAGTGTCGTAATAATCTTATCTTTTTACAGTGTAGCTAAAACAAAACCTGTGTTCAAAGTTTAACTTGGCATTTTGCTAAGTACGCTATGAAAGGAGGTCGCAAAGTAGCAACGCTGCCTTGATCCATGCCACGTTTTTCCAGATAGGTTTTTAATTAACTTTTAAAGACATGGGAGGCGTAGTGAGGGATCTACCCAATGCATACTAGTCACAAATTCCATAGTAATTAATTCTAATTAAATTAGTCTGTTTTTAACAATTTGATATTTATTGCTTTTATACTGCTACTGGACATTGTATTACATGAATGTATCATTAAAAGTTATGATCTAGGCTTTAAAAGCAGATGGTACAAACAGTACGTCGCCCCTGTCATTAATTATGTTCAAACCGTCCGTGTCTTTAAGGGTTGATATCTCAGCTAATTACAGATGATTTTTTTTCAAAAATCACTATCAACAATGCTTTTATACTTCTGCAACGATAGGTACAGTCGTGGAAAAAAAAAGTAAACACCCCTACTAACTCCTCAACAAATTATCGTAGAAGAAAGTTACTGGTACCGAACGATTGGAAATAAAGTTTACTTTTAAATGATGTATATAAAATTTGCTTAGGGAGCCATCTACATATTAAAACGAACCATAACTTTGTTTTTTTCAATAGCAGTACCCAATTCTGACAGCATAAATCAACTCTACACCCTTCAATTAGCCTAAAAACGAATTTTTATGCAATTCGTACCATAAGTTTCCGAGAAATTAATTATTTTAAAACGAGCGTATTTTAAGGGCTGTATCCAAATTGAAGTTCCATACTGGATTGTTAACCGAGAGAGCCCCTTCCTTGAT
The DNA here is from genome assembly GCA_963932465.1 of Maratus speciosus. Taxonomy (NCBI): domain Eukaryota; kingdom Metazoa; phylum Arthropoda; class Arachnida; order Araneae; family Salticidae; genus Maratus; species Maratus speciosus. The sequence continues at coordinate 411,746,914 of OZ010796.1, forward strand.
CAAGGCACCTTAAGCGCCACTCAAGGAGTCAATGAAACATGTTAGATTACAGTACAGCAGAATAAATTTCAAAATGTCTACTCACTTCCATCATAGACAACCCCTTAAACCATCATTTTGCCGTTTATTATGTATATAATAAACGGCATAATTTGAAAACTACTTGGAAGAAAAATGTGAAATTTTTGAATTTCCATAAAACAGGACTTAATAAATCTAAATCCATCAAAAAAATTGTAGGTTGCAATACATAATTTTTTCGAATATTAATTTAATAATTCATAATTCATATCATAAAATTATAAAAATTGCAAATTCAGCTTATTTAGGTTTGGGTATATTAGTATTATTACTACAAAAAAAAATTAACATTAGGATCATAATTTCGGGAGGTATAAATAAAAATATGAAAATGTAATTTAACATTAGAAGCACTAAATTTTGAATGTTTATAATTCAAAAACTTATCATTCAAATTACTTCAAATTTGGTGTCTAGGCATAGTTTGAACCGAAGATTTGAAATATCTTGTTAAAATTGGGTATTGCTATTGAAAAAAAATGAAGTTTGGATTTGTTTTAATATGTAGATGACCCCATAAGAAAATTTTATATACATCATTTTAAAGTAGACTTTATTTCCAATCGTTCGGTACCAGTAACTTTCTTCTACGATGATTTGTTGAGGAGTTAATAGGGGGTGTTTACTTTTTTTTTTCCACGACTGTACCTCCAGAGCTCCTCAACTACTTTGCTGAAGGCATGTAATTCGAATTTTGTGTGTAATGGAAAAATGGGATTTTCTCAAAAACTATGTGACCTAGGGTAATCACTATAATTTTCCTTCCTGCAAGTTTTAAATCAACCTCTAATTTTTTCATAATTTTAGTTTCAGTAGATTTGGAATTAGATGGGGGGGGGGGGGGACATATTTTTGCACCACATTTTCTATGATATCTCTGAAAATATAATACCTAAAATTAAATGAAATACATTTTTGAGTTCAAGGTTACGAAAGCTTTCACACAATACCCCACTCGATATACAAAGAAAATATTTTTTATTCAAGTAACTTAATTAACCCCCTCTACATTTTTCCTAAAAGTATTTGTAAATGTTTAATAATCTGTAAATATGTGGGTCAGTAGTCTTTATTACTTACCCCAATTTGAGCTTTCCACATTCTATAGTTTACGAGTAAAATGGTTGTGACAGACAGACACACACAGGAGTGATCTTATAATGGTTCTGTTTTTACTTTTTAAGTACGGAACCCTAAAAAATGTACACTATCATGAATCAATATAATCACTGCCAAATTGTGTTCATTCAGTATAATTTTAACACAAAATTCAAATATAAGGAGTAAAAAACAAACCTTTTAGATATATTTACAAGTGAAAAAATGTTTAAAAAAAAATTATATAGGTATTTAGGTATGTCCACAGACTGTGATATCTCATGTCTGTGGACTGTTACCATTTTGGTTTTACAAGTATATATGTAAAAATATCCTTTTTAAAGTTAACTATCCAGTTATCATTTTTATTAATATGCATAAGGGGTATATTTTCCACTGTTCAATAAAATATTTTTCTTTCTTTTAGCAAAATAATTATCTTTTTCCTTAATTTATTATTGTCACTAACTTTTGTGTCCTGTCTGTGGACAAAATAAAATTTTCCCTAAAAACTGACCAAATGCCAGCACAGTACAATTTGAATGCTAATATAAACTCTTTTACAGCCATTTTGCACAAAGAAGTCAAAAGTAAATGTTTGGTTTAAGTATATGTAGCTGTTTGTCTTCCTGGTTTTGAATAACTATAGATTGTTCAGATCATAGGATCACATCTGTGCTTTCTAAAAAAAGGATAAAACAACTTATGTTGCTACCAATACTTGCAAATAATGTAAATTTGTATTATATAGAATAGAATGCATCAATTTTAAAAAGTATGGCTCAAAATTAGTTCTTCCAAAAGAAATGATTGAAATTGTCATGTCTGTGGACATGGCATTTACACAGATATGAGCACTATGTCCATAGACATTACTAAAGGCTGAATGTGGTCATCATTTACATTATTTTACATAAAATTAAAATTTTAACAAGCAAATGATAAACTTTATTGATAAAGTTAATAAGCAGTTCTAATACAGACTTGCTAACTTAAAATTTTCCCTCCATTAAATTCTCTACGGTTTTAAATTCATTTGGTGGTAGTTATCTACACTAACTCTGCTAAACAAGATAGCCAAAATCCAATTTTAATTGTAATACAGGAACTTTATTGCTATATAATAATTAAAATTATAATACAAATGAAAATACAGATACAAACAACTGGTTGCATCTGTAACATCTTGGAGAGTGCTTGTAAATGTAAAAATACAACATATAAAAAGAGAAAAACTATTGACAAAAAATGCTGGTATTAGATTGCTCAAACAAGACATAAATGCATGAATGTGTGCAGGAAAAAAAGAAACAATTACAAGGAATAAAGTAAAAAACAGAAGGGTCTTCTTAATACTCAATGTTAAATATTCATAAGAAATTTAACACTGATTTTCCACAATTCCAAATTATGAGTTATTCAAGACCTTTCTGGGTGGTACAACATAACTGTAAAGAGAGAGATATATATTTGTCATCGGTGCATGGAAACTTTCAACTTCTTGTGACAAAAGTCAATCCAGTAACAGTGATAATTGATGCACACTAACCAAAAGAAGTTATTTACTTGTATTGACAGAAAGGCAAAAGAAATATGTCTAGAACCAAAAGGATGTAAATATTCACAAAAATCATAAAAATATAATGAATTTGAAGATGGAATTTTAAGCTATCAGCAGTGGATTAAACGAAAGGTAAAGTAAACATTAAAGGAACGCTGAAAGTTATAAAAAGAATTGTTAAAGGAGTGCAATCTACGAAAAATCAGTTGACATCTACTTTTAGGTAGCTTTCTTTACAAAAAAGCTACCTATTGCAGCCGTTCGGAGGAAAGCGATTTCAAAAAATTTTGGTATATTTTCATCGATCATGACCCCCAGACCCCGAAACCACCCTCCGTTCAAAATTGATATATATATATATATATATATATATATCTATATATATATATATATATATATATATATATATATATATCTGACCTATGTCACACTGTAACTCCCGTAATTATGAACCGATTTCGATGTAATTCGGTGTGTACATAGTACATGCCAATGTCTCAACCGAGTTCGTTGGCCAGCTTCATCCGCTGTTTTGTTTCAAAATGGCGGCCATTTAAAATTTTTAAAAAAATTTAAAACTTGAAATTTGGTACCAAAAAATTAAAAATGGAAAAATATTTTTTTCTTATGTATTTGACCTTTATACAAAGATTCCGGAGCAGTTTTTGTTTCGTCTATATCTTAAAAAATGGCTGAGTTATAGCATTTTGAATTTCTAGCGTGGCTGACATTTTGAAACGTCCTGAATTTTGTCACGCGATAAAAGGCGTATTTATGAACCGATTTGGATGTAATTCGGTGTGTACATAGTACATACCAATCTCTTGACCGAGTTCGTTGGCCAGCTTCATCCGCCATTTTGTTTCAAAATGGCGGCCATTTAAAAAATTTTTAAAAATTTAAAATTTGAAATGTGGTACCAAAAAATTGAAAATGGAAAAATATTTTTTTCTTATGTATTTGACCTTTATACAAAGATTTCGGAGCAGTTTTTGTTTCGTCTATATCTTAAAAAATGGCTGAGTTATAGCATTTTGAATTTCTAGCGTGGCTGACATTTTGAAACGTCCTGAATTTTGTCATGCGATAAAAGGCGTATTTATGAACCGATTTGGATGTAACTTCGTTTATACATAGTACATGCCAATGTCTCGACCGGTTTCGTTGGCCAGCTTCACCCGCCATCTTTTTTAAAAATGGCGGCCATTTAAATTTTTAAGAAAAATTTTAATTTGAAATGTGGTACCAAAAATTGAAAATTGAAAAAATATTTTTTTCTTATGTGTTTTACCTTGATAAAAAGATTCGGGAGCAGTTTTTGTTTCGTCTATATCTTAAGAAATGGCTGAGTTATAGCATTTTGAATTTCTAGCGTGGCTGACATTTTGAAACGTCCTGATTTTTCTCACATAATAACGGGCGTATTTATAAACCGACTTGGATGTACCTTGGTGTGTACATAGTACATACAAATATCTCGACCGAGTTCGTTGGCCAACTTCATCCGCCATCTTGTTTCAAAATGGCGGCTATTTAAAAAAATTCAAAAATTAAAAAATTTAAATGAGATACCAAAAAATTAGAAAATGAAAAAGATTTTTTTTGTATGTGTTTGACCTTAATACCAAGATTCCCGAGCAGTTTTTCTTTCGTCTATATCTAAAAAAAAATGGCTGAGTAATAGCATTTTGAATTTCTCTTGTGGCTGACATTTTAAAACGACCTGATTTTTGTCACGCGATAACAGGCGTATTTATGAACCTATTTGGATGTAACTTGGTCTGTACATAGTACATACCAATGTCTCGACCGAGTTCGTTGTCCAGCTTCATTCGCGATCTTGTTTCAAAAGGGTTGCCATTAAAAAAAATTTAATTTAAAATTTAAAATTTAAAATGAGGTATTAAAATATTGGAAAATGAAAAAGGTTTTTTTTTATGTGTTTGGCCTTGATACAAAGATTCCGGAGCAGTTTTTGTTTCTGAAAATTTGTTCTTTTGTTGGTATCTTAAAAAATGGTTGATTTATAGCACTTTGAATTTCTAGCATGGCTAACATTTTGAAACGATCTTGTATTTGTCACGCGATAACACACGTATTCGCCTATTTCGATGTAAGAAGGCATGTGGATAGTACACATCAACACCTCGACCAAGTTCGCTGGCCAGATTCATCAGCCATCTTGTTTCAGAATGGCGGCCATTAAATTAAAAAAAATATATATATATTTAAAGTGAGGTGCAAAAAAATTAGAAATTGAAAAAGGTTTCTTTCTTAAGTATTTGATCTTGATATAAGGATTCAGGAGCATTTTTTGTTTGTCTTTACCTTAAAAAATGGCTCAGATATAGCAGTTTCAATTTCTATTGTGGGTGACATTTTGAAAAATCTGATTTTTTGCATGCGACAGCACTCCTATATATTAACCGATTCCGATGTGAGTGAGCATGTGCACAGCAATTACTAAGGTCTCGACCAAGTTCACTGCTTAGCCTCATCCACCACGTTGTATTAAAATGACAGGCACTTTAAGAAATTGCCGAATTTGGCAAACAAATATAAGTTACTTTAAAGAACAGCAGCTTGGATACAGCTGACTAATTTCGCAAAATTCTCATTCATTATATTGATAAAAATTAGTATTGAATCTCCTATATTCGGTTTCCACTAAATTGAGCTTCGTGTGTTTGCATGATATAAGTTGGCTTTTTTTAAATAAGGATTATGAAAGCTACCTCTTCCTCCCGGCACTTGCCGGAAGGACTTTTTAAGATCAGGCAACAAAATTCATGACTTTAATTTTTCAAGTTATAAAACTTTGTTTTAAATGCTTAATTTAGCTATTATTAAACTGAGTCAGAATTGCTCATTCCATTTTATTTAACTGTGATGGAATTTTTTTTCTCTCAAATTCATTTTACTTTATTTTTAGTAAGCTTTCTTCATATCACTTATTTCAGTGTTCATGTATTTTCAATATTAAAAGTTCATTACTTTTCAATAATGATTTTCTGTGTTATTACATCTTTAAGTTGTTCTTTAGATTCTAAGCAAGCAACTGCAATTAAACATAAATTTCAATAATGAACAAAAACATTTTTCAAATCATATCTGCAGACTTCACAATCATGCCTGTGGATCTTTATTTCTTTAAATATGATTTAAAATTGAAATTGATGATCTTGACCACTATATTAGTATTATTGGTAAAGGTAAGGGCTACCTCAGAAATTATAGAAGTTCCGGAGAAATTTTCAAAATTAAAATATATAATCATCAAATTGTACATTTTTTTTATAATGACCCAGTGACATTACACTTTACATTTTGTTTTAGTTTACTACTCAGAGTGTCATATTCCCTAAAAATTATTTAAACTTGGAAACTCGGATTAGACATTTGAGAAAATTTAACAGAAAAAAAACATTACCTGTTTTCTAATATGAGCTCCAATATCTCCATTAAAAGTAACAGGTGTTGCACATGAATCTGTTTTAGGATGATCACACATTGAAGTAAATTCAGTTTCATTTCTTTTCTCCACATTCTTAAGCTGTCCTTTTATTATAGGCAGTCACTTCAGCTTTATTTTCTTCTCCTCCTTAAAAAGTTTAAACATTCTCTTTTTACTAAAATGAAAATTGGTTATTGGATTCTATATAAGAGGTAAATGCCTTGGCATGGCCATCTTTTTATGAGAATCTAGTTTATATTTTTGAAATATTAGTTTTATTTATTGAAAGTTTTATTTATTGATATAAATTCATTAAAATTTAAGAGAAATCTCTTTATTTTTCTAGAGCAAGTGTCATGAACTTTATTTTCATTTGCACATTTTCAATATTTTTGTGATCTTTATGGATATACCTACATCCCCCCCCCCCCCACACACACACACACGTTTCTTTATATATGTGTGCGGGAAGAAATGCACACTGCAAGAATGTTAATGTGTTGGTAATTAAAACTAATTTTTGGTTATTTGGTACTCCAATCTAACTTCTCTACATGGATGTACAGAATGGAACAGTTATAGATATTAAACGGATATAGTTGTATATTTAGGGAAATTTTAAAGTACATGAAGAAAAAACACTTCTTCTCTTTTTAACTACCAAGGAAACGAATAATGACAGAATACACAAAAATGTTGTTTTTTTTTTATGTGAATAAGCCTTTCAATATTTTGTTAGCGGCAGATATAAGTGTAAATAAGAAAAAAAAGAAATTTCTTTTCATCATAAGCAACATTCACTATACTTTTCAATGTTCATATTGATAGGAAAACTGATGTGTGCTGTCCGATTGCCGGCCAGTGGCATTCCCCAACATGATCTATTAGTGAGAAATTGCCAAGCTAGGATGTCAGCCAGGGTAACTTAGTGATTAAAGTAACAGCACGGTACGCTGTAGACCCAGGTTCAAGTCCTGGACCCGGCTAATTTTTCCCTCCTGTTAGGTTATTGCATTAATTATGTTCAAGTCTGTCTTAATATTCGTACAGTGGCGGTCAAAAGTTTCCGGCCAGTTAGTTTCTTTGATTTGTTTGACAGAATGTTTTAGCAAAGAAGAAGCACAATTGCTCCAAAAGTTAAGAATAAGCAAATTACCTCTGACCACATGATCATTTTGATTGGGTACTGAAGATACTTGATGCAAAGGGGAGGAATTCGAAATTCGCGTGTGCAAAAGTTTCCGGCCATTCGTCATCCGTTAGTTTTTACTATCGGTAAAGTGTTTGTTTGGCCATCTTTGTAAATTAATCAATGTGATTAACGCATTTGAAATTCAAAAATGAAAAGTTGAGCAATTTATTGTTTCTAAAGGAGTAATTTGTTTGTCGCTAAAGGGACAATCCCCTGGTGAGATTGCAGCAAAGTTGTTGATCGGAAAATTTGCTGTGAACGATATTTAAAAAAAATATACAGATGGTCATGGCCTTAATAACTTGCCGTAGTCTGGGAGACCCCGGAAAACGACTGTTCTTGTGGACAGAATTATCAGGAGAAAAGCAGTTGATGACTCGCTTAAAAATGTTGCTGCAATACCCCACGATTTACGGTGTTAAAATATTGCTGAAATAAGTCGATCAACCGTGTCAAGACGCTTATGTGACATAGGACTTTATGGAACAGTCGGTGTTAAAAATTCTTTCATTAGCAAAAAAAAATCAGAGGGCTCGACTGGCTTTTGCCAAGGAATACAAAGACTGGTCAAGTGAAAACTGGAAAAATGTACTATTTTCCTATGAATCGACATTCAATCTTTTTGGGAGTGATAACAGATACTACAACTGACGACCTAAAAACAAAAGATAAGATTTGAGATATGTTATTACTAGAATGAAGCATGGCGGAGGACACGTTATGCTGTGGGGAGCATTTTCTGGAAAATATGCCTGAGCGTTATTTGAAATCCGTTGCAATATGAATAGTGCAATGCACAAGGATATCTTGCAAGATCATTTGCTGCCTTATTGGAGTAAAAATTGGTGTCGCAACTATTTGTTTCATCATGATAACAACCAAAAGAATACATGCAAGCTCGTCTAGCCGTGGCTTTCACACAAAAAAATTTTGCTTTTGAAATGGACAGCCCAATCATCCGATCTGAATCTGATAGAAAATCTTTGAAACTAACTTGAAAACGTGTGTGGAATTATAAATATACTGATTGAGCAGCATTTTTACAAAAATTGCAAGAACCGTGGACAAAACTTAACATTGACTATCTACAACCGTTCATTGAATCGATGCCACGTTGCTGCGCTGCAGTACTTATTGCTAAATGTATGAATACAAAATACTAATAGTAAATATTGTTGATCACTGTTATTTTCTGTTATAACACCTTTTTTTTCCAAACTTGACAAGGTGGCCGGAAACTTTTGAGAACATGCGTTTTCTTTTGCAATTAATTTTGTCAATTAAATTTATTAATATTTATTTTTTATTCCATAATTAAGTTCTTAACTGTTATGTCAATAAAATGTATATGTGTCACTTTGAGATTCCTCTTCATATGGGTATATTTACAAATTAACCAAAAATTTTAAGCTGGCCGGAAACTTTTGATCACCACTGTACCTTTAATAAAAATTGAATTCAGACATTAATTTATGTGTGCTTTAATTTCACACATTGTTAAATTTACTTTATAAACATGGTATAAATAGGCCTCAACTAAATCATTCATTATATTACTCATTTTCAAAAAAATTATAGTAATAGCAATTTTTTCATTATAAAGCTCTGAATTAAGGCGAGAGAGTTGAACTAATGTAACAAATTTAGTCCTCTAGAGAGTAGCAATTTTTTACAATGTGGTAATGTAGATGCTTCTTAAGGCTCTGCTGCACTGAAACTCTCCGATCGTGAAATCCCATGTTAGCCTATCGAAAAACTTTGAAGCGCGATCACTCATTACCTAATATATTAAAATACCGTTTTCACCATCAGAAAGTAGACGTCAGATGCCGATGATGTGCATTTTTAAAAATTATCTCCGTAAATTTTAAGTACATAGAAAATCCCTATAAACTTTGAAATTTCCATTTGATTAAACATTATCATCTTCTTAAAAATACTTAAAATTTATGGAGATAATTTTTAAAAATGCACATCATCAGCATCTGATGTCTACTTTCTGATGGTGAAAATGGTATTTTAATAATTATATTAGGTAATGAGTGATCATGCTTCAAAGTTTTCCCATAGGATAACATGGGATTTCGCGATCGGGAAGTTTCAGTGCAGCGGAGCATTAACTGCAAAATTTATTGTTTACATCTGAGAAGTTGTGCATTGTATAGAGAATTAATTGCATTATATAGAATTGTGTCAAAGATTTTCTACTGTATTTAAGGTTAATTGCATTTAAAGCATTATTGACTAATTTCAGATTTTGTTTTCCCTTTAGCCAATATTTGCAATACTGTATTTTCTCAACCCATATTTGACCATCGTCCCATATAGGACAGTATACATTTCTAGCTCATACTCATAAAATATTTGTACTATTGCTTTTGTTTCAGTATTATATTACTGTCAAAGGATCTTTGAATACACTAGCTTAATTGGTAATTTTTAAAATTTTATTTATAATAAATTTTCAAAATATACCAATTTTGAGAGAGTGGAAAACTGCATTGTCAACTGCATAATTGTACAAAAAAACAACTATCTGCAAAAAAAATGTGATTTTTTGAACTGTTTTTTAACATTTCATTTGAAAAAAGCTTGAGTACTAAAAAAGAAAAAAAAATTGTGTCATAAGAGTGGATCTGAGCATAGCCTATAAATTTCAAGATAATAAAAAAAAATTAAGTTTTTTTTAATTTTATGTCTTTCCTTCTGTTTTTATGAAGCTAAACCATAACTTTTGAACATTTTTCTTTTCAATACTTCGTCAAATATGGGTTAGAATGGACTATACTATAGAAAATCTTACTGTTATTATTCAAAATGATTGTTGCCTATTTTTCTGGCTATTTTTTTTTCAAAGCATATCTTTTTTTTTTTTTTTCTTTATCCACAATTTCCTTAAGTGTATTTTAGATTTAATTAAGTAATGTAGCTTTTAAAGAAAAAAAATTAAAAAATATTAAACACCTGGAGCTGGTTCAGATACTTATGCGTATGCAGGAAAGGCTGCAGCCCCAGCCCAAACAATGAAAAAATCCTTAAAAATAGTAAGATATAAATATGACTATAAGAATGTAATAACTATTTTTTATCCCCCCTGTCCCCCAATGAAAATCTTGCATATACTCAAGGGAAAAAAAAAAATCAAGATATGATTAACTTGAAACATTGTTTCATAAAAAAATGCATAAAAATATGCTTATAGAAAGTGTAATTTATAAATAATTTAATTAATTGAATTATAATTAATTTTTAATTTAGTCATTTAAGTAATATGTATGTAACATAGCTTAGAAAAAAAGTCAATTTATTACGTTTGCTGACTAGTAAAATCTTTTAGAGCAAGACAACTTTTTGTAAAGTTGTAAGTTGCTGTGCATTTTAAGACTAACATACAGTAGTCTAAAAGTTGGTAAATAGCTTTCTAGCTTATTTTACTGTGGCTTTAAAAAACTTGCACTTTGAGTTTTAAAAGAAAAGTGTCAAGTAATAATATAAAGGTGTAAAAACCCAACTGCTAAATGCCAAATCATTCCAGGAATTCTTTATGAAAAGCTTTCTTTAGAATAAAGGTCATAATTGCTCATTTTGTGTTCTGACAGAAAAATCAGACAATACAGATAACAGTTATTTCAAAGAAAATGTTTTAAATAGGCATGGAAAAATGTATTCATGAAACTGCATCAATTATTTATTATTATTATTAATCAAAAGATTCCTAATAAAAATTTTAAGGTATCTATGTTTCACTGTGTAGAGCAGTTTATTACCGCTCTTACAAAAAAACTTACTCTCTCTGTAAATTTTCAAACTTTCATAAGCAGCAACCCTACCCAGGGTTTTTCTTATGCAGGGGTCAATCCAGGTAAAACTGGAAGACTGTTTAGGGCTTCTTCACAAAAATCCATTTAATTAAATAGGCCCCATTCACAAAATTCCTTTAAATAAATCAGGCCCCTTCACAAAATTCTGTTCTATAAAAATACTCATTATTATTATTTGTTTTTTGTTAGGTTTTAATATCTGTAATTTGCAAACAAAGTAAATTCACCAGAAAGGAAAACTTCAGAAGAAAGATTTAAAGAAGTTATTAATGAATGCTTGGTTCGGATTTTAGCAAAAGGATTTCATCTTTAGTTTTAAAAAAGAAATCACAAAAATACCTGCTAAATTTCACAGAATCTTACTTTTCACAAAATGGGTCATAAGAAAAGCCTGCATTGACCCCTGTTAGAGTCAATGCCCTTCAATAGCAAATTATCTGAAAAAACACTAAATGGCACCCATGATATAGAAACAAAACTAACATTGGAGTAACCTTCTCTAATATGAGAAACTTCAAGTTGATGTCACTGCTGATTGTCAATATACAAAGCTAAGAGTGATTGATTATATATAAAGTATGCTCACTCAACAAAATATTTTTATGTCATGAGATCCTATGTATATATTGGATTTGATTTAGGTGTGTTCAAGTTGAGGTAGTAAAACTGTGACCTTATTAATACTTGCATGAAATAATTCATATTGAAAAAAAAATGAATGTCTTAAAAACAGTATGCAGATAAGCCAATATAAAAAAGAAGAAACAATGAAATCTCTCTCTCATTGTTTAAATAGTCTCAAAAACATTTATTAATTACAAAACTTTAGTTGGCACATATGAAAACACAAAACATGAAAGCTTGAGAGGGAAATAATTGTAGAAAAAAAAAATCAATATACTTTCTGACTATAGTCTTGCCCTGACACATGCATGTGCTGCAAAATATGTTTGATCATCTGAAATATTGTAGAAAACCACTGAAATAACATTCTGATGTGGAAGCATTGATAGCGAGAATTTCCCCTAAATAGTTTCAGGAGGGTGTTGCACCCTTCCTGCCCTTTGATTTATAAAATAGCACCCTCCTTGCCCCTCATCCAAAAAATGCCTTCATGCCTCTTATACAGAAAATTAGCTCTTACTCATGTTTGTTTTAAAAAATTTGTTTGCATAGTAAAAACTCTCTCCGTTTGTCTTGAAAAGAGTCCCCTGCATTTTAGATATTAAAAGTGGCTTAAAAAAAGGCCTAAACAAAAGTACACTTTAGAATCTAAAAATTGCCCTTAGGAATTAAAAAGTGTCCTTTTTTCCACTAGCAGCACCCTACCCCTTTTTTAACCAGGGGGAAACTCTAGATAACTAGTGTAAAAAAGAATGAACTTTTGCATCAACCTAATAAAGTAAGCTGGGGTAACTGGACCCACGAGGTAACTGGGCCATAGGCTATTTTATAAAAAGCCATTGATGTTTTTTAAGTTTTAGCTTTTGTCAACATTGTACTCCCATCTCTACTTCTTAAAACAGCATGAGTCAACTCAATTATAACACTACCTTTGCTGTGATAGGTTGCCGAAAATTTAGGTTTCTTTTTTTAAAAACAACATCGATTTGGTCGAACTTCCTCGGATTTTTATTAAAATGCGGTAAGCACTTTTATTAAACAATCTTCTTATTTAAAGATTAGACACATAAATACATTAATATTATTAGGTATCTATATATATTTACTTCATGTTTCAAATGTAAGGCCAATGTTCCAGTTGCCTCATAAATTTTTCAACAATGGGGTAACTGGACCACATGGGATCCAGTTACCCCAACAGTTATAAATATCTTTTTGAGTTTCTCTTACAATGGGAAATTAATTTCACCATTGTTTTTTTGCTTGCAATAAAGAAAATTACATAATATCTTATTAAAATTACATAATTTAAAAAAGCATGTTGGAGATACCAAACCAAATTTCTTAAATATGATAGCTATAGCTCGAAATTTTATGATACAGATGAAGATGTGTACAAAAGCCAAAGTGAGATTATTAGAAAATTATTGAAACGAATAAAAAAAAAAATCTGTTCGATATAAAAATATGGTTACATTCTTCCCAGGTTCATTGGACATATTGAACTTCCATTGTGGTAAATAAAAAAGAGAATGAGATACTAAAGTACAGTCCAAAGTCTAAAGTTCGGAATCCTTGAGACTTTACCAAGTCCAAACTTTGGGTCATCAAAAATATTATTTTCCAATAAAAAAAATTCACTACTTAAAAAGGCAAAATATGGCATTCATATATTAAAAATTGTGTTTATATATAACAACTATTAATACTAAATTAAACAATCAGTGTCATTAAATAAATCATAACAAAATAAAAAGTAAAACAAAAACATGTGTTTAAGGGAACATACAATTTAAGAAGAAATTGTAACTTTCTTAACTACTGAACATTTTAGTTAATGTGGGCTGCTTTATTAACTTAGATATATCATTAAGAAGTTTTTCTTTTATTCTGTACATAGACATCAGTTAAAATTCAGTAATAAAGCTTCTTTTCTAGACCTTTTTTTTTTTTGTTTCAATAATTTTGTTTTTTCACTTCTTTCTTGAATATTGCAACTGGAAAGTCTAAACTTTGGACAATTCCGAACTTTAGACTTTGTACTGTACTTATGTAATTGTTTGTTCATAGATTTATCTTGTTATTTTTTTCCTTAAAATACCCATGTAATTATGTTTTTTATATAAATAAATCTAATATTTTCACTTTTAGTGCTTTTTTTAGACACATTGACACTAAAGGGTTCCCTTACAATGCCTTTTAGTTAATATATAATGTACATGACCTGCATGTTTGAAATTTTTTTTAGTTCTTTACACTTTTTCAAACAGAACCTGATACCCAATATTTAAAAAAAAAAAGAAAGAAAAAACGTGTGTGGAACATAGACCCTCCTGGCCCACTTGCCCCATTTTTATGGGGCAACTGGATCGATGGGGAAAGAAAGATGAATATATATATATATATTTTTACATATTAAGATGTAATTTTGAACATTTCTGTCTGATAGAGGGAATCTAACTGAACACATTTACAAAAATTCAGACTTTAATTCAAAGGAACATTAGCTTTTGAAGCTGAATTGCCAGAATCACATTGTAAAATCATGGCCCAGTTGCCCCATGTAACCTTAGTATGCCCTCTTCATAGTATTTTTCTTTTTCCCTTTCAAAGATAAAGGTAACATACATTTTAACCCCCTCACTGGCAAGCCCGTGTTAATACATTCACTAAGCTCCGGGTTGCACTGCAATACAAGCAATATTTAAAGTAATATAATTCTATTGATTTAATGTATTTTTAATACATTGAACAATGATTAATACTTCTGAGGATTGCATCCATATTCGTTATTAAGTTTTTTTATAAAATGTTCAAAGAATCATTTTTTTTAGCATTTAAAACAAAATGCAGAGAAAACAACATTACAATTTTGCCCTTTTGCAAGACAGTCGGAGGGTTAAAACAATAGCACTGGATCTTGGAAAGAGACAAAGAAAAATATTAGAAATATGAAGTGATAAGATTAACAAACAGATTACAGGAAAGGTTGAATAGGAGGGTTGCAACATCACCATGCCATGATGGTACAAAAGGTCCAGTAATGAAACATTAAATAATAACAGCAATCAAATGCATATAAATAGGAAACAGTAGACAGACTTTAATACAATTACTAAAAACATACAAAACAATTAAAATGAGATAAAATCATATAAAATTATACACTATAAAATAAACGTTTCGCCATGCACCGCATAGCCTCATCAGTATTCGAATCAACTTACAACAAAACAACGTGCATACACCGGACCCAGTCAAAGTTAAAGTCAATGATTTAAGAAAACAAAATATTCATTCGGAACAGGACTTGATTCATTCAGGGTTAATGGATGCAATTTAGTAAACCATCCCTCCATAAAAATTCTATAATAATAGTCTATGCAATTACTTCTCAAAATTGAAGAATCTGTGAAGGAGGGGGTGTGATCCTTGTCAAGTGCATGTTGCACTAACCTGGAATTTAATTTACCTTTTTTAAATGCACCGATGTGCTCTTTAAGACGAATTTCCATGGATCTGCCGGTTTCACCTATGTAAACATTATCACAATCATTGCATGGAATCTTGTACACAACGCCGCTTAATTTTTCTTTTTCATATTTGAACTTGTGGCTATTCAGGAAGGAACTTAATTTATTTAAAGGTTTATAAGAAACACCTATGTTAAATGATTTCAAAACTGAAGAAATTTTTTCAGAAACATTAGTATAATATGGTAAACACACGAAATAATTTAGTTTAACCTGTTGAAAAGGGGGGGGGGGGGGGAGTTGAATTAACCAAATCTAGAGTATTCTTGAAAACTTTTTTAACGAGATTTTTTGGGAAGCCGTTATTCCTTAAATCTTCATAAATTTTATTTCTTTCAGTTTCGAAAGTTTCAATGCTGCTGCAATATTTTATAGCTCTATATGTTAAACTTTTAATAATAGAAATCTTATGACTGAGTGGGCAAACAGAATTAAAATTGGTGTACTGACCTGTAGATGTCGGTTTTCTATAGACAGAAGTAGAAATTTGCTGTGAATTATCATTCTCTGTTCTTTGGATGAGGATGTCCAGAAACGGTAACACTCCATTAGACTCGCGTTCGATGGTAAACTTTAAAGGTACAGCAATCAAATTAGCAGTAGAGAGGATGTCATTCAAATCACAATCTTTAGCTATTATGTAAACATCGTCCAGGTATCTACGCCAGAAAATTAAACGTTGATCGAGTGCATTAATAATATTTATTTCAATTAACTGCAACACTATTTCAGCAACTACCACAGAAAGAGGAGAGCCCATAGCGGTTCCCGACACCTGTTTATAAAAGGAATCATTGAAAATAAAACAAGAGACGAATGAATATTTTGTTTTCTTAAATCATTGACTTTAACTTTGACTGGGTCCGGTGTATGCACGTTGTTTTGTTGTAAGTTGATTCGAATACTGATGAGGCTATGCGGTGCATGGCGAAACGTTTATTTTATAGTGTATAATTTTATATGATTTTATCTCATTTTAATTGTTTTGTATGTTTTTAGTAATTGTATTAAAGTCTGTCTACTGTTTCCTATTTAAATATTTTCAATTCAGACGTTAAAATGTATATATATCTTAGATATAAATGCATATAAAGTTATAAGGAAATGTCAGGTTTTCAGTAACTTCTACACTATATGGCCAAAGGTGACCGATCACTTGAGATTTTAGATGTTTTGATAAATACAGACTAACAATTATTGCAAATTAAACTAGAAAAATACATGAGGAATTAACCTGAAACTGTAGGTGTGTAAACAATATAGTATAGGTCATATATTTCCGTGAAGATTTTTTCTTGAAACCCCATAGGGATCCGTCAACAAATTGAAAAATAACGAATATCTTTTGGATAACCCTGTAAAAACTAATGTAGCAAAAGCGTTCAAACGAGATTATTAATAAGTGGCTTATTGTAATATACTGTGTTCATTTTTATGAGGATAGCATGTATATTCATAGAGAAATTAAGGTTTTTATAAAAACAGCCCCAAATTTCACCAAGATTTTTGCTTATAATTTGCAGAGTTCTTAATATAAAAAAACGTTCTTATCAGAATTAAAAAATAATAAAAATTGGATGAAAAATGAGCAGGTGTACTAAAAAATGTTTCACTGTGCATGCGCGAATGCAATCAAAATATAATGTGCATAATGTATTAGCTAAGTATATAGAGCAACTTTTGTGAAAGTCTCAAAATCATAGCTTGAAAATTCTGAAAATAATTGTCGATAGATTAAGCTCAAAAATCCGTTGTTCCCCAAAACAAGCAAAAAGATCAGGGGTTGTATCCAAATATAGTAGTATGTGCAATAGGGGACAGTGGGGATGAAAGGGACATTTTGTCTTTATAAGCTTATAAAAAAATGATGACATTAAAAGATATCGCTTTCAAATTTGCGCCTAATTCTCGTCTAAAATCTTTGCTTTGATTCTACTAAAACCTCTTATCCTCAAGTAGAGTAATTTAAAATATATATGCATTTTTATAAATTGGGAGAAATGTCCCTTTTAACCCCATTGTAGAGGATGAGAGGGACACTGTCCACTGTGTGGTGTTGAAAGGGACACACATAAATAAAACACTTTTATGAACATTTTTTCTTTGTATTTGCAATTACATTATTCAAAAATAAAAGATAATTATATGCAAGTAAAAAGAAAATACATTGCAACATATGATAAAATATAAAGAAAAATAACATGTTTAGGCCTACTTGACTAAGAAAGAAATAGCTCTAGCTGTCTCACCACCAGTTACGGGTTAATTAACTTGACCACAAAATCATTAATATTCACATCATTCATGTCAATAGTATCGGTAAATACAAAAGGATTTTATTCTGTTTCTTTTTTTTTTCCAGAAAAAATTTACTTTAAATTCATTACGATTGTTTTTCTGGAGTTTGTGGCTACAGTGCAACAGGAATATCAAAATAATTATTCCATTACCTTTCGCAAATTTTATTGTCTTACTATTTATATTGCTTTCATAATTATCAAATAAGATAAGTGCAGGATCAGTTTTGGAACAAGTAGAATATTTAGTTAATTCAAAATTGCTTTAAAAAACTTCTGAGATCATTGACCAACTGTGATGAGCAAGTCCAAGTTTTTGGGATGGGGCACCTCTGACCATGAACTCCTTGAAATTCTTTCTTTGGAAAAAGAATAAAACTCTGTTGAACAGAGTTACCTGATGTAAAAGCAAAACTTAAAAGTGTGACAAGTTTGCCATGTTCAGCTGATGTTATGTTAGAAAATATTTTTTCACTACGTTTTGCTACTATATTAGATGGTTTGTGCTTTGTCATTAAGCCTGTTTTAACACAGTTATATATTATGTTTTGTGTAAATTTATAGCGATCCATAACTAACTGAAGGTTTAAAAAATATATCAACATTAGCTTTCTTTAAACTTTTACTTCTTGTTAAACTAATGGCTATAGGTTTCTTAAGAGAAAGTAATAAATTTCGTTGAATGAAATCTTGGAACCAAATAATTCCAGTTTGCTTCTTTATTTGTAAGATATAGACGTATTTGGAGAGTTCAAAGCAATTGTATACTCATATGCAAAGTTGTCAAACCATAGTTGATATTAGATGCTTGGAGCAAATATGAAGCTAACTCTTTTTATTGAGCTTCAGGAAGCTTGATAGGAACCGCCTGAGGGGTTGAAAGGGACATGTCCCTTTCAACCCCATACCCATCTAACGAAATGAAAAATGTATTCATGCATTAGAGTATTCTACCTAACAAAACATACTGATATTCCCATAAAGTGCATACTTTACAGTGCTAAATAACATAAATATTATAGTGCTAAACACAATATTACTTTGTTAGAGAAAAAAGAAAAGCAACATAAAAATTTACTTTTTTATATCAAAAACAGGTTTTACTTTCATCACCTACAACCCTGCAATTGCTAATGTTAGTTTTAAGGATTATTAAGACAGAACAAGTATCGTCATCGATTGAGGCAAAATTGAAACTTAGTACATTTTATTTTCTTCCTGAAGTTTTGAGTGTCCCTTTCATTCCCATTTTGTACACTATCTTGGCACTAATCAACAGATATTTGATACAACCCCTGATCTTTTTGCTTGTTTTGGGGAACAACGGATTTCGAGCTTATTCTATTGACGATTATTTTCAGAATTTTCAAGCTATGATTTTGAAACTTTCACAAAAGTTGCTCTATATACTTAGCTAATACATTATGCACATTATATTTTCATTGCTTTCGCACATGCACAGTGAAACATTTTTTAGTAAACCTGCTCATTTTTCATCCAATTTTTATTATTTTTTAATTCTGATTGCAAAGTATTGTGTACAATGCTGTTTGTCATATTTTCTGAAAAGAACTTTTTTTTATATTAAGAACTCTGCAAATTATATGCAAAAAACTTAGCTAAATTTGGGGATGTTTTTATAAAAACCTTAATTTCTCTACGAGTATACATGCTATCCTCATAAAAATGAACACAGTATATTACAATAAGCCACTTATTAATAATCTCGTGTTTGAATGCATTTGCTACATTAGTTTTTACAGGGTTATTCAAAAGATATTCGTTCTTTTTCAATTTGTTGACGGTCCCCTATGGGATTTCAAGAAAAAATCTTAGCGGAAATATATGACCTATACTATACTGTTTACACACCTGCAGTTTCCGGTTAATTCCTCAGGTATTTTTTAGATATTTAACAAAACGCCTACAATCGTAAGTGATCAGTCACCTTTGGCCATATAGTGTTATGTCATGGTCAATAGATTTATCTTTTGTTCTGAACATTCTCTTAAAAATCTCCAACATCATAGTAGTCATAATACTGGTATATACATTTAAAAATATTATGCAGTAGCCCCCAATATATCGAACATAATTATCTTTTTTGGAAAGAGAAAGGGGGAGGGGGGTTTAAAAAAAGGGAAAATCATATCTTAACCACCCTTTTTCAATTATATATGTTAATTACAATAACTTCAATTCTTTTCTGTTAACTTTATTAGGAATAAAATAATCTTTTCAAAAAAAAATATTAACCGACTTCAAAAAAGCACTAAAAAGAATTAAATAATTCTTTAACCCTCCGTCTACCAGACGGGTCCATTGGACCCGACAGGTACATACAAAATATTCATTCAAACCAGAAATTTCTTTAAAATAAACTAAGTATATAAACCAGACAAAAATAAGGTAAATAAATAAGTTAAATAGTTTTAAATAAAAATTGTGGTGTAGAACGTTTTATTAAAACTTGAATAAAATTCCCGGTAGATCTAGGGTTAAACTTCTCTAATGACGAAACGTTGTCCATTAACTGCACATCGGACATCATGTATCAGCATAAAAACATTAAATTTAATATATAGAATTTAATATCTACTAAACATGGATTTTCTAGAGAATATTTTTTACAAAAGATTAATTTACATATTTATGATTTAATTTATGAATATATACATATAAAAAGTAATCAATTACTTTTTGAAGTTGGTGCCAACCTATCTTAAGTATAGTAAAATTGTGAATATATTGTAGCTATTACCATGAATAAAGTGATGATGGAAAATATTATACAAAATTTCTTCAGCAAATTATTTGTTTAATCATTATCGATTGTGAATGTTTGGCACCAACTTCAAAAAGTAATTGATTACTTTTTATATGTATATATTCGTAAATTAAATCTTAAATATATAAATTAATCTTTTGTAAAAAATATTCTCTAGAAAATCTATGTTTGGTAGATATTAAATTCTATATATTAAATTTAACGTTTTCATGCCGATACATGATGTCCGATGTGCAGTTAATGGACAATGTTTCATCATTAGAGAAGTTTAAAGAATTATTTAATTCTTTTTAGTGCTTTTTTGAAGTCGGTTAATATTTTTTTTTTGAAAAGATTATTTTATTTCCTCCTTTTTAGTTATTCATACCGTAACACATAATTATCCAGATTTCATCTGCTGAATAAGTAAATTATTTGTCAAATAAATTATAATGTACAAAAATTATTTATTAAACAAATAGTTTTTAATAAATAATTTATAATTTCATTAGAAGTATTGATTTTATTAGCATTTAATGCTTATGATATTTTTTTTAACAAGTACATTGTATTCACAACAGTCTACATTCATTTATTTATTGATCACATACACCTGATTTGTGTGCTTGATATAAGGGGCCCGCTTGTAAGTCATCGTTAATATACAAGGACGAAATCGCACAAGGACTTTGAGATTTGAAGGGGGGGAGGTTTCTAGATAGCACAAGGAAATTTACAACATCAGAGAATTACATCTAGGAGCTCCACAAAGAGTCTGCAATGGAGCCAGCGGGAGTTGAACCCGCAGCCTAACTACGCTCTCAAGCGATTAGTGGTGTGGTGCCTTAACCATTCAGCCACAGTCTACATTCAAGAATTATTTTTTGTAGGACTCCGCTGTCAAGAAGCCAAATGCAGACTATGTAACAATATTTGTATTGACTCTTCAAGTATATTGGCCAGGACCCAGATATATTTTTGCTGTTAGCGAAATGAGATTGACCAATCAGAAGCCTGCCTTTTTGCGAACTTGTAATTTTTATCGAGTGTGTCCTTTTAAATTTCAAAAATTCTTCTATCAAATAAAACAAAATTTTCTGTACTAAAATAATCCAAAAAGCTGTAGACTTGTCAGGTTTGAAAATGTGGTCCAGGGCCCACCGTGGCTGAGTGGTCAAGGCATCATGCTGCTAATCGCTTGAGAGCGTAGGTGGCTGCGGGTTCGAATCTCGCTGGCTCCGTTGCACACTCTTTATGGAACTCCCGGATGTAATTCTGAGGTGCTGTAAATTTCCTTGTGCTATCTCCTTCCTATATATTGACGATGACTTATAAGTGGGCGCTTGACGCCAAGCACACAGGTCAGACATATGTATTCAATAAACCAATCATGTGGTCCATAATTCTACATTATTCTTTTCCGATCATCTCCATCAATTGTTTCCTCATGTAAGGTGCCTCTATTTGAGAGTGGTGACATACAATGCTCAGACTCTGTTTATACATATGCGTTTGCCTACGCCACGGCAAAACTAGACATTTTCTATTCCAGAACTTGGCGATACTCACTTGGACAAGTTTTATTATATGATTGGCAGACAATTTAACAAGCATTAGTTTGGCAACAATGGCAAGCTCTTCAAGATTCATGGTGATAGCTTTTGTCCAGAATCTATCAATCAATAATTTTTTTCCGTATGTCACTATTCTCATACCAATACTCCCCATCCTTAGGCAGTAAAGACATCAGAAATGAGCGTCAATGATTAGGTGTTTAGTCTGAATCTGATAACCGAAGACAGTGCTGCTACACATACGAAGGCACTTTTATGTGTATTGTATATGGATGCACTTTGCAGTGCACCGACTAATGGAGACACTTTGCTGAACTCTGATGTATAAGGCCACTTTGCTATTGAATTGTAAGCTTTTGATACCCACTTCTGATGTCGGTTAGCATCGTTTTAGATATTTGGATTTTTCTGAATGCAGCATCCTTTCTAGATAAGATCTCGCACTTCGGAAAGTTACCGCATCCAATAAACTATAAGGTCTGCATCGATACCTATGGACATCGAAATTGGGTGTGGAAAAGCTGACAATCCATCAATAAAGTTTACACATCAGAGCACGGCAAAGTGCTTTAAGAGAAACTTATGTCCAAACTACAGCACCTAGAATACCTAGTGCGGAAATATGCTATCCAAACAGTGCTAAAAATTTGTATCCCTTAAATGTGCGATGATACTGCTAAAATTTCAAGTGTCGATCGCAGCGACATCTGCAGGATTTCCGTATTACTAGTATTACATTGTATAGACTGGCAATTTCTTGCAGTTGTAGAAAATATCCTGCAGATGTCGTTGTGATCTGCATATTGCAGCAGTATCATTGCATATTTAAGGGATACAATATTTTAGCACTTTTTTAAGTATTACAGTGATGGATAGCTGATTTCCACACTATATATTCTAGGCGCTATAGTCCAAACTATAGCAAACCTAGGCATTTTCTATTACATAACTACAGCGTCTGGAATATATAGTGTGGAAATCGGCTATCCCAGTAATACTTAAAAAAGTGCTAAAATATTGGATCCCTTAAATGTCAAACGATGCTGAAATCCAATGAGTCGATCACAGCAACATCTGCAGGATATTTTTTAAAACTGCAAGACGATTTGGTTACAGCGTCTAGAATATATAGTGTGAAAATTGGCCATCCCCGTAATACTTAAAAAAGTGCTGAAATATTGGATCCCTTAAATGTCAAACGATGCTGAAATCCAATGAGTCGATGACAGCGACATCTGCAAAATATTTTCTAAAACTCCAAGACAATTTGATCTAGACATTGTAATAATACGATGTTTATTTTGAAATCTGAAAATATATCGCAGATGTCGCTGCGATTGGCACCCTTGATTTCAGCATCATTGCACATTTAAGGAATACAACTTTTTAGTGCTGTTTGAATAGCAGATTTCCACGCTATGTATTCTAGACACTGTAATGGACATTATTCCAAATCTGGGTTCAAGGCTGAAAAAAGCCACGTGAAACCGGTAATTTACCTAAAGAACTTCTAACTGATAAGAAGGGAGGCTACTACTGCTTTCCGCATGAACTGTTTCACTGGCTGGTGAGGGTTTTTCATTAAGTCTACGGAGCCTTCCCTTCTTTACGCTAGAAGTTTTTACCTTGACCACGTGATCGAAACGTAGATGGAATATCCTCCATTTGGTCCAGCTCCAGATACTGTAAGCATGTTCACAATACCTAGTGGGTTCCGACCCTGAACCTTTCTCATTGGTTCCACAGATTCAGATATCCAGAACATATTGACCGACTATCGCAGTAGTACAGCGTCTAGAATACATAGTGTGGAAATCTGCTATTCAAACAGCACTAAAAGTTATATCCCTTAAACGTGCAACAATGCTGAAATTCAGGGATCCGATCGCAGCGACATCTGCGATATATTTTCAAATTTCAAAGTAAACATCATCGTATTATTACAATGTCTAGACCAAATCATCTTAGAGTTATAGAAAATATCCTGAAGATGTCGTTGTGATCAACTAATTGGATTTCAGCATTGTTTGACATTTAAGAGTTCCAATAGTTTAGCACTTTTTTAAGTATTACTGGAATAGCCAATTTCCACACGATATATTCTAGACTCTGTAGCAGTAGTACTTAGAAAGTACTAAAGTATTGTACCCCTTAAATGTAAAATGATAAATGTAAACAATAAAAAGTCAATCAGAGCGACATCTGAGGATATTTTCTAAAACTCCAAGACTAATTGGTCTAGACGCTGTTATAATACAATGTTTACACTGAAATTTGAAAATATAACGCAGATGTCGCTGCGATCGGCTCATTGGATTACAGCATCTTTGCACATTTAAGGGATATATTTGTTTACTGCTGTTCGGATAGCAGATTTCCACACTATTTATTCTAGGAGTTATACTTGTGCTCTGCAGGGCCGTGCGAAGAGAAAACTGCGCCCGGGGCAGCGTGTCAATTTGGCGCCCCCCCCCCCCCCCCCCCCCTCCTTCAAAATTGATAAAGGGCAGAAACAGAAATAAATTTCAGTGAAATACGTTTAACACAAATTTGAAGGGACCGATTTCTTTCTTTTTTTTTTTTTTTTTTTCGTGTTAAAAGAATTTAGCGTTAAAAGATTCATAAAAAAAAAGAGCAAACCTCACAAATATTTTTGACGTCGTCACATTTTATTTCGATTTTCTGTTAAACTAGTAGGTTGCATACAGTAGGATAAAAAGCAAGTAAAAAAATATTGTTTCTTTGGATGAAAAATCAGATATATTTCTAAGTTTCTTTTTCAGCATTCTGAGATCTTGCTTGTTTGAATCAACTAAGCAAAGCTGCCTCTAAATTTTCGTGGTTAGCGGTTCTCATACGTTTTCTCTCTGGCTTAAACATACTGCGCTCAAACATAGTAATGGGATTTCTGTTTTTATTATCATTAATAAAGTAGAATTAGCAATGCCAAACTCTGCAGATTTCTGTTTTCTTCCTTATTTTTCATCAGCTACATTAAACAGCTTCATCTTCATTTGAAGCAAAATAGCATTTTGTTTTTGCATCAATTTCTCAGCCATTGTGCTCATAAAACATAAGCTAATTTACGAAAAAACACGAAATTCACTGATTTCCACCCAAAGTTCAGTGGTTTTAACACAAAATTTACCAACTTCAACTCTAACTAGATCGAAAGCGAATTTTTTTCGTGTTAAACGGTTTTTGTTTCGTGTTAAAAGAAACAAAATGTAATAAATTGCATAGTATACTGTCCGGACCGCTATATCATTTTGTGTTAACCGATTTTTCATGTTAAGCGTTTTCGTGTTAAACGTATTTCACTGTACATTGAATAAATATTTTGCATTTATTTTAGAACTTTAAAAGATTTAATTTTAATTCAGAAATTCCAAACAACTAAATAACAGAAAAGAAAATTGCACTTATTTATTAATGAGATCATGATGCCTTGCGACAGATTTTTCTTAACCTTTCTCATATATTTTTCTAGCCATTTTTAGTACTTGTTAGTCTTTAAGCTGCAGAAAATGGGTAAAAATCGCTAACAACTACATTGGAAACAGGCGGTACCTGGTCCCTTCAACCAATAAGTACTAAAAAAGCAAAACAAACAAAATTCCTGTAGAACATAATGTAAAAGATAAAAATAAATTATAATTTCAGTACATTAATTAAGAAAGATAACTGAAGCAATGTTTTAATGTAAAATATAATATCAGGCAAATGCATTTACTTCCATTTTATGTTTCTTGCATTTAGGGTAACAAAATCGCTTATTATTTTATGTGTAAAGATTGTGACACACTGAATTTTATAGAAAGTAAATTCAGGTTGCTTAATCTCTCTGATCATAGCAGATCTTAAGTAGTTTTTTACTATTTTATTGTTACTGGAATACTTATAAATTATGTACGTGTTTTACCATGTTTTTGTAATTCCTTGTTTTCCCAAAGTTAAAATTATGGAGCAACTAAAGGATTTCTAAATGATCCATTTTATAAAGGTTCTTATATAATGGTAGAAATAAGATTTTCGCATTTAAAACCTCGCTTAACAATTCAAGTTCATTCAAGTCAGCAATAAAGGGCAAGGTCCAGGCAATATTAACAGGTTTCCGATAGCTGATTTTAGATTCGCACCAGCCAGAAACACTCAAATTCTTGTTTTACATTTCTCACTTTCTCAAACCTTGGCTTGCAAGCAACCAATCAAAATCCGCTAATAGTTGAGCTTCTTGCTTTTTGTCATGTTCATGGTCGCATCGCTGGATCGTTACGATTGGTTGCTTTTGAGTAGAGCTTTCCAAGTACTAGCGTTTTGAAAGTTGGAAACCAATCATCCATTCTACTGAGTATAAAAGGTGTGTGTCAGAATCATCGCAATCTTGATGATTGACACCTTTGTGTTGGTGAAAGTAAAGGAATCTTTCATTCAACAATTTGCATGATAATTTATCGGGAAAAGAAGAAAAAGTACTAAAATATCTGGAGACAATTATTCTTTTTGCCTACTTTTTCGTCCTGTCCACGTGCTTTTTTTTAAATTTTTTTTTAAAGGAAATACTCTTTTTTTTTTTTTCAAGTTGGCAAATTTATCTGCAAGGTCCAAAATAAATCTGTGATGCACACTTGCTGCTACACAGTTATTGACAAATTTGTGCATTTTTAAGATTGCAAATAAAGAATTTTTTATGTATTTGGTTAGAAGATTAAAACCAGGGTTATGATGGAATGATTTTATTAGTAAGTTGCTGAGAAATCAAACTTTTCTGCATTCAATGTTTGCTTTGTGAATGAAATTCTCATTGGAACAGCCTAAGTAAAGGGCAAAATTAGCACTAGCCACCAGGGTTGGCACAGTTTAAACCAAGTGATTTTAACCATGGTTTAAACCAATTGTTTTTTTTAGAAAAAATCTAATATAATATTTTCTCTTTTTTGTAATTTAATTGTTTTAAATTATTGATAGAAGTAATTTCTACTTTTAACACTTCATCTCAGCAGTCAACATGAGACATAATGAGCCTAGGTCATGTTTCTATGCACGTAGAATGAAAATTAGCATGTGCTGATGAACATATCTGGTACCCTAAAGATTTTTCTTAAAATATGTAAAATTAGAAAAGATAAAATAGATAAATAATATTCAATATTTAGCATAAAATATTTTCATTTAAACAATGCAGATTATTTACAGCAGTTAATAACAAAATACAATGATCTTTAAGATTTTGGTAAAGTTGTAAAAGAAAATTTTCTGGATTGGGAAAGATTATCCTTAAAGAATTTAAAAGAGTAACTTAAGATATCAAATTGAATAACACAGCTTGCAAAAATTGAGTGCTAGTTATAGCATTTCAATAATACCAATCAATCTTTTCTGTTAGTTGCTGAATCTAATGGCCAAAACTGTTGACTTGGACACTTGGAGTTATCACTCAGAAAACAAAATAACCAGAAGTATTTGGATATTAAAAAAATAATAATAACAACCATAGAATAATATATTCATGAAACTGCATCAAATGTTTATTGATTGATTATTATATTATTAATCAAAGGATTCTTCATACGATTTTAAAAGGTATCAATGTTTCACTGTGTAGAGCAGTTTACTTTGAACATAAGACATAGCTGTTACTAATAATGTTTAAATTAGAAATGATTTCAATTTTCTACATAATTGACTTAATTATTTAATTTAAATATTTTCAAAAGTTATATTACTTGTATAATATCCAAAAATGTTTATTTTATCAACAGATATGCATCTGCATGCAATAGGAAATTATATTTTAAAAAACCCGGTTTAAACAAAAAAAAACCTGGTTTAAACCAAATAAAGCAGTTTTTTTTAGTTTTTTGCAAAAAAAAACAGTTTTTTTCCAACCCTGCTAGCCACAGGGCCTCAAAATGAGAATAAGTGGCTATTAAAAAATTGTTTTTACTTTGGCCACTTTGGTATAGGAAGAGAGAAAACTTTTCTTGCATTCCATCAAGGATGCTACTTTTTCTGGTTGCAATATGTTTATAGTATTAACATATTTATTTGTGCTATTCAATTTTAGATTAATACTAATAAAAATTTTAACAAAAGTTTACTATTTAGGACTTTTAAATAAAAAAGTGGCCACTTATAAAATTGGTATAGTATACAACTAGCCACTAAGGAAATTTCCCAATTTTGCCCATCATGTCTAAGTAGTGAGCAATGCAAGTGATGTGAATGAGGAGAGTTTTGCATACTCTGATTTAGAAAGTCATTTTTCAATAAATTTATGCTTTTTTTTTCTGTCTCATAAAAATAAGCTTTTCTGTGTTTTCTAGTACGATGTTATTTACTATACAGGTTGTATTTCCCATGATTCCCAGATGATGACATAGTAGAAAAGAGCTGCCTGGCAGCAGTCAAGAAAGTGGATCAATCACATGAGTTTTCAAGTTAGTGTATTTTAGGTTAGCGTGTGCCAGAAAAATCTGATATCTCGCTTGTTCTAGGATTCTGCCTCTGACTACAATTGTTTTCAAATAACATTTTAATTTCCTTCTCCTTCAAATTTTCTATTCCAAGCTCAGAACCCGCAGTGCCCTTAAAAAAAAAAAAAAAAAAAAAAAAGGCAGGAAAATAGGAGGAAAAAATCAATAAAGTGGGAGAAAATAGGAAAAAAAAATATCAAATAAATAGGAAAAATTTGAAAAAAAAATAGGGATACACATATTGAAAGGAATAAAATAAAAATTACATTTAAGATAATTAATTGAAATTAATGTGTCAAATAAACAATTACTCTTCAACAAAATTTTTCTTTAAGTGTTAAGTCAATCTATATTTATAAGAAAAGAAGCTTGCATGTACATCTTTGTTCATTTCTCAAGAGACTGCTGCATTCAGAGCTGTGAAACTTTGCAAGAAGGCACTTCTATATCTGATGTAATACACCCCGAAGACCGAATTTGTATTTTTCATTAGATTTTTACAAGATTTAATTTTATGCAGTTTTCAGATTTATGTTTTGGGATGGTGGTTTGAATCCACTTTTAGTGATCAAACTCAACTCAGAAGAATGCCAAATCGGTTCCTATAGCATGAACAACAATAATGCTGAAAAGTTAAACTTCATTTGTATCAATAAAAATATAATAATTCTAGCTCCTTTGACTTGAGACTGGATTTCTTTTATGAATGTCAAAAAAAAAACAAAAAAACACCTCAAAATTAGAAAAAACAATAAAAATTACAAAAAATGAAATCGCGTCTTTTCCGCGGCACATTGACGAATTTTCAGTTTTTTTTTCAGTGTCACTTTCACGAAAACTGCATCTTTTCCATGATCCTTTGACAAAATTTGCGTTATTTCCATACATCCTTTGACGAAAATCACGTCTTTTTTGTGGTTCTTTGATAAAATTAGTTTTTTCTGTGGCCCTTTTACGAAATTCGCGTCTTTTCTGCGGCCTTTTGACAAAAATAATCTGTTTTCTGCGATCCTTTGATGAAATTAGCATTTTTCTTTAGGCCTTTTGTCAAGATTTGTGCCTTTTCAGCAACCTTTAGATGAAATTCAAAGTATTTTCCGAGATTGTCTGGCGAATTTTGTGGGGTTTTTTTTTTTTGCGATCCTTTGACAAAAATTTGCATTTTTTGCGATTCTTTGACAAAATTTGGGCTTATCTCAGTATCCTTTAATGAAATTCGCATTTTTTTTGCAATCCACTAACAAAATTTGCATTTTTTCGTGGTCCTTTGATGAAATTCGCATCTTTTCCGTGGCCCTTTGGCAAAAATCATGTCTTTTCTGTCGCTATTTGATAAAATTCCCATTTTTTCCACGGTCCTTTTACGAAATTCGTGTCTTTTCTGCAGCCTTTTGATGAAAATCGCATCTTTTTCGCGATCCTATGAAGAAAATCATGCTTTTTCTGCTATCCGTTGAAGAAATTCATGTTTTAACGCAATCATTTGATGAAATTCACTCTTTATACGCTGTCCTTTGACGGCAT
Source organism: Maratus speciosus (assembly GCA_963932465.1). Lineage (NCBI taxonomy): Eukaryota > Metazoa > Arthropoda > Arachnida > Araneae > Salticidae > Maratus > Maratus speciosus. Next base: position 411,776,916 of record OZ010796.1, read on the forward strand.
TTGTGTTTTTTCTGCGATTCTTGGATGAAATTTGTGTTTTTTTTTTTCGCAATACTTTGGCGAAACTCGCACTTTTTTTCACGATCCTTTGACGAAATTTCAGTTTTTCACCAGCATTTCAAAGAAATTAGTATTTTTACACTGGTATTTTCACAAAAATAGAGTATTTTCCATGATCGTCTGACAAAATTAATGTTTCTTCCGAGAACGTTTGATAAAATTCTTGTTTTTTCTAAGGTCCTTTGAAGAAAATCGCATCTTTTCTGCAATTCTTTGACAGAGTTAGCATTTTTTTCCGGGGCATAGCGAAATTCACATCTTTTCAGAGATCATTTGAAGAAATTCGTGTCTTTTCTGAGATCCTTTGATGAAATTTGCATTTTTTTTTCATGATCCTTTGACGAGATTCGTGTTTTTTCAACGATCCTTTGATGAAATTTGCATTTTTTCACGATTCTTAGACAAAATTTGTGCTTTTTCCACTATCCTTTGACGAAATTAGTGTTTTATACGTTTTCCTTTGATGAAATACCCTTCTTTTACACGATCCTTGGATGGAAACTGCTTTTTTTTCCATGATCCTTTGGCGAAATTTGCACCTTTTTAATGATCATTTGACAAAATTTGCGTTTTTCCACAGCACATTGATGAAATTAGTGTTTTTTCGGCAGCATTTTCATGAAAATCGCTTCTTTTCTACAGCTTTTAATCATACTTTCAGATATTTTTAGTGGCCCTTTCATGAAAATTGAGTCTTTTCCGTGATCTTCTGACAAAATTTGCATTTTTTCCCTAGAAATTTATTTTTTGATAAAATTCTCGCTTTTTCCTCGGCCCTTTGACGAAATTAGCATTTTTTTCGTGGCCTTTTGACGAAATCGCCTTTTCTGAGACAGTTTGACGAAATTCCCATTTTTTCCGTAGTCCTTTGACGAAATTTGCATTTTTTCCACTTTCCTTTCATGAAGTTTGCATTTTTTCTGTGATCCTTTTTTCACGAAATTCACGCATTTTGAGATGTCCGTTGTAGAAATTCACATTTTTTTTCAGCGATTCTTGGATGAAATGTGTTTTTTTTTTTTTTTTCTCTATCCTTTTTTCAAAATTTCCGTTTTTTCTGCGATCCTCAGATGAAATTGGCAATTTTTGTTTGCGAATGAGTGACGAAATTTATTTTTTACAGCGACCATTTGGTCTAATTCTGGGAAATTTATTTTATGTCCAAATTTTCAGACTGATGACATATTTTTAAAAAATTTCGGAAGCACATGCCTTACATTTTTGGAAAATTCAGAACCGAATCACTCGTGTGACGTAATAAAGACAACAGATCATTAGACGTAGAAATTGAAGCAGTCAGTTTACGGTTGAAAAATAGGGAGGGGGGGGGAAATGAAAAAGACTTAAAAAATATGAGAAGTAGGAAAAATGCGAGGTCTGCTAGCTACTACATAAAATAAATGATTCAAAATTTACAATATTTTTCTAAGTTTACAAACACCATTTGGGAAAAAAAAAAAACTCTGGCAAGAATTATTGCTTATGATAATTTGGCAGGAAGGGCTTGATAATTTTAAAAGTTCCCTCAGTCCATCTTAAGATAATATGAGAAGAAGACCAAATACCATGGTGCATTATTCACTGCCTGTACTTCTTTTGGTGAATGTAATCACTTTCACACACAAATTTGATGAAAGAAACAGAGTGTGAATATAAATTTTTAATAAATGTTTCCTAAAAATAAATAGCAACTGCATAGACTTACTCAAAACAAACACCTAAAAAGCATGCATAATGTACCTGTACATTTGCCACAGGAAGTGAGTATTTTATCCAAAGCTTGTAATGAAAATAGATAAAACTTACCTGCTTAGTTCGATTAAGTGATGAAAGATAATGCTAGAACATGTTTAATTCATCCTTGAAATGCTACATTTGCAATTAAATATATTTTTCTAATCATCATATCACTTTATATTTTTGATTAAATCATAAGCATAGTAGCTAGAACTCCCAAATGCTGAATAGAATTACCACTTTTTTTTAAAGAAAACTTTTCACTTAATGTATTGTAGAATTTCAGTATGAATATTTCTACGTGAAAATAGCAGTACAGTAGACTCTCGCAAATCCGCACAGCTTAGGACCAGAGGTTGTGTGGATTTTAGAATTTTGCAGATTTCTGGTCATTGTTTTGTTTAGATTTTTTAAACAGTAATTTGAATGTAATAATGCAATCAAAATTATAATGAATGCTTGCAATATAGTAAAATTTTAAAAGAATTTAAGTAAAGTAATAAACTAAGATAATAAAAATTAAGGTAATTTTAAAAATGATTAAATTATTTAAAGTAAGGATCAAGTAAATGATAATAATGTATAATTAAATATGCATAATAAAGATAAGATACATTTTCCTTGAATTATTCAATGAAATTTTCTCCATAAAGATACCCTATTAATTCATATCAAATTCATAAAGTAAGGAAGTTTTATTTCAGGTTTAGTCCATCTTAATAACCAAATATGCTTGATTAATACATATATTTGATAAAAAGCTTGCAGTTACCAGTGATATCAGCAATATCTTGAATTTTTTTTCAGAAATAAATTTATACTTCCTGCATGAAAAACTACAAGTTCAGTCATATTATTAAGAATTACATATTAAAATACATACAGAGTGATATAAAACTAAAAATTTCAGTAATTTTGCCCCTCCATCTGAACTGAAAGTTTCATTGTTTACATCTGTGATGATGTGCGGATTTGAGGGAGTCTACTTTATTAAAAAATAAGGAGTTCTGGCAACTAGTAGGTATGACTGAATATTCTCAGAATTAAAAAACTAATTTTAAAAAAAGTATGTATATTAAAATTTCAATTATTTTCTATAAAAGATTCATATTTCTTCAAACTAAGCAAAATTTTAAAACAGTATGAGAAATAATGAACTAGCAACATACTTTTACATAAAGGTAAAGAGAGAAAAAAATCCTTAAGGTTTTATTTTTTAAAAGTTACTAATATTTTCTAATAGAAATATCGGGAAAGTTGTTTTAATACAGATCTGAATACCTCTAAATATATATGATGGATACTGCACCCAATTCTAAAAAGAAAGGTGCAAGAGAAGGATTCTACATACTCAAAGAAACAAAAAGAAAAAAGCTGTACATTCCTAAGGAAAAGTATTGAAGCTGATTATATAGCTAATGCCACTGTCTAAGTACTAATAATATAACAAAGTAAATAATTTTTATTTTATGCATTTTTTTTTTTTTTTAAATAAACAGCTATGATGTGCTTTAAGTAACAAATAAAAATATTTAAAACATAATCCTTATTATTCATAATGGCTTAAGAACAAAATGCAATTTTTTTTTTCCTTTCCAAATATAAAAAAATCTCTTTCAAAACATCTGTAGGTACTGAATAAATAGCACACATTAAAATAAAAAAGAATAAAAATTAAACCAAAAATGAACATTTATTACAAAGGTTCAAAAAAAAAAAATCATCTTCATATGGAGAACAGAAGTCTCAAACAATGAATATTTATTACCATGAAATGTTCAACAAAAATAATTCATGCAGAGAACTAAGTCTCAAACAATGAACATTATAATGAAATGTTCCAAAAACAATTCATTTTCATATGGAGAGCTAATGTCTCAAACAATGATATTAAAATCTGCTACCTCTTCCGGTAGCTGTGTTATCCCTTTGAAGGAAAGCTTACACGGGAACTGTATTTACCACTTGGTGGTACATATATTTCACGATATACTCGTTTATCTCTCTTAGTAAAATTACCAGACGAACTTGAGGCTTCATAATGTCTTTTGACACCAGTATCACGAGGATGATGGACTGCAGGTTTCCAAGAAAGAGTAATAGTAGATTTAAATGACAGAGGACTCCTGAAAAACTCTTTTACCAAAGTATTGAGATTATTCATAGTGCGCTCAGCAATAGCCTTCAACTTAGATTCTTCGTTGACAACAAGAGACTTTTCAGATTCTTTAAGATGCTTCAAAGCGGGAGCTATAACTCTCGACAAAAATTGCAATCTAAGCTTCAGATCTTTAAAGCGGGCAGCATTATCAACAGACATGATAATTTCATCATTGTGCTTCAGAAACTGAACGAATGTAAAAAGTAAACACTCAATGTGAGTGAAATATAATTTAGGATCAGGTCCTTCATTCTCAGTCACACTCTCAGGAGGTAATGGCATATAGTTCAGAAGTTCTTTATAAACAATTTCAACACTTTCTTTCATATTATCCTCCTTCTGCAGGTAAGCAGATATTTCTGCTAATTCTTTAAATACATCCAAAATGAGATTGCTTCCATTTTCCAAATTTCTAACTTCCTCCAATAAGGGAAATATTTTCAAGCAAACATAAGAAACAAACTTGTTAGAACTAACAAATGGTGAAAAGAAAGGGCATGCCTGTTTCAGAAAATGTATAAACCCTGTAATATTATCTGCTGAAATGGCAAAATCAGCATCAATATCAAGCTGAGATGCAATTATATCAACAATTGCGTTCTGAACAGGAACAGTTTTAGATATTCTTAAATGAGACAACAATGGTAAAAAACTGAGAAAATCTTGGCCACTTACTTTAGGCAAAACTTTTTTACAAGAATCCAGGAAAAAATGTTCAACTTCTTTTGTAAGAAGATCTGCTGGTAAAACTTTGAGCTTTGAGTTCAAAAACTCAATTGCACGTTTGCGAACGGCCTCTTCGTCTGCAGTAGAAATTTGTGATAAAACACCCTGTAAAGTTCCTTTAATATCAATTTCCATAATAGACATCAGAGCTGCTTGTACAGTAGTCTGTTCAACGGAGTCCTCCGTGAGTAACATTTGGGTAAGGATATCGGCTATTTTAGGAACATAATTTTTATTCACTTTACAAAATCCAGGAAGATGTTTAACGGCCAATTTCCTAACAGTTATGTCTTCATCTTCTACTAAATCTAGTTGAGTTTCAAGAGCGGTTGCGGCAAGATTAGGAAAATACTTTAGAAACTTTGGTATAAATTGGCATGCCAGACCTTTTTCATGTGCGCTGCCTTTAGCAGCATTTATAATTTCCAGATAATCGGCCTCGCGCTCAGCTACTTTATCACCACTTTCAGCTAAATCGTTGTAAATCGCGTACAGTCTATCAACTTTATCCATTTTTTCATGAATTTGTAGGTAAACAGAATCAATAAGACAGATTAAACAAGTCCAGAACAAAACATGCGAATAATAAAACAGAAAGAACCGTTATGTTAAGTTCAGTGTTGCCAGTAGAAAATTTGCTATTTACCCTCCGACTGTGAAAAATATACCCGCAAAATACCCTCAAGCTTTGAGTTTAGAAGCGCCATCTAGTGATGTAAAACCCAACTAATTCATAGTGTAAGGGGATAATAACAAGAGCTAAGGGCAGGGCATATCATTTTTTCATGAAATACATACATTATAAACAGATTATTAGATGCATATTATTAAAATATAAATTTTTAATATCTATAATCACTATAAATTTCTTTCATATTACTTTTATGATTTTTACATATTTCAATTTTCTTTTCTTCCTTACAGTTAATAGTTCTTTTACAAAATTAAAACACGATTCCGTCAAAGGCAGGTTGTTTTCTACAGATTTTAGCGTATTTTAATTTTATTGCCAAGAAATCTACAATTCTTTAAAAAGAATAAATTAGTGCTCGCGGTTATACATTTAATACGTTTACAACATGTTGTACCGGGTTTCGATTTTGAAGTAGTATAATATGGTATTAGCGCTTCAGTACGTATATGTTTAAACATCTAGAAACATATAATCGTGAGCACTACAATAAATTTTGACGTTTAATTGCAGAATAATTGCGATTTAAAAATATATGCATTTTTTGCAGAAATCTTTGGACCGGGTTATATTTTATATATTTTTACACGGATGAAACTTGAACTTGAAGGGGGGGGGGGGTGAGGCCTAAAGCTGCACGGCTGTAGCCTCGAATGATCCACAACAGAAACACCCCCCAAAAAAACCACAAAGGAAAACCCCATTACACGGATGTCAAGACAATGACTTTCATAGGGCTGGGTTAAGACCAGGAGTGAAAATGTCGACCTGTGGAAATCTAGGAAGAAGCAAGCCCCTGGCTCTGAACTGAGAGAATGAGTTAGTCCGGCCCGGCCCAAGTCTTCAGATAAAAGTAAGGCTCGGGCCCGGCCAGGTCCGAAAGAGCAAAGACCAGGCTCGGCCTGAGTGCCGTAAGGGGAATTAGGCCCGAGCTCAGGCTTCGGGCCAAGGCCCGGCCGGTGCAGATCTCTAGGAAAAATCTGAAATGAATTACTAATTTCATTAAACATTTATGTTTTATATTTTATTAATTTTTTTATCATTTGAATAAATACTTGCCGTTATATTGGTTAATTCTTAAAAACTGTATGATGAAATCGGATAAGCAGCATGGAGGTACATTGTCTTTTCTTCAATTCTACTTCGAAACGGAAAGGAAATTTTCCAAGAAGAGAAGAAAAAGAAAAAAAAAGAAGGAAAAAAAACCCCTTTAAACAAGATCAGAAAATTAATCGTTTACTACTCCTCCCCAGCCCGAGCGGAAAATCTTGTAAAGATCATAATGCATTCCAGTCTGAGTTTAATAAAAGTATTACCATATGTGGGTGGTAAATGATTTTCCCCTTGTAGAGCTCACCAGCGTTTGTTAATCATTAGCAAATCCGCATTTAATTACTTACAAAAAATGTGAGAAAAAATCATCGCGCATTACCCCTCAAAGTTTCTCTGACGCTGACAAAGACCCCCTCCCCTCTAAAAACCATTCCCTTTTCCTCTCTTTCATCTTCATTTATCATCCGCTGACTGACTGAAACACGTTTACGAACGATACGAAACTCTGGCTGCCAGTGAGAAAACACAAGCTGCACAAGAGTAAAGTACTAAAAAAGCCAAAACTTGTACGTCAAGTTAAAAAAAAATACCCTCAAATACTGCATTTGAAAATACCCCCCAAAATACCCGCAAGCGATCAAAATACCCGCAATTCGGGTAATTACCCGCAGATTGGCAACGCTGGTTAAGTTGCATACGGAATTGCAGTTACAGTTAATACATATAAGTTGGTTGGTTGCATAGACTTCTCATATAACTGGACTCAGAAATAGCAACCCTTTCTTGACGCCGGGATCACTACCCACCGTCACGTGATGGTGGGCAGAGAAAACGCGCCAAACCGGTTTTTCTCTTCTGGTTCCTGCTGAAACTTTCTTGCGTCGGGCGTTTCTCTCGCATAAATCAAATCCGACAATTGCCAATAAGGTGATCACCGCCAAAAAAGAGAACCTTTTGGCGATGAAAGCGGAAACATGTGTGCCTCAAGTTCTGACCGAAATAACAATGGGATTCGGCCTCTACTTCTTATCTTTACTCTGAGGTTGGTTGCTTATACATAAGTAAGTAACAACTGTCGCGTTTAAGGTCATTTATTTTTTGCAATTTTGATGTTAAAAAATTCACAAATGTATTTTAACAGGACCGAAATAAACGCCATATTTGCATAAGTTCTAATTAAAATGTGAGACTCAGGCTAATTTGCATTTTTGTTTAAATAAAGAAATACACAGATTATCTTAGAATATCCATACATAGATTCTCTGTAGATTTTTGATCAGTACTTATAGAATGTTTTAAAATTAAATTTTGGGTCTATTGTGTAAAATATATATTATTGCTTATGTACAAACTGAGATAAATATAAATCAGATCTATAGATTAGATATTTTAACTTAAAATTTAAACAATTTGAGTTTTATTACTTTAATGATTTTTTTTACGATTGTTTGTAAGCTTCTACGTATGTTTCCCAATTTTTGTGAAATTTGAAATATTTATTTTTATTGCATTTATTTTTCAACTGTATTTTAATTTCAAAATTATACATAATGGACAGTATTCTTGTGACGTCACAGTGGGAATCACGTGGTGTAAAAATAGGGACTAGAGCGTTTGTTTACCTTATACTATGTTCACACTACGAATACTTAAGATATCTTAGGCCGCCGAACTCTCTTAATTTTGAGGTGGTACCCTCCCGGAATTGGAAGCCTGTTCACATGGGAAAACTCACTTAAGATAACTCAGTGAACGTCACTGTGTTGTTTGCGCATGCGCTTAAGATAAAACCGCCCGCAACACCCAATCAGTTAATGCGAAACTTTACAGCCAGCGAGAGTGAATGGTCGTGACTGTCTCTAGCCCGAAGAAAGTTGAAACTCTCTCAGAGAGTTTGTGGAACTCCCTCAGAGAGTTCGGAGGCTTAAGAGAGTTCCGATAACGCAGTGTGAACAGGGTATTATTGCGTCATTTGATGCAGCAGAAATACAGGTAAATGCATGCGTAAAATACTGCAGATTTATATTGTACGATTTATTTTCGATCAATACTTATATACATATTAATTAAAATCAATATCTATGGACGTATTCGTAAACTCCACACTAAACGCACTGGTTTTCGTGCAAAAACTGAAATCAGTGTGGTTGGTTGTGGTTCGGTGTAACCAGTTTTCTACGAGTTTACGAACGCGATCGAGTGCGTTTAGTGTCGCACTGAACATGTTTACGTTTGTTTGCGATTCCGCCCATCTTGGCGATGAAGATGAATAATGTAGTATTTTGATTAAAGTAAGTTTTAAAACCTTTATTAGTTATGATAGTAATAATAATTTGTCTTATTGTAATCAGTATTGTTGAAAAATTGCATTTCTCAAATTTAAACACATCGAAATCATCGTTGCATTAACAAACAAATAGCTAATGACGATTGTTTTTAGTGTCTAAACGTTCAACGAATGACTAATTTTTCTTTTTTGTATTTAGTTCCAAGATTTCCGATTTTAAAAATATATAATAAAGTTTTGTGTCTATAAATTTGTGTCTTTAAAAGGTTTAAAGGCTGATTATTCTTCCATAAAAAATTTATCATACTACTACTTTAATTTTGTAGTAGTGTAAATGTAGACTTTAAAGTAATTTATTTACATGATTTAAAAGAAAAAAAATTGCATAATTAATTTTATGGTATTTCAACGTTACATTTACAATAAATATGGACTATATTTTTGATACCTAAACTACATTTTATGAAATCTTTTTCTGTGTTCTTTCAAACTTGTAAAATGTGGATTTTTTTTTTCTTTTCAGTGACATTTCCTGCTAACCACTATCACCAACAACTCCCAGCATATTGATTGTAATGAATGTGTATTGATATTGATTGAATTATATTGATTGAATGTGTATTGTCTCTGCTGTATGGTTTGTTAATTCACATCATACCATTGACAATACTTTCTCAATTACACCCTATTCTGTATACTAGATGTTGGCTATGAAACAGAAAAAAAAAAGTGGAATTTTTAGCAAAGCTCAGAATGGTGAAAAATGGAAGATATTGAAATCGGCATTCTACTTTAATATTAATTCATGGTAAAATTTTGATCAATGATATTAATTATAATAACCTTTATTTTATTTTTTGCTTTCTTCATTTAATTACATGGTTAATATTATATAGTTGCCATATTAAAGGTAGTGGCAGAAGTATTTATATAATATACTCATATTATTTGATACAGTAAATTTATATTACATAATATTTAGTATATTTTATTCATTCTGGTCAGCATAACAAACCTCTGAAAATAAAACTACCATTGTTATATCAATTATTGTGAAAAGCCATCTATTTGATCTTATATATTTGATAAATGTACACTAAATTGTTGATTTCTATTATTTTAGTTTGCTTTTATTAACCTTTAGTAACTGATGTTACCGGTTTCTCAGACCGTGGCTTTTTTAAATTTTTATAGTTTAACTACAAACACTGCCGAAATTTTGTTCCATTTGGAACTTTAGTACTATTGCCAGAGACTTTTGAATAGGTGAATTTTAATTATAACAGTCCTGTGCAAATGTTTAGTACAAAAACATCATCCTATGAGTTAATCGTGCCTTTTATTCATCTCTCAAAGGAGCAGTCTCACTGAGCACTTCACACTAGTTATGTGACAATTTCTGTGACATCAGTTGAAGGTTAATCTTATAAATTACTATTATTTACTATGATACTTGGATTCATCTGGCAATGTTAGGGTTGTAAATTGACACAGAAAATTCTGCATAGTGATCAGTAAAAGATTAACACCTTCAAGGGCGGTGGTTCATTTTTGGACCACTTAAATTTAATTCCTAAATACCACATTGGCACCAGAATATTGGAATGGAAATTTTCCTTGCTTTTGCTTATTTTCAAATTATTATTATTTTTTTTTTTTTTGGAAATTCTGGTGTCATTCACTCATTTCTGCATTTTACGAATAGAAGTACCTTGCCCCTGAAAGTGTTAATAAAACTTTTCGCACCACATATCATGAAAAGTTGCTGTGGTGTTGACATAGCTGCTTGCATATCTTTGCTGGAATAATAATTTTTTGCTGCATCTGATGAAGGGAGCTGTTAACATCTCTTGAAACTATTGGCAGTACTTTTATTTATTACCTAGCTAGATAGGTCATAAGTATCCACAAGGGAGGGAGGCAATTACCCCTCAATATACTTTAAAGAAAAAAAACTTAGGTGTTAACATTGTTTATTATTTAGTTAGCTACATTCTAACTTCAACAACTTTTATTTGGGTGAGCATGAAAAACTCATGACTTCCTCACGAAAAAGTAAAATAACTTTTTAAAGTCTCATCAGCTTTTCCAAAAACTATTTTCTGTCTTCAATGTGATAATTCATATGTTAAAAGAAAAAAAAATGTACAGTATGAATATTGATTAAATTTCTAATATGGAAATCTGCAAATCAGAGGCTTCAATATCAGCTCTTCAAGTCGAATTTTTTTAAGAACATATTTTGTTTAGTATTAGACACTTTCAATCCTGAATTTTGTTTATGAATATACGTATTTTTAACTTGACACCTTGACAGGTCTTATATTAATGTTATACTAAAAGGGAGGAAATTTCCATAAATAACAAAGTTCTCTCTTATAACGATTCTATATTAAATAATAAAACTTTGTATTAATCACCATAAAACAAAAGCACACACAGGATGCGTTTCGGGCTGGAAATTTAAACAACTCACCATCAGTGAATGTAAACATGTATCTGTAATGAGACAAAGTCACAAATGAACTTTGTTACCTTGATTTTTTAATATTCATTCGTGACCTTGTTCTGTGTGTGCTTTTGTTTTATATTTAATTGTGAGTTATTGTTAGTTTTTCAGTGCTGTTTCATCAATGATTATATATATTCGTAACAAATTTATACAGGTTTAAGTAATTAGAACTCAATAGCCGTTTTAACAGCAGGTTATATGTACTTTTTAGCATCAGTTAGAGACCAAGTTATAGGTGTATTAATGCATTGAGTCCTTATATAGCAGTTACAGTTTTAAAAAATTTTGTGCAGATTGGGTCTACAAAACTTCCTTTTAAAAGCGTTTGTTGGGCGGGTTGCATTTGATTAGATCTAGAGTTTTTCTTACACGAAAAAAAAAAAAAAATGTCAAAGCTACAACAATTAATGTCCCAATTTACATGTAGTTTGAATATTTTATTTTATAGTAAAATTTGGGTAAAAAACTGATAAAGTTCCCTCTTACAATGATTGTGTGCTCGTATAGAATTTGGGTGGGTTGCATTAATTAGAGCACAAGGTATAGTTGTTTGTGAGTAATTCCTTAAATTGTAATTACTCTAAATTTTAAGGGCTTTAACAAAAATCTCTCTCTAAATAATTACTGTACAAAAAATGATGAGGTAACATAAAAAAAAAAAAAATCACTCCTTGTAATCATTATATTTTTCCATGCAAAAAATAGAAGGCTACATCAGTAAAGGGCTGTATGTTATCACTTTAGGGGGGAGGAGGGCGGTACTTGATATTGTAAGATATCTTTATGGGGAGAGGGAGTCCATCTTTTGATATCGTTATAATTTTTGATTATATCAAAATTTTCTTTTTTTTTTTTTCTACATTAATAACCTTATCTTTTTTTTTAGTCTTTTATCTATTTTTATGAAAATACAAAGTTGTTATTAAAGCTATTAAATAATAAAATTCTTTCATTCCTAAATATGGAATACCCCAACGTTCGGCATTCCTATTGTTCTGCCATATGCACATCCACATATAACTATGTGCGAAGTAAGTTTGAAATGCTACTTGCTGTGTTTATTAATAGAGAAAAGAAAAAAAATTGTGTACTTGTTTTTTTCATAAGAAGTTTTGCTTTCCCCCTTCTCCTTCAAGGGGCAACTGCAAGTAGACAATATTACTGTTGAATGCACTGTGTAACAAAAAGCTATTATTAAATAATTTCAAATAGTAGCAATCTCCTTTAAATGTTATTTGTTATTATAGTTACATCATGTATAATAGAGATATTTTATAGATTTCTCTTTATCTCAACCAGTTAAGTATGTGAATAATAAATGTATAAAAAGAAAATAATTGTAAAAATAAAAAGAATTTTTAGATATTGATAATGTTATCATTGCAGGGGGGGGGGGGGGGGGGGGTTCAAAATTACCAAAAAGTTGATAATGTTATACATGTACAGAACAGACCCTAGAGACAGTTATAGTCATTTGAATATGTCAATCTATTTATTTTATACTAACATTTGAGGGGAACTTCTAAAAGAAACTAACTAAGCAAAATATAAATAAAAAATAAAGAGAGTAATAATACTCTTTTAATTAAAGATCTTTACCCCCTACAAGGTATGCTAACCAACCCATGTCCAGGCCCTGCATGCTCTAAAAAAATGCTAATTACTCTGTTTTATAGAGATTACACAATTATGAAAGATTTAATAATATTATTATGATTAGTATCACTCTTCTATAATATACTTACTATTCATTTTCATTTGACTGGGGATTTTTAGGTTTCCAATATCACATTTGCTGCTGTTGTGACAGCCGACAGCTGTTTTTGTGATTAATTAAATCTAACATACATTTGTAAATCAACTTCTTCCCCCCGAGATTGCACTTATACTCTAAAACGAATGCTGGGTTCCCGGGGCGGTCATCCCTGTAAATCAACTTGTGTAAAATAGCTAAATAACAAATGTCACTGCCTTCTGGACTTTTATAATGAAGTTTTCTGTTAGATGCTACAAAAAAGTAATTTTAAATATGACTTAAGGGGCTACTTCAGTCACGTGAAAAGACTCGCTCGCTCATGCTAATCCTATGGAAGAAATTTTTAAAGATATCTCGTTTGCATTTTAATCTTTTTGATGATTTTTTTTTTCATTGAGTAAAAAAAGAGGTATAAAAGAGCAGAATCCTATAGAAAGGAGTAAGAAATTGCATTGTGTGTAAAAGAGTTCCTTTTCTGTTAGATGCTACAAAAAAGTAGTTATAAATATGACGGTACTTTTCGGTTAGCCGGGCGCCAGTGTTATAAATATATGTATATATACATGTACATTTATATATATTGTATATGTACACACACACATATATATATGTATACATATAGCTTCTATATATGTATAAATATACATATATATGTATATATAGATATACATACATATGTACATATAACATTGGCGCCCGGCTAACCGAAAAGTACCAATATGACATTTTAAAGATTTGTTAAAATATGACTTCAGTCACCTGGAAAGACTCGATTGCTAATGCTAATCCTATGGAAGAAATTTTTAAAGATATCTCGTTTGCATTTTAATATTTTTAAATGTTTTTTGCATTTAATAGCTGAGATTGATCTTTACATCTGCCCTTTTTTACTTTTTCCATTTTGTTTGCAGATTTTTTTCGAGAGGATGCTTACACATTCAAAACTGGTTTGGAAAATGAAAGCGTCCAAGCTAAAAATATGTGTAAACAAAATTGAAAAAATAAAAAACGCCCTTTGTACAGATCAATCTCAGCTAGCGAATGCAAAAGAAAAATTGTTTAAAAATTCTGAAATGCAAACGGCATATCTTTAAAAATTTCTTCCATAGTATTAGCTTTAATGAGCGGGTCATTTCAGTTGACTGAAGTAGCCTCTTAATTTTCCCCCATTGAATGCTTTTTGCACATAATAATTTGTTTTAATATTTTCTTACTTTTTTAATATCCATGTGTAAATATATTTTGCAATGGAAAAGTGTTTGGAAATAACATTATTTGGGCTTTTATGACGTAATTTTTCATAATGGAAGACACTTCAAATTAATGTATTGTAACAGAATTTTTTAGGAACGATATGAATTGCAATTCTGAAATTGTTATTTTTATGGTAAACATTGAATGCTTATAAAAGAGTGTTTTTTAAAAACTGTTTTTACTTTTACACTTAACAATTCTTTCACTTTTCATATATTTTAACTTTTAAACTGAGTAATGTTTTAGGTGTTACCAGATATTATATTTACATAATGTGGATGGAGAAATATTGAGTAATATAAACCTTGTTGTTCTTGATCTAGTTATTCAAATTCGCAATATTTTTGGTACTTTTATGTTAACCGGTCACAAGAGATAAATAATCAGATATTGTTTCCATTGCCATTATTTGTATTGCATTTATTTCATTTGGAATATAAACCTTTCTTTCATTTTCTTTAAATACATATTTTTCATTTAAAATACATGTATTACATACATTTAAAATATATGCATTCACTCATTTCATTTAACACATTGTGGACAGATAGTTTTTGTCTTTTAAACAGGAAGCCCTGTTTATGAACGTTATACTTGCAAGTCACATTATTTAACAAAAAGATTTTCTTTATTTCAAATGAAAATCAAATTTCTAATAATTTGCTTAAAAGGCGCAAAGGCCAACATAGTGAAAAAGATTCCATGCCGGGATTCGAATCCGGGCCATCAGTATAGCGCACTGACATTCTACTGACTAAACTTTACTGGCTCGGTATCATTCCATGTGGTTTAGTCGGTAGAATGTCAGTGCGCTATACGGCTTTACTGATGGCCCGGGTTTGAATCTTTTTCACTATGTTGGCCTTTGCGCCTTTTAAGCAAATTATTAGAAATTTGATTTTCATTTGAAATATTGTATGCAAGGCGAATGTTTCTCTCTGGAAAAATTTCCAAGTATTAATATAGATTTTCTTTGTTCATTTTTTTTTATTATAAATATGCATAGTATTCTAATTATAAAAGATACAAATTTTGAGAAAAGAAAAATTTACGCCAAAACTAACTTAAACGTTCCCTTTTTATTGGTGTACTGGCAAAATCAGAAATTGATTCAAAACTGGAATTCTATAAAATTTTTTCAATAAAAGTGAATTCTTCACATTTTTAAACAATTCGTTCGGGTTTAAAATGTTTTATTTGAAAACAAAACAAGCTCACAAGAAAGATAAACTTTAGCAATTGGAGATAAGAAAATGTAGGATTAAGTAACTGGATTTGGTTTTTCGTTATAAAATTTTATTTTTCTCAAAACTTTATTTAAAATAATGGCATTCAAGGAAAATAAAACCGTATCGACCCCTGAAGTGAGATCATAAAGTAAAATGTACAATGTATACTTATTTTATATTTTACTGCTGGTAAAAATTAGATATAACCCCAACTGTATTACTACATTGTAGCGATGATATGGTAAGACAAGTTCTCAGTGTGTCTAGTCTAGGTACCAATAAAATTGTTTGCCTCTTAAGTTATTTGGGTTTAAATTGCTTCCCGTCATCATAAAGACTGATTATATTTATAGTGCTAGTTAGTTATAAAATTAAATATGTACCCAGGCTAGGCACTATATATTTGATTACTTGTGTAATGACATAATGTACAACTTAAAGCTATGTGGAAATCAACTGGCACATGTCTAATTAGAATTCTGCTACCTTTGAGCAGCCTAATATGTACAGTGACAATCCTGGGCAAAGTATTCCATTCATCTCTTTATCCTAGAAATGACAAATTACTATGTTTTTAAATAAATCATAGTTAAGTTAGTCTTTTTGTTTATTTCAAGAGTATAACTGCATTGCTCATCCCCCCCCCCCCCTCTCACTTAAAAAAAATATTCAGAATAGCACATTTACAGAAAAAAAATTAGGAAACTGGCTCCAGTTAAAACACACTAAATTCATTACTGCAAAATAATTTTAAGTGATGCTGCAAAGCCCATCGCAAATAATTATTAAAATATCTTATGATAGGAGTATACAATTTAAATTTTATTTACAAAACATTCCATACAGCGTTGGCAAAAAATAAAATGAGCACAGCACTGAAATAAAGATAAAAAATATAAGTATATTTATACTTTTAATTTTATGTCAAAGGTAGAAAATAACATTAGATAGCAGCTATATGTTACAAAAACTACTGTCAGATGCAATGAGCTTTCATTGAATTCTGAATAACTTCTTTAACTTTAGATACATGATCGTTATTATTGAAAGAGTTACTTTATTATTTGAAACAATAAAAAAATATAATAATAATAGTTAATGGTTGATTTGTTATGGTGCATAGCTTGGATAAACAGTGATTTGTAAGGTATTATTTAAGACAAAGTGGCGAAAAAAAGTTAAAACATTTGATTATTTTCCAAATAAAACATTTGTTATTAACATGACAACCTGCAATTTATTTGTTTACATTCGTAAATCTGAGCACGCGCTTGCGCAGTAAATCTGCCATCGCTACTGCACGAACCACACCGACTTTTCCTTCAGTGCATTTAGTTGAAAAACTAAACGCACTGGATTTCGTTTACGAATGCAGTTTCGAAACGCACTGAGTGCACGGAGAGAGTTTACGAACGGCTAGTGTGAAAACTAACTGCACGAGTTGAACGAGTTCCGACTTTACGAATGCGCCCTATGTATTAACTAAAATTTAAAATTTTTATTTTATAAATAAAATGAAAAATATGCATGCCTTTACTTTAAAATAGAGAAAAGAATTCATGTATAACCCATACCTGCCCCTGAAAATGTTTAAAACTCCGTATAAAATAAAATATAAGCAAAAATTTTCTAAACACAATGCTTTTCAATAGCGCGGTTATGAATGTTATTCCCAAGCAGACGAATTTTTGTAACCTCGAACCGAAGGGGAGAATATGGTCCATATAAAATATTGCATTAGTACTATTTTATACGAAAATAATAATAGCAATAATAAATCCTAAAATGAATAACTTTTCAATGTTACCTCCTGAAATTGTGACTTTTTTTAGAGATCACTTATAATTTTTGCTTCTTAATTGACAGCTAAATTAAAATAAATTACTAAAAGGTTGAAATACGCTGGTAAAAAAAAAAAAAAAAAAAAAAAACCACACCAAAAATATTTTTATCAGCCCTAGCAGTAATGACTATTTTTAATCTAAATAAATTCTTCGTGATCTTGAGTATTTATGAAAGCAAACAATTCAGCATGTAATGAAGGAGATATAATGTATAAATATAAACAAACCAATTAAAAAATGTATAGATAATATATATATATGTGTATGTATGAGATTACATATATTCTTCTATTTTTCGTAATATGTACTTTAAACTTTCTTTTTATTTCTATATCTTACACAGCATCTTGAGAAACGTTTAATTTACTTAAATTAAAGAATGACACCAAAAAAGAGAAAAAATAGAGGGAATGGGTAGGGTGGTACAAATGGGAACTTGTTTTTCTCCACTGATTCACAAACAACAGACAGCTATTTTATTTATTAGATAATGTAAAATTATATGAAATTATTAATAATTAATTTGAGTTGTTTTGTTAGATTACAAACTATCATTACTCTGCCTATTTAGTCTAGAAATCTATCATTAATCAGTCATCAAAAAAAAAGAAAACACTTTTAATTTCTATTCTAAATGAGATTCTTATTACATCTAATGAAGTGATATCTAAATGAGTTAAAAATATGAAATTAAGAAGCTGGAAAAAATATAGAAAATAAAATAACATTTTCTAAATAAATACATTTTTTCAAATGCAACACTGCAACCAAAAACAAGTGTCTTCGTGCATGTAATAATATTTCGTAATTATTAGGCTAATTTATCAAAAAATAGTCAAAGATAATCAAGTGAATAGCTTTGATCTTGTAAATGTGATAATAGAAAAATTCTCAGACAAATGGCTGGAGGGGAAGGGGTGGGGATAGGTCCTAAAAGCTGGTCGATAAAAATTCAACTTTCTGTAATATTTCACATTTATTTGTCCAGATAGTATTCAGAATACATTTATCATGATTTAGGAAAGGCCTTATTCGATTATATGTGTTGAATGGAAATTCATACACTATACACTAGTAGTCTTAAAAAGTTTAAAATATTTGTGTTCCTTAAAATAATATCTTATAAAATAATATCTCCACTGCACACAGTTTAAACTTAAAGGAAGTATAGAGTTTTATTTAGCGACTAGTTAAATGAAAAATGTTTATCAATCGCTCGGAAGTGATAACTATATGCGCCTATGGAGCGCCTCTGCGGTTTGGTACCTGGTGCCAGGGCACCGCTAGGATCACCTGTTCCGCTTTTTCTGCAGTTCTGTTAATATTATTTCACTACTTTTTCCTGTCAACCTGGAATATTAATTACTATCTAATTTAATTAGAATTAAACATTTTAATTAGCTCGCTGAAAATCCAAACAATAAAATTAATACATCTGGGATACCATCTATACTAATAAAAGAAATAGTATATATAAAGTACAACAGACTACTTTCTTAATTTTTTTCCTTTTTTCTCCATTTTAATATTTTCATTATCAGAAATTGTTTAATTGCTAACTAGAGCTATTAATAATACAAATCATCATAATTGCTGTTGAAATAAAATTTTAGTTTTTATTCAAATCAAGTTTCATTAGTTTTGGCCCAAATCAAGTTCCATTTTTTAGCAACTATGTGAAAATTCATTTTGAAAAAGAACCTTTTAACGTTTATTTTAGCAGTTGACACGTTTCATATCATTAACCTAACTCATTAATAAATTAAAAAAAAAATAATTGCTTAAAAAATATTAAAACTTTCAAGAAAAATTAAGTTGATCCATATTTAGTGATTACAGGTTTTTATTTTGTCCATACATTTTGTGGGAATAAAAAACCATACAACCAAAGACTGCCTCCGGACGTCCTATATGGTCCTATATAGAGCCGAGAGGTCCGATACCCGTCAGATCCTGTACAGAGCCTAATTTGGACGTTCGCAGGACGCCAGAATCCGGACGAACCATCCACGATCGTCCGGTGTTGTCCTGAGAACATCCGTGTCACCTGTACGCATGCGCAAGAAATTCTGACTTCAACATTCAACTGCTCTGTCCGGTTGTTGTTGAAACGAAAGATTTTTTTAAAACAACTGTGTTCTATTACTTATTTCTTTTAATGAGGATTGAATTTATCCTAAAGGTAAGTAAACTTTCGAATCTTAACTTTTTAGAGTGAACTTTTGAGTTTTGCACTAATATATAAGGCTTTTGTCGTAATCTGTACCATGAGACTGGCAAACTTTCATAGAAAACATATAAACAGTTATAAGCATTTTTCATATAAATACTCGAAATAATAATGTTGTATGATCGTAAAACAAACCTTTGTTCATTATATTTTTACTGAAATAGTATTATTTTTAAAGATAGATCATTTCGTGAGTCATCAAAACATTGTTTATGACCCATTGTTTGGGTGTTGTGTTAAATATAAAAATACATTAAACATTAATTTTGGTGATGATGAACAAGTAAAAATATTCATAAAGCTTTAAATTCAACTTTTAAATCTATTTAACCATTAAATTTATTTATCTTTAAAAAATCTAATAAAAATACTCCTAAATTATATTTCATTCCAAGAATAACCTGCTTATAAAATTAATTTTGTATAAGATAAGGATTTTTAAATTTTCTAACTAAGCCTACATGTGGCCCAATAGCAAAGATCCAGTTGGGGACCCTGTGTGACACTTTAACAGCTTCAATTTGCCTTCATTTATACATATATACTGTATTAAAAAAGTATATATAGCTGGGTTTTAGCTTGCTTTTTTTTTGGATGGGGGGAGTTCAGTGAGACACACAGCACCCCTGAAAAAAAGATAAAGTACACTGTTTTAATTCTTCATTTTAAAAAATGTGTCACTGTTGCTTTCTATTGGGTTTTTATGTTGCATTTCTGTGTTGTTTGTTGTTTTGATGTGTTTAAAATCTGTCGTATTTTCAAAGAAAAGATTTTTAGAATAGCTTATTTCATCTGTTTTTCATTTTAAATAACATTTTAGCCTTGTCTGTGTTCCCTCTAAGTCATTATTTAAAGACGCTGCACCTGTCTTTTTAAAATTGGCAAAATACACTTTCTTTTACTTATATACGTGCTTTCTTTTTTTAATATAATGAAATGTACCCCTATTTTTGCAAAAATATCTCATAAAACTCTTCGATGAATCGCAGTATTGCAGTATTTCAAAATTCGTGTGCCCTAGAGCTTTAAAAAACTATAGAACTTCCTTATTTCTTTAGAAAAACAGGTTATTCAATCATCGTAATCCAATTGAACGTGATTTTTAAATTTTTAATCCATAAAGTCATTTAAAGTTAATGTTTCTTTGTTTACCATACATAAAAATCACATTTTTTTTTTTTTTTTTTTTAAACAATCACTACTATACTAAACATGTTAATGCAATTTCTCTTGAAAAAATAGTTCAAAATATAAGAAACACTCTATATCTCAAGTTGAAACATCATGTAGGTGCAAATATTTGCACCTGTTTAGTAATAAATGTTTTTGAATCATGTAATAATCACATTGTTTTATTTATTTTATTTAAAGTATTCTTCCCTGTATTTATTTTCTGTTTACAGTAGTAAACACTAGGCCTGGTAGCAAAATTTTTTGAAATTCTTGCTCCATCCCATATATTTTGTTAGTTCTGCAAACCCAGTAGCAGAAACAGTGCAGCACGGCAGCGGGCATTGTAGATTATATTAAACTTTGCAGATTAATCCACCAAGTTAAAAAGAAATGCGGGGGTTAAAAAATAGCTGAAATTTCCTTAAGTTGCTAGATTTATTGTATTTATTGTGTCCTTATATTATATTTTCTTTATAAAGGGAAATTTTGATTACTTTAACTGTTTTTGTCATTTCTTATGATAGTAGGCTTATTGAGTCGCAGATAAATTTTAGTTTGCTGCAGACTGACGCAGAAAATTCTGCTTCTGGGTCTGCAAGTGTACATGATCTTAAAACTGAAAGTAAATAATACCATTTTTCAGACATACCTAGCATTTTTATTTTTTTATTTTTATTGGTACTTTTGTAATAATTTTAACTGGATGTCTAAACTCATTATTAATTTCAGTACTTCTCTGTTATCCCATCAATCACTTTTCTTTAAAAAAAATTATTGCCAAAAAATTTCAACAACTAATAAATAAAAAGTAAGAATGTTATCATTGAAGTTAAAAAAAAAAAAAAAAAATCAGAAAAGCTCTGCTTACTAATTTGCTAACTATCAATTTTAAACGATATATTTTATAATATACTTACTATTATTGAAAACTGAAATAAAAATCTTGTATATTTAATACATTATTTTTCTTAACTGCCCTCTCGTCTGGTGAATGTTTAAGCGATATCAATTGAAACAAATCTATTATATGAAACTATGCATCATAAAATTTGTTCAATAGTTTTTCCTCTTTTAATATCATTTTGTTGCTGTTTAAGAACATAATTGTTATTTTAATCAACAAAATATCTAATAAATCAGTAAAACATCATTAAAAACAGATATAAACACATTTGACATCAAGTAAATGTGCCGCTACGATCATGTAATTTTGGCATTCAATTTTATAGTTTGATGGTAGCTTTTTCGGTACTCCTCCATTATCTTGTCGACTGTTTTCAATAAAAATAACTTTGGCTAAAATAGGATTAAATGCCAAAGATATTATGATGGTAGCGTTACATTCACTTGATGTCAGATGTTATTTTAATCAGAGTTTCCCCCCAGGTTTAAAAAAGGGCAGGGTGCTGCTTGTGGAAAAGGGCACTTTTAGATTCCAAAGGGCATGTTTTGGATTCTTAAGGGCATTTCTTAAAAATTATTAAAGGCATTCTTTTGATTTTTAAAACTACTTTTTAATATTTAATCGACAGAACACTATTTTAAAGACAGCAATGAGTCAATTTTTACTACGCAAGTAAATTTTTTAATAAACAAAAAAGTAAAGACACTTTTTTCATGTGGTGACAACAAGGGAGCTAATTTTTTCAATGAGGGGCAAGAGGGGTGCTATTTTGTAAATCTAAGGGCAGACAGGGTGCAGCACCCTCCTGAAACTGTCTGGGGGAAACTCTGTTTTAATCCATAATATTATATATGATGTGTTTATGTCATCTTATATGTGATATCTTATATGTGTTTGTCATCAGGGAATTTTTAATTTGACCTTTTTCTGTATTTTTAATGGTGTTTTATTGGTTTACTAATTATTTCATTAATTAACATAAGAGTAAAGCTTTTAAATGGTGGCACTATGATATTAAATGAGAAAGAGCTTGAAAAATTTGTGATTCATAGTTACCTACAATAGATCCATTTCAACTGACCATTACAAACATTCACTAGCCGATAGAGATAATTAAGAAAATAATGTAAACAAATAAATATCCAAGATTTCTTTTTCTGTTTTAAGATATTGTTAATTTATTGTTTAACATTATTGATAGCTGAAACTTTAGTGAGTGAGTCTTTTCCAAAATTTTTGTTTTTGTTTTTTTTTTGTGCAGGGGAGAGGGGGGGGGGGGGTGTCCAATGGCTTCATTCTTCCATTTGTTTACTGTGTATTACAAATTTTAAAATTGGAGTTTGTTACGATAGAATAGTTTTTTTTTAAATTTTAATGAAAAGGGTCAAATATCCAAGATTCCTTTTTCTGTTTTCATTAATTTTATTGTTTAAAATTATTGATAGCTGACACTTTAAAAAGTGGGGCTTTTCCAATGCGCTAATTATTTCAACCCTGATCGTGAAAGGGATTTTTATTGAAAAAAACCATGCGATATTTCTAAGATATTTGTAATTTTATTGTGATTTAATAAAATAGTTTGAAAAAGTCTGTAATTTTCAAATGTTATATTTTTAAAATGCTCACTGTACTATCAATTTTTTCTTTAATTTTTCAAATGTTTCAATTCACGTGATTTTCATTTTGTGCCAACTATTATGCTTGGCGACAGTGGTGTCTGTATAACGGAAAAGTACCTCCATTTGTTTATTAGGCATTACATACAGTTTGTTAAGATACAATAGTTTTTATTATTATTTTTTATTTTTTTAAAGAAAAGTTGTCAATGGGTAGAGCTTTTTATTTTATTTTATTTTTTTAAACCTCGCACAATTTTATTATTTTATGACTTTATTTATAAAATTATATACACAGACATGAAAATTAATGGTTCAAATTTTAATGTAATAGGTATCACTAAAGTCAAGAATTTCTTTTAAGCAAACAATAATGTTGATTATTTTCTCACAGCTTGTTAGTTTCTCTCCTGCATAATGCAAAAGATGGGATAATTAATCTGTTAGTCACAATGCTTGTTTGTAACGAGCAAAGTCATATAATTTTATTTTACTTAAACTTGCAGAAGTTTTTCTAAATACTATATTAAGTAATCAAAATAAATATTCCTATATTTAATATATTCCTGCTTAGATTTCCTTACTGTTGCTAGTTTATTTTACAATTTGATTCAAATTAAATTTGAAACCATTTTTTCTATTACATTGTACTTTACTTGACAAAAATTTTAATCTTAAGCTTAAAAGCCTTATCTTTCTAAAAACTGATCCATTATCTGTATTATATAAAACTAAATATATTTAAAAACATTAATATGTTTGTTTACATCTTGAATTTATTTAAACATAATTTTTTAAAAAATCCATTGATTTAAATCACGATTAAAACTAAATTGATTTAAAATAAATGAACCCTGCGATGGAATAATGGAGAAGTACTTTAATTTCTTTGAATTTGTTTAGATCGAATGTAAAGATAATAGAAGCTGCTTAATGCCACGTGTGATCATTTATATTAAATTTTATTTTGAATTGATTTGATTTTGGTATCTTCAGTTATTTTATTTATTTTTTGTAGGCACAAACTGTAGGATCCAAAAAGTCCCAGCATGGATAAATGAAGGTTAAAAAGATACTGCAAACATCCAGCATTCAAAGCTCAGTTCTACATAAAATGTTAAAGAAATTATATTTCAAAATTGGTAAGTTTTTTTTTTGTTTTTTTTTGTTTTGTTTTGTTTTGTTTTAAGTATTTCTGAATAAGGGTCCATAACAATAAAAATTCATATCAAGTCTATGCATATTTGTATCTCCCTGTTATATATTCTTTAATTATACTTTTCTGCAGCAAAATTATAATTGATATTTTGTATTGATTTTTTTTAAATTGATTATAATTAAATTACAATTGATTTTTTTTTATTGACATAACTGCAATTTTAATGTAATCAAATGATAATCATAAAAAAACATTTAACTATTTTAGTTCAAATGTATCTATATATTAATTAAATTAAACTTTACAAAGAAAATATAAACAATTTTTTGCAACAAATTTAGTCGAAAACAACTTTTATAAGTAAGTGAAAATCCATGTTTTATAATTTTCATTAAGAAATATATTGAGAAAATTAATTATTATTTATTAACATGTATATTGAGAATCTAAAACTTAATGTAGTTTTGGTTTGGGTTTAGAGTTGGCAGTTATATCAAAACTAAATATGTGGGAATTGAAAACTATATATTATATGCGTTCAATTGTGGTGTCATTTTGGTGACAAACCAGGTTTGCCGGCTTTTTGGGGGGGTGGGGGGGGGTGGGGGGGGGGGGGGTTAACCACTTTTAAAAAGCTGGCTTTTATTGAAAAAAAGCCGGTTTTTATTTTTTAAAGTTGGTTTACAGCTAATTCGTTTTAAATTTGGATCAATTAATTTATAATACGTTTATAAATATTTTCTACTGAGTAAATTATAAATTTCTATTAAATTTTCTCAAATAAATAAGTCTTTATAACTGCTAGAAAGCAACTGTGAAGGCATTATGTCTGAAAAAATATATACATAAATATTGAAAAGAATATATAAGTTAGGCTCCAAAAAAATAAATAAAATTTTGAAAAGCTTGTGGCTAAGCATATTCATGCATATGCTATTCATAATATTTTTAATAGTGAGAAAATACGTTTTTATTATGACTATGCATAATTTTAAATGTTTACTAGAAATAAAATAAGACTTGTATATTAATAGTTCTTAAAATTAATTAAGTAATAAAGCATGTAACTAAGTAACCATTGTCCTCTTTAATTTTATAAAGCTGTAAAAATGAAAAAATTCGGGGGGTGAGGGGGGGGGATTAAGGGTCAGTCAATGTAAACCAGATAAAGCAGTTGGTATGGGGTCATTCCATGTCAAATCAACGTGGGGTCTGGACCTCAACATCTCAGATTTCCATAATTTTTGGTTTATAGTTTGTATCCATGAAGTATATGAAAAATCTAATTTTTTTTATTTTTTTTTCCTAGCGGATTTGTTTTTACAGATTTTAAAAATTGCCAAAAGTACCAAATTTAACCAAACTCTCAATCACAAAATCCTTTACAATTCATTAACAAATTGGGCTAGAGAGTTAAGTTATATCTCATTTGAAAGCTCTTTTTATGGGCTTTAATATGATATGCAACACTAACAATTTTGTGTATAGTAAATTTTTTGACAAATTTTCAAAATTTTTTAATTTAAATTTTTCAAAAACACCATCTTTATTTTTTTTTCAAAAAAATATATGTTAATCTTTGACTTTTTGGCTACAAGTATGCCAAATTTCAAGATGGAGAAATGATGGGGTTTTGAACTATTAATTTTTAAATATGAGTTATACATGAAAAATTTCAAGTATCAGGGCAAAATTAACAATTGTACAATTTCTTTCCATATATAATTCACACTTCTTTTTCATTAAAAATTTCAGAGTTTGATGCTAAGCAAATTTATTTCTAAGGCATGAAAATTTTCTAAAGCATATTTCTCAAAATATAATTATATAATTTGCCCGTAAGGGGACTCTTCATTCACTTGAAAGCACCTGATCGGTAAAGTTAATCCTATGGGCAGGTTGTTTTCGAATTTTCCGTTTAAATTTGAATATTTTTAAATGATTTTTTTTTACATAGGGATAGTTGATGCCGATCTCTCATATGTCTATTTTTTACTTTTTCGATTTTGGTTGCAGATTTTTTAATAAAGGTACTTTCACTTTCGGACCAGTTTCGAAAGTTACAGTACCTTTATTAAAAAAATCTGCAACCAAAATCGAAAAATTACAAAAATTCCCTATTAAAGATTGACCTCAGCTATCCTATAAAAAAAAAAATTGTTTAAAAATATTCAAATTTAAATGAGAAATTCGAAAACAGCCTGCCCATAGGTTTAGCATTACCAAGCACATATTTCAAGTAAGTTTGCCATCGACCCCTTAAATAAGTCTATCGAAATGCAGAAGATTCTTCCCTTTCCGCACCCATCCTCTCTACTTTCATGGTTTTCACCAAGCACAACTCCTGCTAAGAAAAGTCAGAAAGCTCTGAATAATCAGATGCATTTTGAGATACCTAAGCAGATTTTCAATGGTTCATTTCAAAATCGTTTCGCACATTCCCAAATCGTTATAATTTTTTTTTTTTTTTACATATAGAAGGATAACTATTTAATAAACAAGCTTCATTTTACTTTAATCAAATGCTTTAACAAAGAAGTCTTGAATTACTACTATTAATGATGTCAGAAGATAAGAAAGACTGGGCATTATTTTCTGTTAAATGCTGCCATCCCTATAAAGGTTGGTTGTATTGAGTTTTATTGCACAAAATCCCTTTAGGGACATGCTGTGCCAAAAAAAGAATAAAACAAAAGTGAGTTTAAGAAAAAGACATAATTAAATGAGTTAAAATGGAAATAGAAAAGCTATATAAGATGAGGTAACTCATCCAGATCAATCCCTATAAAAAAACAATTCATTCAAAATCAGGAAAACTTAGGAATGTAACAACTTGGTAGTGCAGTTTAAGATTTAATATTCAAAAGGGCATCAAAATATGTGATGGCCGTAGAATTAAGCTATCAAAAGATAGAAGTGCCAGGTCAAAACACTCTTCACTTACTTGAAATATGTGCTTGGTAATGCTAAACCTATGGGCAGGCTGTTTTCGAATTTCTCATTTAAATTTGAATATTTTTAAACGATTTTTTTTTCATAGGATAGCTGAGGTCAATCTTTAATAGGGAATTTTTGTAATTTTTCGATTTTGGTTGCAGATTTTTTTAATAAAGGTACTGTAACTTTCGAAACCGGTCCGAAAGTGAAAGTATCTTTATTAAAAAATCTGCAACCAAAATCGAAAAAGTAAAAAATAGACATATGAGAGATCGACATCAACTATCCTATGTAAAACAAATCATTTAAAAATATTCAAATTTAAACGGAAAATTCGAAAACAACCTGCCCATAGGATTAACTTTACCGATCAGGTGCTTTCAAGTGAATGAAGAGTCCCCTTATGGGCAAATTATATAATTATATTTTGAGAAATATGCTTTAGAAAATTTTCATGCCTTAGAAATAAATTTGCTTAGCATCAAACTCTGAAATTTTTAATAAAAAAGAAGTGTGAATTATATATGGAAAGAAATTGTACAATTGTTAATTTTGCCCGGATACTTGAAATTTTTCATGTATAACTCATATTTAAAAATTAATAGTTCAAAACCCCATCATTTCTCCATCTTGAAATTTGGCATACTTGTAGCCAAAAAGTCAAAGATTAACATATATTTTTTTGAAAAAAATTAAAGATGGTGTTTTTGAAAAATTTAAATTCAAAAATTTTGAAAATTTGTCAAAAAATTTATTATATACAAAATTGTTAGTGTTGCATATCATATTAAAGCCCATAAAAAGAGTTTTCAAATGAGATATAACTTAACTCTCTAGCCCAATTTGTTAAAGAATTATAGAAGATTTTGTGGTTGAGAATTTGGTTAAATTTCGTACTTTTGACCATTTTTAAAATTCCGTAAAAAATAAACCGCTAAGAAAAAAAAATTTAAAAATTAGATTTTTCATATACTCCATGGATACAAACTATAAACCAAAAATTATAGAAATCTGAGATGTCGAGGTCCAAAAATTGCATTTTTCTCGTTGATTTGACCTGGAATGACCCTATGGTGCTTTTCAAATTTACCTAACATATTTGTAATTCTAACTACAAATCACTCGCAAAACCATCTAAGTTTTATTCCAGTATTAATGTCTTCATTATTGAGAAATTGGGATACTTATTAAATTCTAAATCAATTAAATGTCATTAAAACTAATTAAAAGCACTTTAAAATGTGTAGTGTATAATTACAATGTTTCATTGTATAAAAGCCAATTATGGCCAAAAAAAAGCCGGTTAAAACCAGTAAAAGCCACCGGCGTGGCTTTTTAAAAATTTTAGCCGGCTTTTTTGCAGCCCTGTTAGTAACCTACTCTAAACAAACAATTGCTAGATGTTGTATTTTCTATTTTGATATCTCACAGCTAAGTGTTTTAATATTATGTGTGGGGGTAACATTTTCTATGATTTATAAGAAAAAATGAAACACAGCAAATGTTGTTTGAAGTCAGTTTCCAACCAAAATGTTAAATACTGAAATCATACTAAAGCGTCTTTTGAAAGAGGGGGGTGGGGGAGGGGTAATTTGCTAATTTTTATAGAATGAAAGATTTAAAAATAACATTTATAATAATGCCAAAACCACAATAATTTGTTCCTTTACAATTGCATCCTTTATATACTTAAAAAACAATATTATGTAGATGAGGGATCTATAACACAATCCAAATTTGTTTTTGAACTGCAGGGATATTGATTGAACTCTTTGTATTATTATTTTTTTTTTAACTAGTTCTCCTGGAAATTAGTCAAATGCAACTGAAAAATAATTTCAACAGAGACATGATATATTACAAAAATTGGTATTAAATTAAGTTGGAAAAGCTACTCTCAAAATTCTGAGACTGAAATGCTAAACTTTTAAAAGCTGGCTTTTTCTTCTTTTTTTAGAATACATTCATATAAAGTGAAAATCGTTTTGTTTTTTGAGAAATTTAAAAAGTTTTTATTTTATATTTTTTTAATTAATTTTAAATTAATTTGGTTAATTTGCTAATTTTTTATAAAAATTACCAATAATTTGTTCCTTTAAAATTGCATCCTTTATATACTTCACAAACAATACTATGTAGATGTGATCTATAACACAATCCAAATTTGTTTTTAAACTGCAGGGATTATTGATTAAAACTCTTTGTATTTTTTTTTTTTTAAACTAGTTTTGGAAAATAGTCAAATGCAACTGAAAAATAATTTGAACAGAGACATGATATATTGCAAACATTGGTGTTAAATTAAATTGGAAAAGTTACTCTCAAAATTCTGAGACTGAAAGGCTAAACTTTTAAAAGCTAGCTTTTTCTTCTTTTTTACATTCATGTAAAGTGAAAATCACTTTGTTTAAATTAAAAAAGCTTTTAATATTTTATATTTTTTAAATTAATTTTAATTATGATCTTGATGACGTAACTTACAAATAAACTGTTTAAGATAAAAGTTCCAATCAAGGGGGAAATAGAAGATGCACGTTAACTGGGAGCCTTAATGAAGCATAATAAATTTGATTATGTGAATAACCTTAAATATGGCAAAGCAATTCAAATTTTCTTACATATGTTAATTCTCAAGTAATTTTTTATGCATACATTTTTTTTTTTAATTTGAGTAAAAAGATTGGGAACTTTTATGTTTGCCAGGTGCAAATCCTGCCAACTGCAATTTTTTTCTTGTCAGTGACAGCTTTTATTTTTTGCTATGGAAATTAGAAATAATACTTTGATCATGAAATTAAATATTTTGCTTTGTGGTCTACTTTATAAATTTTTGTTTTTATAAAACTTCTTTAAAAAGACAGTGTGAGAATTTTTTTATTTTTTCTGTATTTTAACTGATATTAGTAAAAGGCATGTATGTAATTTAATGAAAATTATGTATTTTAAATGAAATAAGTGAAGGGTTTATATTTAAAATTAAATGAATTCAACACAAAGTAGGGCTATAAAAGGAATTTTTGTCAATTTATCACCTGATATACTAACATAAAAGTAGTACCAATACCAAATTAGAAATTAAAAATTCTCTTATTTTCTTTTACACAAAATTTTGTTTAACTCCTCTAGCCATAATGATATTTTACTCTGAATTTTTATGTTTTGAAAATTATTTGTTTCAGATGCTGTTGAGAAAGAAACTTATATCAAGGGCCAGTGGTGTAGTCGTAAAAAAACACGAGGGTATACGCTCTAAGCAGAGGGTATACGCTCAAGGCAGAGCGTATACCCTAGAGTGTATATACTACAGCTTTTTTGAGAAACAGAGGGTATACGGTATTCCTTAGAAAAATCCAGAAGGTATACGGCGTATACCCCCGTATACCCTCCACTACATCCCTGTCAAGGGCACACATTGAAAGAGTATTAAAGGCATAGTTACAACATGTATAAGAACGTAAATGTTATGTAAAAAAAAGTCTATAAATGTAAATTAAAGTACTTTAAATGTATTTGTTGGTGTTGTTATTTTACAGTATTTTTTTCTTTGTTAACAGTGATTTAAAACGTATGTACTTCAGCAATTGCATTGTTTAAAACTTAAAATTCATGCATTCTAAAGCAGCGAGTAAAATAATTGTATAATTATTTTAAAATATTACATCCATACTGGAATAGGAGATGTAAATAGATTTAGTTACAGGAATTTATTAAGTATTTTGTAAAGAATATCATGATGTGAAGTGATTTTAATATATTTTTTATGTGTTTAATGGCAAGCTTTTCATTTATTTACTATAAAAAATAATAAGGAATTCAATGGATCTCAGACATAGAACAACTAGATTGAATGTACTATTTATTATTTCATTAAAACCAAAACTTGACAGAACAAGTTATCAGGTAAGAAGTTTTAGATATAATTGAATCTAATGGTATAAATATTATGAAACTTTTATGATCTTGTGTGTTTTTACTTCAAGGTAAAGGGAAGAGAAAATATACCTAATTCTACCCTACCTAAAAATAGAAGATTTTATTGCACTTGAAAAGAATGCCTATTTAATTGCTTTCATATTTAAAATCTGACATCATAAAATGTTATCATTGTTTTCTTTTGATTTATCCTGAAAATTAAATACTAAAAATTTTTGGTTTGTTTAAAGTAAATGTAATATATATAATTGATTATTAACAGAACTTAATATATTATTAACAGTAAATATTGAGCTAAATGCTTACATACTTTTAAAAAATGTAATGTATTTCTCTTGAATTTTAATTTAAAGAAATGTAATTAGTTCAGAAAAAATATATAACAAATACAAAACATATTTGTTACTTGAGAATGAAGTATTTTCATTCTGAGTTTTCATTATTTCTTCGCCATGGAGTAGGTAATGTTCTTTATCTGTTTTTATAAATCATGAAAAAAAAAAAAAAAAAAGAGTATGAGAAAATTGATGCTGCAGAAGAATCGATAAAAATTCTGAGAATTTTTTTGTTAAAATGTCATTTAGTGCATACTCAAATTTTTCATTTTAAATGAAAATTTCTTGCACATTCACAATTTCAATTTTGAAACTAAATACATGAAATTTTTAAACAAGTTTACTACATTTTTCAATTCTCTCAAATGAGACATGTCTTAAATTGTGGTTGTCTAAATACACGTACACACACGAAGTTTGCAGACATTATTTTAATACGAAATTTTATTTCTTTTAAGTAGGGTCTGTATTAAATTGTAACCGATGTTTTCGACGGTGGCCTTTCCCCTGTTGTATCTCAAAAATCTGATTAAAATAAAGATTTTAACAGTGTTAAAAAACAAAGATTTTACCCTCTTATTTATTTATTTTTTTAGAAATATTAAAATTGCTATCTAACTGTATTTTTACCTATATTAAATAAAAAAAACTGCAAATTTAATGTATTTATGAATTTAAATGACTGTGGAAAAGTATGAGGAATATCAAAAGAATGAAATTAAATTTATTTAATACATATATAACAATTGGTGTTGAATTCAGAGGGTGGCCCAGGAGGGAATCCTCCTCTTCCCCATATAGAAGGTTTGAGATTTATCTCTTTTAATGAACGAAAGTGCAATTTGACCCCCCAGATCTCTAAAATACACCCCCCTCCCCTGCCTGGAGCCACAGAAATCCCTCCCCGAGAGGTCTGAATTCAATACCGATAACAATATTTAACAATTTTTTAAACTGTTCTAAGAAAATGAGGAATTTTTTATGCATTCAGCTATTACTGATAAAATTTGTTACTTTTTCAAAAATTTCAATTCGGTTACTTTTTCATCATTAATTTTAATGCAGATTTTGCTTAGGAGTAAAATTCATTTGTTAGAAAAGTATATTAAGTCTAGACCAATAGACCCTTGCAAGGCTTTCGCACTGTAATCTTTACTGTAAATTAAGTGCATTTTTCCTAAATTTATATTTGCAAATTTTTTTTAAACCAAATAAATTGTACTAATAGGAGCTATATCAAAAGCTTTTCGTATAAAATCCAACTCAACTTTGTGTATTTACCTAAAAAAAGGGGTGTTGAAATCAGAAAAAATGTGTATGATGATATTAAAGTATAAAGAAAATTCAGTTTGTTATATTAGATATGGGCGAAGAATCCTATCCAATGATACCCCATTCATCGTATGCTACTTATTAGTTGAAAAAAAGAGATGTTGATAACAGAAATAATAAATTTTTCTCTTGAAATGAACTAGTATTTTCTTCGTATTCATTTTTCATGCTTATTTTTAAATATTTTTAGTATAATTTATTTATATTGAAGGATTCCTATATTTGCGAAAAACAACAGGAAAAATAATCATACAAAAAGAAATCTATTAAAATATATTTTTCAATAATATAAATATAAGATTTTTAAAATCAAAAAATGAAGGGGGGTTGCAATTGCCCTACCTGTCCTTTCTAAATGATGCTTCTGATTTTTATTAATTTTATTTTACACTGACATTTCTATTAAAAAATAGTGGTAACCTGGACAATTGTCCAGGCTACCACTATTTTTTAATAGAAATCTTTCAGTGTGCGCCGTCGCTCAGTTTAAGATAAAATTAATAGAAATCTGAAGCCTCATCTAGGAAAAACAGGGTGGGGCAATTCCCCTCCCTTCCTATTTATTTTACTTTTTTATATAAAGCGTCCGCTACTGATCCGAAGAGCATCCTATGAATGCCGCATGCCGGACGAACAGAGGATGCAAATTCTATTTGTTTTATCTGGTCCTATGAGCGTCCTACTGTCGTCCTATGAATGGCTGAAAATGACGTCCGAAGGACGTGATTAGGTGTCTCTTTCTGCTCCCCCGCGGACGTCCGCCGGATAACGATGGGATATTGTAGGACGTCCGACGGACGAGGCAATATACTGCATAGGACGTCTTTCGTATGTCCTCAGGACGTGTTTGTGTTGTATGGGAAGATTAAAAAAAAAAAACACACTACATTGAATCTTTCTTTTCTTTCTTTTTTTTTTTTTTTTTTTTATTGGCGTTTTTTTTCCCAAAACATAAACAAACGAAGTCTCGACGCGAAACCGAACAAGGCATGTGATTTTTTAAACCAATAAACACATTTCGTTCAACCTAGGTCGAGAAACGCCGAGTTGGGTAACTTTTCATCCGAAGTAAACGGTGAATACGAGTTTTCAACTCCCGGTTGAAAATACCAACCTGGGGTTACTGAACCCGCGGTTTAACCCTCGGTGGAAGTTATTCATTAAATCATAACGTGATCATAACGTAGATAGAATATCCTTTATTGCCGGTAGGAAAAGAACGATTGGCCACGCCGCGTGGGCAATGATCGCTCATTGATCAAAGTGGAAAACAAAATGCTTGACGATTCAGCCTGTATTATAGGAGCCCTACTATGTATTAGGGCTCCTATAACACAGGCTGGATCGTCAAGCATTTTCTTTCCCATTTAGACCAATGAGCGATTGTTGCCCACGCGGCTTGGCCAATCATTCTTCTCCTACCGGCATTTAAATGGCGGCGTGAGTCAGCCCGAGTTACGTCACTGTTGGTCGAATTACTGTTGGTCAACAAGAAAAACCTGTTCATTCATTATTACTCCTACTATGCACATGAACTCCGGGAATTTGATAGGTCTTTAACAGACTGATTTAACAGATCTATGATATAATGGAGGATATTTTACAAATATGGGTTCGAGGTTGAAAAAAGTCACGTGATACCGATAATTTACCCAAGGAACTTCTAACTGATACGAAGGGAAGATGCTACTGCTTTGCCTGATGAACTGTTTCATCGGCTAGCGGGGAATTACATTACACGTCTACGGAGCCTTCCCTTCTTTACGCTAGACGTTTTTACCTTGATCACGTGATCAAAACGCAGATGGAATATCCTCCATTGCCCTAAGTCGTCAAGCGTGTTTCCTGCAATGATCGCTAAGATAAAAGTGTAGTAGTAGATTGGTTGACGGAAGTGTTTGTTTGTAAACATGCCATTTCCTTATTCTAGATGCTGGGCCCACCGTGGCTGAGTGGATAAGACACCACGCCGCTAATCGCTTGAGAACGTAGGTGGGGGCGGGTTCGAATCCCGCCGATTCCGTTGCACACTCTTTGTGGAGCCCCAGGATTCTCTGGTGTTGTAAATTTCCTTGTGCTATCTCGTCCCTGTATATCGACGATGATTTATAAGTAGAGTTGCAAAAAACCCACACATTTTGAGGGACGGGGATAAACCCGGGAATTTTGGGGAATAAACCCGGAATTTCGGGGAATATTGGAAATTTTGAAGGAGTTTTGAAGAGAAACAAACGCAATTATTTTTCAATTTGAAATTTTTATTTTAAAGAAATTTCAGACAAGAATGTTCCAAGAAATAGATTTTACATTATGAATTCACAAAACTTATGATTTTACAGTCTGCCTTTATAATTTATTAGCTTTACCACAATGACGTCTGTAAATAGGTGAGGATATGAATGTTTCTTAAAAAAAAATTTCCTTTTAGTTTTTGTTTCCTCGCATATCTCTTATTCAGGCATACTTTATATTAATTTTCTAACGAGTTGCTTTGTATTTTTGCATCGATTTCTTTTAATTTTGTTCATTTTCTTTTTGTTTACGTTCGTTGATTCGAAGAACAGAGGTGAAGTTTATATTCATGCCAGGGAAGATGAATCTCTCATCTGCCTCTTTCATTTTTTACTCATCGACGATCAAAATATCAAATTTCTTATGATATTTTAATTTCTCTTACTTCATATTTCTACAACTTAAGCCTATATTTCGTTAGTTTTCATGTAAATCATGCAATTTTTTAAATATTTTATATTATTAGTACTGTTTACATTGACAAAAATTGAAATCATTAAAAATAACTGAAAATAATAAATTAAAAATTTTTCATTCTTAAAACTTTCTGAAAACTTCCGGAAATTTTGAAAATTTCCTTCCCAAAAAACTCGGTTTATTCCCGGGAATAAACCCGGTTTTTTCCACCCTTTGCAACTCTACTTATAAGCGGGCCCTGGTGTCAAGCACACAAGTCTGATGTATGTGTTCAATAAAACCATGGAACTATTAATAAAGTGGAACTGACATATCCTTAAAATAATGAAGCATCAACTGTAACCGCTATCGCAGGCGTTGTTTACTGTCGGTGGAATCTTCCACCAGTAGATTTATATAGAAATTTTCGACTTATTTGAACGCCTTAATATTACAAAATTTCAGTCATAAATAACGACAGAAACAGATTTTCATTTTTACTGGTAGGAGTTTACTTTCGCGATAGTTAGGTACTGCGTTTCCGCCATATTGTGACAACCAGGGAAACAAACTTACAGTTTTACAAGGCATACTGATACCAGTAAAAACAAATAAAACTTTTTACGACATTTTTGAGAAAAATTTCCATGAATAAGACGTAGAAATATGACGAAATTTTCTATTCAGTTTTACTGGTGGGAATTTCGCCCTAGTGGTAATCAGAAACTGGAGATCCTATTTTAAAAAAGCCGCCATCATCTTGTGACAACCTCCTCAGTTACTTCACTCGGAACTGGTAGACAGCACACTACATGTCTCCTCCTCTTTATTCATAACTCCATTAATAAAACAAACAAACAAACATTCTAGATGCTATAGGCGGAGGGTCCCGTCATTAGCTTTTGGCTCTGCTACACTGTTAAAAGCAGCGTAAAAAATTATCTCTGTTCATAATGGCTATCTGTTTTCTGACCAATTAGAACGCTACTTAAACGCATATGGCGCGTTCTCAATGGTCAGAAAATAGATAGCCTTTAAAAAAAGTGGTAATTTTTCACGATATTTTAACAGTGTATTGTATAGCGCCTAGAATATATAGTGTGGAAATCGGCTATCCCTGTAACACTTAAAACAGAGCTAAAATATTGTATCCCTTAAATGTGCAATGATACTGCTACAATATACAGATCGCAGCGACACCTGCAGGATATTTTCTACAACTGCAAGAAATTGCTAGTCTATACAATGTAAAACTAGTATTACGAAAATTCCGCAGATGTCGCTGCGATCGGCACTTGAAATTTTAGCAGTATCGTCGCACATTTAAGAGATACAAATTTTTAGCGCTGTTTGGATAGCATATTTCCGCACTAGGTATTCTAGGTGCTGTAGTGTACAGTATCTAAAAATAGTATATAGGCTGGGATTACGGTGCCTCGCTCTACCGTAACTTACGCTCGATCGTAGGATAGGCGTTCCTGCGATCAGTCATAACTTCGTATTACGGTGCCTCGGCGTAAGTCCTCGTGCTTTGGCGTAAGTCCTCCTGCAGTCAGCCAATCAGAGGCCGCAGTTACATTTGTTGTGGTTGCGCGCGCATCCACTTCTGTCTTAACTTACGGCTGCTTCCAAGCTGTCGTAAGATCGCGAGGCACCGTAATGCCGTTTACGTTTTGTTTATATCGTAAATCTCTAAGTTGATCTTAAGTGAGGCACCGTAATCCCAGCCATAGTGTAGAAATCGTTTATACTAGAATTGCCTCGAGTATTGCTTTAGAATGTATCCAAAAAATTACATTTCCTCAGACGGCGCTGTTATCGAATTTATTGCTTGAAAGCGTAAACGCTAAGCGTTAGTTGCGGGTTACTGCGTGTATAAATACAGGGTGGTCATAAAAAAACTTCCCTGATATATGTACCCCTAGCGACCTAACCGCTCAACCAATAGAAAGGAAATTTAAGATTTAGTTATTTGAAGTAAAATATTGTGTAAAGCCGGTACATGGTCAGGGCCGGTGACAGCTTTCACGTGCCCCTGGGCAGTCCAAAAATACGGGGCCCCGATAAAAAAAAGTACGGAGATCCGCCGTTTATTCGAATCACAGTGTAATCGAATTTTTTTTTTTTATAGAATTTAGAATATAATGTTAATTATCGCTTATTTGAATCAGAGCCACCACCGGCAACTCTAATTGAATCGGATTCCGTTTTACAAACAGTGTTAATTTAACAAGTAGTTATTAAATTTTTATCGAATCTTGCCATAAAATAATTTACTCCAGTGTATTCTGAAATTTTACATTTTACACACTTGATAATCCCTAAACATCTTAGAGGTCTGCACGGGTCCGGGCTTGGCCCAGCGATGACAGCGATGACCACCTCGGGAACACAGCTTTCGCTTTAGAGTGTTAGTACAATCCCGAGGGGTAGACCACATCCACTCCTCCTGACTCTCAACCAGAGTCTGAGAGGGAGCGTCGGGTCCCTGATCAAGCTGCTGAGATTTATTTCGGTTACTGTGAGATTTACAATTACAATCACAATTGGTTACCCAATTTTTCTGGGCGAACCGAAGATTTCACATCGAGATATATGACTGTATGTAGTGATTACATGAGGATCATTTCACCTAATGTGATTGCATAATTGTTTACAATTTTCTTGGATATATATACGTCACAGTACATTTAACACACAATATTTAACATGACAATTAGAAACACATTACAACACAAAATCAAACACCTACTATTTACATGACTGTATGTAGTGATTACATGAGGATCATTTGAATGTGATTGCATAATTATTTACATTTTTCATGGATTTACAGGGATTTCACAGTACATTAAACACACAATATTGAACATCACAATTAGAAACACATTACAACACACCTACTATTTACAATTTGCGCATACAAGAGTTTGGAGAGATGTACAAGATAAAAATTCAAAAGTGATAGAAGTTTCAGGCACCCGCTAATAACCCGTTTCTCCCTCCATGCTACACCCAAGTGATGGAGTCGGACTAGAATGGCTCTGGATTTGAAAAGATGTACTCGTTTGTTTCTATAAACCTCATGCATTGTATGATCTTGTTGAGTAGTTGTGGTTTCTCTTTTACATCCCGCCACCAACTTGCTAAATTCACACGTGTGTGTTTTTTGAGATGATAATGCGATGTTAATGTACAGTATAATACATAGTGTAACGATGTTGACGGCAAGCCACAAATGCATAGTGGGGAGTCTCTTTTGTTAATTTTGTATAAGTGTTCCTGAAAGGGGCCGTGATTTGTTAAAAATATGTGTAAGTATCTGTTGTTTACGAAATACTTGTGGTCAACCAATGGCAAGAATTCCTTCGTATATCGGCCTGTGTCTGAATCCGTCCAGCGTTTTTGCCAATTTTTTAACAGATTCTGCTTTGTCTGTGATTTTAGTGAAGAAGCTGGATATGGTAAAAATGTATGTATTAGTGTTTCATCTGTTACTGCCGATTTTGCCAGTTGGTCAGCTGCCTCATTGCCCTCAACACCTGAATGTCCTTTTGTCCAATTGAAGTATATGTCTTTTACTGTTGTTTGTAATTGTTGAAGAATTTTTAGTATTAAATAGTTTGTATTGTCAAAATTGTTTAATGCTTTTAAACTTGATGGGCTATCCGTTATGATTAAGTATTGAGAATGTTTGTCCGACTCTATCCACTCTAATGCTGAAGAGATCGCGAAGAGTTCTGACTGGAAGACGGAGTTATCCTGGGACAGTTTCGCTCTCCAAGTATAGATTTGCTCATTTTTTTCGTACACACAAAATGCCGAGGCTGTGCCTTCGGACATTTTGGGACCGTCCGTGTATATTGTAATTTTGCCTACATAGTCGTTTATTTCACAAATTTGTATTTCACTTGTTAGTGGTGATGTTTTGTATTTTGAGCATTTTGGATAGTATAGTGGAGCAAAAGCCTTTTCTGTTGACTTGCCGAGACGAATCGTCCCCGAATACTCCGCCTCCGCCTCCAACTGCAAATCCAGTGGGGGGAGACCTGTGAGGACCTGCAGGGCGTTTGTTGACGTATTGCGATATGCTCTCGTAATCAGCAACAAAGCTTTCCTTTGTGCCGAGAGCAAATGTCGACGACCGTGATATTGCGCCATACGCGGAAACCAGACAGCACACGCGTAGGCCAGTTTCCTTTGTAAGATCGCCGAGTACCAAATCTTAAAAAATTTCGGAGGGAGTCGACCTGAGATTGATGAAAATTTATAAAGATTTTGAGTTATTTTTACGATTTCTACTCTCTTTTGTGCCACATGTGGGAGAAATGATAATTGTTTATCTAATATTACCCCCAGGTATTTTAGTGTTGATTCTGATTTTATTGATTTACCTTGAAGTTTAAATGTGGGGCCCCGCTTAAGGTGTTTGGGTTTGCCAAAAGTTAATGATGAGGATTTTTCATGTGAAATTTCTATTTTGTTGGTTTCTGCCCAATTCTGAATAAGTTTTAAAGCTTTCTGACCTTTTTGTTCAAGTTGCTGTCTCGACTGTGCCCAGATCAGTAATATCACGTCATCCGCGTATGCCACCAGTTCACAGTCCTGTACATCAAAGGTCCCCAACAGAGTCTCCAACAGAACCAACCAAAGAAAAGGACCCAGACACGATCCCTGCGGGCAACCCTTACTAAAGAAGTACAACAAAAATGGTGCCATCCAGTCCACCTGAGCTCGCCTACCTGAAAGGAAGGAAACGACAAGATTAATGAGTTGTTTAAAAATACCTAGTCTTTGCATTGCTAGGATCACCTGGTCCCAAGGGAGGTTGTCAAATGCTCCTCTGAAATCCAGTGACACCAGTGATGTGTATTGTTTATTTTGTTTGTGTTGTTCTACTAATGAAATCACTTGCTCCAAAGCCGTTTCCGTAGATTTATTTTGCGTGTATCCGTGTTGCTTACCCGATAGGAAATTCGTTTTGTCTAATGCGTGATGTATTCGTCTTAGAATTAATTTCTCTAAGATTTTTCCGAATGTTGGTAATAGAGTGATGGGGCGATATGAAGAGCTCTCATTCAAGGGTTTTCCCTCCTTTCTAAAATACACGAGCTCTCCCAATTTCCAGTCATCAGGAAAATAGTTTAACTTTAAAAGACTGTTGTACATATCCAACAGAATATTAGGAATTTTTGAAAACATGCACCTGACCATCCTGTGATCAATTTGATCAGGTCCTGGCGCCTTGTTAATATTGAATGAGAAAATAACATTTCGCAACTCTCTTTTCGTGAATTTTGCCTGGTCGTGCGAGTTTAGTCGCTGTGGTAGTTGCTTTGGAGTTTCATCGCCAAAAGGCCCGTACCCGGCCGGGCAAAGTAAAGGTGAATTTTGAAATGGGCTGGGCCAGCAGAAGTAGAAAATTTTTAAACGGTCCGGGCCGAGCCAATAAAAAAATTAAGTGGGCCTGCCTACCCACTATAAAAGCTTAATCGAAAACGATAAAATAAGAGCCATTTTCAAGGAAGGTGACTTTGCGAGAATAAGTGTAAATGTGCGGTCACGAGCCGATGCTAGTTTGACAATATCAATACAGAAATGTAACATGTCCAGCGTAAAGATCAGCATCGGACGGTAACAGAAAAAAAAAGTGATAAGAAAAAAGGGGACAAAATAAACAATAGCGGAAAAAACGTGACAAGGAAAATACGACCCCGGAAAAAGGGGGACAAGGAAAAAACGGGACCGCTTGGTGCTGCTTGACTTTGTCCGGTATGGAACCGTTATAACACAGTCAGGCAAATACAAATATTTTAAGTCAATGTCTACAAATGCAAATTTGGAAAAATGGCGTGAATATTCGAATACGAGAATACCTGTTTACAGCTCCACTTGAATTTTGACATTCGTGAACGGGAATACGAATATTTTCCGTCGATGTTTAATATTGTAATGCAAATATTGAGAAAAGTCTTGTATATTCACATATGAAAATGCATATTTACATCACTACTTGAATTTTGATATATGCAAATTAGGAAACAGGATATTTTAGTCCCGCCGTTTTGGACCTGATGCCATTTCGGTCCCTTGCAGTTGTTGGAAGCAGCTATACTGTTAATAAAAAAAATCTCAAAAATTAAATTGTTCTTATTAATGTATTTATTAGTAACAATTCAAAATAATTTCAATTATTAATTGTTTATATAATTAATTTATCAATTACTTGTTTAAAAAATATTACATGAGCTATATAATAGTTATTACAGGGTAATGCAAATATATAATTTTTTTTAATTTTCGTTTACTATAATGTCATTAGATTATATAAAAATGATAATGATTCTGAGGATAAATATGTTGTTTATTTATTTATTACTTAGTTTATAATATTTTCTTGCTATTTAAATATAATTACAGTAAAACCTCCCTAAAGCAACCGCGTTCCGTTCTAATAAAAATTGGTCGCTCCGAGAGGTGGTCTCTTAATGGAGGTCTTGTTTAAATCTAGGTTTTAATTGTTGAAAAAAGGTAGCCATTAATGTTACTAAAATTTATTTTTCACATTAGGAAAAAATATATAAATTTAAGTATCAAAACTAAAGTTAATTACATAAAATAATTACTTCAGAGAGTAAAAAATGAATACATTGACATTTGAATTGATTTTACGGTTTTTTCTTTTATAACTTTTGTTTCCAAGTGCTTTCGAAGTTCAGTAAAAAAATACAATTTTTTTTTTTTTTTTGGACGGAAACAAATAATGACGATTTCATTAATTTATCTATTTCTTTGAGAGTTTCCTAACAGAATAGGGCTGGGGAGTTTATTGACTGTCATTCTTAATTTGTCATCAGAGTTAAATTCATTACCTGAGCAGGCACAAAGGGGTTTAAACACTTAAAAGTTACCGGAATAATAAAAAAAAAAATCTAAACTTAGTTTAGAAGTTTGATGAATAATGCACTCTCCGGAAGTATTTTTCTGATAAAACCTTCTTCAAGAGATGAGGAAAAACGGAATTTGTTTTATTTTCTTCAAAGAAATGGGTCGCTCATGGAGGGAGTTCAACTGAGATGGTCTCTGAATGGAGGTAAAATTAGTATTCAGCCTATGGGAATAAATTTCGTTTCATGAAAAAATGGTCGTTCAGGTAGGTGGTCGCTTAATAGAGGTGGTCGCACAGGGAGGTTTCACTGTAATTAGTGATATCTAGTTCTTTTTTAATTGCAAACTATAACTGTGCTTAAAAAATCTAAATCTACATCTGGACAATAATATCACCTAACACCGTTAAAAAATATTTTTACGTATTGGTACAATGTTACATTATTACTATTATTAATTAATAATAAATAATAATACCATCAGTCAAAAATATAACAATTACTTAGACTAAAATTTTTGACTGATTTTTCATTCTTTTTTTTTGGGGGGGGGGGGGGATAATAAATCAAAAAATTTTGAATAAAAACTTTAATTGATGAATAATTGCTATTAATTTTAAAATAGTTAGTAATTTTAGTATACAAATTAAATTAATATTTTATTAAATATATTTTTTTATTCAATTTATTCTTAATTTATTAAATTATCAACGTTAATATAAATTACAAATTTCTATTTTAAAATACACTCAATACATAATATATTATATATTCAGTTTATCATTATATTTAATATTAGCTATAAGCTGAAATTTATCCTTTATCTGCTTATTTATTTTATATTTAAAGTTACTGAGGTTTAAAACTATTAATATAATTAATAATAAAACTGAGATAAAAAATTATTAAACTTATTTTCTGGGAAAGATGGAGGAAAAAGGTAATTAAGAGAAAATAATAAAAGACAAATGAAAAAAAGCTTAGTTTTGTCAGTTAAAAAATTATTTATTAAAGTATTAATAACATTATTACATAAAATTATAAATAATCATTTTATTAAAAGAAATAGGTCCAATTTCAATAAAATTTGCTCACAAAAATCTGCTTCAAGGGTGGGAAGACTTAAAAAAAATTGCAAGCAACAATTATAAAAAGAAAGAGCAGAAGGGAGAGGGGGGGGGATCTTTTTTTTTAAAAAAAAAATAAAATATTTATCTCAGCATGCCCTAGTAAGCAAATCTCTGTTGATTTCCCAATGCTTAATGGTAAAGTAACTTATGAAAACAAATTTATAAGATGCAACATTGTATTGAAAATATCAGACATACAGTGGCGGTCAAAAGTTTCCGGCCAGCATAAATTTTTAGGTTAATTTCTAAGTATACCCATATGAAGAGGAATCTCAAAGTGATACTTATACACTTTATTGACATAACAGTTAAGAACTTATTTACGGAATAAAAATTAAAAATTAATAAATTTAATTGACAAAACTAATTGCAAAATAAAATGCATGTTCTCAAAAGTTTCCGGCCACTTTGGCAAGTTTGGAAAAAAAGGTGTTATAAAAGAAAATAACAGTGATCAACAACATTTACAATTAGTATTTTGTATTCATAAATTTAGCAATAAGTACTGCAGCGCAGCAACGTG
This sequence comes from Maratus speciosus, assembly GCA_963932465.1. Classification (NCBI taxonomy): domain Eukaryota; kingdom Metazoa; phylum Arthropoda; class Arachnida; order Araneae; family Salticidae; genus Maratus; species Maratus speciosus. Next base: position 411,821,073 of record OZ010796.1, read on the forward strand.
GCATCGATTCAATAAACAGTTGTAGATCATCAATGTTAAGTTTTGTCCACTGTTCTTGCAATTTTTGTGAAAATGCTGCTAAATTGGAATATTTATAATTCCACACACGTTTTCAAGTTAGTTTCAAAGATTTTTTATTATATTCAGATCGGATGATTGGGCTGTCCATTTCAAAAGCGAAGTTTTTTTTGTGCGAAAGCCACTGCTTGACGAGCTTGGATGTATGTTTTGGTCGTTATCATGATGAAACAAATAGTTGCGACCACAATTTTTCCTCCAATAAAGCAGCAAAGGATCTTGCAAGATATCTTTATTCATTGCACTATTCATCTTGCCGCGGATTTTAAATAACGAACAGGCGCATTTTTCAGAAAATGCTCCCCACAGCATAACGTGTCCTCCGCCGTGCTTCATTGTAGGAATAATATATCTCGCACCTTATCTTTTGTTTTTAGGTCGTCGGTTGTAATGTTTTTTATCACTCACAAAAAGATTGAACGTCGATTCATCTGAAAATAGTACTTTTTTCCAGTTTTTACTTGTCCAGTCTTGTTATTCCTTGGCAAACGCCAGTCGGGCCCTCTGAATTTTTTTACTTATGAAAGGTTTTTTAACACCGAATGTTCCATAAAGTTCCACGTCACATAAGCGTCTTGACACTGTAGATAGACTTGTTTCAGCAATAACCATAACACCATAAATGGCTTTTAACACCATAAATGGCGTGGAATTGCAGCGGCATTTTTGCGCGGTCATCAACTGCTTTACTTCTGATAAATTCTGTTCACAAGAATAGCCGTTTTCCGGGGTTCCCTGGACCGTGACAAGTTCCGAAGGCCATGACCATCTTTATATTTTTTTAAAATATCGTTTACAGCAAATTTTCCGATCGACAACTTTGCCGTAATCTCACGAGAGGATTGTCCCTTTAGCGATAAACAAATCACTTATTTAAGAGCAATAAATTGTTAAATTTTTCATTTTTGAATTTCAAATACATTATTCACCTTGATTAATTAACAAACAGGGCCAAAAAAACGCTTTAGCGATAGCAAAAACTAATGAATGACGAATGGCCGGAAACTTCTGCACACGCGAATTTTGAATTCCTCCCCTTTGCATCAAGAATCTTAAGTAACCAATCAAAATGATCACGTGGTCAGAGGTAATTTGCTTATTCCTAACTTTTGGAGCAATTGAACTTCTTCTTCGCTAAAACGTTCTGTCAAACAAATCAAAAAACTAACTGGCCGGAAACTTTTGACAGCCACTGTATGTTACCTTGTTAGTTTTTAGTAATTATTTGTAAATAAGTTCAATATTTATCAATTCCGTGTCAGGTTTTTTCCGGTCTCTTTTTTTCCTTGTCACTTTTTTTTCCGGTCACGTTTTTTCCTTGTCACCTTTTTTTCCGCTTTTGTTTTTTCTCTCACTTTTTTTCCTGTCACGTTTTTTCAGGTCACTTTTTTTCCTAGATTCGCATCGGACAGTTAAATGGTGTCTGAGCTGGGACTTAATTTTTTTCAGCAGACTCGTGCCGGACCGAGGTCAGGCTTGCATTTTTTTCTACATAGTCAAGCAAGGCCGGAACTGGACTTTATTGTTCTCAGGATGTGTAGGAAAGGCAATATGTTTTGTAAAAATATTAATAGCTATGAAGAACTTCTGTTAACGGAATCTTTGGAAATATACCTTAAGGTGGTTTTCAAATTTACTTCTCAACAATGGGAAATTTTCTGACAAATTTTCTGACTCATTTTTAATTGTATAAAGTATAAAATTGACAGGCCTGACTATTGAAGGGACTTGGAATCGAACAGCGTTTTCCCTTTTTTATAAATAAATTATTTGTCGAGATATAAGATAATTTTTGTCTCGTGACTGCAGGTTTTCTCCTTTCCCGTGCTATCGTTTCTGGGAATTCGATTAAAAATTTTTAACTTTGACGGTATTTTCTCAAAGTTATATTGCCTTTATCAAAAAATGGATAACGTTATTCGATTACATAATTTCTGAATAAGAACACCTGCCAATCTTATGTGTTTCCAAAAAGAAATGAATTCAGAAATGCATCCGAAAGTAGCTCAGTTGGATTTGAGAACAGCCTCAGCCTTATTAAATGGCAGAGAAACATTTTTACAAATCTGCTTTTTATTATACAGCTTCAAAAGTTATCATGTTTTTAACCCTAATTTTTTTCTTTTATTCTAGATTGCAGTGATCTTTTAATGAATCCTTATTTGAATGTTAAAACGTCTAATACTCTAAGTAATAATTAATGTTGCTATTGTTTATTTTCAGTCTTGCGCACGCATAGTAATTTTAAAATATACTGTATAATTATCCTATAAATATGTATGCAGTATTATTCTTTAAAAGAATCTTAATTGTATGTTTAGAAAAATCTGATTTTTTTGTAGAAATTGAGTCGAGCCGCATTTAATTGACTTTTCCACGGGCTGGGACGGAACTGTTTTCATTGATTTTTGTACGGGCCGGGCCGTGAACTGTGAACTGTGAGGGGCGGGCCGGGTCCGGGACTAGAAATTCCGGCCCGTGCAGACTTCTAAAACATCTGCAAACAAAAAAATTTAAATTTCGGCTGATTTTAATCAGGTAATTAAAAATTTAAGAAACGAACCCCCCCCCCCCCCCCCTCTATAAATGTGATGCATCTTTGATTATAATCAATGGACCTTATGCATGCGACCTGAGGTCGAGGCTAAAATTCTTCTACGAATTGAATATTTCCAACTGAGCGAAAAAATGCCCAGGCTGGGAATCGAACCCAGATCCTTGGCTTACGAATTGAATATTTCCAACTGAGCGAAAAAATGCCCAGGCTGGGAATCGAACCCAGATCCTTGGCTTACAAGCCAAGGATCTGGGTTCGATTCCCAGCCTGGGCATTTTTTCGCTCAGTTGGAAATATTCAATTCGTATGATAACTTTACCAATCAGTTTGATTGTGTTAAAATAATAGTTTAAAATTCTTCTGCTGGCGGCATTTACTGGCGGTGTTCAGCATAGCAGTCTATGGAGTGTGAGTTATTAATGCTTGTTGATTAAAAATACCGCAAATAATTCATTGTTGTAGCAGCGTATACTTGATATATTGTAATATAAATTCAAATTGTTGTTCTGTATGCGAGAAAATTTCCTAAGTTTGCAAAATTTCTTTTAAAATGTGTACACTCAACCTGGATCAAGGCTAAAGTCGTCTGCTATCGGTGTTTGTGCCTGCGCATAATGGCATTCTGGCGTTGCAGTGGCTAGAATAACAGATCAATATACCGCCAGCTCTGGCGTCTAATGTCATCTGCATAAGGTCCATTGCTACCTGACGACTAACTTTTCATAATTTTAATAACCCGAAAATCGCTTTTAAACATCAAATAGTTAAAATGTATAAAAATCGCAATATGTTTGGGATGATTAATACTAATGCCACAGAATATTCAGTGAAAAAAAAAAAAACAAAAAAAAAAAACTTTAAATCTTTATAATTCCAAAACTCTTTGACCGAATGGTTTCCAATTTGATTCACAAAAGTTAAAATTTGCCCTAGATTCAAAATTTAAGTAAAATCATGCTTTAGTATTGGAAATTTAAAATTCTTTTACTTTTTCAGTATGGAGACGGTTCGCTCAAATTTATTTTTAAATATAATTTTAAGGAATACGTATTTTCCAATTGAATAGCTATTTTCATTTTTGTCCAATAAAAATGTACACGGGGCGGCACATGTTCTGGTTTTTTTTCTCTCCTTTCTACAACTAATTGTACATACGATACACAATGCTTAACAGCATACAACATATAAATAGCAGCTGATCCTCCCGGGCACCTAGTAATAGCCTTAAATATACCCCAAAAAGTAATGAATGATTTTATATTTTTTATTGTAAATCTAAGTAAATAGGACTTGCAAGGAGCGTCCTTCTTCTCTTTTTCTTTATCGGCTACCATCAATTAAACTTTAAAAAAAAAAAATAATTTCCTATTGTCCAAACGCTTTGAAATTTTTATGAGTTATAATACTTCCGAACCCAGTGTTTAATTTTTTGGGCTAAAATATTGATATTTACTGGTAAAAGGGCTGCAGATCGAGAGCAAAATTCCCGGAACGAATTTTTTAAGAATAAATATCAATATTTTTTTTTAAACAGAAGACGTCATTCTAAAGTTGCATGTAAGTTCATTAAGTATGTGCGATTTGTTATTCCGATTAAAAATTCCAGGTAAAGAAAACTAAGTATTTAAAAAAAAAAAAAAATTATGAGAGTAAATTTAATATTTTTTTATGGTTAATATTATTATTTTTAAACGGATTGAAGCTTTCAAAAGGAAAATGAACGCTGATATGATTTGGTATCTTTTTCTCTTTTCTTTTCTTTTTTTTTTCTTTTGTCGTATTTTTATTTCCGAAACTGACATCAATTTTTAAACATCGCAGAAAAAATTTGCAAATGAATTTTTTCCAAAGGGATAATAGTTGTATTTTTTAACGGATTGTGGAATTCGAAAGGAAAAGAAACGTAAATGTGGTCTGATATTTTTCTTATTTTGATTTCCGAAGTCGATGCTGATTTTTAATTATCGAACAAAAGAAAGCGGAAATCGCGAAAGTGACTTATGGGAAGTACCGTAGTGTGACATTCGAGAGGAAAATAAACGTAGATGTGTTTTTGTATCTTTGATTTTTTTCGTCTTTTCATTTACAAAGCCGATGTAGAAAGTAACCGAGGAAAAAACAAATTTTGCAAAAGGGAGTTTCTCAAAACAAGTTTTTTCAAGTGGCTAATATTCGTATTTTTCAGAACGAATTGCGAAATTCGAACAGAAAATGGACGTAGATATGGTCTTCTGATTTTTAAAGATACCAGAAATCAGGACAAACACCGAAACGATTCTCGGGAAACTTTTTTGAAGGGGTTAACACTGATATTTTTTTGAACGTTTTAAACGAAAAGTAGGATCAATACTTTGGAGTAACCAATTTTCCGTATTTCGATTAATTAAGTGGTTGCGGGCTTCGAAACACGGGGATGAAAAACACGAATTCGGCTTTTCTTAATTAATTTTTTAAAAGGGTTAATATTAATATTTTTCAAGCGGATTACTCCGTTTTAAAGCTTAAAGAACGTAGTTGTGGATTTGTGGCTTTCGTTTTTTCCTGTATTTTGAACAGTTTGGAATTAAATGACCCCGATGTAAAAAAAAAAAAAAATAAATAAATAAATAAAATCCACTACTTTTTGAACACTACTTTTTGAATCCACTACTTTTTGTCGAAATAGGGAAGAGCATATAACATCCACTAAAAAAGTGTAAATTTTACTTTAAAGTGACACATTCTGTTTTAGAAAATATAAATAATGCGGTGGCTCCAATATTAGGTTCGTTGAAAGATATTCGTTTAAAAGTATAAATTCTTACAAAATCGGGTAAAAGATCTATACAAATTTGAGTTTTATTTAAGGTTATTACGATCTCGGGTAATGCCGGGCAGGTCAGCTAGTAGAGAAATATAAATAACATAAGCATTGTTTGCTGGGAGAGGGGGTGGTCGCTTTTCAATGAAAACTTATTGAGGTTGCCTTGCATGACAGGGCTAACACTTTCGCGACGAGTGTCACGTGTATATATGACGTAAGAGGTTCTCAGAACATTTAATTATTAATACAGTAAATTTGAATAGAAAATTTTGACTTATTTAGTCGCAGAATTGCTGCGATTAAATAGAAGAAAATTTCTTTTCCGTATTATGGGTGATAAAAGAAAAAAAATCTTTAAACGACGCTTGTTATGCAGGTGTTAATAGTCTAAAATGTCTGTTATGTTCATACTGTATCACTATTTATAAAATTATAATAAATTTACATTAAGTAAAAGTGTTTTGACCTTTTCAACCTATTCTGATTGACAGTTGATCAGGCCCCTAACTAACCTTATTGGCATAGGCGTAGCGTCGGGGGGGCACGGGGGGGCACGTGCCCCCCCAATCTTCTGTACCCCGGGCGCCAGAACAGAAAGCGTAGGGGGCGCCAAATGAAGATTTTTTTTTTTTGTCTTTACATACAAATATGTATATGTATATATATCGAATTTGCATAAAAATGTCTCGCAGCCGGAAAATCCAAAAGGAAAACTGATTCAAATGCATTAAAATTTACAAATATATAAAAAGATTCATCTATAATAGAAGACTGCAAATAGGATAATCACTAACATTTTCCAAGGCCAGTAGGTCAGTCTTTACTCCTCTCTTCTGTGTAAAACTGTCCCTCACCGATAACCGATTTCCTGGGGGGGGGGGGGGGAGGGGGGCAGAGTCATGTTCCCCGGACGTCAGAATGAAAGGCGAAAAGGGCGCCAAATGAAGATTTTGCTTGATTGTGACTTTTCTGTTGAAAAGATTCCATGAAGGCTGTTCTATTCTTTTTGGAGCTTGCTTTTTTCCCGTCTTGCTATGGGCGACGTCAAATGATTGTCCGGTACAATAAAAAGAAAGGGGGGGGGGAGGAGTCAGGGTTTGAAACTAGGGGGGGGGGGTGCAGAGAGCGCATGTGGTCTGGGCGCCTCGCGCAGGGGGCGTCATATGAAAATTTGGTTTGCCGTTTTATACAATATATGTATATGTGCGTGTGAAATTTGTGTAAAAAATATTTTCTAGCCGAAAAGTCAAAAAGAAAAGCTTAGTACAGTGCATTAAAAATATCAAATAGATAAAAAAGATTCGCGTACAATATACAAGACAGCAAATGAATAACCCCATTCTTATTCTTATAATTACTTTTTTACATGTATATCACTATATCTGGCCTTAGAGGAGGCGAGGTCAGGTGGCCGACTGGGACAATAAAAACCAAGCGGTCGAAAATTCACAAAATATAAAGTAAAAACTCAATAATTTTGTTGTTGTTGTTTTGAGTCAGACATAAATTTGAAAATTAGCATTAAGTTCAGAAAAGTATCTAGACATATCAATCTATAAATAAGAAGAGTGGTATAAGTGATAATTCCGCAAAACTGATGTAGATAGTACAGGAAGATTTTTACAATACTGAAATTCATTTTGATACCTACAGTAAATCCTGGTTTTTTCAGCTCCTAAAACAATGTGACTCATATCACTATGACATTAGAGTGCCCCAATTGTAATAATTTGTAATGCTACAACAACAGTAAAATCTCGATAAATGAAATCCGTCTATAATGGAATCGTGTTTTAAATGAAAAAAACTACATGGTTCCAACAGAAAGAATACCAACAGTTATACCTCCTAAGACGGAAACATGTATAAAGCGGAATTATTTCCGCTTCCTTTCGATTTTTTCCTCAGGTTTTAATGAATAAATATTTGACAAAGCTGGTTATATATTTCAATATTACGTATTTTATTGTTGCACATTTTAAATTTTAAAATAAGTCCGCTACTAGAAATTTTCGTAAATTTCTCTTTGTAAATTTACTTTACAGAGGAAGGGGGGGGGGGCGCCAAAATCGATGTTTTCCCGGGGTGAAAATATAGCTAGTTACGGCCCTGGAAAAAGTGCACAAAGTAAAATGTTTTAGTAAAACCTATTAAAAGAAAAAAAAGAGTATAGCATTTGCAGTGGTGCAGTAAAAAATCTCTCATAGGGCGCCATGGCTAATAAAGACGCCCCTGCCTTTATCCCCCAAAATGATTTTTCTCTTCTTTTTGCCATTTCTAGGCGTTTTGCCATCCTAGGCGGAAATTGTAAAATGCCGCTCTGTTCCTTTTGGTGCAATTATTTTTTGCATTACTCTTGGTGCATTATTTTTTGCATTACTTTTGGGGCAATTGTTTTTTGCAACCAACCAAATCCAGTCTTAGAGAAAGGAAGCGAGCTTGGGCGACATCCTGTGATAAAAAAAAAACCCTCACCCAGGGCGCCATCAGCCGTCCCTGCTTTTACCTTTCTCGTCCTTTTGCCATTTCTAGGTAGGTGACAACTGAAAAATGTCGCCCATGCTTTTTACAATTTTTTTTTACATGCAGACCCGGTCTCAAAGGGCGCGAGGTCGAGTAACTGTTTACGATTAAAAACTAAGGATTGAAATATGTGCAAGATAGAATAGTAACCCCTTCTTTAATGTTTTTAAAGAATATAGCCCGGGCCGAAACTAGGGGGGGGGGGGGGGGGAGCAGAGAGGGCATGTGCCCCAGGAGCCAGAACAAAGGTGAAGGGGGCGCCAAATGAAGATTTTGTTTGTCGATTCATACAAAAATGTAAATATGTGTGTGAAATGCAAAGAAACTCGCAAGCTAATGTTAAACCTATGGGAAGGTTCTTTTGAAATTTCTCGTTTGGATTTTAATATTTTAAAATTATTTTTTTTTTCTTAGGATAGTTTAGATTGATCTTTCGCGTTGCCATACTTTTAGGTTTTGAAACCGGCACTGGAAGTGAAGGTAACTTTATAAAAATAATCTGCAACCAAAATCTAAAAAGTAAATACTAACCGGTTAGAATTTAACCTCAGCTTTTCTAAGAAAGAAAAATCATTTAAAACTATTAATATGCAAGCGAATAAATTTAAAAAGATCGCTCCCATACATTTAGCATTAGCGTTCCAGTTTCTTCACGTAGGCTCTTAATGCTCAAGCTAATGTTAATCCTATGGGAGCGTTGTTTACATATTTCTTGCTTTAATTTTAATTATTAAATGATTTTTATTTTTTATGAATTTTATTTATTTATTTTGCATAGGGTACCTGAGGTCGATAATATTTATTGTGCCTGAGGAGATGAAGGGAGGGGTGGTCGCCAAAATCCATGTTTTTCCCTGGCGCAAAAAGGCTAGTTTCAGCTTGAACGTACGAGATATTAAGGTTGTACTTATTGTGCAAATTATTAAAATCCTTCATTTGTCACTGTTTTAAAAGAATATTTGATTGTGTATTATACATGGGATTTTCAGATAAATTAATGTGAAATTTATATTCACATATTTTAGGATTGTGATTTATTGAGATTTTTACAAAAACGATAAATAGCAGTGATTTTCAATTGCTTTTTTTTAAGATGCATTCAAATTTAAAACTTTTTAGCATGTAGCATTTCACCCACTCTCTCTTCCCCCAAAACAAAAACGTTTTAGTTCTCAACCATTAATACGGTGCTGGTCAATCATTGATATTTGGTCAGTAGCTGTAATTTGATCGACAGAAGGAATGTTTTCCCCAACTGCAAAGCTGGTGTCCAGTCACCCAAGTAGTTTAATTGCAGTGAGTAACATGGTCACACAAAGAACTTCTTTGACCTCTGAACTTGTGTTTCCCTCTTGTGCAAAGTGAGATAATAGGAGGTCTCTACCTTCCTAATTCCACCCCACACTCCTACACAAACTTGGCTTAGTCTGATCTGGATATTTGTGGGCATGTGCTCGTAGTTAAATGTTGTTATTACTATTTTTTAAACTGATCAGGAATGAATGAGCTACGTAAAAATAAACGCGATAAAAAACTGGAATTTTTTATAAAAAACTTAATAACAAGTAATGTCACGAAGCACGCCAATATTCTAAATTCATTCAAGTCTGGCTTCAAAAGGACGAAAATGGAATAGAAGGTAAGAACATACAGAATTGTTTGTTTTATTAAATTAATAACGTTTTCAGAAAAAACAAAAATCTCCACTCAAAAATGTGATTATTTTTGACACTTTCATAAACTCATTTCTATTCCTATTTGCCTGAAAATTACAGATGTTAGCATTCAGGTGCTTAAGAATCGAGTAGCGTTCCCTCTTTTCTTAACGCTTTTCCTAATTCGAAGCAGCTTGATTTAAAGCAGATTACTGAATGGATCCGTCTTGTAATTGGTAGCCTTTGAATTTGGAAATCAAAATTCCAACTTTGATGCTATTTTATAAAAAAAAAATCGGAGTTTTTTAGAAAAAAAACCCTTTATTCTACTTCATAAAAGCATCTCAATTGTAGGGCTGCCACTGCCGAATGACACTGAAAATAGTAGTTTTAGTAGCTTCCAACGAAAAAAAATAGTAGCATTTGTTCGAAAATAGTAGCCAAAATACTCGCATATAGTTGTTTAAAAAAGGAAGAAAAAATGTATCCATAACATTGAAAGGACTTTATGAATGTCCACATCTTATTTCACAGTTTATGCTTCTGCTCAAATCACTGAATAAAGAATAGAGTGATTTCATCAAATGAGAAAGTTATCCAGAAAATAAGGCCCTAATGTTTCAGTTACGAAGTAACTTGGATCTTCCACAATAAAAATTATGTACAACACCAGGAAACATAGCAGTAAAAATTTCTTGCAGATCATCCCCGGTACTACTTTCCATCGCCTTTCATTTCAAGAGTTTCTTGGAGAGAAGGAAGAAAGTTTTATTTGAGGGACAGGATTAGAAATAACGTGTGGGATATCGCAAACCCCACTCAAAAAAGGAAAATTCTGCATAATAAAAATATTTGTTTGGATGGAATCTTCCAAATTTATTTCTTGCATAGGCATATGATTCGTACACGATTTACTTTTTTTAATTTCGTGAAAGCCACGATTTTCTTTTTTTCGAGAATTCCACAAAATCAATTCATCAAACAGTCGCGAATTTTGCCATTCGGTAACGAAAAAAAAAAAAATCGCAGATATCAACATTTGGCCTTAGAAAAAAAGAAGTTTTCCAAAAAAACCTTTTAAATTTCGTCTAAAGATAACGGAAAGAAAATCGAAAATTTTGCCAACCTGTCACGAACAGAAACAAAATGACACCCTCGAATTTTGTCAAATATTTGCGCAAAAAATCGAGCAAAAAATCAAGAACTTCCTCAGTCAGTAGCCAAAAGAAAAGATCGTTTAAAAGAATCGCGAATTTCGTCAAAAATCCCTGAAACAAATACCGAATATCATTTTCGTCAACCGGTCGTAGAAAAAAATCACGAAATTTGGCAAATGATCATATGTAAAGAAAATCGTGAATTCTACGAAACGATTGGCGGGAAAAAATGCGAATTTTGGTAATTCGTCGGGGAAAAAAATCGCGAATCTCCTTAAAGGCCCGTGGAAAAATACCTTGAATTTTACCAAAGGTTGTGGAAACAAATAACGATTTTCGTTATTCGGTCACGGATGAATCCTAGCAAATTTCGTCAAAAGAATATACAAAATATTACGAATTTCGTCAAACGATGAAAAAAAAAATTGCAAATTTCGCCAAATGATCACGGACAAAAAGACGGCAGATGTGATTCTGAGTAAAAGGGAAAAAAACTGAAATTCACAGCAAATTTTCTAAAAAGTTACAGCAGAAGGAGAGAAAGGGGTGGAAATCGCCTCCCGGTGCCAATTATGCGTTTTTTCCTCCATCCTTTGACGAAATAAGCATTTTCTCGCGATCCTTTTATGAAATTTGCGATCCCTTAGTGAAATTTGTGTTTTTTCGCTATCCCTAGACGAAGTTTGCGTTTTTTGCGATCCATCGAAGAAATTCACGTTTTTTCGCGATCCCTTGAAGAAATTCGCGATTCGTTAGCGAAATTCGTTTTTCTCTGCAATCCTTTGAAGAAATTGGCGATTTTTTTCTGTGAACGATTGTCGAAATTGATGTTTTCGGCGACCATTTGCCGAAAGTCGCGATATTTTATATGCCCGAATTTTTAAAATTTTCGAAACCGGATGCCTAAATTTTCGGAAAATTAAGAAGAGAATCACCTTTGAAAAGACACGAATTTGGTCGAATAATCGCGTAAATAATAGTGAATTTAATCAAATGATTGCACAAAAAATCAAGAATCTCGTAAATCGGTTTTTAAAAGAAAATCACAAATTTCGACAAACTATCGTGGAAAAGAATCGAGAATTTCGTCAAATAATATCTGAAACAAAGAGCGAATATCATCAATCGATCACGGAAAAAAATATATATTGTAAATTTCGACAAGTGATGGCGGAAATAAAATTTCGCCAATCTGTCGCAGAAAGATTCGCGAATTTTGGCAAAGGATCGCGGGAAAAAAATCGTGAGTTCCGTGAAACGATCGCCGGAAACAAAACGCGAAATTTGGCAAAAAGATCACGGAAAAAAAATTGTGAGTACCGCGAGATGATCGCCCAAAAAAAATCGAGAAATTTGCAATAGGTCATAGGGAAAATTGTGAAATCTCCTTCAACAATCGTAGCAAAAGATGGCGAAAAGAAATAACTATTTTCGTCAATCAATTGGGGGAAAAATCGCAAATTTTGCAATTCGTCGCGGAGAAAAATCGCGAATCTCCTCAAACAACTGTAAAAATATCTTGAATTTTACCTAAGGTCGCGGAAACAAATGGCGATTTTCGTCATACGGTCACGGAAAAATCATTGCAAATTTTGTCACAAAAAATGGACAAAAAATTGTGAATTTCATTTAACGATCACAAGAAAAAAAATCGCAAATTTCGTCAAATGGTCGCGGACAAAACAATGCAAATTTGGTATTAAAGGGAATTTAACCAAATGATCGCGCAAAAAATCACGAATTTTATAAATCGGTCGTGAAAAGAAAATCACGAATTTTGACAAACGATCTGGAAAAGAATCCGAAATTTCGTCAAAAGATCTCTGAAACAAATAGTAACTACCATCAATCGGTCGCAGAAAATATACATCGCGAATTTGGACAAGTGGTGGAGGAAAAAAAATCAATTTCGTCAATCTGTAGTAGAAAAATCTGCAAAATTTGGCAAAAGATCGCGGAAAAAAATCTCAAAATCTCCTTCAACTATAAAAGATCTCAGAAATAAATAGGTATTTTCGTCAATGGTTTGGGGGGTTGGGAAATCCCGAATTTTGGAATTCGTCGCGGAAAAAATCGCGAACCTCCTCTAATAACCGTTGAAAAGCACGTTTTGGAAGATGACTTTACAGGCGCTTTGAAGAAAAAGACCGAATATTTTCAGTAAAAATAGTTGCTGAAATCCGAAAAAAAGTCGCCTACTGCTTTCTTGAAATAGTCGCTTTTTAACAGTTTTCGGCCTAAAATAGTCGCCATAGCCGCCGGATGCTGAAAATAGTCACTTTTAGTAGCATTTTAGTAGCAAGTGGCAGCTCTGCAATTGCATGATAATAAAATCGGAATGTTTGAGAAATTGAGTCGGGCTGGACGAGGCCTGATTTAATTGATTTTTTATGGGCCGGGCTTGTTTTCACTGATTTTTTTACGAACCGGGCTTGACCGTAAACTGTGAAAATATAAACGGGCCGATCTCGGGTGGAACTTATAATTTTCACGCCGGCCTGGAAACTGCTGCCCGTGCAGACTTCTAGTGCTCCCCTCAGGGCCGTGCAAAGAAGGGGCTAAAGGAGCGTTCGCCCCGGGCGCAAAATTTATGCTGCGAACCACGGTTTTATTTGTTATTTATTCAGTTTTTGGTCGCCGATCATTTTCCGGGGAATTTCTTTTTTCTTTCTTGATCATTTTTTTTCCCTGTCGCAAAACATCATGAACTCTCTAACAAATAAGTGCAATTTTCTCTTATGTTATTTAGTTGTTCTAAATTTCTAAATTAAAATGAAACATTTTAAAGTTCCAAAATAAACGCGAAAAATTTATTCATATTATAAATATTATAGCATTTATTTATGTTTCTGCACTTTATCAATTTTATTTTTTTTTTGGGGGGGGGGGGGCGCAAAATTTGAAATTCGCTAAGGGTGCACTTCTCACGGCCTACGTGCCCCCCCAAAATTTCTGGTCACGCTACGCCTATGCTTATTGGCCCATGCTGCTTGGAGATATTGGGCACTTCTCCACATACTCTCACATGAAAATATCTTTTTCACTAAATTAATACAGTTTTTGTGCAAGAAATTTATACCGGAGTATTAATATAATTTTTGATAGAAAGGAAAGAATAGTATCTTTCTATGTGGGTATACAAGTAATTAAGATTATGGACCAAAATCGGTTTCTCATGATCAGAAATGCGTCGTCAAGTGAGTTAAAGAAAAAGCAACTTTATTACCACCTTCAGTTTTTACGAAAGCAGTAAACATGACCATCAAGTTTTGATTTTTCTTCAGGCGTAGTAGGTAAGGACTGCAGGGCCTGTGCAATCATCGGTGGCTTCCCAGGTCCCCGCGCTAATTAGGGTCCAGAACCTCTCGAGAGAACGTTTTCTGTGTATAACATACTAATATTTTTGCTCTAGATTTGTTTTTAAACGGTTTCTCCGTCAAAAGAAAAAAAAGAGTATTAACTTTATTTATTAGAGGCAAAGTTGATATAATTGTCGAAGAAGGTATAGATGTGGTGATCCTGAAAGTAATTTGTACGCAAAATGTAAATGTACCAAATATAGTAAAGGATAGAAGTTTTTGTGAAATTAAGAATAATTATACACATTAAATATGAAAGAAGTGATTTTTTTATACATTTTATTATTTATATCATATATTATTTTATGATATATACAATTTAAAAATAAATTTTACTTGTTCAGTATTGCAGTATAGTTCGGTATTGCGTTGGCCTCACTAGCTGTTTTGCCAGGGCCCCTCATGACGTTTCGCCAGCCCTGGGACAAGGGATTATAAATTTTTATGGAAGATGGCAGCTTTTAAATATTATTTTTAATTTTGTGTTTAGTGAATCTCATGTATAATGAAGTTTTAACTGAGTTTGATATTTTAAAAGATAATAAAAAATATACTAAAGAATTTTTGTTTCCAGGGTTTTTCTTTCTTTTTTTTTTATCGCATAATAATGATTTGGGTTTAAGTTCGATCACCAGGTGCACAAGCAGAAATTGGAGGCCCAAAACAGATGTAAGTTAGGCCTCCCCTGGATGTCCAGTATATACTATATGCATATACTTAAATCAAAATCAGTCCCTCGCGGGGGGTCCTTTACATCTTAGGGCCCGATGCAACCGCCTACCGCCCTCTGTGCATATTTTTGTCACTCACATAATGATATTTTAGCCTACATAACGTTTTGGTATTTCATATATTAATAAAAGATGCCAGATAAGTGATTAAACTGATTGCGTAAGATATCTTGAATAGAAGTGGGTCCCAAGAATATCTATACTTTGGGCTTCTAATTTTTTAAATCAAGTCTTGATGACTATTAGTGCAATATTTCATATATCAATTAGACTTTTCTTTGGTAATGGAAATAATTATTTTGGGTATACACAAACCTTTATTTTTATTTATTTCTTAGGTAATTCTCCTCATATGTACTCGTAATTTTCGGAAAATTGAAAAAATTCACTTTTTTATTTTATTTTTACTTATTTTTTTCCCTCTATAATTTGTAACAAATATAGCTAATAAAAAAGTAAGGATTTAAAAAAAGAGAAATAAAGAAAACATTGTAGAGAATAAGCATAAATATAACGTTATTATGTACCATAAAAAAAAAAAAAAAAAAAAAAAAATATATATATATATATATATATATATATATATATAGAAGGTATAAGCGACGATAAGCTTTTTTGCCTCTAGGCATAGGCTACCGGAGAAACTAACTATATTGTCGTTTTTTAGGAAGATAGGAAGTTGCGGGCTATATGTAAGAAGAAGGATCGACTATTTAACAGCTCAATGGGGGGTTTTCCTGTCTCTTTGTTGGAAATCTTCTGAACACCACTTTTCCAAAATGTTTTTCAGCTCGTAAAGGAAAACGTATGTGCAAGTTCAGATATGGAACATTACAAAATTTCTTGGTCCCGGGTCCCTGGGCAGTTGTCCCCTGTGCCCCCCTCTCACCAGCCCTGCACATGTTATCTTGGTACAAATAGCGTATGAATGATCTGACCCAGTGGTTAAGACTAGGGCTGGTTAAGGTTTTGCATTTGTAATCCTAAAATTGCGTGTGCTGTCCTCGCCTGGCGTTTTCACTTTTTTACCCGACTGCCAAGAAGATATGTGTATAGAGATGTGTTTCACCCGTATCTGGGTATGTGAATTTCTTTATACCCTCGAAACATCCCAACGGCTGGATTGATTTTAATGAATGAGGTCTCTATCGATTAGTCTTAACCGTCCGATGGTTATAGGTTAGGTTTTGTTTTTATAAATTCAAAATGGCGGTAGAGACGGAAAAAATTACGCACCTTATTGAGTGGTATATCATTGGATAGGTCTTTCAAAATGAAGATGATGTTTCATTGGCTATTTTACTGTCAGAAGCTCCGTTTAAATATTACACAGCCTGGAAATTGTATAGGTAGGATCTCTAGCTTTACTGCAACTCTAACTTTCATAGACATCTATAGGCCTCATCAAAACAGTGCTTATAGATAGGAACTAACAATTAAACACAACTTAAAAGTCATCGCTACAAGTAAATAAAAGAAATAGGTAAGTAATATAAAAAATAGTTTCACATTGATGAGAAATAATTAATTAGTTCACTTTTTACGCAGTCGGGTTTTTTGATTTTTTAAATTTAATTTGAGTTTTGTTTTGATTTTTATTAAGTCAGTTAATAAAAATCAGTCGATCTTTATTGCCGTTCCTTTGTAATTTTTTTTTGCCAATTAGATTTTTTTAAATAAATTTAAATACGTAAATTAAAAAATTCATTTAATCTATTTTTTAATAATTTAAGTAAACATTTATTAAAATGCAATAATAAATCTCCTAGGCTTACATTAAAAGTATTTTCATGTTAGAACTTTATAAAGTTCTGATACTTTTTAATTTATCTGTTACTATAGCAACAGATAAATGTAAAATGATCAGAATTAATATATTAAAGCTTTTTTATTTTAAAATTATCCTTGAAACATAAAAATCTTTATTCATTTATGATATGATACTTTATAAAAAAAAATATTGTAAATATAATGCAAATAATTAAATTGAATTTTAAAATTCACATGACTTATAGGGTATTTTTCTAATAAATAAATTTCTTTAATAATTAAAGTGTAATAATAATATTTTCTTATTATCAGTTGCTTCGTAATTTTTTATTGTAAATACCATACTCCTAATTAAATTATTATTTTTTAAATTCACATGACTTATAAGATATTTTTTTAATAAGCAAATTTCTTTAATAATTATAATGTAATAATAATATGTTCTTAACTTACATTAAAAATATATTTATGCCAAAATATTTTAGTTCCTTTGTAATTTTTTTGTTAAATAAATTTAAATAATTAAATTAAAAAAATCATTTAATCTATTTTTTAATAATTTAAGTAAACATTTATTAAAATGCAATAATAAATCTCCTAAGCTTAAAAATATTTTCGTGTTAAAACTTTATAAAGTTCTGATAATTTTAAATTTATTTGTTAGTAACAGATAAATGTAAAATGATCAGAATTAATATATTAAAGCTTTTTCATTTTAAAATTATCATTGGGACATGAAAATCTTTATTAATTTATGATAGGTTACATTATAAATTTATTTATTGTAAATATAATACAAATAATTAAATTAAATTTTTAAATTCACTTGACTTATAGGGTATTCTTCTAATAAATAAATTTCTTTAATAATTAAAGTGTAATAATAATATTTTCTTAACTTGCATTAAAAAACTTTGTTTTTTGTTGTTGTTGGGACTTTAATAACAGATAAAAAGTTTAAAATAACAGAATTAATTTATTATTTTTATCAGAATTAATATATTAAAGTTTATTATCCTTGATACATAAAATTGTTTATAAATTTATTATCGGTTGCTTTGTAATGTTTTATTGTAAATACAATACTGTTAATTAAATTACTATTTTTTTTTTAAATTCATATGACTTAAGATATTTTTTTAATAAGTAAATTTCTATTTTTTAAAATAAGTAATTTATTAAAGTGTTCATTTTTTAAAATTAAGTATTATCTTTCATATATAAAAATATTTATCAATTTATCAGCTGCTTTCTAATTTTTTATTGTACATTCAATACTACTAAATTCTTACCACTTATAAACTGTATTTTTAAATGTTTAAAATGAATATTTATTAAAATTTAATTGTAATATCTTCTAAAATTTCATGAAAAGCACTTTAATGTTAGAACTCTAGTAACATATAAATAGTAATTAGCTGAATTAATTTATTAAAATATTCATCTTTAAAAATTAATTATTTATCCTTTATATATAAATTACATTAATAATACATGTTTCAATGAAAATTTACCCATTGTGTTGTGTTGTTTTTATAATGGTCGATTTTCTGCTCGAGGGATAGAGGCCCGACGGGGAGTGCCCTCCGTGGGGGGGGGGGGGTCTTTCTAAGGGAGCCTAACCCATATTTGCGCAAGAAAACCCAAGGTTAGAAGAATACCATGGAAAACTCCGAACGATTAGGACGAGGTGCGTGATTGGGTTCGAGCCAGTGGCGTAGCCAGGATTTCGTTTCGGGAGGGGTCCAGCTTTTTCCTTCACGTTATATATATAGTAAAACTTGTCAAGATGAAATCGCAAATGTTGGTGAAATATTCCGTCTTACACAGGTTTTCGTGTTGCAGGTGTAACTGTATAGCATTCTTTTCGATAGCACTATGGAACATAGCAAAATTCCGTTATAGGCAGGTTCCATTTTGACAAGACGTTATGTATTTATACTTATATTTATGTTATATGAATAGTAAAACCTGTCAAATAATTATCTATAACAGAACCTTGCCTTAAACGGAAGCGTTACATGGTCTTAATATGAATTGTCATACAATTAAATTTGCTAAAAGCCTGTCTCATTTTTACCCCTTTTTATTGAAACACAGTGAAGCCTGTGAAAGCGAAATCTTTCTGTCATAGAACGGGAGGCTGCAGCACAGACAATCACCTCATCTAGTTAGTGGCTGAAATTCGAGAATTAGTTAAAACTCGATTCGAAAACACCGAACCGAATTCAGAGGAAAACACCTGAAAACCCGATTTTAGCGGTTGACTCGTAGATTTACCATTGTATTTTCCTACACTCAATGGTATGAAAATTAGAGGACTGGGAGCAGGAAAACTCGATGGTAAACCTACGAGTCAACCTCTAAAATCGGGTTTTCAGGTGTTTTCCACCAAGATATGACTTGGCAGACCATTTGCCTTTTAATATGCGAATCGAGTTTTAACTAATTCTGAAATTTCAGCCTCCAACTCGATGAGGTGATTGTCTGTACTGCCGCCTCCTGGTCTGTAACAGAATCCTGTCTCAAACGGAAGAGTTTCAGGATCCCGACGAAACGAACAATTGATCTTATTGTGGTAATGTGTCTTAGAAGTAAAGTTAATTACACTTCTTTAAAGGGAAGCCTGTCTAAAATGGAATTTTTTTCCAATCCAGATCACACTGTAAAAAAAAAAAAAAATCCGACCAGTTTTCCTGCAGGAATCGGAAAAATAGTTGCCCTTATCGTAACGGAAAATTTTCCGATATTTCCTTTTTTTTACGGATTTTATTCCGAGCTGGGTCGGAAATTTTTCCGTTACGATAAGGGCAACTATTTTTCCGATTCCTACAGGAAAACTGGTCGGATTTTTTTTACAGTGCACGTCTTGATAGGTATGATCTGTATAGATGATCTGTATATGTATAATAGAAGTATTTCGAGTAACTTTAAGAATTTAGGTACATCTTTACTTAATTTCTAAATTAAAAGAGAATGAATAAAAGAAGTAAGATCAATCTCTATAACTACAGCTAATTTTAAATTGAAGCTACATTAATATTTACCAGTGACAAACATTTTACAAACACTAAGATGTAAAAACTGAACGCATACTGCAGAGTTAAATTTATTTAAATCAAGTTTACATGCTCTAATGTGTCCAGGACGCAGTACTGTCAGGCAATCCATTGTGCACTGCCGCCGATGGAGAACACTTTGAGCAGTACCTAGTAGTTTCCGGCGTTTTCTGTATTCATTTTTTATAGTAGACCGTTTTCGATATTATAATAAATTTAAACTTATTTTTCTGTTTAATTTCAATATTTCATTCTTCGTTTTGTATACGACCCCTAAAAGTCAGCTCAAATTTTTAGATGAAATAACCCTCTTCGGTGATACCCCGATTGAGCGATACCGGCTAAAGGTGGTTTCGCCGTAAAAAGGATATAGCACCAGGATTTTGATCTTGAATTACTTTAATTCATCTTTTAACTGATCCTCAATGAAAGACAAAATCATGTGCAAAAATCTCAAAATTTGAAATTAAATAACTCCGTATATTTTTGTAGTACAGATGTCAAAATTTTTGTGTTATATGTGTTATAATATGTGTAAACTTTTACTAAATATAACTATAGGGGCTGGGGGGCCGTATAAAAAGTTAGATTTCGTAATTTTTATAAAATTGATTTTTTACTTTAAATAATGCCCCAACATGAATATTTACCTCATTTGAAACGTTTTTGTAATTGAAACTATATGTCTACGACCAACGGTTGAGAAATTAAAGGTCGGCGATAAGTAACATATTGCAACCTGTATATGAGCCGATCATTATCTGCTACAACAATTTAAAGATAAATATAACAACATGGTGTAAATAAATTTCATAAATATTATAGTGTGATATAGAAAGTATCGCTGCACCGCGCTTGGTATATTTTCATCGGGAGCTTTAAAAGCATTATCCAACTTTTCACAAGCCTTAGATTAACTAATTGCACTACATTTTTAAAGTACTTGAAAGAAAGAAAAAAAAAACGCAATAAAAATTTCAATGATTCTTTCTGGCTTTTCATGTTTTTTTCGTTTTCCACTTCTCACAGCAACGTTAAAAGTTATAAAACAATTTTGTAACCATTCAGTATATGGGGCATTCTCACAATCTTTTGGCTTTCATGTCCCTGAATAATAATTTTTATTTTAATACAATTTTTTGTGTTTTGTTTTTATTTCATATACTTGGGAACATCCCATTGCATGATTGCACAACAATATTAACGAGATAAATAAGTGTTGGACGATGTTGGGGGTCCAAACACCTAGAAAACTCCTATACCGTCCCGTGTCCCTGATGCTGATTTTTAAGTTTGGAGCTGTCTGGATAAAATTGTATCAATAAAAATAATTCGATGAAATTTTTTCTGAAACTGGAGCTATTGTTTTATATAAATAAGTAGCTAAAAATTAGCCTGCACACATTTTTAGGGTTGTTATTATTTTTTAAACTCTGTCCCTAGGTTTTAGATTTTTTACCATCCCTCTTCTAAAATTATACAGAAAATCACTTCAGATGCAGCCACAGATTTTTTTTCAAGTTTTTTCTCATGCAGAAGTATGCTAGAGAAATAATGTTTAAAATTCTTTGGCAGGAAATTTACCGTAGAATTTAAATCAGCATTTAAATCAAGCATCGTGGCTTTGTTGGTAGTCTCACCGTCCCCAAGGTTTATTCCTGCACTTTTCGAGGTAAATTATTTCTTTTTTAATTTAATCCAATGTAAATAACTCTTTCTAAAAATCAATGAACATTTTGGCTACCACTTAGTCTTAACATGATTTGCCTAAAATAGATGGTAATTTTCCTTACTGTTCCATCGTTACCGTCCTTTTTTTCCCATTTCGTCCCTTTTTTCCTATACCATCCGCTTTTTTTTACATTACCGTCCCTTCTTTAACACGCATTTAAGACAATGTTATACCAAAATTTTGTACTAAAAATACTACATTGTCATTATTTCTTATTTGAATGTCCTGTGGGTACTATGCAAATTCATTATAAGTAAAAATTTAGAAGAAAATAAAAAGTTTTAGTGGTAAAATGGTAAGGAAAATTAAACTCGCAAGTTTAATTTAAACCTCACTTAAATAAAGTTTTTTTCGCTGCTGACCATTTTTTCTTTATTTCGAATCATTAAGGCATTCGTCTATCAGATTAAAATGTTATTTTAGCAAGTTTAATTTCGCCAGATTTTTCCCCCCAAAAGTCAAAAGATTGTGAGAATGCCCCATATATGCTTCTGGAGAATCTATACATCCTGTTCATTAACATATTGTACCATTAGTTGAAAACATGTGCCTGCCTATATTAACGTCCGGAAACGAATTCGAAGACTAAACAAAATGGACTGGCATCTGTTTCCCTGTTGTGAAACGCTAATTTGCGGTTTACACGGCAATTTCATATATCTAATGAAATGTATTTTGAGTATTTTGAAAATACAAAATACTTGGAAAAAGCACTACAAAATACATCACCAAAATACTTTTCCTTTGTCGATTTAAAATACAAAATACAAATGTATTTCAAATTCATGTATTTTCGATACTGCCCAACTCTGGTTCGTTATAAAGTAAACAAAGTCACGAAACTTAACCAATGTGCCTTTATTGGGTTTGTGTAATCTCTTCTTTTCCCATAAGTAACGGCAACATTTGGTCCCATCGAATCGAAGTCCAAGATAAAGAAGTCTTACATTTAATAAAGTTACAGTAAATTTGTGTAAACAGAATAGCAGGTATACTTTTATAGTTCTTCTTCCGTCTTGGGACATTAAAATGTTTCCTTTTACAAGAGGATTCCGTGTTCACGGAAAAACTGCGAAGAAAGAATCACAATTGGAACAAGTTCTATTTCAGATAGGTTTCAAACGTTAGCAAGCATTAATATATAGTATTGCTTTCGTCAAATCTCGAATTTTTGTTTAAAGATAGGTCATCTTCACATATTTTACTGTACATTTATGGTCTTCCGAGGTGTGTACTATAGAGTGAGTATGGTTTAGCCGTTTTAACGAATACTATGAAAACGGAAAGTGTTTGTTTATAACGGAAACCTGTCTAAAAAGGAAAAGTTCATAGTCACGACGAAAGACATACCTTTGATTTATACCTTCTAAGAAGAACACCTGGCCTAAAGCGGAATCTTTCATAGTTTCTTTGTGATTCCGTCTTAGCCGTTTTTACTATTGTATCCATGATTAAGTAAATCTGTTCTTCGTTCGGGGGGGGGGGGGGTTGTCTGGACCCCCCCCCCCTTGGCTACGCCACTGGTTCGAAACCAGCACCTCCCGTCTATCAGCTCCGAGAACAGAACCTCTCGGCCACTGGCTGGGCCTAATTTAGCCATTGAAGACAATAAATTACTATACTTTTTATATTTTATAAATTTATATAAATATTATATAAATTATTATATAAATTATTAAAATATTTATATAAATTATACTTTTTATAAATTAATATATGGTATAAATGCAACAAAAACAAATATATATATATATATATATATATATTTCTGTGATTTAATAGTTATTATTCTCAAAAAGTTTTATTATATATATATATATATATATAGTATGTTGAAATAAATAGTAAGTGTAATATACATCAAACATGAACAATGAAAAATATTATATCAATTGAAATATATATATTTAAAATAGCGATTATTATTATTATTATTATTATTATTATTATGAAGATTTTTGTTTTTATCTTTATTTATCAATTTATTATCGGTTGCTTTACAATTTTTATTCGAAATCTAATATTGTGATTGAAATTTTACTACATAATATCACTTAGTATCTAATGTTATATAATTAAATTAAACTATCCACTTCAATGCAAAAATAGTATCTCTTAAATTGACATAGAAAAATATTTTCATATATCTATACGGAACCCCAATTACTTATTTTTAATTAAGTTGCTAGAACTTTAATATTGATTGCAAAAATCTGAGTAAGTAATAAAAAAAGTTAAAAGCAACTTATTACAGCAATCTCGTTATTTTATCATAATTTAACTAAGTCAATATTGTTTTAGAGTTGTTGATAAATTTTTTACTACAAAATTAAATCAAATTTAATAGTTAATTACATATTATGTTATTAACTCTATAACAATTGATTTTGTGTTAAGTATGAGAAATATATATGCTTTTTTTGAATGTATCAAGTTATTATTATCAAGAAATAAAACTGATGAAATGAGTAGCAGCACTGTTATTGGTAAAATATTTTTTTCCTTTCAGGGAAAGAATTTCGGTTCACCGATAGCCAATGAAATTGCCGGATTTTGTACTAATGCTGTAATTTTGTAAAATGTAACAATGAAATTGTACATGTGTAATGACAAATGTAATGAATGTAATGACAAAATGTAATTTTGTCCTATTGAATGTCAAATTTGCATGCGCTCGAGATCGTGATGATTTAAAACAATAAATCACTCACGGTTACTGTTACAGTGAAAAAATTTCGAAATTTTCGGATGGCCACACTCTTTTTTTCCTCCGCAAATTCATCAGCGCATTAAAAAACCATAAATAGCGTTTGAACGATACACGTATGACTAAAATTGACGGTGTAATATTCTGGCACTCAATCCTAATCAGTTCCTATGTAACGTAATATTCAGCACTCTAAAACAAAAGATTACATAATGAAGGGAACGAATATTTTTTCCAACTGGATTAAATCATATTCAAGGCTGGAGTAGCACAGTTGAAGTTTATTCCAACAGAGCGAAAAATGTCCAGACCAGGGATCGAACCTGGATACTTGGCGTGCCGTGCCAATGCCTTACCTGTTAGGCTATCCGGACCGATACCTGGATGACATAATTCACTCTTATTAGTTGGACTTGGCTGCGAACTGCAGCGCTAGTTTCATTCATCCGAGCTATAACTATAGCATTTACATGATGAAACTACTTTAACACGGAAACTCCTGTATACCATGTCATTAGGTCATAATGAAGGGAACGAATATTTTTTCCAACTGGATTAAATCATATTCAAGGCTGGAGTAGCACAGTTGAAGTTTATTCCAACAGAGCGAAAAATGTCCAGACCAGGGATCGAACCTGGATACTTGGCGTGCCGTGCCAATGCCTTACCTGTTAGGCTATCCGGACCGATACCTGGATGACATAATTCACTCTTATTAGTTGGACTTGGCTGCGAACTGCAGCGCTAGTTTCATTCATCCGAGCTATAACTATAGCATACATGATGAAACTACTTTAACACGGAAACTCCTGTATACCATGTCATTAGGTCATAATGAAGGGAACGAATATTTTTTCCAACTGGATTAAATCATATTCAAGGCTGGAGTAGCACAGTTGAAGTTTATTCCAACAGAGCGAAAAATGTCCAGACCAGGGATCGAACCTGGATACTTGGCGTGCCGTGCCAATGCCTTACCTGTTAGGCTATCCGGACCGATATGTGACCGGAGACCGGAGACCGGAGACCGATCCGGACCGAAGAGTGAATTATGTCATCCAGGTATCGGTCCGGATAGCCTAACAGGTAAGGCATTGGCACGGCACGCCAAGTATCCAGGTTCGATCCCTGGTCTGGACATTTTTCGCTCTGTTGGAATAAACTTCAACTGTGCTATTCCAGCCTTGAATATGATTTAATCCAGTTGGAAAAAATATTCGTTCCCTTCATTATGACCTAATGACATGGTATACAGGAGTTTCCGTGTTAAAGTAGTTTCATCATGTAAATGCTGTAGTTATAGCTCGGATGAATGAAACTAGCGCTGCAGTTCGCAGCCAAGTCCAACTAATAAGAGTGAATTATGTCATCCAGGTATCGGTCCGGATAGCCTAACAGGTAAGGCATTGGCACGGCACGCCAAGTATCCAGGTTCGATCCCTGGTCTGGACATTTTTCGCTCTGTTGGAATAAACTTCAACTGTGCTATTCCAGCCTTGAATATGATTTAATCCAGTTGGAAAAAATATTCGTTCCCTTCATTATGACCTAATGACATGGTATACAGGAGTTTCCGTGTTAAAGTAGTTTCATCATGTAAATGCTGTAGTTATAGCTCGGATGAATGAAACTAGCGCTGCAGTTCGCAGCCAAGTCCAACTAATAAGAGTGAATTATGTCATCCAGGTATCGGTCCGGATAGCCTAACAGGTAAGGCATTGGCACGGCACGCCAAGTATCCAGGTTCGATCCCTGGTCTGGACATTTTTCGCTCTGTTGGAATAAACTTCAACTGTGCTACTCCAGCCTTGAATATGATTTAATCCAGTTGGAAAAAATATTCGTTCCCTTCATTATGACCTAATGACATGGTATACAGGAGTTTCCGTGTTAAAGTAGTTTCATCATGTAAATGCTATAGTTATAGCTCGGATGAATGAAACTAGCGCTGCAGTTCGCAGCCAAGTCCAACTAATAAGAGTGAATTATGTCATCCAGGTATCGGTCCGGATAGCCTAACAGGTAAGGCATTGGCACGGCACGCCAAGTATCCAGGTTCGATCCCTGGTCTGGACATTTTTCGCTCTGTTGGAATAAACTTCAACTGTGCTACTCCAGCCTTGAATATGATTTAATCCAGTTGGAAAAAATATTCGTTCCCTTCATTATGACCTAATGACATGGTATACAGGAGTTTCCGTGTTAAAGTAGTTTCATCATGTAAATGCTATAGTTATAGCTCGGATGAATGAAACTAGCGCTGCAGTTCGCAGCCAAGTCCAACTAATAAGAGTGAATTATGTCATCCAGGTATCGGTCCGGATAGCCTAACAGGTAAGGCATTGGCACGGCACGCCAAGTATCCAGGTTCGATCCCTGGTCTGGACATTTTTCGCTCTGTTGGAATAAACTTCAACTGTGCTACTCCAGCCTTGAATATGATTTAATCCAGTTGGAAAAAATATTCGTTCCCTTCATTATGACCTAATGACATGGTATACAGGAGTTTCCGTGTTAAAGTAGTTTCATCATGTAAATGCTATAGTTATAGCTCGGATGAATGAAACTAGCGCTGCAGTTCGCAGCCAAGTCCAACTAATAAGAGTGAATTATGTCATCCAGGTATCGGTCCGGATAGCCTAACAGGTAAGGCATTGGCACGGCACGCCAAGTATCCAGGTTCGATCCCTGGTCTGGACATTTTTCGCTCTGTTGGAATAAACTTCAACTGTGCTACTCCAGCCTTGAATATGATTTAATCCAGTTGGAAAAAATATTCGTTCCCTTCATTATGACCTAATGACATGGTATACAGGAGTTTCCGTGTTAAAGTAGTTTCATCATGTAAATGCTATAGTTATAGCTCGGATGAATGAAACTAGCGCTGCAGTTCGCAGCCAAGTCCAACTAATAAGAGTGAATTATGTCATCCAGGTATCGGTCCGGATAGCCTAACAGGTAAGGCATTGGCACGGCACGCCAAGTATCCAGGTTCGATCCCTGGTCTGGACATTTTTCGCTCTGTTGGAATAAACTTCAACTGTGCTACTCCAGCCTTGAATATGATTTAATCCAGTTGGAAAAAATATTCGTTCCCTTCATTATGACCTAATGACATGGTATACAGGAGTTTCCGTGTTAAAGTAGTTTCATCATGTAAATGCTATAGTTATAGCTCGGATGAATGAAACTAGCGCTGCAGTTCGCAGCCAAGTCCAACTAATAAGAGTGAATTATGTCATCCAGGTATCGGTCCGGATAGCCTAACAGGTAAGGCATTGGCACGGCACGCCAAGTATCCAGGTTCGATCCCTGGTCTGGACATTTTTCGCTCTGTTGGAATAAACTTCAACTGTGCTACTCCAGCCTTGAATATGATTTAATCCAGTTGGAAAAAATATTCGTTCCCTTCATTATGACCTAATGACATGGTATACAGGAGTTTCCGTGTTAAAGTAGTTTCATCATGTAAATGCAATAGTTATAGCTCGGATGAATGAAACTAGCGCTGCAGTTCGCAGCCAAGTCCAACTAATAAGAGTGAATTATGTCATCCAGGTATCGGTCCGGATAGCCTAACAGGTAAGGCATTGGCACGGCACGCCAAGTATCCAGGTTCGATCCCTGGTCTGGACATTTTTCGCTCTGTTGGAATAAACTTCAACTGTGCTACTCCAGCCTTGAATATGATTTAATCCAGTTGGAAAAAATATTCGTTCCCTTCATTATGACCTAATGACATGGTATACAGGAGTTTCCGTGTTAAAGTAGTTTCATCATGTAAATGCTATAGTTATAGCTCGGATGAATGAAACTAGCGCTGCAGTTCGCAGCCAAGTCCAACTAATAAGAGTGAATTATGTCATCCAGGTATCGGTCCGGATAGCCTAACAGGTAAGGCATTGGCACGGCACGCCAAGTATCCAGGTTCGATCCCTGGTCTGGACATTTTTCGCTCTGTTGGAATAAACTTCAACTGTGCTACTCCAGCCTTGAAGAATACAAAAGATTACATTTTTACTTTCACTATGTTTACACAGACACAACTCAAAAACACATTTTAAAACAAATCTTACAGCATTACTCAGTTCACAAGTGAAAAAAAAAATCGGCTACTGAAAAACATGTCTTGTAGCCACTTCTTCGTTCCTCGCAATGGTCTTTTTTGCAAGTGATTTACGCCAGCAATTTTCATCATATGTGTATCATTCCAACGTCATTTATGGTTTTTCTTTGCGCTGATGAATTTGTGCATGAAAAAATGGGTGTTCCCATTCGAAATTTTTTCACTGTAACCGTGAGAGCTCTATTATTTTAAATCATCAGGATCTCGAGCTCCTACTTTCAAATAGGTATATCTAAAATTTCTTTTTGATTGATTGAGCGGTTAAGCCGCTAGGGGTTCATATATCGGGGAAGTTTTTTTTATGACCACCCTGTATGTGGTCCGAAATGTATTTAACATATTGATCCATATTAGTATGAAACATCCTATTTGAATGCGGTTTCTTATTTAGAAATTCCGAATTCTCCTCAGAAAGTTTTAATCGTCATTTTGACTTTATAAGATGATAAAAATTCTATAAATAAAATAAAGGAAATTACTATTCAAAATTTTCTGGTGTCAATTCAGAATTTCTAAACAAAAAAACCGCTTTCAAATCGAACGTTTCATAATTAATGACCTAATATATGACTGAATGGACTTTACCCATGTTACGTCACCGCGGGTATACATGATGCTAACGAAAAAGACGGGCTACCGCGGTACATCCCAAATGTCTTTTTTTACAGACCGCTAGAGTAACGTGATGCTGTGACTCCAGCGATCTGTAAAAAAAGATAGGTGGAATTCACCGCATTAGCCTGTCTTTTTCGTTAGCTTCGGGGTATACAGAAGAAAAACACCAATAGGCGTGAATAACATTTTAATACTGCTTCCTCTCCGTCCAATAAACAGCCTTTTTCAGAGGGTATATACCCGCAGAGGTGTGGCTGTTGCCATTCGCGGGTAAAGTCCATTTTCGTTCTTTCCTAATGCATCGCGTATTGCAACATAAATCTTCTTAATTCTGTTTTTCGCAAAATTTACTTTAAAAATATGTTTCCTATGACATGCACACACATGCAAGAATTTTTGGAACGTTAAAAAAAATCGAGTTATCTCCATGAATTTAAGTTCTATTCCTCTACAAATGAATACATATATTGCACATAATCCATATTTTTGTAAGCTATAGCGATAGATCATTTCGTGCATTTTATTTTACAGGGTGATCCCAAACATTATTATATTTCTTTGATTTTTTGTTGGCCCCCTAATTGTCCTTCTGATTAAATCGCCGTTGATAAATATGAAGTCGAACATATTATTTATAATTCTGAAGTTTCAGAAAAATCCGACAAATATATCTTTAATTAATCGACAAAATGTCTAAAATTGAAAGTGTCCGGTGATTAATGGCCATATAGTGTATATTTTTTAAATTAGAGTTTCTTGAATAAAATAGTGTTGGCTTTGTTTTAATAAATATTTTTCTAACAAAATTAAGTCCATACGTTAGTCAATATTTTTGTTTCCTATTCTTATACTATTTAGAAAAGAATTTTATGTATATAAATATAGATGATTAAATTTTATTTTATTTTCTCCTAATTCATGAGCGAGGTATTTAAAATTTTTTAGATAACTTTCATCACGTAACCAATCAACATCGTACAATCTGAGCATCGCTAAGTTAACCTCTTCGGGACCGGTGGCTTTTACACAAATTTTATTCGATTGGCACTACTTTTTTTTTAAAAAGTTACCTTTACTTAAATAATCACGAAAATGCTCTAATTAAAGAAAGCAAATATTACTTTTCTTTGTTACTGGTGCCTAAAATAAATTTTGTATGCTCTTTTTAAAGATGCATATTGCATATATACACCCATAGTCCCGAATGGGTTAAGTTGCTAGAAAACAGTGACACTAATTGAAACTAATTTATTATACAACATGAAACTTCTTGTAACAAGCTAAATAATTTTTTTTTTCAAAAATTGATAAAAAAATATTACACTGCGTTTCAAAGTGATATGGACACCCAGTTTTTCGGGCAGAAAAAAAATGCTACAAATGTAACTTAAAAGTTGGGAATGTTAGGAACAGAACAAATATTTTTTGTTTTACAACAAAATTTAAGTAAAACAATCATTTTTATATGAAGGAAACTGCATTTATCCACTTTGAGATGTTGCATAATGGTAGGAACACTGATAAAAAATGCAGCTTAGTAGCCAGTGTATGCACCAGATTTTTAAAATTAATATGCAAAAACACGAGCAGGCATAGAGCGAACCAAGTCTCTTATTGTGTTTTGATCGATTTTCTTCCAGTGGAAAATGATAGCAATTTTTAATTCTGATAGTGTGGCATTTTATTTTCTATTTGACCAGTAGACCCCACGCGTTTTCCATTTCGTTTAAATCAGGAAAAACCGTTGCCATGGCATCCCTTGCGCACCATTATTCCTGAACACTTCCCAAGTGCTATTTGCCGTGTGGATGATTGCATTGCTCTGCTGTAATATCCAGATTGGTCCACAAATGACAACGAGTTACTTCCAAGTAGATAGTGTAGCTTAATGCATTCATCTGACCAGAGGGAAACACCTCGTTGACTTAATCATCAAATCCAAATTCAGTGAGCCTCCAGCTTGCTGCCTTATTCAAAATATTTCAGTTACCGTACAAAAATCGTGCAAGTAATAAGACCAAACATCAGGACTATTCAAATAGATTTTTTTTTACCATCAGAAACTATTACTCTTCCATATATGAACTTTCAGAACATACCAACTTTCGCCCATTTCAAGCGAATTTGCCGGTGCTGTTTAGTCATATATGGTTGGGGTTTTCATTTCTTGTACTTCAATGTCTTAGAGCTGCTGGCCACTCTTGACAAAGTACTTTTTGACACAGCCCTCAGTCGATCTGTTGTCAGTTTTTCCTAAAGTTGCTTTCCCATTACCGCGTCTCTTATTTTTTTGCCCTTTTGGATGGCTTTGGCAGACATCCTCGAGATTTCTTCTTTCCATAATATTCCTTTAAAGAAGAAAAGTCAATATTACACATGGCTATCTTTTCAATTTTTTCGCGATAGCTCTTGTAAAAATCCTTGATCTTTAAAAGCCACATTTTTTCTTTTTAAACACGCTTAAACGATTTTAGGACCCATACGCTTAAAATTCACTTTGCGGTCAAGTTTGAAAATTTCTAAGCCTGCGAAGTGTCTTCATATGCTAAACTAATTTGTATATTTCGGTTTCTTCTTCTCGGAGTGGCATTCGATAGTGTTGTACATTTTCGATGTCTGTTTAGTGGTAATTTCGGTCAGTGTTCATTTCATTTTGCGACGCCATCTTTTTAGATAATTTATATTTCCAAAGAATTTAATGTTTGATTTTAATTTTGTCCTTATGTTTTATGTAAAATTATTGTACTTTTCCAGAGAATTGCGTTTTCTGATAATTATTTATGGATATTTACCATGCTATCACAAAACTAGTGGGTGTTAATATCATTTTGAAACGCAATGTAAAACTACAGAATTTTTTTTTTTAAATGTGGTCTCCAGGGAACACATATATTTTGGTGGACAAAGAGTGAAAAATAGGTGTACCTAATTTAGTCACTTTAGGATTTCCTCGCTTGAATTACAGTACCTTTATAAGAGAGCAGTAAAATAAGAGCATATTCGCAGATTGGAAGACTTTTTCCAAATTATAACAATCCACAGTATGTAATTTGGCGATACTCGCCTGGATAAGCTCGCTTACAAACAAGTAACGAAGTTCGACAAGTAAAAAAACATTATCTTGGAAATAATATTAGCCTTGCGAAATTTTTGTCTAAAATCTTCTCGACTAATCAAATTTTTCTTCCCGTATAACCTTTAAAGGTGCTTTAAATTAGATGAGTTCACTTACAAGGAGAATGAATGTTAGACACTGAGATTTTCTTAAACTCAGACACTGAGATCTTCTGAAATTCAAGTAGCTAAATTGAAGACTAATTGTAGAAAATATCTTTGAAGTAATGAAGTGCCTCTCTCAAATACGGTAAGGGGGAAAAATGAATTTAAAAATCTTGTAAATTATATTAGTATATCTGCTTGTCTGTGTTGGGAAGTTAAGATCCTGTGCAATAGAGTGGCCTTGATAAAGGTCCATTTACACTATGGCGTTATCGTCCTAATCGTTGGAGTTCCAGACGTTAAATCATAAGACCCAACCAATGCGCAGTCGCTATTGGTTGGAAAATCTGTGCCTTGCAGACCTAGGGAGACGGTTACGCCATAATGTAAATACAGCATAAATGGTTAACCTATCGGTGTGGTGTTCAGAATGTAACAGACCGTGGCTTCATTTGTATATTTCTATTTTTAACTTTCCTTTCTATGCGGGTCAATCAAATCTAAACCAGAATTTTGTTGTACCAAGTACTGGGAGTGTGATAGGAGGTCTGAGCGTATAGACGTATTTGTTGTGGATAACAAGCAACTAACCCAAGAACGGTTGACCCTCTCAAGCCGGTTTTTCATTCGGTATTATAATGAGAGGGCAGTGCTTAACGTATATTTATCAAATTTCTTGTGCAAAACCCTCCATAAATTTTTGGAGAGTTAAAGCCCAGACCCCAAGTACTTGGGTTAAGAAAACTCAGATTCACGACTGACATAAAAATTCATGGAAGGACCAAGGGCGGGAAGCTGTTGAAAACGAGGTTCATAATTAAGCCAAATCTCGGCTCTCTGGGAGCAGTGTTACCAGTTGGGCTACTTTTTTTTTAAAATTCAGATTCTTGATTGACACCACTTTTTTGAAATGGTAAAATGCGTTTTATTTAATGACATATTAATTAAGGCGAAAACAAAGGTAATTTTACAGTTTCAAAAAAGTGGTGGCAATAAAGAAATCTGAATTAAAAAATGTAGCCTACTGGCAACACTGTCTAGGAGCGGAATCTTTGTGATCATATTCTGGGATTTTAAACGTGTTTTGCTTATTACATTTTTAACGATTGTCGTACTGTCAATGCTGCATATATTACTGCCAACTGCTCGATAAGGCAAATCTTGCATATCGGCGAAAAAGATGCACATTTTGGTTCAGGAACGTTTTCCACCTCTATTACAATTCCAGGCTCTATACGGCAGCTTTAAGTCAAAAGATAATTTAAGAAATAACCTTGATAACTTAGGAATAACATGCACAAAGCCCACATTTGAGATTATTTAGATATAGACCACAAAAGGAGGCGTTTCGAGGTCATAGTTTTGCGACAAGGCTAGAGAACCATACCTTTTTATTTCATGATATAAAAAAAATTCTGTCTGCTGGAGTAAAAAATGTGTTTTGAAATCAGGAGCTTATGTATAAAAATAATATTGTATTGATAATTTTGTATCTTATGCCAAACAATAAAAAAAAAAACAATAATAAATTCCGGTTTATATTTAATCGACACTTGATCACATTTTGATCATAAATTGAATATTTAAAAGTCACTTATCAGATTTTTTTTTTTAATTTAGTATTCAAAATAGAATATCGAAACAGAATAATATGTTCTTCTAAAATGCCATTTAAAAAGGTCTTCGATTCTGCAATTCGTTTGTTCGTTGTATCAAATTTGTTTAAATTTTTAAAGCAGTTAAAAATAGGCAATATACAAAAAGTAAACCTGTTACCGCTAAAGTGCAGAAATCAGTTATGCTACAGATTATCTATGTAATCTGCAGATTAACTAGGGTGATCCTTTAAAGTGTCGAAAATTGTTTCATTTCTCAAATTACCTAGGTAATCTTAAAATCACCTAGATAATCTGTGCATTACCTACTAAACACTCGTTAAAGGGAAAATAAGATCTTTGCTGGAACAACAGTAACGTTTCTGTACCTTTAAATTAACATAGTGTTATTTATTTTTCGAAATCTAAAGAATCAAGTTAATACAATCAAATAATCAATAGTTGATAGAATCAATCATCAATCAAAAAACTGTAAAAAAAAGAATCAAACGGTTTAAAATATTATTACAATTAAGGGAATGAATTTGCAAAACATATGATAAAATTATGCTTACTTATAAGATCGGTGACACTTTAAATTACATAGCAATTGGTTTATGCGACAAGCACACCTATTTGTGGTACATTTAGATTTGCAGTCACATTTTTTGAAACCCTGCCCAGTACCAAGGGATTGTTTTATTGCTGTTTGAAATAAAGATATTTCTACAGCAGGGACATCGTCTTTCGTTAAAAATCTCTCTTTGCAAACACTGAATTCAGATCTTGCATACAATTGTTTTAAAATATCCGTTTTAGTACCAAATTTATAAAAGCCATTCTCTGTTTTACTAAGAAACCCGGCTAAAATCGAGCGGACATCAGTTTTTGCTCTGTCTACTTCGGGTACTTTAATTATCCCAGTAACACCTTCATCGACATTTGGGT
Source organism: Maratus speciosus (assembly GCA_963932465.1). NCBI lineage: Eukaryota > Metazoa > Arthropoda > Arachnida > Araneae > Salticidae > Maratus > Maratus speciosus. The sequence continues at coordinate 411,855,707 of OZ010796.1, forward strand.
ACTTTGCATTAGAAACAGCTAAAATTTTCTTTGTTTGCTTTTGTAAAACTTTCTTGTCTTCATCACGCTGTATTTTCTGATCCATATTATTTTTACAGATGTTGCACAATACATTCTTACCATACTCTTCCTCTTCAGGATCTATTTCACCACAAAGTATGTGAACAAACATGTCCCACGATTTACACTTGTGAGCACCTGATGCTGCTTTTGAGCAAATAATACAGACCATGTTTTGTATAGTCCTCGTTTCTGTACGAAAATGTGATGGCGATTCTTCTGAAGTTGAGGGTAACTCGGTGATGACTTCTTAACCTGCAGAGGTGATTCTTTGGAGGTGCAAGGTAACTGAATATTCTTCATAACTGTATCCTCAATAAACGGTGAAGAAGGCAGTACTAGGTGTAACGGAATGCCCTCTTGAGTAAGATTTGACTGTGATTCCATAATCACAGCCCCTTGTGAATCTTCTAATTTTTCAAGGTCTTCTTCAGTGTTTATCCGAATATAATACACTTTGTGGTATAATAGAAGGCAATCCACTCTTGCGGGACAACAGAACATGGCTTCGTGTGGACTTCTTTTAATTGCAGAATGATAGGCACGATTCTTCATAAATTGTACAAATCGTACGCGCTCACTTCTCTCGTTAGTTTGGTTATCAGCCAGCTAAGTAGTGAGCATGTTTTCAATGTCTTGATTTGCTCGTTCGAAACTTCCTTGACTTTGGCTGTGTCTAGGTTTGCCATTAAGCATTTTGATTTCTGGCCACAACTGTGTTACACATTCCAAGATTTTGTTACAAAATTCGCGTCCGTTATCAGAGTGCAAAATACGTGGAGCCCCAAAAAGGAGAAAATATCAGGGAAGTTATAGGCTCATCCACTCGTTTTGATGTGAGCGGCTTCAATACAACAAATTTTGTTAAGTAGTCCTGGTATACGAGAAGTAACTTAAACTTTCCTGGTTGAGATTGGTAATCGATAGATCCACATGGCATCTGCTATTGAAATGTGATGAAATAAACGGCTTTACAACAATCCCTTTTTTCACATTTTTTTTTTTTTTTTAATTTTTGTTGACAAGGTTCGCATAAATCCAAAAATATTTTTATCTGGGCTTGCTTGGGTTATGTTTTTATAAAGTGTATTTAATTGCTTGATCATTCTGTCTTTTCCACCGTGGCCAATTGATAAATGAGTAGAATACAATATGTCAAACAAATCTTCAGCATGGACAAACTTTTTCACACTTTCCTCGTGCATCTGACAACGACTCGATGAGTTTTTCGCAGTCTTGTACAGTCAATACATCATACCTTTGAATTATTCGATAATCTCGAGATGATTCTTTCTTCTTGAAAACTTTTATTCGCTTTACATCTTCAATTAAGGAATCGTACTTCCGTTTTGTCATTAAAACACTATTATATTTTGAATCTTCTCTAAAAAGGTGGTTTGCGAAGAGTCTTTTCTTCATTTTACTCACCAATTAGGTGCTTTGCTTGCATACTAGCCAGGTAATTTGAGAAATGAAACAATTTTCGGCACTTTAACAACTCTAGATAATCTGCAGAGTAACCATTCCTATCCATTTAGCATTGCTATCTCGAAAAAGGAAAGAGATAGGGATAAAAAGTAATTTACAAAGTTGTAGAGTATCATCGATTAAGTGCGAAAAGACACTCTGTGGACATTAATGCAAAGAATAGAACGGTTAAAAAGCGCATTTGTTTTTTCGTGATTTCCTACACTGTGACGTGACAAAACGATCTTAGAAAAAAATAAACGGTCAAGTGTCAAGTGCGAGTATTACTCGCGCTCTGAGAGTTCCGTACAATAAATATGTGAATCATTAACTGTATTATTAAAAAATCGTTGCTAAAAGAATAATAAGACTTTGTAAAAAACTATACAACGTAGAGTTGGGTATATCAGTATTTACTAGAAAAGTATGAATGAATACACCACAGAAGTTCAAAAAGATATGATGCCTACAGAATATCAGATATTGCTATTCTGTATAACTCTTTTTTTAATCTTCGCTGCTAAAATCGCTGCTAAAAGAATAATAAGACTTTGTAAAAAAACCTACAGAACGTAGGATTGGATGTACCTGCATATACTAGAAAAGTATGAATGGGTGTACCATAAAAGTTCAAAGAGATATGAAGCCTAAATAATATCAAATATTGCTATTCTGTAACTCTTTTTTTAACCTTATCCTAATCAGTTTATGATGAACTTAATTCGGTACTGACAATAAAAAAAAAGTTCATATTTAAACTTCATTTGGCCTTTCATAAAACTAAATTCAGCGTAGTAATAATCTTTTATTTTTACAGTGTATCTAAAACAAAACACTTGTTCAAAGTTTAAACTTGGCATTTGGCTAAGCGCGCTTCGAAAGGAGGTCGCAAAGTTGCAACAACACCTTGGTCCGTGCCGCGTGTTTCCAGTTAGATTTTTAATTAACTTTTAAAGACAGAGGAGGCGTATAGAGTATCCACCCTATGCAAACTAGTCGCGAATCCCATAGTATTTATGTGATTAATTCTAATTAAATTAGTATAGTTTTAACAATTTGACGTTTATTGCTTTCATACTGTTACTGGGCATTGAGTAACAAAAGTGTATCATTAAAGTTATCTACGCTTTAAAAGCCGATGGCACATAGAGTATGCCGCTTTTGTCATTATGTATGTCCAAACCTTCCGTGTCTTTAAGGATTAATATCTCGGTTAATTACCGACGATTTTTTTTTTCGAAAATCATTATCAACAATGCTTTTATACTTCTGTTACGAAAGGTTCGATCAGAGCTCCTTAACATCTTTGATGAATGTCCGCAAATCGATTTGTATTTAACAGAAAAATGCGCTTTACTCAAAAACTATGTGACCTAGAATAATCGCTATAATTTTCCTGCAAGGTTTAAGTTATCGTCTACTATCTCTAATTTTTTCATAATTCTAGTTTCAGTAGATTTGGAAATAGATGGGGAGGGGGACATATTTTTGCACTATACTGTCGACGATATATGTACAACTATAATACCTAAAATTTAAAAAAATGTATTTTTGAGTTCGGCGTTACGAAAGCTTTCACACGATACCCCACTTGATATACAAAGAAAATATTTTCTTTTTCAAGTAGCTTAATTAGCCCCTCTACATGTTTCCTAAATATATTTGTGAATGTTTAATAATATGTAAATATGTGGGTTAATAGTCTTCATTCCTTCCTCCAATTTTAACTTTCCACGTTCCATAGTTTACGAGTAAAATGACTGTGACAGACACACACAGAAGTGATCTTATAATGGTTCCGTTTTTACTTTTTAAGTACGGAACCCTAAAAACAACTAGTTATAATAATATACCTTTATTTGAGATGTTCAAACTTCTCACCGTCAGCTGCAATGCACATTTGTCCGAAAGATAATCATTTCTCCTTCCGTTCAAGTTTCGTGACGTCACAGTGTAGGAAAAAACAAATATGCATTTTAACCGTTCTATTCTTCGTATTAATGTCCACAAGGAGTCTTTTTTTACTAAATCGATGATGCTCTACAACTTTGCAAATTACTTTCTCCCTATATCTCTTCCCGTTTTTGAGATAGGAATGCTAACTCCGCACTTTTCCACCAGGTGGCATCGTATGCGGTTTCATTCAGTAGCGCATAGCTACTTTACTATAGCTAGACACCACTTTTATAAATATAGCAGCAGCCGTTCCGAAGTTAAGAGGGTGGCAAGGGACTTTAGTGGGCATAGTGTATATACGTGTATATATATATATTTCAAATGTGACTTTGCTCCATTACTGGTTATCGCCATTTGAAAGATTTCCGTGGTTTCTGTGCTATCGAAAAATAGAAAGGTATCTATCTAAAAACTCCAAGAAATTGTCTAAAAACGCATGTTTTACTAGAAGCGGTACGGTCATCTTTTGGATACATTTAGATCCATTTAAAGTGGAGTCCGACCCAATAAAAATATCCATGCCTAAATTGGGATTCTAAGATTCCGGCCATCCGTGTTTAACCACTAGAATAGTAGGCAGGACATATTATACAGGGTGTCCATAAAAGAATGTCCCAGTTTCAATAGTATATTATTACAGTTGAATTTAGACTATTTACAATGGATCATACATCAACCTGAAGGTAAACTAACCTATTTTTTTTTACAAATCTACAATATGTGCGCCTTTAGTTATACAGTACAGATCCAATCTAAAGTCCAATTCTTACCACACATCGGTTAATAAGCCCAGAGTAGTAGAAGCAATAACCTCTTCAATTCTGTGTCTCAACTCAGACGAATCATTAGGTAGAGGCAGAAAGTAGACACGATCTTTTATAAAAACTCAAAGGAAAAAAATCACATGGCTATAACGGCTTTTAAATCTCCAGCCCAGCAATAACGCTTTACGCTCAGGAGTCGTCATTTTGCGTATATCGCGCTGCAAATGAATAAATAACGAAGCAGTACTCGCGCATTTGCTTATCTAAAACTACTTGAGTTACTCTTTATTTGCGATCTTGAGCCAACACTCTACAACGCTTTACAGTTGATACTATTAAAATTTATAACTGGGACTTTGTTTTATGGACACCCTGTAAGAGGGGGGGAGGGGGGTTAGTACACAGTGCGACAAAAAATATTATTTCTTAACGTATGACGACTATTTTTATTATTTTGAAATAATTTTTGCTACATTTTTAAGAAACACAAATAATGTATAAGTGGTTTTTAAAAAATCTATTTATAAAAACATAGAAGCATGATAACGGAGTATCGGAAATTGTCTCACTGTGTACCACAAGTGGTACAGATTGAGACAATGTATATATTTTTATAAATCATAATTTCTTACACTCCATCCATAATTTTCTTCAGTATAATAATGTCTTAACTATTGTCTGAAATCGTGGTTATCACTTGGAGTTTAATCTGAGATTTTTGGGGTCGAGCAGTTTTGATAGAGCAATATAAAAATGCAAAGAATATTTTAATCGTTACAGGTACACATATTATTAACAATTCAACCACATTTTGAGCTTAACTGAACACATATGGTGGATTATGGATATTAGTTATTATTAAGTTTTACTTACGTGGTAATTAGTGGTAATTTATGTTCATAAGTTTTGGTTCTGGCAGTAGCATTGTAATGTCCGCTTCATTAACGGACACCATGGCCCAGATCCAGATAGATTTTTCGCTATTAGCGAGACGAGATTGACCAATCAGAAGCCAGCCTTTTTGCGAACTTTTCGCTGCTAAAGGTAAACAAATTTTGACAGGTGTCAAGGCGGGGCTTATTTCTCTAACTGCGAAACTTTCGCAAAAATGCTGTCCAGTTTCAGAAATAAGCTCCACCTTTCGCAATAAGCTAAAATATACACCTGGAGTGTGCGTCAACCTTCCGTTTTCAGTTTTACTGATTCAATTTTCAAATTATATTTGATTTTTAATAATTTATTTTAATTATTAAAGGTAGATAAGTGCGCTGACAACTTTTCACATTAAAGTAGTTTATATTATTGGATTAAAAATTGAAATATGCGGTTTAATGCGTAAAGTTTTCATTTTTTTGTATTCGTTAACCATGTTTTCTGTATAAATTTACGAACTTATTACAAGCCCATATTAGTTTTTTCAGAAGCAGACTAGTAAGAAGTATATAAAATAAACTGAAAATAGCAATATTCAATGTCGAAAACTGATAATTTACCCATTTCATGGTAAAAATATTTCCCGGCTGTGTCATGCCATCAACCAAAACAACTGAAAATTTTATCATCTCTCCCGGTCGTGATTGAGCTCAGCAATTTTCTGCTCATGTGACAGTTGAAGGAGGAGTTTAAAGTTAATTTTCGCAATTAACTTTTCTCGATCAGTAAAACAGAGAGAACTTCGCAGCTAGTTTTTCGCTATTTCGCATGAAAATCTGCGGATACTCAGAGATGCCGCAAGCAGCGAAAGCTTAAAGTTCGCAGTGGCATTTTCGCAGTCTCGCTTGAAACTCTGGAAGAGATCAATGGGTGTTGCATTTGTAAGTGTTCATTGTAAGAAAAATCGCAGAATTTTTTGCTGTTCGACGATTGCAAAGATGTAAAAAACTCATCTGTGGCGTTTAAGAGATAGAAGAAACTAGGGATGCACCGAATATTCGGCCATACTATAGAACATTCGGTTAGGCGGAATATCAAACTATTCGGTTTTGCCGAATATCGAAATATTCGGCCAGACCGAATACTTAAAAAACCCTTTTTAGGGTTTCGTTCATCTGACGAAACCCTATTCGTCTCGCTCCTCTGTCTGTCCGTCTGTCTGTCTGTCACAGAGCCCGTTCTCAGAAACTATACATGTTGGAGACTTGAAATTTTGCATACTTATAGATGAACACCACACATCATACGACAAATCATAAAATTTTGAAAAAGTCGTACATTTAACCCCTTGGGCTCCCACATATGTATTTTAAACAATTCTTTCTAAGTGAGTCCCTAATTAGGTTGCAGGCGTGAAATTTTGCGTACTTATAGATGGACACCTCAGATCAAACGACAAATCATAAATTTTTGAAAAAGTCGTACATTTAAAACTTTGGGATCCCACATGTATATTTTAAACAGTTCTTTCTATGTGAGTCTTTAATTAGGTTGGAGGCGTGAAATTTTGCATACTTATAGCTGAATACCTCACATCAAACGGCAAATCATAAAATTTTGAAAAAGTCGTACATTTAACCCTTTGGGCTCCCACATGTGTATTTTAAACAATTCTCTCTAAGTGAGCCCCTAATTATGTTGGAGGAGTGAAATTTTGCATACTTATAGCTGAATACATCACATCAAACGACAAACCATAAAATTTTGAAAAAGTCGTACATTTAACCCTCTGGGCTCCCACATGTGTATTTTAAACAATTCTTTCTAAGTGACACCCTATTGAGGTTGGAGGTATGAAATTTTGCATACACCTCTGAACACCTCAGATCAAACGGCAAATCATAAAATTTTGCAAAAGACGTACATTTAACCCTTTGAGCTCTCACATGTGTATTTTAAACAATTCTTTCTATGTGAGCCTCTAATTAGGTTGGAGACGTGAAATTTTGCATGCTTATAGCTGAATACCTCACATCAAACGACAAATCATAAAATTTTCAAAAAGTCGTACATTTAACCCTTTGGGCTCCCACATGTGTATTTTAAACAATTCTTTCTAAGTGAGTCCCTAATTAGGTTGCAGGCGTGAAATTTTGCGTACTTATAGATGGACACCTCAGATCAAACTACAAATCGTAAAATTTTGATAAAGTCGTACATTTAACCCTTTGAGCTCCCACATGTGTATTTTAAACAATTATTTCTATGTGCGCCTCTAATTAGGTTGGAGGCATAAAATTTTGCATTATAGCTGAATACCTCACATCAAACGACAAACTATAAAATTTTGAAAAAGTCGTACATGTAACCCTTTGGGCTCCCACGTGTGTAATTTAAACAATTCTTTCAAAGTGAGCCCCTAATTAGGTTGGAGGAGTGAAATTTTGCATACTTATAGCTGAATACATCTTATCAAACGACAAATCATAAAATTTTTGAAAAAGTACATTTAACCCTTTGAACTCCCACATGTGTATTTTAAACAATTCTTTCTAAGTGAACCCTAATTGGGTTGGAGGCGTGAAATTTTGCATACTTATAGCTGAACACCTCACATCAAATGACAAACCATAACATTTTGAAAAAGTCGTACATTTAACCCTTTGGGCTCCCACATGTGTATTTTAAACAATTCTTTCTAAGTGAGCCTCTAATTAGGTTGGAGGCGTGGAATTTTGCATACTTATAGCTGAATACATCACATCAAACGACAAATCATACAATTTTGAAAAAGTACATTTAACCCTTTGGTCTCCCACATGTTTATTTTAAACAATTCTTTCTAAGTGAACCCTAATTAGGTTGGAGGCGTGAAATTTTGCATATTTATAGCTGAACACCTCACATCAAATGACAAACCATAAAATTTTGAAAAAGTCGTACATTTAACCCTTTGGGCTCCCACATGTGTATTTTAAACAATTCTTTCTAAGTGACACCCTATTGAGGTTGGAGGCATGAAATTTTGCATACTTATAGCTGAACACCTCAGATAGAACGGCAAATCATAAAATTTTGCAAAGTCGCACATTTAACCCTTTGAGCTCCCACATGTGTATTTTAAACAATTCTTTCTATGTGAGCCCCTAATTAGGTTGGAGGCGTGAAATTTTGCCTACATATAGCTGAATACCTCAGACCACACGACAAATCATAAAATTTTCAAAAAGTCTTATATTATTTACTCCTCCGTGTTCTAACTTGTATATTTTAAGCAATTTTTCTAACGTCCACCCTTTTCACCTGGGGAGCACTTTTCCAACATTTGCCGACACCCCTTTGACCATTCTTTCATATTTGCACCATAGCCTTACATATTTTAGTTCCACTTTTTACCGCCAGGGGCACCTACTTATCTGGGGTGCTATGGGTCCAATCCCCTCGACTAATATATCTATGGATAGTATGTAAAACGGAATTTCGTTCGGATAAAGGTTTGTTTAGAATAGAGTGCGCCCCTTGTTGCGAAATGTGGAACTAACAGATTTTTCAAAAGGATAAAGTGTTTTGAAAGGAATACTAAACGAAACCCTCTGTACGATCTGTGATCACACTTACCCACTTGTTTTTTTTTTTTTTTTTATCAATTAAAGAAGCTTTAAAACTATCCTTTTCTTAAATAACAATTCAAAGCATAGATTTTTTTAGTGCAAAATTTACTTATGAAGAGATATTTTTTATCAATATGGAAGTAGTGTTAAACATTATGTAAAATTGATTTAAAATTTATCTTTTTAATACTTTCAAACTCTGAAACTTAAAAGTGTTTGGCAAGCCGAATATTCGGTATTCGGCCGAATAGCAGGGCCGAAACTAGCCTTTTATGCACTCGGGGCAAGCATGGATTTTGGCACCCCCCCCCCCCCCCCCTCCTCTTCCGCAACGTATATTTCCGAAGAGAATTTTACTAATTTTCTAATAGTCGACTTATTTTAAAATTTAAAATATGTAATCTTAAAATATGTAATACTGAACTACGTAATCTACAATGGCGGATCCAAGGGGGAGGTCACGGGGGTCATGACTCGCCTCTGAACACCAACAAAAATATTCTAAAGATCATTTTTAAAATGAAATATAGAGTTAGAGTCCCGATTATCCGAGTTATTTTCTTCTGATGGACTGATGTCTTCTATTATTATGAAACAGCCATTATAAATGAAGTGTTAGGTGAAGATGAAAGAGCAGTCGTAAAAAGGTTAGAACTCTTGATTTTCTGGTCAGAATAGAAAGGAAAAAAATGGCTATAATTTTTTTGGCCATTAAAATTTGGCCAAAAAAAAATTATGGCCATTTTTTTTCTTCCCATTCTGACCAGAAAATCAAGAGTTCTAACCTTTTTACGACTGCTCTTTCATCTTCACCTAACACTTCATTTATAATGGCTGTTTCATAATAATAGAAGACATCAGTCCATCAGAAAAAAAATGATCCATTCCAAAGGTATAATCCTTCATTTGGCGCCCGGGGCACATGCCCCCTCCCTTAGTTTCGGCCCTGCCGAATAGTCACTATTCGGCTCAGGGTTGCAAAAAAGCCGGCTAAAATTTAAAAAAGCCAGGCCGGCGGCTTTTATTGGTTTTAACCGGCTTTTTTTGGCCAAAATTGGCCTTATTTTGGCCTAAATTGGCTTTTATACTGAGAATCATTTTAATTATAAACGACACATTTTAATGTGTTTTTTAATTAGTTTTAAATACATTTAATTGAGGTAGAAATCAATATAACCCAATTTTTCAATAATGTGAAGACATTAATATTGGAATAAAAGGCCATACCAATTGCTTTGTCTGGTTTACACTGACCTTAACACCCTTCTTTTTTTTTACTGTTTTATATAATTAAAAAGGACAATAGTTGCTTAGTTATATATTTTATTAACTAATTTTAAGGGATATTAATAATTCAAGTCTTATTTTATTTCTCGTAAACATTTATTTAAAATCGCACATAAAGTCATTTAATAAAAACATCATTTCTCTCTATTAAAACAGTATTATGAATAACATATGCATTAATTTATCCATGAATATGCACTATTTTAAATAGCAACTAGCTTTTCAAAATTCTAATTCAACAGGTTTTATTTGGAGATTTTTTTTTTTAAATTGTTCTCTTTATTTTATGCACTTACATGTACTAAAATTTCCTCAAATGTTATATCCTTCCTAATTTCTCTTTCAACATTGTTCATTCTATGATTTTAATCTGTCCGTATGGACATATCTAGAATAAGTTACATAACAGCTTAGTAGCAGAAAAACTTTACATATATCATTTTTATAAGTTATCAGAATATCGATTGCTTATTATTGCTCAAGTATTATATAAGATAATTTCAGTTATTAAATACACATAAGCTATTTAGTTTTAATCAATTTTAAAAGTAAATATCAGTATATGTAAGAATGTTTCTATTTTAATGTGTGACATTCTCTTATTCTTTTATATAATCTTTAAAATGTGTGGTATGTGTAGAGCTATGATAAAGAATTCCAAACCAATACTTTAGAGTCTAATTTAATCTATTCTTCTAAATATTCATAATTTTTTTTTCAGACATAATGCCTTCCCAGCTACATTCTAGCAGTTATAAAGTCTTATTTATTTGACAAAATTTAATAGAAGTTTATATATTTTTTAGTAGAAAATATATAAGTGTATTAAAAATAAATTAATCCAAATTTTATATGAATTATCTATAAACCACCTTTCTGAAAAATAAAAGTCGGCTTTTTTCAATAAAGCCGGCTTTTTTTAAGCGGTTAAAACCAAAAAAGTCCTTCCGGCCAGTGCCGGGAGGAAGAGGTAGCTTTCATATTCTTTAGTTTTTAAAAGCCAGCTTACATTATTCAAACACACCGAGCTCAAATTAGAGGAACTCCATTATAGAAGATTAAATACTAATTTTTGTCAATACTGAATATGAATGAGAATTTCGCAAAATTAGTCAGAGTTATCAAAGCTAGTTTTATTTAAAGTTATTTATATTTGGTCGCCAAATTCAGCAATATCTTGAAGTGCCCGCCATTTTAAAACAATATAATAACACGTGCAACAAAGCTAATCTATGAACTCGGTCGAAACCTTAGTAATTCCTATGCACATGGTCACTCACATCTAAATTGGTTGATATATACGAGTGTTGTCGCAGGGGAAAAATCAGATTTTTCAAAATTTCCCCACATTAGAAATTCAATGTGCTATAGCTCAGCCATTTAAGATAAAGACGAAAAACAAAAACTGCTCCGGAATCTTTGTATCAAGGTCAAACACATAAGGAAAAAATATTTTTCAATTGTCAATTTTTTGGTACCACATTTCAAATTTTAAATTTTTAAATTTTTTTTAAATGGCCGCCATTTTGAAACAAGATGGCGGATGAAGCTGGCCAACGAACTCGGTCGAGACATTGGTATGTACTATGTACACACCGAGCTTCATCCAAATCAGTTTATGAATACGCCTGTTATCGCATTCCAAAAATCAGGATGTTTCAAAATGTCAGCCACGCTAGAAATTCAAAGTGCTATAACTCAGCCATTTTTTAAGATGTAGACGAAACAAAAACTGCTCCGGAATCTTTGTATCAACGTCAAACACATAAGAAAAAAATATTTTTCAATTGTCAATTTTTTGGTACCACATTTCAAATTAAAATTTTTTTTACATTTTTTTAAATGGCCTCCATTTTGAAACAAGATGGCGGATGAAGCTGGCCATCGAACTCGGTCGAGATATTGGTATGTTCTATGTACAAACCGAGTTTCATCCAAATCGGTTCATGAATACGCCTGTTATCGCGTGCCAAAAATCAGGACGTTTCAAAATGTCAGCCACGCTAGAAATTCAAAGTGCTATAACTCAGCCATTTTTTAAGATATAGACGAAACAAAAACTGCTCCTGAATCTTTGTATCAAGTTCAAATACATAAGAAAAAAATATTTTTCAATTGTCAATTTTTTGGTACTACATTTCAAATTTTAAATTTTTAAAAAATTTTTAAATGGCCGCAATTTTGATACAAGATGGCGGATGAAGCTGTTCAACGAACTCGGTCGAGACATTGGTATGTACTATGTACATACCGAGTTTCATCCAAATCGGTTCCTAAATACGAGAGTTACAGTGTGACAAAGATCAGATATATATATATATATATATATATATATGGATATATAACCAATAATTAAACATAACCTACCACCATCAAAAACCGTAATATTATGAATTAAAGCTGTAAGTATATAAAGATTAAATTAATTATAAGAATTATTATGGAAGAAGAATAAGAAAGTGGACACCGACAAATAATGGAAATGCTTATATATTGAATTACGTTTTCAAGGGCACAGAATTCAATGATATAAGCAAAATGGTTGTTTTCTGTATATATATATATATATATATATACATATATACAGGGTGTTCCGTTAAAAGGGTCCAATATTAATAGGGGTAATAGAGGAGATCACACGGAGCATAAATCAGTATATAATGCCTGGCCGGATCTCAATAATTTTCAAGTTACAGCAAATAGAATGAAAAATCGGAAATTTGTAAAAAAACCCTCATTGCTAAACTATCGATAATGCTACATAAAAACGAAGCACATATTTAGAAAGAGCAGAAAAAATCCTACGAAATGACATAAGTTGTTTTAGAATATTGAGAATTAATGGCGAGTTACAAGCTCTGAAACAGTGAAAAAATACAAAATCAAATATTTAGCAAAATAGTTAATCGTTAATTCCAAAAATGCAACTCTACCTACATCAAGGAAAATGTTATAAAATTTGGTCCATTCCGAAAGCTTTCGAAGAAGCTGACAATAAACCATATCAGTTTAATTGTATTGGAGAAATCAAGCAGTTCCCTAGTTACAACTCTGTACTGTTGCACGCTCGGAAAGGGCGAAACTCCGCCCATGACGATTGTAAACACCCCGTTTTAATATCTTTCAATTATACATTTCTGACCAACCTCTATCAATACCCTTTCATTATTCAGTCTGGTCAAGTGAATGACATATTGTGCAGCTCTCGCCTTGTCTTAAAGCAAACTCCGTGACTGCTGCGTTTCCTCCATGAACTTTCAGGATGATGAAGAAGAAGTACTTTTTATGCAAATTTTCTATGTGTATAGGAAGAAAAGTGTAATAAAACAGCAGTCATCAGTGGGCGTTATGTTAAAGAGAGGCTGTTGTAAGTGGGATTGTAGTAAGTTGATGTATAATAATTATGCCGGAATACTCTAACGAAGAATATGCGGACATGCATCTGATGTACGGGCAAGCTCATGGAAATGCATGTCTAGCACAGCGCATGTACCGTGAGCAATTTCCAAGGAGACGTTGCCCAAGTTCGAAACTCTTCATAAAAATCGATAGACGATTACGGGAGACTGGATCGTTTAATACAGCAAGCATTGATGCAGGGAAACATCGACATGTACGAACACCTGCAATGGAAGAAGATGTACTGAATATTTTTAAAGATAACCCCTCCACGAGTACACGAGCTGCTGCGTCTGAAGTCGGTGTTTCTCACCAAAGTGTGTGGCGTGTTCTGCGTGCAGAAAACATGCACCCCTTTCATGTGCAGCGGGTACAACTGTTATCAGTAACAGATTGTGCTCAGCGGACAGAATTCGTACGCTGGTTGCTTAATGTAACAGAAAATAATCCACAATTTCTGGAAAATATTTTATTTACTGATGAAGCAACATTTACGAGAGAGGGCGTGGTAAACACGCACAATATGCACACATGGTCATATACAAATCCGCACACTCTTTTCCCGTCGAACGCACAACAAAAGTTCAGTGTGAACATATGGGCAGGTGTCCTCGGCGATTATCTCATAGGACCATATTTACTCGCAGATGTACTCAATGGCAGTACGTACTTGGTTTTCCTACGAGATATCTTACCGCAGTTACTGCAAAATGTGCCAGCAACATTGCGCCACAATATGTGGTTTATGCACGATGGCGCACCGGCACATTTTTTCATAGGTGTTCGCAATCATCTCAATTCAACATATCCTGGGAAATGGATTGGACGCAGTGGACCTGTTGCTTGGCCTGCACGCTCTCCAGACCTCAATCCGTTAGACTTTTTTGTTTGGGGACACCTTAAATCGCTGGTGTATGAAACGCCTGTGGATACACCGGAGGATTTACTAGCGCGAATCGTTGTCGCTGCAGGAGACATTCCCAACTCCGTCGGAGTTTTTCGGCGTGTTCGCCAATCTTTACGACGTCGCTGTCGGCTGTGCGATTCTGTTAATGGGCGCAACTTCGAACACCTATTATAATAATGTCCGTTCGTCTGCCTTCCGACATTGAACTGTGCAGCGCAGGCCAGAAGACTATGCTTCACATATGTCATAAAGTACGTGGAATGTAATTCTTTATTTGTCATTTTTCTTTTATTTTCAACACTTTTTGGCACAGTATTTTGTAAGTCACAGACTGTGGTGTACTCAAATTGTAAATTACAAAGTTTGTATGAATTAATTTAAAATTTAGTGTCTTTTTTAAATTTATAATTAATAAAATTATTATGCAATTTGTTATTATTATTTCCTATCATAAATTATGATGCACATATACATACAATAATTGTCCATGTAAAACATGTACTGAAACTTCTTGCATAGTTACAAATCGCAATATTTTTAATTATTTCCGAATTTTCATCACCAGTTTAATTTTAAAGAATTTAACTTAAGCTTTATATCAATAAAAGACCACTTTAAAATGTAGACTATTATTGTAAAGTTATTTTGGTTCATTCAACTCTTGAATAATTAAAAATGTTGCATCTCAGAAGAAGCATGATCGAAAATGTATAGTTGAGAGTAATTAAAAAGGCGGTGTTTCCAATCGTGATGGGCGGAGTTTAACCTTTTCTAGTGTCAAAGAAAGCGGAGTTGTAACTAAGAAACTGATTAATTTCTCTCACACAATTAAACCGATATGGTTCATTGTAAGCTTTTTCGAAAGTTTTCGGAATGGACCAAATTTTACTACATTTTCCTTGTTGTAGCTAGAGTTGTCTTTTTGGAATTAACGATTAACTATTTTGATGTATATTGGATTTCGTACTTTTTTCACTGTTTCAGGGCTTGTAACTCGTCAATAAATATTGCTATTTTAATACAATTGATGTCATTTTGTAGGTTTTTTTCTGCTCTTTCTAAATATGTGCTTCGATTTTATGTAGCATTATCGATAGTTTAGCAATGAGGGTTCTTTTACAATTTTCCGAATTTTCATTCTATTTGCTGTAACTTGAAAACTATTGAGATCCGACCAGGCTTTATATACTGATTTATGCTCCATGTGATCTCCTCTATTACCCCTATTAATATTGGACCCCTTTAACGGAACACCCTGTATATATATATATATATATCAACTTTTGAACAGAGGTTGGTTTCGGGGTCTGGGGTTCATGATCGATGAAAATATACCAAAATTTTTTGAAATCGCTTTCCTCCGAACGGCTGCAATAGGTAGCTTTTTAGCTCACAGGCTATCAAAGCCTGAGAGCTAATGTGCCCGCCCGTTCTGTATGTATGTATGTATGTATGTATGTATGTATGTATGTACGTACGTACGTATGTACGTAACGCGATAACTCTTGATAGAAACATCCGATTTGCTTCAAATTTTTTTCCTAGGTTCACTGTGATAAGGCGCTTCCCTGATTAGTTTTGGGAGTTCATTGGTTAAGGATAAAGGGGGAAAAACGGGGTTAGTCCACACACTACCCCCTTAATTCAGTTAAATGGGTTTTTCATGCAGAATGATTCGATTTGCTCCGAATTTGGTATACCGGTTTATTATATTAAGGAACTGCCCTGATCAGTTTTGGGAGTTCATTGGTTAAGGATAAAGAGGGAAAAACGGGGTTAGTCCACCCCCCTTAATTCCGATAAATGTGTTTTTCATGCAGAATGATTCGATTTGCTCCGAATTTGGTATAGCGGTTTATTATGTTAAGGAACTTCCCTGATTAGTTTTAGGGGTTCATTGGTTAAGGGTAAAGGGGAAAAAACGGGGTTAGTCCACCCCCTTAATTCAGATAAATGGGTTTTTCATGCAGAATCATTCGATTTGCTCCGAATTTGGCATACTGGTTTATTATGTTAAGGAACTTCTCTGATTAGTTTTGGGAGTTCATTGGTTAAGGATAAAGGGGGAAAAACGGGGTTAGTCCACACCCCACCCCCTTAATTCAGTTAAATGGGTTTTTCATGCAGAATGATTCGATTTGCTCCGAATTTGGTATACCGGTTTATTATGTTAAGGAACTTCCCTGATTAGTTTTGGAGGTTCATTGGTTAAGGATAAAGGGGGAAAAGGGGGGTTAGTCCACCCCCTTAATTCAGATAAATGGGTTTTTCATGCAGAATCATTCGATTTGCTCCGAATTTGGTATACCGGTTTATTATGTTAAGGAACTTCCCTGATTAGTTTTGGGAGTTCATTGGTTAAGGATAAAGGGGGAAAAACGGGGTTAGTCCACACACTACCCCCTTAATTCAGTTAAATAGGTTTTTCATGCAGAATGATTCGATTTGCTCCGAATTTGGTATACCGGTTTATTATGTTAAGGAACTTCCCTGATTAGTTTTGGGAGTTCATTGGTTAAGGATAAAGAGGGAAAAA
The DNA here is from genome assembly GCA_963932465.1 of Maratus speciosus. Taxonomy (NCBI): domain Eukaryota; kingdom Metazoa; phylum Arthropoda; class Arachnida; order Araneae; family Salticidae; genus Maratus; species Maratus speciosus. The sequence goes on from OZ010796.1 coordinate 411,872,567, forward strand.
CGGGGTTAGTCCACCCCCCTTAATTCCGATAAATGTGTTTTTCATGCAGAATGATTCGATTTGCTCCGAATTTGGTATACCGGTTTATTATGTTAAGGAACTTCCCTGATTAGTTTTGGGGGTTCATTGGTTAAGGATAAAGGGGGAAAGGGGGGTTAGTCCACCCCCTTAATTCAGATAAATGGGTTTTTCATGCAGAATCATTCGATTTGCTCCGAATTTGGCATACCGGTTTATTATGTTAAGGAACTTCCCTGATTAGTTTTGGGAGTTCATTGGTTAAGGATAAAGGGGGAAAAACGGGGTTAGTCCACACCCCACCCCCTTAATTCAGTTAAATGGGCTTTTCATGCAGAATGATTCGATTTGCTCCGAATTTGGTATACCGGTTTATTATGTTAAGGAACTTCCCTGATTAGTTTTGGAGGTTCATTGGTTAAGGATAAAGGGGGAAAAGGGGGGTTAGTCCACCCCCTTAATTCAGATAAATGGGTTTTTCATGCAGAATCATTCGATTTGCCCCGAATTTGGTATACCGGTTTATTATGTTAAGGAACTTCCCTGATTAGTTTTGGGAGTTCATTGGTTAAGGATAAAGGGGGGAAAAACGGGGTTAGTCCACTCCCCCTTAATTCAGATAAATGGGTTTTTCATGCAGAATGATTCGATTTGCTCCGAATTTGGTATACAGGTTTATTATGTTAAGGAACTTCCCTGAATAGTTTTGGGAGTTCATTGGTTAAGGATAAAGGGGAAAAAACGGGGTTAATACACCCCCCCCCCCCTTAATTCAGATAAATGTGTTTTTCATGCAGAATGATTCGATTTGCTCCGAATTTGGTATACCGGTTTATTAAGTTAAGGAAATTCCCTGATTAGTTTTGGGGGTTCATTGGTTAAGGATAAAAGGGGAAAAACGGGGTTAGTCCACCCCCCATTAATTCAGATAAATGTGTTTTTCATGCAGAATGATTCGATTTGCTCCGAATTTGGTATACCGGTTTATTATGTTAAGGAACTTCCCTGATTAGTTTTGTGGGTTCATTGGTTAAGGATAAAGGGGGAAAAACAGGGTTAGTCCACCCGCCTTAATTCAGATAAATGTGTTTTTCATGCAGAATGATTCGATTTGCTCCGAATTTGGTATACCGGTTTATTATGTTAAGGAACTTCCCTGATTAGTTTTGGGGTTCATTGGTTAAGGGTAAAGGGGGAAAAGGGAGGTTAGCCCGCCCCTCTTAATTTAGATAAATGGGTTTTTCATGCAGAATGATTCGATTTGCTCCGAAGTTGGTACACTGGTTTATTATGTTAAGGAGCTTCCCTGATTCGTTTTGGCGATTCATTGGTTAAGGATAAAGGGTTAGTCCACCACCTTAATTTAGATAAATCTTTTTTTTTTTTGCAAGATTATTCGATTTGCTCCAAATTTGGTATACCGGTTTATTATGATAAGGAGCTTTCCTGATTAGATTGGGAGGTTCACTGGTTAAGTATAAAGGGGGAAACGGGGGCTAATTCCCCTTCACTTATTTTTTTGAGTGGCATTATTCTTTAAAATAAGAGTATAATATACAATTAGTGTGAATAGTCTGTGAGCTCAATGCCATCAGTTTAGCTGGGCACTTTACTTTTTTATTGTAATGAAAGCTACCTAAAAAGCCGGCCGCCTTTTTTTGGCCTGGCTAAAAGCCAGCAACCCTGATTCGGCTGGCCAAATATTCGGTATTCGGCTAGCTGAATATTCGTTATTCGGTTTACCTGTTGCTGAATAATCCGTATTCGGCCAAAATCTCTATTCGGTGCATCTCTAGAAGAAACTCATTTAATTTTAATGAAACTGGTTTCAAATGTCGTTTCAGATTATCAAAAAGAGGACACTCGATTGTTATGCGGAGAATTAAAGCTTCTAATGAATGAATACCATACAGGATATTCGGTTTAAATGCAGGTAAAAACTATCTAAATAAGATAGAAGAGTACACCCCAGGTAGCACAGCAATATCGGGAAGAGCGATTTCGCAATACCGGCCAATATCGGTGAATGCCGGACCGGCCGATATTGCATGGCATACTTTTTTACTTTCTTCTATCTTTACAAGAAGAAAGTATTGGATTCGTAAAAATTTTCGACTCTTGCTTTTTGACGGATTTACACGTTTTAGCGGTCAGGGATTCCGTAGAACATGTTTTTACAAAATGTCTGTCTGTCTGTGTGTGCCACAAATTTTGTGGGCGTTCTATCTCAAGAACTAATGCACGGAATTTAATAAAATTTCATATTCAGTTAGTCCCTGATACAAATTGGTGCTGATTAGTTTTTGGTGTAAATCGCTCAACAAGTGTGCTATGCCACATTCTTCAGGATTTCCGTAATAGCTCAATCCCCAGAACTAATGCGCAGATTTTCATCAAACTTCAGACTCAGTTAGTCCTTGACATGAGTTGAAGTTTTATATTTTTTGGTGTACATCGCTCAACAGGTGGCGCTGCTATACTGCATTTTTTACGATTTCCGCAATAGCTCTATCTCAATGACTAATGCTTGGATTTTCAACAAACTTCAAAATAAGTTAGTCCTCAACATGAATTGACATTTTATACATTTTGGTTTAAATTGCTCAACAGGTGGCACTGCTATGCTGCATTTTTCAGAATTACCACTATAGCTGTATCTCAAGAACTAATGCACGAATTTTCATCAAACTTCAGAATAAGTTAGTTCTTGACATGATTTGACTTTTATACATTTTGGTAGAAATCGCTCAACAGGTGGCGCTGCTATGCTGTATTTTTCAGAATTTCCATTATACATGTATCTCAAGAACTGATGCACAAATTTTCATCAAACTCCAGAATCAGTTAGTCCTTGACATGAATTGACATTTTATACAATTTGGTGTAAATCGCTCAACAGGTGGCGCTGCTAGGCTATTTTTTGTGATTTCCGCAATAGCTCTATCTCAAGAACTAATGCTTGGATTTTCAACGAACTTCAGATTCAGGTATACTTTGATATGAATTGGAGTTGTTTATGTTTTGGTGCAAATCACTCAACAGGTGGCGCTGCTATGCTGCATTTTTCAGAATTTCCACTATAGCTCTATCTCAGTAACTAATGTACGAACTTTCATCCAACTTCAGATTCTTGTATACCTTGATATCAATTAGTGTTGTTTATGTTTTGGTGTAAATTGCTCAACAGGTGGGGCTGCTTTGCTACATTTTTCAGAATTTTTGCTATAGATCTATCTCAAGAACTAATGCACGAATTTCCATCAACCTTCAAATCGAGATATACTTTGATATGAATTGGTGCTAAATTGATGTAATTTCTTGCACTATTTAAATGATTTGATGTGATTTATATAGAAGAAAGTTTTGTTATGGTCGCAACATACTAGTTTCCAATATCGGGGAAAGCCGGACAGGCCGATATTGGTCAAAACTGGATTCGGCATTATAAAATGGCAAAGCTTTTTACTTTCTTCTATCTTTACAAGAAGAAAGTATTGGATTCGTGGAAATTTTCGACTTTCGGTTTTCGACGGATTTACATGTTTCATTAGGGGTCAGAGATTCCGAAAAACATATTTTTACAAAATGTCTGTCTGTATGTATGTGACACAAATTTGTGGGCGCTCTATCTCAAAAACTAATGCACGGAATTTAATAAAAATTTATATTCAGTTAGTCCCAGATATCAATTGGTGCTGATTAGTTTTTGGTGTAAATCGCTCAACAGGTGGCGCTACTATGCAGCATTTTTCATGATAGCTCAATCTGCAGAACTAATGCACGAATTTTCATCAAATTTCAGATTCAGTTAGTGAATTGACGAATTATATCAATTGACGCTTTATACATTTTGGTGTAAATCACTCAGCAGGTGGCGCTGTTAGGCTGCATTTTTTGCGATTTCCGCAATACATCTATCTCAAGAACTAATGCTTGGATTTTCAACAAATTTCAGATTCTGGTATACCTCGATATGATTTAATGCTGTTTATCTTTTGTTGTAAATCGTTCAACAGGTGGTGCTGCTATGTTACATTTTTCAGAATTTCCACAATCTTAAGAACTAATGCACGAATTTTCATCAAACTTCAAATTCAGATAGACTTTGATATGAATTGGGGCTAAATTGATATAATTTCTTGTACTATTTGAATGATTTAATTGATGTGATTTATATAGAAGAAAGTTCTGTAATGGCCACAGCATACTAGTTTTTTTTTTCTTCCAACATAGGAAGATATTGATTATCTGTCTTGGCATAGTATTGGTAATCAATATCTCTTTATATTAGGGGAAAAAATGTTAGAAATATTAATGAATCCAGGTTTGAATATATATGTATATAAAAATTTTTTAAATTATTTAAAATAAAATTTTTATTTGGTTGATATAGAAATATATATTTATATATAATATATATATATATATTTCGATGATATAGAAAATTAAATTTTTAAGTTCATTTTCATAATAATGCAGAAAATATCTAAAGGACGGATTTTATGATGTATCTTGAGTGACAATTTGACAAATGATTAGTGATGGAAATGCTCTGAAATAACCTAGAAATTGTTTGGGGGAAATTTTTTCTTTTTTCGAAGGTATTTATCTTTTTTAGTAAAATTTAAATACCATTAATAAAATAATTTATTCAAAATTTTATAATAGGTACATTCGGGTGTTTTTTAACTTTTTCTTTTCATGTTCAATGTTCTACTTGAAAACATTAACCCTTAAAGCTCCGGCGTGTCTTACACAAATTTTATTCGATCGGCACCACTTTTTAAAAAGCAGTTTCCTTAAAGTACACAATTTCAAAAATGCTCTGATTAAATAAGGTGAATTTTATTTTCCTTTATTACTGGTACCAAAAACAAATTTTGCAAAGATTAAGAATGTCTTCGCAGTGGAGCCAACGGAGTGGGAAGAGTTAACTTGTAAAATTGACAATTAAATGCTAGTTTTCATTAAAAAAAAAAAAAAAAAGTTATATGCAAAATTATACAAATTATTGCATTTTGTGGAAATGGTAAGGTTGAAAGTGTAATATAGTATTACTTGTAAAAATTATTTTTATTACCAATTTTTCTCTTTTTTTTTCACATAAACAATAGAAATATTCAACAATTATTAAAAATAATATGTAGCTGAAAGAATTTATTCTTTTCTGCCCTTAACATAAATATAAATCTTCACATTGTTTAATTGTATTTATATATAAACTTTGTCCCCCCCCCCTTTTTTTTAAATCTTTTGCCACAATTTAGTTGAAAACATTTTGTGTTAACTCATTAAAGACGGTTGGCAAGAAAGCTTGCCGTATAAGATGAACAAAACTTTTAAATTTTAATTTGGAAATTTTCACATTATCTATTCTCAAATTTTGGGTGATTAAATAATTCAAAATTACAATGAGGAAAAACTGGTGTCAAAGAATTAAAAGAAATGTAAAAGAGGCTCGTCGTCAATGTGTTAAGGGTGCTAATCACTCAGCTTCGGAATTCTCCTCCGTAATGTTAAATCTATGGACTTTTGATGGATTTGTATATTTAAAATATCTTCTCCCATATTTTTACCCTATTTTTTCTGTGTGCTCTTCTTAAAGGATGTCTCTTTTTTTCTTAGTTTTCAAAGTATTTCTAAGTTCTATGCTGAATTTAATAGTTTATGACTTAAAAGCAGGCGAACTATGAGTACGCTTTAAACACTTCCTATAAAATTAAGTCTATACTTTAGAAATATTTTGAGAACTAAAAAAAAGAGACATCTTTTAGGAAGTGTACACAAAAAATAGAAGTTAAAAATATGAATTTCCCGAGGAGATATTTCAAATATATGAATGCATCAAATGCCCATAGACTTTACATTAGTAAGAGGAAATTAGAAGCTGAGTGACCAGCCCCCTTAAGTTACATATTCAGAAATCGGCCTGTGTTGTTTCTTGAGACAAATTATTCCAATATTTAAAAAATATCAAAGCATTATTAAAATTTGAGTTTCCAATTTCTCATTCAATTCGACATTCAATTAATGCAGAACAAAATTTATATTTTATTCTTATGACAATCTTCATCCTGAACTTACCGACTCTACAATGCTGGGGGATGAATACTCAGTTGGAATACTATACTTATTTTCAATCTACAATCTGATCTTTTTCATGTTCAATATTCTACATAAAAACATTAACTTGTAAAACTGATAATTAAATGCTACTTTTCTCATTAAAAATAAAAAGTCATAACCAAAATTATATCATATACTGATTTGAGGAAATGGTAAGGCTGAAATATGCATTATTTGAAAAAATAATTTTTATTACACGAACAGTTTTTCATATACTTTTTTTACATACTCAATAAATACTTAACCATAATTTTAAAAAATAACATGTAGCTAAAATAGTTTATTCTTTTCACTTTTACTATAAATATTAATCTTTAGACTTATTTATTGCTTTTATTTACACATAAAACTTGCAAAAGAAAAAAAAAAGCAAATTTCTGTCAAAATTTATTTAAAAACAATAAATTCACCTGTTGTTATGTTTTCAAACTATTTTTTTTTAATTACTCCTAAATTAAAAAATGTATATTATCAGTTTCGAATTTTTAAAGTAATTAAGTTAGAACAAAATTTATATTTTATCATTATGACTGCCTTCATTCTAAACCAGAGTCTGAATTACTTTATGGGGGGGGGGGGGGGGATGAACAATCTGTTCAAATCCCCTTTTTTCATTACATAAACACAAATTGCAGCAAATTTTGTTTTATTTAAAAATAGTTTTAATGACAATTTAAAATAGAAAGTGCAACCAAAATGACCATCAAAATCAGTTAAATACATTACAAACCATGCTGTTAAATTCAGCATGAAAAGGTATTATGGAACTAATTTTCTTTTAGTAAATTTTTATTTCCATTTACAATATAGTCATATGAAGTAAAAATAAAACCTTTTTATTTTTAGACATAATTTCAAAAAATGTTTAACATTTTTTTATGAAAAGCTCTGATTTGTAAAAAAAAAATCCATTTTTCCCCCTTAAATAGAAAAATGCTTTTTTCCATCATTTCAAAACTTCCAGAAATTGTACACCTACACAAAAAATAGACTAATATAACAATAAAGCTATCTTAATTCCAATTCAGAATTTCTAATGCCTACTTAGTTGATGAAATCAGTAAGACATGGTGGCTGATAGAAAGTAAAAATTATTTGAACACAGTAAATTTCAGTGTTACCCCCCCCCCCCCACACACACACAAAAAAAAAACAAAAAAAAACAGTTAAATTAAAAAAATACTTTAAAAAGTCTTAAGTGATAAAAAGAAAGAAGATAATTAAAACATGGTACTTTTCATTATATCCATATATATATATATATATATATATATATTATGGAGTTTCCTCACTGCCTAGGTGAAGCTATATAATACTTTTTTAGAAATACAAATTGATGTAATCTCTAAATTGCATATCAGGCATTTGAAATATATAGAAATTAAAATAGTTTAGCTTTTCAATATCATCATTTTTATCAATTGTTTCTCATTTTTTTGGTCATGAATAGCAACTTTTAAGTATAATTTACAATAATTTTAAAAGTTTATAAATTTATTTTATAAATATTTTATTGAAATATCTCAAACATAGAAGTGCTAATACAAAAAAACTTAAATTCTTAGAAATATAAATAAAACTTACTATGTAGAACAAATAAAATTTATTAATCACAAAAATGAATTAAATGTTTTTTATTTACAAACTATTATTATTCATAATTATACTATTACAAAAAAAAAAAAAAAAATCTGCAGCAAGTCATCTATTTCTTGTTTATCTGTTCATTCTTTTCCTTTGAAAATAATTTCCATCTCAATCAGCAGATCTTGCAAGGACCTTTCCAATGCAGTTAGAGATAGCGTGCCTTCTTCAAACTTCATTTCCACACTCACTAGAAAGATACAATGAGTCAAAATCAAAATCTGGCCAAGTAAATACTTGCTATAACAATTAATAATTTGCAATAGTTTATTTATTCTGTTTATTAAATTTTACAAACTATGTAATTGTAAATGTGAGATTTGAATTTATTCACCAAAAGTTATAGCTTGAAAATTAAATATTTTTACAACATTGAGGATTTTAAAGGACTAATAGTATTTTTTCATGTATGATATGCCTTCATGTAACATGCATGTCCATCCTCATTTTAAGATAAAAAATTATATTTGATTATATTAAGATCTAATAGTTAGTGCTAAAATTTTGCAGTATTCACAATGTATTGTTTAATGGTTTTATAAATCTGAATACAGAATTGCCAACCAACTACTTTATGCAGTGATCAATGATATTGTGTAGCAATAGTCATTAATGACACTCCGTTATAAGAATCAAACATAATTAAAAAAAGACAAATTCCAACTAAAGTGCAGAGTTCATTCTAGGCGTTTTTCACGGGGCGGGCCGCCTTGCCTGCCCCTTTTTTACAAAATTTGACGCCCTGATGCCCCCACTGTCCGAAATCCCCGCCCCGCAAGCCCTATCACTCGGAAAATCGACCAAGGGAAAAATAGCGCCCTTTCAGTTAATATCATCGCTTATTTCAAGCAAACTCTAAACTATTTGTAAACATTATATAATGTTCCTAGCTCCATTTTGCTCCTAATCTGTTCCTTTTCACTCTCCCCCCCCAAACATCCTCATACAGACACCAATTATTTTCAATAAAATTCCAGCACCGACGCAGTCATAATTTCTCTCTCTGTTTCTTTACCCCGCTTCTCGGCTACTGTAAAAATTCAGCCGAAATAAGAAAAAAAAAAAAAAAAAAAAAAAAAAACCCTGAAAGGTCTTTTGACGAAATTGGCGTTTTTTCGCGATTCTCTGACGAAAGTGTTTTTTTTCGGCGAACATTTCTCAAAATTTGCAACATAGTTTGTCCAAATTCTTGGATTTATGACTGATTTTTTTTTTTTTTTACATTTTCGGAAAAGAATCACCCCTGCACTGAAAAGTGTCATGAATGGAGTAAAGGGGTAGTAGCAAAGACTTTTTAGGGGGGTGGGGTCAGCGGGGGAAGAGTTAGTTGATTATTTATCATTACATTATTGTGCCCTTTTATGGCAAAGTGCACCCTGCCTGCCCTTGATCCGAGAATGAACTCTGAAAGTGAATATTTAAAATACAGTAAAACCTCCCAAAAGCAACCACGTTCCGTTCCTATAAAAATTAGTCGCTTTGAGAGGTGATCTCTTAATGGAGGTCATGTTTACAATTGTTGAAATTGTTGAAAAAAGGTAACAATTAATGTTACTAAACTTTATATTTCACATTAGGAAAAAATATGAAAGTTTAAGTATCAAAACAAAAGTTAATCACATAAGTTAATTACTATAGAGTTAAAAAAAATGAATACATTGACGTTTTCTTTGATTTTACGGTTTTATCTTTTATAACTTTTATTTCAAAGTCCTTTCGAAGTTCCCGTAAATAAATACAATTTTTTTTGGACGGGAATAAATAATGACGATTTCATTAATTCATCTATTTCTTTGAGAGGTTCCTGACAGAATAGGACAGGAGAGTTTATTGACCGTCATTCTTAATGTGTCATCTGAGTTAAATTCATTGCCTAAAAAGTCACAAAGGGGTACACTTAAAAGTACTCGTAATAAAAAAATTTCTAAACTTAGTTTAGAAGTTTGATGAATAATGCACTCTTCAGAATTATTTTTCTAACAAAACCTTCTTCAAGCGACCAGGAAAAAACCAAATTTGTTTCATTTTCTTCAAAGAAATTGGTCACTCATGGAGGGAGTTCAACTGGAGTGGTCTCTGAATGGAGGTAAAATTAGTATTGAGCCTATGGGAATAAATTTCGTTCCATAAAAAAATGGTCGTTCAGGGGGATAAAAATAAAAATAGTTTTAAAAACATACACTTTTATAAGAATTCAATGTTTATCTTAAAAATCACACATACACTTTGTTTCACCTTAATTTGGCAGTGCTGATTACCCTAGATTAACCGAATTGTAGCCATTGCCGTAGAAACTGGAGATTGCTCAAACAGCAGAGGATTACTAATAAACAAGGAAAAGTACCATTTTGGCGGAAAAATATAACGTGTGTGCCAAAATCGGTACTTTTGAAGTTTTTATGAAATTAATTTTATTATATAACCATTTATTAAAATAACGAATGAAATTATTATTATTATTTTCTTATTTTTACCACTTTTTAAATTGATTTCAACACTATTTTATATTATATTAGCTGACACGCCTGACATACAAAATACGAAAAATATCTAAAAATTACTGCATGAATTCCTGAAAAACTTTATTGAAAATATGGCAAAATTTACCGTATTAACAATGGCGGATCTAAGGGGGGGGGGCGAAGGGGCGATCGCCCCCCCCCCCCCTTGGGCTAATAAAGGGTTTGTAAAACGACATTATACATCCTCACAGGAAATAAATTGGGGCGGAGCTCGAGCCCGGCGCCACCCGACCCGGGTCGCGCCACTTTAAATCCACGAGACTCAGACTGGGTCAGGTCTTTTCTCTTTTAGAGTCGGGTCGTGCCCTGATCTTAATTTTTTTCTGCAGATTCGTGTCGGGCCGGATTTCTTTTTCCTCGAGATCGAGCCTGGCCTGGATTTCATTTTTCCTAGAGGTCTGCACTGGCCAAAATTTCCAGGTCGGGACTCGGCCCGGAATAAAAGCTAAACATTCGGTCCGTGTCAGCCCGTATGATAAGCATTATTGGCCCGACCACGACCCGTGCACTCCTCTAAATTCTTCCTCCCGAGCCCGAGTTGGTGCGACCCGACCGCGTCACGCCAATTTAAATCCACGAGACTCGGGCTCGGTCAGGTCTTTTCTCTTTCAGAACCGGGTCGTGCCCTGATCTTAATTTTTTCTGCAGATTCGGGTCGAGTCAGACTTCTTTTTCCTCCAGATCGAGCCTGGCCTGTATTTCATTTTTCCTAGAGGTCTGCAATGGCCAAAATTTCCAGGTCGGTGCTCGGCCCGGAATAAAAGCTAAACATTCGGTCCGTGTCAGCCCGTATGATAAGCATTATTGGCCCGACCACGACCCGTGCACTCCTCTAAATTCTTCTTCTCGAGCCCAAGATGGTCCGACCCGGGTCGCGCCAGTTTAAATCCACGAGACTCGGGCTGGGTCAGATCTTTTCTCTTTCAGAACCGGGACGTGCCCTGATCTTAATTTTTTCTGCAGATTCGGGTCGGGTCAGACTTCTTTTTCCTCCAGATCGAGCCGGGCCTGGATTTCATTTTTCCTAGAGGTCTGCACAGGCCAAAATTTCCAGGTCGGGGCTCGGCCCGGAATAAAAGCTAAACATTCGGTCCGTGTCAGCCCGTATGATAAGCATTATTGGCCCGGCCACGACCCGTGCGTTCCTCTAAATTCTTCCTCCCGAGCCCAAGTTGGTCCGACCCGACCCGGGTCGCACCAGTTTAAATCCACGAGACTCGGGCTCGGTCAGGTCTTTTCTCTTTCAGAACCGGGTCGTGCACTGATCTTAATTTTTTCTGCAGATTCGGGTCGAGTCAGACTTCTTTTTCCTCCAGATCGAGCCTGGGCTGGATTTCATTTTTCCTAGAGGTCTGCACTGGCCAAAATTTCCAGGTCGGGTCTCGGCCCGGAATAAAAGCTAAACATTCGGTCCGTGTCAGCCCGTATGATACGCATCATTGGCGCGACCACGACCCGTGCACTCCTCTAAATTCTTCCTCCCGAGCCCAAGTTGGTCCGACCCGACCCGCGTCACGCCAATTTAAATCCACGAGACTCGGGCTCGGTCAGGTCTTTTCTCTTTCAGAACCGGGTCGTGCCCTGATCTTAATTTTTTCTGCAGATTCGGGTCGAGTCAGACTTCTTTTTCCTCCAGATCGAGCCTGGCCTGGATTTCATTTTTCCTAGATGTCTGCAATGGCCAAAATTTCCAGGTCGGGGCTCGGCCCGGAATAAAAGCTAAACATTCGGTCCGTGTCAGCCCGTATGATAAGCATTATTGGCCCGACCACGACCCGTGCACTCCTCTAAATTCTTCCTCCCGAGCCCAAGTTGGTCCGACCGACCCGGGTCGCGCCAGTTTAAATCCACGAGACTCGGGCTGGGTCAGATCTTTTCTCTTTCAGAACCGGGACGTGCCCTGATCTTAATTTTTTCTGCAGATTCGGGTCGGGTCAGACTTCTTTTTCCTCCAGATCGAGCCTGGCCTGGATTTCATTTTTCCTACAGGTCTGCACTGGCCAAAATTTCCAGGTCGGGGCTCGGCCCGGAATAAAAGCTAAACATTCGGTCCGTGTCAGCCCGTATGATAAGCATTACTGGCCCGACCACGACCCGTGCATTCCTCTAAATTCTTCCTCCCGAGCCCAAGTTGGTCTGCAATCTTACTTATTTGTCATTCGTAAAAATTAAATTTGTTTTGCACATTTGTTTAGCGAAATCTTTAGAAATTTAATTTGATTTGATAAGTTACAGAGATGCATTTTTTAAAATTTACTTTTATACTTTGTAGAGCTTTAAAATTATGATTTTTTTTTATCAACCGTTTCTTTCATTCTAAACTGATTATCTTACTGGATTTTTATTTGAATGTAATTGTCTAACAAGGAGAGGGCCAACCTTGTTAATCACAGATTTTGATTATTTTAATATATGTTGTAGGGTAGAGGCCCCTTAGTGTCAGGTTCAACGGATTTTATCCAATGCTCCTTACTTCTTGAGAAACCGGGGGGGGGGGGTCTAATATTAGTGCACAACTTAAATACTTACTTTGCTACAACAATGATAGGTCACTCGTAGCTCAGTTGGTATGGTGTTAACCGGCTGATTGGCGGGTTCGGGTTCGATACCTGAATGCGCTGCATTTGTTTTTCTCATTTTTTGTTTTATAAATTTACTTGTAAGTATAACTTAATAATCTCACTGTCAATTAAACTTTTTAATATTGTATATCAATTATAATTTTAACCTATTTAATTTTTTACTTTTAACTGAATAGTTGTAATAAAACATCATAAAACTGTTATTTTTTTTTTTTTAAATCACTTTTAAAATGTATTTCATATATTCTTTATCGTTGCAATGATATTGAGCAATTGTGTCAATTCGTGATTTTAAAGAAACATCATTTACGCATTGCTTTAACAAAGGCAGTCAATGAGATAATACTATTAGTCTGTTTTTAAAGTAACAAGCATAATCATATTAAAAATTAGCATCAGAATTAAATTAAAACCGATTTTTTGCATATTAAAGATTTTTAAATTTGTAATAAGTATGCTTGCGCTTTCAATTATTTTGCTTTCCCCTTTATCTTTTTTCTGCTTTTATTTTATTTGAATATTCCTTTTTTTTATCATAACTAGATGGCACCACAACAGAATTTGTCACGATTTTGGAATTTTTATCATTCAATAATAGATCCAATTTCTTTTTAAACCTCTTTAATGGGTGAGAAATGATAGTTTACAAATAAGAAATGATAAATTTAAGTTTGTTAACATTATAATTAATGTTTGGTGTTAAAATTTTTAATTGAAATTATTAAATTATAATTATAACTATATTTATAAAACCAAAAATGAGAAAAACAAATGTAGCGCATTCAGGTATCGAACCCGGGCCCTTGGATCAGCCGGCAAACGCCATGCCAACTGAGCTACGACTAACCTGTCATCTTTGCTGCGAAGTAAGTATTTAAGTTGTCTACTAATATTAGACCCCGTGGTTTTTCAAGAACTAAGGGGCATTGGATAAAATCCGTTGAACCTGGCACTAAGGGGTGTCTGCCCTACAACATATATTAAAATAATCAAAATCTGTGATTAACAAGGTTGGCCCTCTCCTTGTAAGTCATATTTTACGTAGTGTTTACGTACATAATTGCCCAAATAGTCATCGCTATAGCCATTAATATTGTTTTTTTTCTGTATTCATGAATTTCGAACATAATTTGAAAATAAAATATGAGCATAAGCAAGTGTACTTTATGAATAATTTTAATTGCGAAATGCAGGCAGGGCTGGAGTTGATTTTTTAGCTTTTATACCGGGCGGGGCCAATAGTTTTATTTTTTTTTATGTGGGTTGGACCTGGGCTTGGGCCTGATAACTTCAGCCCAGGTAAACCCCTAACTGGCATATCGAAGCCAGCTTAACTTTTTTTCTTAAATGCTTAATTTCAGCCATCATCCCATAACTACTGAATATACCGGGTGTCCTAAAATGGACTGACTGATTTTAAAATTCAATAAATTCCAAATGGTGACAGATATTAAAAAAATACTTGCAGGAGGGTTATAGATGTTGGGAACAAGGGTGATTATGTTCCAAATTTTCCGCAAATTTAACCCTCTCGCTGCGCAACCCGCGATTTCCACGGCCAACGTAAAAGTGACAAAATTTGCGCAACCCACAATTTCCGCAGCAAACCTTTTTTTTTTATGATCTAATTCTATTTAAAAAAATCCTGTTTCACAAAGATTTTGGGACATATTTTACTCTAAAATGAGTGCAGATTTGAAATGTGTAATAAAAAATATGCGCAATTTTTTAACCTATTTTGATAAAATAATAATAATAATAATAATAATAATAATAATAATAATAATAATAATAATACGCAGCTCCAGGGTTAAGGCATTCGGTTCCAAAAATTTTGAAAATTCACCTATCCAAAAATTCGGACGTACAAATAAACGCAAATTTTGATAAATGGTCTCCATAAAAAATCTATTTCGTCAATCGTTCGCAGAAAATAACTTCAATTTCGCCGAATGATCACAGAAAAAACGCGAATTTGGTCGGGGAGCCACGGAAAACATGCGAAATTCTTCCAATGATCACAGAAAACGCGAATTTCTTCAAAAGGCAGCGGAAAAGAACTCGAATTTCGTTAAAGGATCGCGGAGAAAACGCAAATTTTGTCAAATAGCCGCGAAAAAAACCCCGCAAATTTCGTCAAAGGATCGTGGAGAAAACACGAATTTCTTCATAGAATCGTGGGAAAAAAATGAATTTAGTCAAAGAATCGCTTTAAAAACGCGAATTTAGTCAAAGGATCGTTGAAAAAAAGCGAATTTTGTAGAAGGGTCACGGAAAAAAACGCGAATTTTACCAAAGGTCTGCAAAATTACACTGATTTCCTCAAAGGGTTGCAGAAGAAACGCAAATTTCATCAAAGGGTCGAAGACGAGCGAATTTCATCAAAGAGTTGTGGTGAAAATGCAGTGGTCTCTTTAGAAAACAGCACACTTACATACGTTTATTATTACAGGTATAATTTTTAACTTGAAATAATATACTGAACTAATTTTTGAAAAAAAAAAAATTAACCCAAACCCAGTTAGCAGGAATCCACACTCAGCCTGAAATCGATCCGAATCCAAAACAGCTAACCCGACCTGCAACAAAAATAATTAGTGCCAGAAGGGAATCCCCCCAACTGCTGTAACCTTTCAGAAAATTTTCTTTGAATTTCAGAATTTTTTTTTTCTTTTTTAGTCTACCCATGATAATTTTTTAACTGCGATTCTTGATTTTAGTTTAAAATAGCAACGAAGATCATGCTGGAAACAAGAGGTGCTAAATCGGTTCCCGGAGGAGGTATAGGCTTAACGACCATTGTTTACAGAGCCATCTATCGCTGCTATTATACAGTAGAATCAAGAATGACAGTAACAAATCTCATCACATCTTATATAACCCTCCTGCAAGATTTTTTTAAATAGCTGTCACCATTCGAAAAGTACTAAATTTTAAAATCCATTTAAGGACACCCGGTATGTTTTTTAATAAGTTTCAAAGCATTCTTTACTGAATTACAACTCACCTTAGATATAAAGAGACAAGCAGTCTTATACCAAATTAGTATTTTTTACATAATTCTGGAGTTTAAAAAGTATTCCTAAATAATTATTTGGACGTGTCTGTTTACTGCATATAGTTTTTATCTTCAAAAATACCTAGACTTTCTTTAAAAAAAAAAAAACGGGTCAACTCGAACCCTTCTCGCAAGTCGCAGTAGTGAAAACCCAATTCGAAATTGACCCAAACCGGATATAATGTATATCAATCTGCCCCAAACCCAACGCGCTAGGCGCAGCTAAAAAGTAAAAGTCAACCCGACCTGTAGTAGAAAAGTAGATGTCAACCGGGCCCAAACCCGACCCGCGTCGAAAAAGTAGAAGTTAGCCCGGCCCATAGCAAAAAAGTAGAAGTCAACCCGACCCACAGCAAAAAATAGAAATCAACCATACCCAAACGCGACCCACAGCAAAAAAGTATAAGTTTATCCAACCAGCAGCAAAAAATAGGAGTCAACCGGACCCAAACCCGACCCACAGCAAAAAGTAGAAGTAACACGACCCGCAGTGAAAAAAATTAGCCCCGACCCGCGCATCAGATTGGAGTTTCCAAATTTCTGAAATCGCCCCCCCCCCCCCCCCCCCCCTTGAGGACTCTCCAGATCCGCCTTTGCGTATTAAGCTAAAAGTTTGAAATCAAATTCCATGTACAAATGACAAAAAATCACATTGGAATGCAAAAAATTGTATCAAAAATTCTCTATTTAAAATCGCGGAAGGAAAAATTTCTTATTAATATTTAAGCTGTGAGTTAAATATTCAGCTGTGAAACTGAATACCTTTTACAAGTGTCAAAAAATCATTGCAAAAAGCAAAAAATATAAAATTGCTGTACGAATTCCGAATATATTTTACTGAAAATAAGACAGCATTATCTATATTGGGTTAAACGATTGAAACAGAATTATCTGAAAATCTATTTAAAATAGAAAAATCGGTATTTATACCACGCCACTGGCAGAAATCTGGAAAAGGTTTGGCCTCACGACCTCAGACTGAGCCTGTCTCATCTTTAATGTACCTATAATTTTTGTTATTAGGATACAAAAAAGACATGATTTTTATAAATTTACATACAATTTTTATGATGCCCCCCTCTCCCTCTGCTTTAAAATACATGATAGCAACCAAGAAGTTCATATTCCCAAAACAATTACATCTCTAATTGCTAATATAATCAGTGTTTTATGTTTCAAATAATAAAATTATAATTATTAGTTAGAAATTACAAAAATTATATAAACTACAGAATAAGTAATTTCATTAGTTAGTATATAATAACTGAGGATAGACAAACAGTTTTTTAAGGCCGAAACCGAATTTCGGTGATCTTTCTATTTTCAACCGAAAACGTCCAAAAATTTGTTTAAAGTAATTAAATTGTATACATGAAAATAATTAATACATACATAAATATACATAATTATTAATTAATTATACATATTTATTAAATATGCATAATTATTAATTAATTATGCATATTTATTAATTAATTATGCATATTTATTAAATATAATTATTAATTAATTACATATGTGGCCCAAATTGACTCTATGTGCCTTAGACCCAAAACTTTTTATTTTCATATAAAATAAACATAATTAATTCATCAATGACACAGAAAGATTTTCAAACTATACGAATTTCATTTATTTAAAAAATCTTTCAATTTTATGTATACACATCTCGATTTATCATTTACAATGATTTCTGTAAAGGAGCATCTGATACCTGATCATCATACTAGAACTTTCTAAAAGAGTATTTGAAACACTTCTGTGGTTTCAAACTGAAAAATTTCTATTACTGTTATGTCCAGGGACGTAGTGGAGGGTATACGCCATATACCCTCTGGATTTTTTTTAAGGAACACCGTATACCCTCTGTTTCTCAAGAAAGCTATAGTATGTATACACTACAGTATACCCTCTGCTTAGAACGTATACCCTCTGTTTTTTTTTTTTTACGACTAAACCACTGGTTATGTCTGCAGCTTTTAATGAGCACGTGAAAAAGTTTAGTTATATATGCATTGCTTGCTTTATTATTTGCACTCACGTCTTGAATCAGTCATGACTGATAATTATAAACAACGAAGTTCGTAGCAATAAATAGTCTCATTTGAGTCGATAAAGCTCAAGTCGATGAGCAATGTTGAAAATTTCCGAAGGAAGAAACGAGATTTTTGGAATACTGATAGTTTTGGTCCAGCCGCATTTTTGCCAAAATTCAGATTTTGGCCCCAAAACGAATTTTCGGTCGATCTCTAATACAGTCAAACTCGCTTATAACGAGGCTTGATTTAACGAGGAAATCAGAAATGATTGGTTGGTACAATGTTAAGTCTATGAGAGCATACCTCACTTTTAACAAGCAAACCCCGGTTATAGCTAGCAATATTTCTATGATTCATGAAATTTCTATTCACTTCCACCCTTTCCAGCTTAGCTAATCGTTTCTTGGGAAAATTCCTTTAACATTCCGAAGTCAACCGAAAGTTAGTGATGAGTCATAAATCCTGAGAACAAGTGATGGCTGAATTTTTCATTGTGTGAAGGGCACGTGCGAGGACTTCCCACATACGACCTTGAGGAGACGTACAGAGAGGACGGAGGTTGGTGATTGGATGGAAATATACTCTGCATAGGAGACTTGTGTAGAAGTCATTCTTTGATTTGCATTCATATAGTATGTTCGTCAAATCTTATCTTCAATGTCGAAACGTAAAATTTTATCAGTTGCCGAAAAAAATAAGGATTTAATGGGAATTAGAGAATGGCTTAAAAAAGTCTTAAATCTGCAAAAAGTATGATTTATCTTCTACTGTTTCAACTTTGTTAAAAAATAAGGAAAAATTAATGGCTGCGTATGCTCAAAATAAGAATGACTGTAAACGTTTGAAGAAATGTGCTAAAGACGATTTGGACGAAGCTTTTTTGAAGTTGATGAAGGTGCAACGTAATGCAGATTTACCTGTATGTGGTCCACTTTTTAAAGTTAAAGCAGAAAAATTTGCTGAACAATTAACTATTCTGGATTTGTATGTTCGAATGGATGGCTTGATCGATTCAAGAATGTACATGAGATAATCTTTGGAAACATTTGTGGTGAAGCAAAGTCTACAAACATGGAGGTTATTGCGCAGGGATGAGTGAAAAGTGGCCAGTCATCGGAGAAGGATACACAAAAGATGACATTTATAATGCCGATGAAACGGGTATTTTGTACAACATAATCTCGTAGCACACTTTTAAGTTCAAGGGTGAAAAGTGCATCTGAGGCAAGCTCTCCAGAAATCGATTGACAGCTTTACTGTGGTCTTATATGTCTGGCACTGACAAGAAGAAACTCTTATTATTGACAAGTCCAAAAACCCTAATTGTTTTAGGTATGTAAAAAAGCCTTCTGTTGATTATGACCACAGCAGGAATGTCTGTATGATCGCGGACATTTTTACAAAATTTATTTCAAAATGGGAGCGCCAACTAAGGAAAGAAAAGCATAAAATTATCCTTTTAATTGATAATTGTTCTGCGCATCCCGAAATCACGGGACTTACAAACATCAGGATTGAATTTTTACCACCAAATTCTACAAGTGTTATCCAGCCATCGATCAAGGGAACATCAGAAGTTTTAAATCAAACTTTCGTAAGCACTTGATTTTGATGCTTCTCGATAGAAGAGAAAAAATAGGAACAACCTCAAATGCTAATGTAAACATACTGGAAGCGATATGTTTAATGAATGATGCATGGGAAAAGGTTGCATCAACATGCATTACAAATTGCTTCTGTAAGGATAGATTGGACATTTCTCAAGGGAGGGGGGGGGGATATCTGAGGAAGAAGAAATAGACAACTTGAAAAATTTGGAAATGAGTAGAGAAGAATTTGAAAATTATGTTTCTGTTGACGACAATGTTATAACTTCCAAGATATCCACACCAGAGGAAATTGTAGCTGAAATTCAAGCTAAAGAAGATGAAAAAAATGATGAAAGCTACAATTATGACGACGAGTGTGAAGAATTTCAAGCTAAACCGCCCCCAACATGCTCAATAGAAAAATTCAAACTTTTTTGGAGCCAAGGGTGCAAATGGCATTTTTTTTGGGCCACGAGTCTCTTCTGCGATGAACAATAATACAAGAAAGAGACAATAAGACAGTTCAAAGCAAACCAACTTCTTTTGTACTGTACAGAAATAAAAAATAGATAAAGTATCTATAATAAAGCAACTATGCATGAATTTTTACAATTCTTTACGAAACCCGTTTATAACGAGCAAATATCACGGTCCCTTCACGCTTGCTATAAGTGAGTTTGACTGTAATAACATAATGTACATAAAAATGTTATAATAATTGTGAAAAACTATATCAAAAATAGAGATATTTACATTTATTAAAATAATTAAAAACTGCATTTAACATTAAATTGTTAACACTGCTTAAAATTAAGGGGCTACTTCACTCATGCAAAAAACACATGCTTGCTTTAATCCCATGGAAGAAATTAAAAAATATATACCTCATTTGCATTTCAGTATTTTTGTTTTCTTTTGCATTGAATAGCTGAGATCAATCTCCACAAAGAACATTTTTTACTTTTTCGATTTTGTTTGTAGGTTTTTTTTAGGGGGGGGGGGGGGTATGATTTTCAGAACCAGTTTTGAAAGTGAAATTATCCCAGTAAATAAAGGCCTCTAAGAAAAAAAAAATCGAAAAAGTAAAAAAGGGTCTTTGTGGTAATCAACCTCAGCTATCAAATGTGTGTGTGTGTGTGTAAGGGGGGGGGGATTTAAATATTGAAATGCGAATGAGATTTTTAAAAAAGGATTAAGACCAGCGAGTGGTTGTTTTCATGAGGGAAATAGCCTCTTAATAATTATTAAACAATTGACTCTCTAATTAGAAACATAATACACAATTTTATGCTTTAATTAGTAAAATGATAATAATTTAGTATTCATTACTGAAAGAAATTTGTTTAATATAAGAACGCTGTCTATTTTTGAATACAAACAGTATATATACAAGTAAATTGTATATAGAAAACAACTATAATACATATATATAAATCAAATTTATCCAACTCCAACATATAAATTCAGAGCAGATGTATGTGTTTGTGGTCCCCAGAATGAATTTCATGAATTTTTTCCCAAAATGCCATTTTTGAAAATGATCATCAATCTGAAACTCTGAAGTTGCAATATGACAGTTATTTTCAAAACTAAAATTATTTTAATGGCACTTCTTTCAAAAGTAAGATTTGATTTTTAATAAATTTAGCATCTGAATATAGAACAGTGTTTCTCAACCTTTTTTACATCATGGGTCATGGCACACTTAAATCTTTAATTAAATGTGTGCGGCACATTAAAATTATGACGACTTAAAAAAGGGAAGGATTATCTATCAATACATAAAAAACGACTTCATATACTTTTTTATTTATTTACTATCACAAACAAAATAAGCCATCCGAGCCGAATAAAAGAAAAGAAAATTATTTTAAATATAATTCTTATAACCTTTTTTATATACTCCTCTTTAATTCTGATCAATATTTATAAGCAAAGAAACACTAGTTTCGCTATCATTCAGCATACCATCATCAATGCAAAGCATAATGGAATTTTACCATATATATGGAGAAGTGGATTCAAGGTATAGGTTTATTGGTCAATAGAAGTGCAGGAAATTACAGGCAACAGCCTATAGGAAATTGTATAGGGAAAGGAACTGGTAATGTTAAAAAAATATATTAATCTGCAAGTAATTTACCATGTTAGCTTAGCATTTAAAGAGATACCAGAGTTTGATTTTTTTTTTTTTAAATGAGAAGACTTTCTGTGCAAGATAAAATCTTCGGATAGACATACTCTTAAATCATTTTTAACGATATTTTCTAATGCATTTTAAATTGTAATCTTTTTGCTTGAGGAGATATGATTTTTTTTCTGAAATAATTTAATTCAAGAGACGTAAGACCATTTTTAGGGTTTCCTCGTACACTCTTATAATGAGTAACCGAAGAAAAATCTCCCAAATAAAGCAAATTTATGATACTAAACTTTATTTCAAAGTAAATCGTATAATATGAAATGCCTAACATTAAATATTCGAATTTTTTAAAATTTGACGCAGCTTGTTTAAAAGTTTTGCGGCACACCTGAGATCTTTTCGTGGCACACTACTGTGCTGCAGCACACATGTTGAGAACCACTGATATAGAAGATCAGATCATAAAATTCAGTTAAACAGAAATAATACAAAAATATTACTTAAATTATGCAGAATTTTTTTAAAGTTAGTTATGAGTAGGCCAGATTGTTTTAAAAAACAGAATAACTTTAAGAACAGAATCAAATGTAAAAATATCTACAAAATGTTAAAAAAAAAAAAAAAAAAATGCAAAAGGAGACCATAAAAATTTATTACCACCACCTGAAACTGCTAGCTGTGGTTGTAAAAAATCTGGTTTGCAACAAAGAACAGTTCATTACCAAAATCTTGTTTTTTTCCCACAGGTTAATTTTAACTATTTTTCTCCAGACTACAAACACATTTGTTCCATGAATTCTTATAAACCAAGCCTAAAAGTTCATAAGTTTTGTTTTCACAGCTGTTTATATCATTTGGTAACAACTCTCACTTCCGAATTGCAGCAAGCTTAAAAAGAAAACGCCAGGGCTCCTATACAGAAAAAGTACCAAATAAATAATTTTAAAAATACTGTATTTTATTCAGCAATTTAAAGATTTATGAAGTAGATTAAAACTGGCTGTTACAATGATAAATTTTACTTAAAGAATATATTAATTTAAAAGGTCTCTAGATACTTCATAACATTATTTTAATTTGGTGTTGCCTTGTATAATACTGGCAAACACAAAAAGCACAACACCCCTTATGAGAAGTTCATAAATTATTAATCACTAACTTAATACATCCACTATGGGAAAGTCTTCTCTCCAATCACAGAAAAAATATACAAATATAACTCACCAACAACTTCAGTAAATTCAAATTATTCGATTTTTCCAGCCTGACTTGCAACAACAGCAGCAACATAAGCAAATGTACCTGAAACAAATATAAATGTTTAGGCCACATTTAATAATAAAATGCAAATTAAAGATAAACAAGTTAAGCAGTTTTAAAGATCTTTAAATATAGGGTAAGAGTGTGGATGAATGGGACACTTTTTACAAAAATAAGAAAATCAACCTTGTTTGACACAAAACAAAAATTCAGGTTTATAGAATACAAAATGAAACATTTTCTAATGTTCTTGAATAATATAGAAACATAGAAAAAAATTATAATTAAAGAAACTGAAAATTTCAAAATGTGTCCCATATCTCCCCACTAACAGGAAGATATGAAACAGCTATAAAACAATGTATGATAAGACACAAATAGTCTCGTGTAAAGACATTAATACTGGAATAAAACTTAGATGATTTTGCTAGTGATTTGTAGTCAGAATTGCAAATATGTCAGCTAAATTATAAAAGTACCATACCAACTTCTTTATCTGGTTTACACTGACCTTTACCCCCCCCCCCCCCCAATTTTTTTCATTTTTACAGCTTTATAAAATTAAAGAGGACAATGGTTACTTTACTTAGTTACATGTTTTATTATTATTTAATTAATTTTAAGAGCTATTAATATACAAGTCTTATTTTATTTCTAACTAGCAAACCCCGCGGCTTTGCTCGCGTAATATTTGAAATATGCCAAGTGATATTTATATGTCTAATTTTTATTAAAAGGTACTAACTAAATTTTTATTTTATTAAAAGGTAATATTTTATTTTATTAAAAGGTACTTATTACTTTTAGGAATAATTAAAAAAATTACTATTTAAAACACAGTTTGATTAAACATTGTTACACTGCATAAGGCAGAAATGAGACTTAAATTAATAAAACGAAATAAAACTAAATAAGTAATAATTTAGAAAATATTTTGAAACTTTTATGCTCAATTAATACGCTCATTTCAGTATTCATTTGAAGTTTTGAATTCTTTAGAAACCATCTTCTTACATCTTAAAATTAACCATCATGTCAAATTCCAAGTCCTACCACCTCTCTCAACAAAAAGGGCTATGTTGAAATAGGAACTGTCACCATTAATTTGCCAACATTAATTTTGAAATTGGTTTGTTATTTCCTAATATTCCACAGAAACGTAATTTAGAAAGCTTTTAAAGGCCTTTTTTAGAGCGTTTGTTGTTTCTGTAAATCCCAGGTGGTAGAATCATCGGCATAAAATATAGCCTGTGTAGGATCAGAGACTGTTACCATTGATTCGCAACTATTACTTTTATATTTGGTTTATATTCCCTGAAATTGCGTAGAAATCGTAATTTAGGAATTTTTAGAATGCTTTTCGCACCCCCCTTTCACTTCACCCATTTTTTAATTCGAATTTATTTTCGACAGTAGTTCGAGGGCATTTATATTTTATAAGTAACTATCATGCCATATTTAAAGTTTCTAGCCTTTTCAGTATCACAGAAATCGCAATTTAGAAAGCTTTTACCTACTGCAACCCTCTGGTGGTAGTGGCACAGACATAAAATATAGCTTATGTTTGAGCAGGTTCTATCACCAACAATTTGTTATCATTATTTTTTTAATCTGTTTGGTATTTGATAAGATTACATAAAAATTGTAATTTATAATGCTTTTCGCTCACTTCCTCTTTTTAAATTTGAAATTTTCTTTCGACAGTTCATAGAAAGCAGTTGCATCTTGTAAGTAAATAACATGCCATACTTCAAAGTATTAGACTCTTCAGTTATGAAAAAAACGCAAATTAGAACATGTTTTGCTTTTTCAACCCTCAGATGGTAGTGACAGCAACATAAAATATAACCTATGTTATAGCAGGGACTATCACCATTGTTTTGCATCCATTACTTTTGAAATAGCTTTGGAATTTCCTGAGATTGAGTAGTAATCACAATTTAGAACGTTTTTAGAACGCTTTTCGCGCATTTTCACCCCTTTTTAAATTTCCAATTTTTTCGAAACTATTCTTAAAAATTATTTATATGTAATAAATATGTACCTTGCCTAATTTTAAGTTGCTAGCCCCTACCGATCACAAAAATCGAAATTTGGAACGCTTTTTTGCTACTGCAACGTCTAGGTGATAGTGATACCGACTTAAAGTAGCGTCTATGTTAGAGCAGAGGCTGTCAGCATCAATTTCTTACCATTAGTTTTGAAATCAGTTTGATTCTTCCTGAGATATTGGTGACAAATCGGCATTTAGAACGTTTTTAGAACACTTTTCGCTCATTTTGCCCCTACATCTCCTCTGGGGTAGTAGAAACAGATATAAAATATAGCCTATCTTGGAGCAAGATCTGCCACCATCATTTTTACACCATTATATTTGAAATCGGTTCAGTATTTCCTGAGATTCCATAGAAATCACAATTCAGAACGTTTTTTACAACGCTTTTTGCGCATTTTGACCCGCCTTTTAAATTTCGATTTTTTTAGGAAATGTCATTAGAGATCATTGATATCTTATAACTAACTACCAATCTAAATTTCACGATTCAAGGCCTTTCCGTCAAGCAAAAACCGCAATTTAGAACGTTTTTCTCCTGCACCCCCTTTGGGGTAGTGGCACCGACATAAAACATAGCCTATGTTGGAGCAAGGGTTTTCACCATCATTTTGACGCCATTATTTTTTAAATCGGTTTGGTATTTCCTGAGATTGTGTAGAAATCACCATTTAAAATGTTTTTTAGAACGCTTTTCGCGCATTTTCACCCCTTTAAAATTTCGAATTGTTTAAGAACTGTTATTAGAAATCCTTTATATCTAATGAGTAGCTGTTACTTCGAATGTCATATTTCTAGGCCCTTCAGTAACACATAAATCGCATTTTTAGAAAGTTTTTTGCTCTTACACCCCTTTGGGGTAGTGGTACCGACATAAAACATAGCCTATCTTGGAGCAAACGTTGTCACTATCATTTTGACACCAATATTTTTTAAATCGGTTTGGTATTTCCTGAGATTGTGTAGAAATCACCATTTAAAATGTTTTTTAGAACGCTTTTCGCGCATTTTCACCCCTTTAAAATTTTGAATTGTTTAAGAAGTGTTCTTAGAAATCCTTTATATCTAATAAGTAGCTGATACTTCAAATTTCATATTTCTAGGCCCTTCAGTAACACATAAATCGCATTTCAAGAATGTTTTTTGCTCCTACACCCCTTTGGGGTAGTGGCACCGACATAAAACATAGCCTATGTTGGAGCAAGGGATTTCACCATCATTTTGATGCCATTATTTTTTAAATCGGTTTGGTATTTCCTGAGATTGTGTAGAAATCACCATTTAAAATGTTTTTTAGAACGCTTTTCGCGCATTTTCACCCCTTTAAAATTTCGAATTGTTTAAGAACTGTTCTTAGAAATCGCATTTTTAGAAAGTTTTTTGCCCTTATACCCCTTTGGGGTAGTGGCACCGACATAAAACATAGGCTATCTTGGAGCAAACGTTGTCACTATCATTTTGACACCAATATTTTTTAAATCGGTTTGGTATTTCCTGAGATTGTGTAGAAATCACCATTTAAAATGTTTTTTAGAGCGCTTTTCGCGCATTTTCACCCCTTTAAAATTTAGAATTGTTTAAGAACTGTTCTTAGAAATCCTTTATATCTAATAAGTAGCTGATACTTCAAATTTCATATTTCTAGGCCCTTCAGTAACACATAAATCACATTTTCAGAACGTTTTTTGCTCCTACACCCCTTTGGGGTAGTGGCACCGACATAAAACATAGCCTATGTTGGAGCAAGGGATTTCACCATCATTTTGATGCCATTATTCTTTAAATCGGTTTTGTATTTCCTGATATTGTGTAGAAATCACCATTTAAAATGTTTTTTAGAACGCTTTTCGCGCATTTTCACCCCTTTAAAATTTCGAATTGTTTAAGAACTGTTCTTAGAAATCCTTTATGTCTAATAAGTAGCTGATACTTCGAATGTCATATTTCTAGGCCCTTCAGTAACACATAAATCGCATTTTTAGAAAGTTTTTTGCTCTTACACCCCTTTGGGGTAGTGGCACCGACATAAAACATAGCCTATCTTGGAGCAAACGTTGTCACTATCATTTTGACACCAATATTTTTTAAATCGGTTTGGTATTTCCTGAGATTGTGTAGAAATCACCATTTTGAACGTTTTTTAGAACGCTTTTCGCGCATTTTCATCCCTTTTAAATTTCGAATTGTTTAAGAACTTTTCCTTAGAAATCCTTTATATCTAAGAAGTAGCTGATACTTCAAATTTCATATTTCTAGGGCCTTCAGTAACACATAAATCGCATTTTTAGAACGTTTTTCGCTCCTACACCCCTTTGGGGGTAGTGGCACCGACATAAAACATAGTTTATCTTAGAGCAAACGTTGTCACTATCATTTTGACACCAATATTTTTTAAATCGGTATGGTATTTCCTGAGATTATGTAGAAACTACCATTTAGAACGTTTTTTAGAACGCCTTTTGTGCATTTTCACCCCTTTTAAATTTCGAATTGTTTAAGAACTGTTCTTAGACATCATTTATATCTTATGAGTAACTAATATTCCAAATTTCATATTTCTAGGCCCTTCAGTAACGCAAAAATCGCATTTTTAGAACGTTTTTTGCTCCTGCACCAACTTTGGGGTAGTGGCACAGACATAAAATATAGCCTATGTTCTAAGTTGGACTAACACCATCATTTTGATACCATTACTTTTTAAATCGGTTTGGTATTTCCTGAGATTATGTAGAAACTACCATTTAGACGTTTTTTAGAACGCTTTTTGTGCATTTTCACCCCTTTTAAATTTCGAATTTTTTAAGAACTGTTCTTAGACATCATTTATATCTTATGAGTAACTAATATTCCAAATTTCATATTTCTAGGCCCTTCAGTAACACAAAAATCGCATTTTTAGAACGTTTTTTGCTCCTGCACCCCCTTTGGGATATTGGCACCGACATAAGATACAGCCTATGTTCTAAGTTGGACTAACACCATCATTTTGATACCATTACTTTTTGAAACGGTTCGGTTGTTCCTGAGCTTACCTCCTACAAATAAACAATTTTTTCCTCTTTATAATAGGAGTATAGATAAACATTTAAAATTATACATAGTCGTATAATAAAAACATTATGAACAGCATATGCATGAATATGCTTAGGAACAAGCTTTTCAAAATTTTATTTTTTTTTCTTGTTTGTTTAAATGCTCTATTTTTTATACACATATCTACCAAACTCTCCTCAAATATTATATCCTTTCTAGTTTCTCTCTTAACATTTATAACTTAATTCTCCATATGGATACATAAGAATGTTTCCATTTTGTCATTGTTTAATTAAATATAACCTTTAAAATGTGTAGTATATGTGGAGCTATGTAATATAGAATTTCAAAACACCAGTTTGGAGTCCAACTTATATTCTTTTCAATATTTATATATATATATATATTTTTTTTTTTCCAGACATAATGCCTTCACAGTTGCCTTCTAGCATTTATAAAGACTTATTTATTTGTCAAAATTTAATAGAAATTTATAACTTTCTTAGTAGAAAATATTTATAAGTGTATTATAAATTAATTGATCCGAATTTAAAATGAATTAGCTGTAAACCAACTTTTAAAAATAAAAACCAGCTTTTTTTTTTAAGTGGTTAAAACCAAAAAAAGCCGGCAACCCTGCCATTTCTTGAGTCGTTTTTCTCTGTTTGCGTGGAAATTCGGTTCAAAACGACCACTTTGACACTATTTTCTGAAAGATTATTGTGTTTGCAAAAAAAAAAAAAAAAACAGCTTGATTGCATAGTTTCTGAACAACAATGCCTGCTAGTTTCATGCATTTCGAACAAAAATAAATTAAAACTTATGTCATAAAGTTGCGTTTTTGGATTTGAGAACAGCCTTAATATACAGAAAGCATGAAATATATATGAAGCAAATTTATTTTTGATTCTTGGGAACAGATGTCATATACTCCCGTGGCTGCTATTTTGGATTTCTTGGTGATCTTTATCGATATGGCAACCACGTTGAGTGTTGGTTCTGGTAACCCCATTTTTTTGGGAGACTGTCTTTTGCATCAGATTTATTTGATTGACCATGGCTTCCGTAGTTTGTTTACCTGCTGTGGGAGATGTTATTACAGGGTGTCTACAAAAATTGTAAAAAAAAGTTCCCTGATTTCCCTGACTATCATTATCAGACTTCCCTGATTTTTCCATGATTTCCCTGATTATCATTATCAGACTTCCCTGATTTCCATTATTAACAATACACATACGGTATTTTTTCATGTAAACCAACTCCTCGCATAACACACTTATCCAACTTGCTAATATCTCATTTGGAAAAAAAAACAACAGATAAACAAAAAAATTGCCTAATATTCATTAAGCATTGGTTGACAGTTTTATAAATCTGAACTCAAAATTTAGTCCAACTTCATACAGTTGTGACTAGTAAATCTCCTCATTTTCTGAAAAATATTAAATTCTAAGACTTATCTATATCTGACGGATTAGCTAATTGGATTAAGCTGACCACCTGGTTAGGTTATGCTAATGTATCATTTTAAAATGGGTAAATTGCCTTCAATATAAACGCTATCAACAGAAAATGAGGAAATCTGATCACCTTAATTTGCATTAAATATCAAAAACTCATACTATGTGTATCTTTTTAAAAATATTGGGAAAAACATATCAACATGTGAAAAAATATGGTATATAAAGTAGACGAATCAGTCTCGTTGGCAAGGTGAAAATGCGAATAGTTTTGCATATAGACAAATTTCCCTGATTTTCGAATATTTTTACGAAGTTCCCTGACTTTTCACTGATTTTTCCAGATCAATAAACCTCCCTGATTTTTCCATGATTCCCCGATTTCCAGATTCTGTAGACACGTCCTGTATTAAGAAATATCAGGGAATTTGATATATTTTTTGCTAATTTATTTCTTAAATAGTGTTATTTATGTTTTTTTTCTCCTGCAATATTGCTCTTTTCTGTTAATGAAAACGTAGTTTTATTGACGTCATTAATGATGTATTCTGATATTCGAGATTGAAAATTTAGCTGAGCGGTGTTTTGCCAACTCAACTCTGTATGTTTTATAATTTGCAGTAAGGGAAGTTTTGAAGAATGGAGACATTTTGTATTTGTTTTTTATTGTAAAATTAAAATTACGGTAATGCGAAGTTTGATATTGGTAGTATATGTTCAATATTGAAAGTTAAAGTTTTTGTGAGATTTAGTTTGAAATTGTGAGTAATTGTTTTTATTTTTTTTCTGTAAAGTTAAATGACAGTTTTACAACGACTTCAAATTTGAGAAATTATGGCAAGTGACCATTTTATACAGTTGGGTTTCAAGGAATGAGAAGTCTGTTAAGGTATGTTGATAATTTTATGTATATTTCTCATGCAATTTTGAGATTGTTGTACAGCAACATACGTGCATTTGCTGCTGATTTAACAAGTTCTGTGCATTTTTGTGATTACTGCAGAAGTAGTTTGCTTAATCCAGTGATTTTTTTTTTCGGTTAAAGAACGCATAGCGTTATATGTTCGTTTACTAATTGCCGCTTTAACGAGTTTCGTGTATTTTCCAGATTGCTGCAGAAGTAGTTTGCTGAATCCAGTGACTTTTTTTTTTGGTCTATGAATGCGTAGCATTCATACGTTTATTTACTAATTGCCGCTTTAACTAGTTTTGTTTATTATTTACATTTTATTTTTGTTAAGTTACATTTTATTTTTGTTGTGCATAAATCGGTGCTTAGCGACATTTACTACTTGGCAGAAAAGGGGTTTTCATGGCAAAAAAAGAATTCAAGATAGCGGACGCGGGAATACATGACATCTGGGCACAATCCCAGAACAGGCGAGACACCCCATTTGGCGACTTTTCTGACAAGCGCCAAACACCCCACATACGCCAACCTAAAATGCGACAGCCTGAAAACTAACGTGATTAGTCCACTCCCCTGAATGCTTCCAGACTGTTTTTTACTATGTCATCATCCTGGAATCATAGGAAATACAACATTCATAAATAATGATGTATTAGAAAACACAGGAGAGCTGATTTTTATGAGATTCAAAATAAAACAAATGATTTGAACGTAAGTTTATTGAAAAATGTGAAATTTTTAAAGTACATTTCCAAATCAGAGTAACGATTTAACGATTAAAATTTTCATTTTTCAACAACTTTTAGAAAAAATCATGTTGTCATTTAATATTTTAAAGTATGTCCCTATATCGGAGTAAACATTAAACAATTCATTTCTAATTTACAGAAGTATGAACACTTCGCGTTCATAAAAAAATAATATATATCACTGAATACAGCAACATTGTTCTGCAGCAATATGAAAAATGCAGGAAACTTGTTAAAGCGGCAATCACTAAACCTTGTATGAACACTACGCATTCATTAACTGAAAAAAAACAAAAACATCACTGGATTCAGCAGCTCTCGCTGTGTAGCAATCTCAAAATTCATCAGCTCTCGCTGTGTAGCAATTTCAAAATGTACAAAGCTCGTAAGGCCAGCATACATGAGAAATATACAATAAATGGCTAATATGAAACACTACAACAAAAATGCATAAAATTATTAACATACCTTAACAGACATCTCCTTTCTTGAAACCCAACTCTAAAAAATGTTGAATCGCCATAATTTCGTAAATTTGCAGTCGTCAGTAAACTTCATTTAACTTTCTAGCAAAAAAAAAAAAAAAATGAACAAATACTCACAATTTCAAACGAAATTACACAGTTACTTTAACTTTCAAATTTTACAACTAAAAACAGCAAAAAAAAAAAAAAAAAAAAAAAAAACAAATATTAACAATAACAAACTTTTGCCTTGCCGTCATTTTAATTTTACAATTACAAAATGTCTTCCTTCTACACAAATTACAAAACATGCGGAGTTGAGTTGTCAAAACACAGCTGAGCTAATTGTCAATAAAAGTTTTCAGGTAGGCGTAACTAACCAATACACAACAAATCAACCAATCCCATATTAAACCGATCCAAATTCACCAGATCAGACCACTGTAGGCATGGAAAGAATTTACGAAACAAACTGGTAACAACAAAAACCCATTTAAAGCCTCGCCAAATTGAACGATGCCAAGTGTCTCGGCTGTTCTGGGATTCAGCCGACATCTGTTTCTATAAAAGTTTTGGTGTTATTACCAGAGTTTTATAATATAGACGCACGCGCACACGCGGAAAATTTTCTGCAAAATTCGGAATTTTGCGGAAAATTTCTTAGAAAAAAAAAAAAAAGTAATTTTTGTTCTTGTATTTTTTTTTTTTTAAATACCGAAAAATTAAAAATGTTCCCCAATTTTATGTACGATTTATTTATCGTTTATCAGGGGTGATTCTGTTCCGAATTTTCCGAAAATTTAAGGCATTCGGTTCTGATAAAAAAAAAAAAAATCGTCCATCAGTCAGAAAATTCCGGCATAAAAAATATCACCGAAATATATTGCGGATTTCAACAAATGGTCGCATAAAATAAACCCACTCCGTCAATCGTTTGCAAAAAAAAAAAAAAAAAAAAAAAAAAAAAAAAAAAAAAAAAAAAAAAATCGTCAAAGGGCCGCAATAAAAACTCATCGGTCTCTTTAATGATGTTACCTATGAACGGAGCTCTCCTTACAAAATGTGATTCAGTTGTTTCAGAAGCAATGTCCATTATTGCATTTTCCAAGAAGAGGTCACAATATTAAGGATTGGGCTGTTTCTAAATGCATTGACAAAATAACTGATAAGAATTCACTCCTTCTTATCATGGATTTTAGCTTTACTATTTTTTTAGCCAACATAACTATTCTGTAATTAATATTAATTAATTTTTAAATTAAAATTCTTACTGTCAAATAGACAAATAACACGTTATTTTATTAAACATTAAATTAATTTGCAGAAAGTTTTTGACCCAATATTTAAGTGCGCAGAAAGTTTTTGGTTTTATACAAGTCTGGTTTATTACATTTTGGTAAGTATAATTTAAAAATTAAATTTGATTATTTAGGTTTGCAGTTAAGTCAAAATATTTTATGCACTATAAACATTGCTGAAATTGCATTTTTAGCAATGTCTACATGGGATGTCCATTACTGGAAAATGACTAATTAACCATCCCAGTAATGGACCTTAATGGACTCTTAAAATCTTAAAAGTAAATGAAGTTTTGTAAATGGCCATTAGTATATAAAATTCTAAGTTTTCTATTGCTACTCAAACAAAAACATAAAAATTGTGCAAGAAAATAAATACAGTAGAACCTCGATTATCCGAAGCGATTGGGACCGACCCTCTTCCGGAAAATCGAAATTTTCGGAGAATTGAGAATGCTTCAATTTTAAGATGAAAGATAAATATACGCAATATTTCTTATTATGGTAACAAGTGCTTAATAAAAATAAAACAATAGCAAAATGGAAACAAGAATAAATTACCTGAATTTTAATTCGAAATTAAGTAACATTTACATATATCCCAAGGGTTTGAAAAAATGTTTGTTTGTCACAGATTCGATTGCCTTTGCTTTGAAGCTCTACCATGGAGTTTTTTTAATAGTATTAGTTCACCAGTATCACAGTCTTTCTGCTGCTCCAGCCATGCCAAACCTTTTGCAAAGCATTCAAAAGAATCAGAATTGCTAATTAGTTCGTTCCACTCTGCAGCTTACGGGAGCTCAGATAAATTCAAAGGAACTCTAAGAAAGGGGATCAAAAATATTTATATGTAATCATAGTTTGGAAAGGACCGCTTGTACACAAGGAATATGGTAGTTTAAAAAAAAAGCTTTGAAAATGATTTTTCACACAAAAATTGTGATAGTTAAAAAAAAAAAAAAGCTTTAAAAATGGATTTCGGTTAACTGAGAGTTTCGGATAAAAGAGGTTCTACTGTAATATATAAATTAATTAAACACAGCCAGCTCTTAGCCTCTTTATTAAGTTTTTCACAGAAAAACAGCGAAACTTTGAAACATTATTTTCTGCTTCTTGATTGGTTTGATTTAAATAGTTAACAATAGCCCAGTTTTATAAAACATGCAAGGGGGAATAATAATAATAAAAAAAAAATAAAGCTAAATATTTATTAGTTATTTTTTTATGAACCAAAAACATCATGGGGTGCCCATTACTGGCACATCTACCCTATATATATATACACACACACATGTCCATTACTGGCACATCTACCCTATATATATATACACACACACATATATACATAAATATGACTAATTATTCAGCCAAGTAATGGACACCCGTCTTAAAAACTTAATAAATAAAATTTTAGGGTACTACTTGATTATCCCATCGACCAAAAATCTATCGTCAAACTATAAGATTAAATGTCAATAATCAGGGGTGGGGAATTTTTAGAAAATCCTACTCGCCAAGGATTTACTCTACCAGCCAACAAGACTTAAGGTACAGTATAAGAGAAATAAGAGAAAGTTTAGTATAAGGTAGAGGTAGAACTTAGTACCATGTTTATATTGCGGTAAATTTGAAAAATATAGTCAACAATTAGAATAAAAAAGTTTTTGGCATATCTTCTATAGTCTGCAGTTTTTCAAAGATTGCCTGAAAATTCACTCGTCCTGTCAGGAAATCTACTCGCTAGTGGCGAGTAAAATGATGTATTTCCCCATCCCTGTCAATAATGGTTGATCTTAAATGTCACATTCACTTGACTTTAAGGAAGTTAGACGTGTTTACGCCATCAAATGATTTTTATTTCAACGTTTTATTTGTATTTATTAATGTTATACTATTTTTATTGTTCTTTCGTTATTTAAATAAAAATTATGCGAATTTGTATAATTTGGCGAAATTGGTCGACGGGATAACTAAGTAGTACCAATTTTAGAAATGGCTGTTAGTATATAAAATCCAAAGTTATCTATTATTACTACCAAAAAAAAAAAAAAAAATGCTGCAAATTTTGCAATAAAAAATATAATAAACTTATTTAAAATGAAGCTCTTAGCATCTTCATTAAAGATTTTCACTGAAAAACAGTGGAACTTCAAAACATTATTTTCTGCCTCCTGATTGGTTTGATTATGAGTGTCACCAATAATGCAAGATTATAAAATATGCAAGGGGGAGTTATGAAAAAAATAATAAAAGCTAAATTTTTATTGGTTATTTTTTTTATAAAACAAAAATATTGAAGGGGGTCCATTACTGGCACATATGACCCTAAATACATGATAAAATAACTTGTCAAATTAAAAAGTT
The DNA here is from genome assembly GCA_963932465.1 of Maratus speciosus. Classification (NCBI taxonomy): domain Eukaryota; kingdom Metazoa; phylum Arthropoda; class Arachnida; order Araneae; family Salticidae; genus Maratus; species Maratus speciosus. The sequence continues at coordinate 411,907,879 of OZ010796.1, forward strand.
TTACTGAAATAGTACTAATTTTAGAAATGGTTATTAGTATATAAATTTCAAAGTTTTCTATTACTCCCAAAACAGAATATAACCAAATAAACAAAACTTAAAAACATTTCTTACGGTATTATTCGGCCGTGTTGAATTCACGCTCCGGGGGGGGTGGGGGGGTGGGGGGGTGGGGATTGCACTTTTTGACCATTGAAAACACAAAATCTCAAATTTTAATGTACCCCCCGGGCCACCTCCTGAAATCAACACTGCAATAATTCACTTGATATTCGGCAAATGGGCCGATTATTCGGCTACGGCCGATTAATCGTTGCGTCTCTAATTTAGACCAACTTTTTACCATAAAAAATTTTCACATAAGAACATGATAAAATCATAATGGTAAAAGCAAATAGTATTTTCATACCCCATAATAAAAAAATGTCAGAAAGCTAAAAAGAAACAGAAGCTAACCTATTGAAAACATAATCGTAAAATGGGGGGATAAATGCTATACTGGCTAATCTCATAAAATACAACGAACAACAACATTTTATTTTCATTACAGAAGTTAAAACAGGTTGATGGTGTTAAAATATGTTAAAATGTAGAAGCAATACTTACTACTTCAGCTTTCCAAAATTTCGAGCTTTCAACGTGATGCTAGATACAAACGTTATGAATGTGCAACCAACTTTGCAGGGAAATTTTTAAACATCCGATTAAATAAAATAAAAATACTTTATCCAAAATCAATCTTATTTTTTTTTACTGTTTAGTTCGGCGTTCAACTCGAGAGATGTTGACATTCCCCCCCCCCCCTTCCATCTTTGGTGTCTATCGCTTGTATCAAACCCCATTTCTAGGCATTTGATTGGTCCAAGCTTCATGTCACGTGATCTCGCAAGTTATTTCTGGCTATTTTGAGGTGGGCTGGACTTCAACTTTGATTCAACTTGGCGAAACCCCGCCCCTGCGAACTGTTCGCAATCTCGCAAACAGCGCAAAGTCTATCTGGATCTCGGCCCATATCTGGAACATGAAGCATTACGAAGTCTGATACTTTCACACTCTTGGGAAGATAAATCACTTCAAAATCACCATCTTCATCCTCACAGGTTAGGATTTTTCCTACATAGAACACACTATTTGGAAACCGCACAAGAACATATTCACCAACGACAGGCTCCGGCTCTAGTTCCTGGAACTCAAGTGATTCATCGTCATCAGAAGAATCGTCGAGGACTATTATCTGTGTATCTTCATCAGATGTGTCGTCTGAGGACGAATCATTCTGCGCTGTCTGACGTGTTTTTGAACACTTCGGAAATAAAGTTCTAGATGCTTTATTGGCCTTTTTTAGTTGTTCCAGAAGCTCCGAGTTAGATTTTTTCTCAATAATAGCTTTCTCAGGGGTGTCAGTCAATATTATGCTTCTTCCTGGCTGCTGTCCACCACCGTTTCTCTCCCAGGGACTAGTTTTTGGGTAGCCTAGAATATCTTTTAGCGAAACAAATGGTTGTTCTCTCTCGTTATAAGGCTTGGTTAAAGCTGCTTGTTCAGAAACTTCTTCAGATATTTGGCTGCTGGGAGCAACTTTGACAAACACACCATGTGCAACATAAGTTGTAGAAGCCAGTGTAGGTGCGATATAAACTCTGCTGCAGGTAGGTGCAGATTCTTGAACTTCCGGGTGGTCTGTCATAGATGACGATATGAAATCTGATTCTTGAAAGACAGTTGCATCAAATAACACCGCACTTCTTGCAAACATACCTGTTCACACTTGAGTAAATCCCACACTTCTTGAAACCTGAAATAATGTTTGTAGGCGTCATTGCCTTCATTTGCGCTACCCCCACACATTCGGTTACCAGGTAAACACACACACACAGAGACACAGCGAAACATTCTTTTATTAGTATAGATATAATAATAATAATTTTACTTGTATAATATTTGAATTTCAACAAATAAATATTTTTTAAACATCATAACCACATAGTAGGTACACAGTGAGATCACAACTATGTGTCTCACTGTGTACTTTCGTTATGTTGTAACAAAATGGATGCCATATCTGTTTCATCAATTTCACCGCTTTGAAAGTTTGTGTCGTTTAGTCGAAATAGTTTATCAGATGAAATAGCTATAGCTTGTTTAAGTAATTATATGCCATAATGAAGGAAATAAACTCTAAAATAGACATTTATGTAATTTTAATCACTGTAAAATAAAAATTTTTTTACGATTTTGTTCGACGAATAACCGAAGTGCCGAAACTACATTCACGGGTTGCATAAGGTGAGGTGGTTATGAGTGAGTACGATCTAGGAAAAAAAGTTATAACTATATGTCAAAGTGACTGCTGTCTCACTGTGTACTACTCTCCTCTACTATGTAGATCCTTTTTCTTTTTAAACATTCGTTGCAACTCTCATCCTTTATATTGTCACAAAACGAAAACGTTTTTAGGAGAAAATAATTTCCAAATTTTACGAGGAGTAGATCAATGTTTTTTTTTTTCAACCTGCATGATTACGTGTCTGAACTGAGGCGGCAAAATGAGAAAGAGCAAAATAAAAAATAAAAAGTTATATTACTGGTGGGTGATAATCATTTTTTAAAAATTGAATCTTTTATTCCTTTTTTACTCTGAGTATTTTTGGGAGGAATTTCCATACGAAATAGAAATAACAATGAAAAATACAATAGTTACGTAATTTCGCATCCAAAATAAATTGCGTTTTTACTTCAAATTAACATAAATATCGTTCTCTGTCAGGGTGGGAAATCAAAAACATATCTGCGGCGTTTTATTGGTTGAATCCGTATTTTATTCATTTTCTGATTGGTCTATATAGTAATCTGTATTTTCCTTTACTTTCAACAGAGATGTATACCTCTGTTGCCACTATGACAAAAAACTAATAAAAACTAAAAAAAAAATTAATAACAAATTGAGATACAGCTTTCAAACAAATTGCATTTAAAAGTACAGTCGTGGAAAAAAAAAAGTAAACACCCCTACTAACTCCTCAACAAATTATCGTAGAAGAAAGTTACTGGTACCAAACGATTGGAAATAAAGTGTACTTGTAAATAATGTACATAAAATTTGCTTAGGGGGCCATCTACATATTAAAACGAACCGTAACTTTGTTTTTTTCAATAGCAGTACACAATTCTGACAGCATAAATGAACTCTACACCCTTCAACTAGTCTAAAAACAAATTTTTATGCAATTCGTACTATAAGTTTCCGAGAAATTAATTATTTTAAAACGAGCGTATTTTAAAGACTGTATCCAAATTGAAGTTCGGTACTCGATTGTTAACCGAGAGAGCTCCTTTCTTGATCAAGGCACCTTAAGCAGTCAATTAAGCCTGTTAGATTACAGGATAGCATAAGAAATTAAAAAAAATATTTAGTCACTTCTATTATTTCTTAAACCATCCTGTTGCCGTTTTTTAAGCATAATTTGAAAACTACTTGGAAAAAAAAATGTGAAATTTTGGATTCCCATAAAGCAGGACTTAATAAATCTGAATCCATAAAAAAAATTGTAGGTTGCAATTCATAATTTTTTAATATTAATTTCATAATTCATATCAGAAGATTATAAAAATTGGAAATTCAACGTATTTATGTTTGGGTATGTTAGTATTATAGCGACACAAAAAATTAGAACATTAGGATCATAATTTCAGAAGTTATAAATAAAAATATGAAAATGTAATTTAACGTTAGAAGCACTAAATTTTGGATGTTTATAATTCAAAAACTTATCATTCAAATGACTTGAAATTTGGTGTCTAGGCATAGTTTGAACCAAAGATTTGAAATATCTCGTTAAAATTGGGTATTGTCATTGAGAAAAATGATGTTTGGATTCGTTTTAATATGTAGATGGCCCCCAAGTAAATTTTATATAAGTCATTTAAAAGTAGACTTTATTTCCAATTGTTCGGTACCAGTAACTTTTGTCTACGATAATTTGTTGAGGAGTTAGTAGGGGGTGTTTACTTTTTTTTTCCACGACTGTACATTTTTTTTCTCTATACGACGGTGTAAAAATAATATTGTGGGATGCTTAGAAGTTTAAGAATGAAATTCCATTTAAAATTGGTCGTCAGATTTCTTGGACGATGGAAAAGCCCTTTCCCGAACAGCCAATGAAATACTTGGATAACACGTAAGTTTCAGGTGAATAATACGTAAGTTTCAGTACATTTGACGAGCCGCAGGCGATTTTTGTCGCTTGCAATTTTTACGTGTAATAATATTATTAACGTTTAATTCATGGCGTACGTAATGTATGATCAACTCCGTGCGATTTTTTATGTCTTAAATTTTAGTCTTTGAAAAAATCATTTTCCAAATGGTCGTTGTAATTTGTTAAATTGCTTTTTTTTTCTTTTTTTGCCAAGTGGTGAATTTATAGTTTAGTCACTGCCAAAAGTAGTTAAAAAGTTAATGAAATCCTTTCCGTCTTTCTCTGGAAAAGGGTACATAATGTCAGCTATATTTTTGTTTGGGAAATAGCGTAACTATTGTATTTTTTATTTTAATTTCTTGCTTAAAATCAATTTATAGTCTAGCTATTGCCAAAACTATTAAAAAATGTACTGAGATCTCTTCAGTAGTTCCCGAGAAAAAGTTACACCAATGACAGCTGCTTTATATGTGATTTCGCAACTGCCTTAAATTTCTACTTCAGTAATACCCTGTTCACACTAGAAACTTAAGATATCTTAGACCACCAGTTTTAAAGTGGTACTCTCTTAAAAAAATTCAGCGATTTTAACTCCGACTGAGTGTATTTTCACTCCTTTTCAGTATTGAAAATGCACTTATCCTATAGGAGTGAATTTCATCCATCTTGCGGAGTGGTTTTTTTCATTCCTTTTTGATAAGCTGTTTTCGCTCTTTTTTTCGACTAAATTAATAGGCAAAACGAGTGACTGCACTCATTATTGACAAGTCATTTTTAAACCCCTTTTTTGTCAAATTTAATAGGTAAAATAAATTATTTTCCTCTTATTTTCAAATTTTTTTTGTTTGTTTTTTAACATATATAACTCCCCAGTTTGCAAAATGTATTACTTTTAAAACTCCATTTTGTTTTATTTTAATCTAGATGCAAAAGAAATTTTGTTTTTCATTTCCGAAAGATAAATTAAATAATAATAATAATAAAAGATATGTTCGCGCCATAACAAGACAAGATTTTCTACCTTGTCAATATCCTGAAGTGCGCTTTTTTTACTTTATCTTTCTCATTATGATTTTTTTCTTTTTAAAATTTTCACATTGTATATATAATTTTAACATTATTAGTTTTAATCCGGAAATGTCGATTTCTTTAATTATTTCTGATATTATTATATCTTATTAATATATTTTGCTTATGACACAGATAAATAATTATGGAATATAGAATTCATGTGTTACATAACTGCAGACTTTTGTTTAGTTAAACTTTTGAATATGAACAGAGCGAAGTATAACACAAAAATAAAAATTCACAAAATCATAATTAAAAAAAAAGGTCAAGCTAGTTGTGTCATAAAATAAATTGATAATATTTTTTTTACTAATCTATTATTTTCTGATACTTTTTTTAAATTATCTTTTACATTTCGTACTATTTACATAATACTGTGGCAATTAAAAAAATAATATTTAAAGTGTAGATGTGTACAAGTATCTAAATGAACACAATTTATTAAATACTAGTACTTACTGAAACATAAAAAAAAAATAATAAATAAGTTAATAATAATTTAATAATTTTTATAATCATGGGTTGTGTTCCGCAAATATTTCTGAGTGTCATGAGCAAATTAGTATATTAATAATCAATAATATAAGCACAAAATGATATATGTTTAATAATTTAAATACCAATTAGCGTAATTTTACACAATTTGAATACGAGAAAACTACATATCTAAGTGCATTTTATTGATTATAAAAATTATGGAACAGTTGCATTAAAAAAAAAGAAAAGAAAAGTAATTTAAGAAGTTCATGTTTCCGGTTTAAAAGTATTAACGTTAAATAACGCAAAAAATCATATATACAATGTGAAAATACAACAAAGATGAAGTAAAACAACGTACTTTACCTTAGAATTTTCAGTATTAGTAAAATCCTAGACTCGCCGGTAGCCATCTTGGTTTTAGCTGGGAAACAAAAATGAAATTTATCCAATTCTTTCTGATGATTGCCCCACCCCCCCCTGCTTTCGTGGGCATAATCCATGTATCTTATTCTATGCCATTTTTAAATCAATCAAATTACAATTGTAATATTGTTTTTATCATGTAGATAACGCTAAGCTTTGACGCTTGAAACAAACAAGCGAGCGACTCCCTTTTGAAGACGGTTCTCCCTCTGCAAAACTATATATCGCGTTACAGGATTTCAACCAATAGGGAAGCTTCCTAAACCGCTCTTTTAGAGATATTTTTCTGTTCCGGCCTGAAATGAGCGGTCCTGGGGGTGCTACTCCTAAAAGGATGATTTGGTAAACCAGTTTTTTGTGGAAAATGTCTCTATTTGATAAAACAGATACTCAGAAAGAACAAAAACACGCGTAAAAGTTTTCGTTCTTTTGTTGAGTTAAGAATTCGTTCTTTTGAATTAAGAGTGTACCCTTCCGGAATTGGGTGCCTGTTCACATCGAAAAACTTACTTAAGCTATCTCAGTAACGTCACTGTGCCTGTGATTTGAACAAAAGTAAACTATGCACGTGCGCTTAAAATAAAAATCGGCTGCAACAGCCAATCAGTAAAAGCGAAGCTTCATAGCCAACGAGAGTGAGTGGTCGTTCCTGTATCTAGACAAAGTAAGTCGAAACTCACTGAGAGAGTTTGTAGAACTCTCTGAGAGAGATCGGCGGCCTGAGATATCTTAAGGTATCCAGTGTGAACATAGTATAAGGCGAAAACACCCGTTCGCTAATCTTAATTCAACTGGAGAAATTTTTAAAGATATCTCGGTAGCATTTTAACATTTTTAAATGATTTTTTTGCATTGATAGCTAAGGTGTTAGTTAGGTATGGTATAGGATAGCTAAGGTAAAGTTCTAAGTAGTGTACAGAGGCCGTTTGGCACTTTTTAGGGTTTCGTTCATCTGACGAAACCCTATTCGTCTCACTCCTTTGTCTGTCTGTCCGTCACAGAGCCCGTTCTCAGAAACTATACATGTTGGCGTCTTGACATTTTGGGTACTTATAGCTGAACACCTCACATCAAACGACAAATCATAAAATTTTGAAAAAGTCGGTAATTAACCTAATCACGGGCTAATTAACTTCTAAAATTAACCAATCAACCTTTTTAACGCGACGGGTACAAACGGACGTTCTCCAAATCATCGGAGTTTCTCCTAAGGGTTGCCAGTAAAATCAGCCAATGCACGGTTACCACGGAGGAAATTAAGTCGAAAAATGAAGTGGACATCTTAAAGCGAAATCGCATATCAGAAGGTATTGGTCCGAGAAATTTGTAAATGGTATAGACATACGCGGGAAAAAATCTACTTTCATTTGGTATAAAGTTCATATTTCTGCGATGCATATAAGTTAAAATATCCACTAAAAATCGATCGATAAAAATTTAATTTCTTTAATTGGAAAGACAAGGAAAAAAGATTTCATTTCGGCGGGGAAGCAGGTGTCAGACATGACGATGCTGCGGTTTTCCATAGTAGGATATTTTAATACGAAATTTTAACTTTTTAAATATAAAGTTTTTTGATTAAATTTTTTGGCATTCCGATGTAAAATTTCTCGCTGATTTCATTGATACCCATTTCTAAGTCCTATCTTAATTACAAGCTGAAATATTAATTATTATTTAATTAATTGGTTTATTGCTATCAAATGCGTCGATTAAAATGGAGACACGTGCTTTTTTAACCACGAAATAATTTAAATTAGAAAATCTAAAAATTTGCGTGGGGTTTTTGAACAGCGCTATAAGATAAGTATAACTCATTCATCATCAGAAAGTTTACAAGTATTCATACCACTATTTTCGAATAGTAATTTCAGGAAATATCTTAAATTAGTGGTTAAGACCGCCACTTGATCTGTTTGAAACTTTAAGATAGTTTATAACACATAAGAAAAAGTGTAAAAAAGAATGGAGTGTGATATTTTGAGGAGGGGGGAGTTAGATTCATTTTTTAAATCTTAGCGTTTGTTACCGCAGCAAATTTTTTAAATTCTTGGCTAAGACCGCCATAGGCGTAGCGTGACCAGACATTTGGGGGGGGGGGGGGGCACCAAGGTCGTGCGAAGTAAAAACGGCGCCCTGAGCGAATTTTCAATTTTGCGCCCCCCCCCCCCCTCCAATAAAAAAATTTTCTTTTTGTGATTTGTGTAATAAAAATGATAAAGTGCAGAAACATAAATTCTATCGAATAAATATTTCGCGTTTATTTTGGAACTTATTTAAAAGGTTTAATTTTAATTTAGGAATTCAGAAGAACTAAATAACATAACATAAAATTGCAATTGTTTGTTAGAGAGTTCATGATGTTTAGCGAAAGGGGGAAAAAATGATCAAGAGAGAAAAAGAAATTCCCCGAAAAATGAATAAATTAGCAAAACCGTGGTTTGCAGCCTAAATTTCGCGCCCGGGGAGACCACTTCTTTAGCCTGCTCTTTGCACGGCCCTGGGGGGGCACACTAGAGGTCTGCACGGACCGCAATTCCAAGGCCCAGGACGAGCCCGGCCCGTTTATATTTTCACAGTTTACGACCAGGCCCGGCTCGTACAAGAAACAGTGAAAACAAGCCCGGCCCGTGAAAAAATCAATTAAACCAGTCCCGGTTCTGCTCGACACAATTTCTCAAAAAAATTCCAATTTTTCTTAACATTGCAGGGCAGCCACTTGCTACTAAAAGCGACTATTTTCAGATTATTATAGATTTTCCTTTCATGACCGAGTAAAATTCGTGATTTCTTACGCGATCATTTGGTTAAATTCTCAATTTTTTTTGACCAAATTTGTGTTTTTTGCCCGCGACCATTTGACGAAATTTGCGATTTTTTTTTGTGATCGTTAGACGAAATGCGCAATTTTTTGTCCATTCTTTTGACGAAATTTGCGATGATTTATCCGCGACCGAATGACTAAAATCGCCATTTGTTTCCATAACCTTTGGTAAAATTCAAGATATGTTTTACAGTTGTTTGAGGAGATTCGCGATTTTTTCCGTGACAAATTGCAAACATTCGCGATTTTTTCCCCAATTGATTAATGATAATAGTTATTTCTTTTCGCTATCTTTTGCTACGATCGTTTAAGGATATTTCGCAATTTTTCCTATGACCTATTGCAAATTTCTCAAATTTTTGGGGGCGATCGTATCACGGAACTCTTTTTTTTTTTCGTGATCCTTTGCCAGATTTCGCGATTTTGTTTCCGGCGATCGTTTCACGGAATTCATGACTTTTTTCAGCGATACTTTGCCAAAATTCGCGATTTTTTCTGCGACAAACAGGGGAATTTTTTTCTCCGCCACCACTTGTCGAAATTCGCGATATATATTTTTTCCGCGACCGATTGATGGTACTCGCTGTTTGTTTCAGATATCATTTGACGAAATTCGGATTCTTTTCCGCGATAGTTTATTGAAATTTGTGATTTTATTTTCAAAACCGACTTATGAAATTCTTGATTATTTATTTAAATTCTCGATTTTTTACGCGATTATTTGATGAAATTCGCGTCGTTTCAGGGGAATGATTCTGTTCTGTATTTTCCGAAATTTTAAGGCATTCGGTTCCGAAAATTTGAAAAAAATCGGTCATCAATCCTAAAATTCGGGCATAAAAAATATCGCTAATTTCGCAAATGGTCGCCGAAAAAATCAATTTCGACAATCGTTCACAAAAAAAGTCGCCAATTTCTTCAAGGGATCGCAGAAAAAACGAATTTCGCCAAAGAATCGCGGGAAAAAAGCACGAATTTCTG